>OY728159.1:105912284-107112284 GCA_963277665.1 Viscum album
ATTATTAAGATATGTATTATGTTTGATATGTATAATAATGGTTCTAGTTGTTAGGATTTATGTGGGAGATGATTTAGAAATATTATGAATGAGTCATTTATATATTTCATGTTTTTAATGGAACTATACCATTATAATCATCAGGTGTATTTTTGTGTAATGAAATGAGTATTCATGTGAAAATTTCTAATATTTATGTTTGAAACGCCTAGGTTGTTATAGTTTTTACAATATATAATGTTTTTATTAAAAAAATGAGTTAAATGAGAAATTATTTTCATGAATTTCAGGATTCTTTTTTCCATTGTATTAGTAATCTCATTTGGGAAGTCATTACATTTCGCATCGCAATGTTTTTGGACTCTGTTCCTAATATTCCATACTATTAACTAAATATAAAATTAAAATTTGGGATTTAATTTTTTGAAGTAATTAACAAATAAAATATAAACATTGAAAATTATATTAATAACTCATAAATTACATATATATTCTATAAAATATGAATTTTTAGGTTTCAATCAATGTTATCCATGATCAATTTTCCAACATTAAATATTACAAAAAGTTATGTTCCCTTCATAAGAGTTCATAGGGATCTTTTAAATTTACCAATGAATATCCCATGGTAGTTTCAAACTAGTTTTATAGATATATCCCTTTGTTGTACATCCATTATTTGTTGAATTTAATCCCTATATTCCTTTTTTATAGTTATTACTCAAAAAACTTATGTACCCAATCCACATAGACTAGTTGTATGTATATAGGGATTGGGATTCTTAGTAAACAATAACTTTAAAAATTAAATAAATGGATTTTTCCATTTTGGGACTCATTCATATGTCTTCATTTAAGGTTTTTAATCATAATCTATAAAAATGAAAAACTATACAGGGATACCATTAATGACAACCCATTGTTTAAAACACCTCAATTCCAGATTTATTACATAAAGACACATATAACACAATACAATAATATTGCAAGGCATACAATATTTGGAAATATAGTTAAATAAAAACAAAAACATGAATCAGGGGTAAAAAAATATTTAAAACTCTACTGAATTCAAAGAAAAATCCCATTGATCTACTAAAACATCAAGGGATAAACTGGGGATGTACATAAGAATGGGGTGAGTTATAAAACCCAGGAAGGGAATAATTAAATAAAAACATGAGTTAAAACAATGCATGTTATTAAAGAGTCATATAAAGGAAACAAAATAGTGTGGGGAGTTATAAACCTGAACAACAAAGCATGATTTTGGATGATAGAAAAAAGGACACATGGAAATGTGAAAAAAACCTAAAACATCAAATCATAAACATATGTTAAGGATAAAAACCTACAATCACAACATATTGTTCTTACGATAACCCACCAAGCATCGTACATCGAATCTCGTGAGATAAATACATTACCCAATTCATTGGAGGGAAATATAACATCACAACCACCCGACACATTAATATCATGTACGTTCATAAGTGTGCCACATATTTCATACAACATAAGGATACCATTAATCTCTTTAAAACCAAATATTTAGGTGTTTGGATAATATACATGTAATTATCAAGTAAATTAATGTTATTTATATCGTGTTTAATACACTTGAGAGGAAATTGTGACGTTTATTCATTAAAAACTGTCGATAATTTAAGAAGCATAATGGGGGTGCATAAATATAAATAAAAGGGTTTAAAGTGAGTGGGAGGGTTATATTATCACTTAAAAATTATATATAAAGTAATATGTATGTTTATAAACACATCATAACATGAAAAGTTCCAAATAGATATGGATATTATATACAAGGGTATTGAATAAAGTGAAGAATTAGAGGGTACCTTACCTTGAGAGGGAACATATAAAAACATGAGATCTGATGCATAAGAAATTAGGAACACCTTATAATGGCTATAATGAGGGAAATAAAAATTTAATTCATTCATAAATGGTATTTAGTGAGGTGGAATGAGAGGTTGGGTGGGTTTTTATAGGAAAAGGGAGGGGAATTATTCTATAATTTCTGAACATATATTTTGAAAATTCTGTTATAAACTTATCCACATCACAAAATATCCCATGGTTTTTTCTAATACATTCAATTAAATTTTATTGGGTTTCATTACTTTATAATGATAATAACCAATATCAATAAAATAATACCCTTGGTGTTGTAGAAGTGATTCAAGTTCATGAGAAATTAATTTTGAAACCATAAAATATGATATAGGTTTTGGAGGATTCATTATGGGTTAATAAAATTAGTCAGGTAAATTAAATGAATTTTTTTTAACTCAGAACACAATTTTTTTACTCCCTTTAAAGTATTTATAACTACACTTTTTGACATTTATAATGATTTTTTACATACTTTATATTTACACCATATTGAATTTTTAACATAAAATATAATATCATTGAAAATAATAAATTAATAATTTTTGGAAATTTTTTATTTTATTTTTTCTACATTGAAATTTATTTTATGGAAATTATTATTTAAAAATTATAATATTATATCATATTTCAAAAATACAATTTTACTGAAGGATAAAAGATTTTAAGAAGATGACAGTTTCAAAAAATTATAAAAATTAAATTTTACACTATAATGTATATTACTAGTTGTATTAAAATAAATATTATTTACTAAAAATATTTTATTAAAATAACATTTATTTCAGAAATTATTAAATTCCATAAAAAAGTTTCTTGATTGAAACTATATATTTCTCAAAGATAAAATTTCTCTTTTATCTTATAAAATAAAAATTTTAAGCAATCTATTTATATAATTATTATAAATTAATAAAAAAATATTACTATAATCATTATTTTATTCAAATTAAAAAAATAAAAAAAATCATACAATTTGGGTTTAAATACATAACCCCTTAATACCCCATCATTTTACCTAAGGGTAAGGTGTATAACGGTGTCATATTCATGTGGTGGTTCAGTGAATATGATTTGGATCATGATATAAATATGATTTAACATCTCATAAAAATGATTTTAATAATTAATTTTTTCTTGAATTTTGGCTTGGGCTTGGACATGGAAAAATTCCATTGATACAATCGCCTCTAGAACTTTGATAAATGGGCTTCAAAAAGATTGATCCTACTAGTCGAATTCATCGATTTTTTTGTTTGTATCAATTGAATTTTATTATAAACCTTAATATAATATAATTAATTTTCAACATAAAAGTAATTTGATATCAATTGTTTTGATTATTATAGGTATTTTAAATATGAGATACTAATAATATCCAAACCTGTCAAAGTAATACATGTGTTTTATATAACTAAATTACTTGATAAGAAATTTATTCATTCAAAAGAGAATTTGATTTATAAAACTTCAGTAAAAATATCATAAATCAACTTAAATTACCTACATAGAAAATCCAAGTTGATAGATATTGAAACAAATTAGTTTACTTAAATATCATTAATCTGAGAAGCAGGTTTGATAATTTTTTCTCAACCCTAAATTTCATTACTTTTTAACTCCAATTACATAATAAATATTCATTCATTTGCCTCCTTTTTATTTCTAAAATTTACCATTCATGTGATTCATAGTCTAATTTATTTTCATAGTATTGTTCTCAAGTGTAATTTTCTTCCATATATTTTCAATGAGACACATTTTTTATCTCTTTTTCTATATTCTTTATGATCTCCATTATGGATGGAAAAATAATCATACATTATTTGGAAACATTACAATGTTTATTTTATTTCCCCCATTTATTTTCAGTAGGTCTTGGGTTACCATTCATTATAAACATATTATGTTCATATTATTATATTTTTCTCCTTAAAATTAATCTTTTTTACTACTCATCGATTAATTCAATTTGCTTCTTCAAATAGATTCATAAAATATTCTTATTCATGGTTTTTTAAATGTCCATGATGTAACCCTTTTAACAATGTAAAATAATCTACTCTTTAATGTATCATCCTTCAAAACGTTCCTATTATATTTAGATTGCTCAAAAATCTTACGTACATTATACCCCTAAGAAAGATCATCTTATTATTTTTTCCTTTTATGTACGTTCGATGGTCTTATTCTATTTATAACTTTTGGTAAAACCTATGTTATTTTAAACCATCACCCTTCAACATTATTTATGAGTCTACCAAATGTATTTTAGTATATCTCATTCAATTTATTTTGTCAATGAGAAATATGGAAGTCAATGAATTTTGGATTATTAAGTGATGGATTGAGGATAAACACACTTAACATGATGGTGTTTCCTAATCATTAGGGGTATTGAAGAATATAAATATCTACCATTGAATTAGAAAATGAATACTCATGTAATGGAAATGGGAACAAAAAGGATAATTTTAATGGTGGGAAACTGATATATCATAAAATTGGGAGATTAAAATCATGTTTAATGTATGAAATAAAGTTGGAGAAGTATTATCAACATCAATTTACATGAAATTCAAGATGTGATGAGGTGACCCGAGGAAAATATATATAAATACTAAATCATTATATTTTATAATTAATTATAAATCGAAACAATACATTACTATGTACAATAAAGGTTTGGTGTATTTAATGACTAGATAAAAATTCATTATATTTTATGAAATATGTCATACATTTTGACCATATAACCTAGATACCAAGGTATATTAATACCTAATCCAGTCCTAAAATAAATGGAATAGAATTCCATATCCCCATGGGTTGAAAACATGAATCTATCATCATATTATATAACAATGGGAATTGTTTTTTGAAAAGTAAATAAAATTGTATACGGTTAATCAACAAAAAATATATATGAAAAAGACTCCATAATTAAAAGGTAAAAAAATGAAAGAGATATCCATGACATATGGTAAAACATAAATTATAGGTAACATAACATCTCTAAGACAAAGTCTCTAAAATCCTATAAAATGAGTGGACCATAGCTCTACTGGTCACCACCAAAACTCTGGAGCCCCACAAATCAAAGACATCCACCACCACTAAGAAGTAATATCCATTTACATTGATCAATAATAATGAAATTTAAAAACACCTAAACGTCAATGTAGGGTGTGAGCAAAATAGCTCAGTAATATCTCATCAAGGGGTCCATAAGAAATTATAAAACAAATGAACCATATATAATTAAAATTAAATATAAAAAACATGAAAAATATGTATTTTTAAATCCAAAACATCATTCCAAGTCAAAATATGGAATTTATATCAAAACAAACTTTAATTAAAATTTTAAATATAAATGAAAATGACATGATTAAAAAATATCAATAAAAATTGTCATATATACATAAAATCAAAATATATCCTAGGACCATGTCATTAGCCCTATGGCTAGCCAGTTTTTAATTCATGTTTTCTCATGCATCTCAATTAGGGATCATAGATCTAGTGTGCATAGGTCCTTCATCTCATGCCAATAGTAATAACACCCCATTAGAGGGGAAAACATTCCAAATAGGTTTTTTTATAATTTTTTAATATTTAATTTATTTATTAGGAGTCATGATTCTAATTTTATTTTTATATTCAATACTAACTACCCCACCTCACATGTTCTTCAACCAATAAAAAGGAGAGGGAAAATCATAAATTTAAAAATGATACCTCATTCGTAATTTAATTCCCCATTTTGTAGGTTTCGATATGGCCTCTTCAAAATAAAATCACTATTTTTATTAATTTACTATAATTCAAAATCATCTTTCAATTAAAGTGATTTTCTCTAGATCAATAAAAATATAATTTCAATAAATAATTTCTCAATTCAATCCATCCTTTTCTAAAATCCATCAAATTCATCAAAACATTAAAAAGGGTTTTAATTCAAAATTCATGTCTTATAAAAAATATAAAAATTTAAAAATTAATTTAAAACCAATTTAAATCCAACAATACTCCAATGATTCATATGAATGAAAAATAATCAAATAAACACTTATCTTCTATAATGTAATTGAATTATCAAATACTTGAAATACGAATTCCAACACAGAGTTGAAGATATGCAAGATCCTGAAGGAATCCATAGAAATACATCCCATTAGATCAGGCTTCCAATTAATCAATAACATATGAATAAATCAAACTTAAATGTGATAAGAGAATAAAATAGTATTCTATAATTGTAAGGAAGTTATCATAATGAATATGGATCGAATGACACTACTGGTGCTTCTGGACAAGAAGAAATGGTGTAAGAGGAGTTTAAAATCTATTTAGAAGCCTTAAAAATCCAAAAACATTAATGTCATCTGAGTTGTAGATGTTGTAATTTCATAAAATATAGGACATTTATATCTTAATAACCACAAATCACAACACATACCCCATGGACATGGTGTAGAAATGCTATGAATTTTTAGACCACTACACACCCACCTCAGACCACACCGCAACCCCTCCTATTCAACCAGACTTCTAAAAAACACTACAGACCTAACCCAGATGGTAATAATATGGGTTTATTTCCTATAGTAACACAAGAACCATGATTAATTTACCTTGAAATGGGATGTGGGTATAAAAACCTCCACACTGAAGCGACTCTCACCCCACCTACATCATAGTTCTCAACTATCGAATGAGGGATCTAGACCAACCCTTCATTAATTAAATTTAGATTATATATTAAGTATTATCTCTGATAATGTTACTAAAATGGATCCATAGTGTCACCATCCACATATTATATATCCTTTCCCAAAGTTTAACTCTTCAATTCCCTAACTTAAAGGTTCATGGAGTAACCCCTCCAACTCAATGACACAACACTACCACCAAAGCATTTGATATTGTAGAAAACCTATATTTTATTCCCAAAAAAATCATTAACAACGACCGAAAACTTGAAAACACAAATGGTGAAACAAACAAAGGAATGTAAGTAGTACCTAAAAGCGATAATGGGATGATGAAACATCCCCATCATAAATACTTTCTTCTTCGTGAAAGTCTCTCAAAAATATTCTATGTAAAATAGATGTGGCCACTTATCTCCCATCAATGCTACATTCCCTCATGTCTCATATGAATCAAAACCTTGATAACCTAACACATAGACTAATGGTTTATAATTCATACAAAGAACATTTATTTTAGAATCAAAAATCCAAAATGATTCTTAGTCAATAATAAATTGGGTTTAATATCATGGTACTCCACACAAAAAACATGCTATTGGAGTGGGATTATTTATAATAGGGTGTAATTTGAAATGAATTCTGTATTGATATCATCTATGGTGGAAATGGTAATGGGAAATTTATATTTTCCAACCTCTAAAAAATCTCAAAAATATATTTTCTCTAAGATATTAGTGTTACAACCGAGGTGAACACTCAAATATGGATTATCTCCAACTCAAAAATCCAATGTTCTATATTGACTATCATTAAAATTTTTTTAATATCTATATCCACCACCATTCTAAATAAAATTACCTCAATCTGTTTCATCACCTCTTAAATCAGACTCATTATAACCAAAGAAGCGTCCCCAAATAAATAGGTGATGTATAAGTATTTCCATAAAGGGTCTAAAAATTTTACATTTTATTTGATGAATGGTAGGTATTATAGTAGAAAAACCTAAATAGTCTCAAATGAGCATCCCAATCTCCACTAAAGTCAAGAACAAAACTATATAGCATGGCCCGAAGGATATATATAGCACATTATATATTTTTATATGTAGGTGGATGTTATGACATGCTCAATATTACATGGCATCTAACCATGTCCTATAGGCCCCTCCCAAAATGATAAGTAAATTGTGGATTCATACAAAAGATGATAATATATGGAACTCTACTCAACACGAAAATCCCCATCACATAGAGAATTACAACATCTTCAACTTTGGTTTTTTCTTAAATAGAAATAGTGACCCATTTTCATCAGTATAATAATAAAATCCCATATCACATTTTTGTAACATTGTAATATTTTTATGAAATGTTTCTCATGGAATAATTAGATTTCTTTGATATCTTTCATTACACACAATGGAATGTCTTGACAAACTATGTAACATTGCTAAAATATTATAAGTCAGTTATCTCCTGGTCATTGGATTTGAGAGTATGAATAGTAATACCTAAATAATGAAAAATGGCCTTCACAATTATAAAAAATAATTATTTGTGAAATTATTAAATTAGAATAAAAAATATAGTTTAAAATATAAGAGGATATTTTTTAACAATTTTTTTATACCCGCTAAGATTTTTTAACTAATAATATAAATTAATCCTCATAGGTGAATCATTTTTGTCAAATTAATGTATTATTAACTTGATAAATTTATTTAAGCATTAACCATATATTTTTCTCGTTATGGGAAAAGAATAAATCAGGTTTATGTATAAATTGTATTGTTCTATATAAATTAATTTTTCTCACAGTTCTCGCACATATTTTAAAAGCAATATCTTTTAAATATAGTTATTGAATTATTAAAAATTAACTACATATTTTTAATGAGTATGTTTAAATATTTAAATAGGCCCCATTTATTTTTTCTGAATATAAATATTAACAATTGTAAATTTTATCACCCATACAAATGGTAAATCAAGTAAATATAGATAAAAATTAAGTGATTAAGTCATAATATTTAATCCCCATTATTATTTTATGAATAAAAATCTTCCTTTTTTACATTAGGATCAAAATTTATTAGTTTAAAAAACGAAAATGATTTATATATTATTCAAATATAACAATGATACAAAATGACACTCTCTATGTTTTAAATCACATTTCTATGTTCAAAAGTTTAAAAAAACACGTTATGAATTAATTTAAAAATTCAACTAGGGAATAAAAAAATTATATTAATTATAGTAATTTATTTATAATTTTTTTTATGTTGTATGATTATTTTAAATTCATACAAGACACGAAAATTGTTTTTGTTCAATTACAGAATTTTTTTTAAAAATACTAGATGCTATATAATTTGATTATGTTATATTTTTCAATCAATTTTGTAGATTTATATTAAATATTTTTTTAGTTTTAAAATATTCTAATTAATTCATACTTTTTAATTTTTTCTTCAAATTCAAATTAAATTAATAGTTTTAAAACTAACAATAACAATATTTCATCCAAATAATAATTTATTAAATTATTTAAAAAATCAAAAAAATTGTGAAATAATAAATTTTGATTAATATATTGTATAATAATGTCATAATTGTTCCATTTATGTTCCAATTATTACTTTATAATTAAAAATTACCACCCTTTAATATTGAAAAATTTGTTACCATGGTTAAATTTAAAATTTCTAAATGAAGGGTTAATCAAAATTAAAAAGTTTAAAATGAAACTAAAACATATCTAAACACTATTATCTGATGGTATTACTACCCTAAAATACCTTATAGTATGATCTATTGACTCTTTTTAGGATTTTATATTGACAGTTAATTTATTATAATTAAATATTTTGAGAAGTTCCAAAAGATCCCTTCAACCCAATTATAAAATGAAACCTCAGTCCTCACATCATTACACAAAATTAATCATTATATATCAAAAAACACTTAAAAATATCTTCTACAATTTCTAATTAAAATTATATACTTTGGTGTCTAGCCAAAAGACTAACTTTATATCCCTTTAGAAGAAACCTAAATGAATCATTTCAAAGTTGTAGTAATCACTTTAACCATTAACATTGTTCTATAACCTTCTTTAACACCTATAAATATATATAATTTATCATAAAATATTATCCTCAGTATCATAATTATTCGAAAAATTTATTATTATTATTAAAATTCCAATATACACCCTCTTTCCCATTACATGAGAAGTGACATTATCGTTAATGTGTATATACAACTTATCATCTCCCCATAATGATATAATTCATTTTTCATGACCAACATTTATGGATGGGTATTATGATGGGTTTAGTATGTATATATTATCATTATAATGATGTAAAATTCTATAATTATAATATAATATCTAACATTTTACCATCCAAACCTTTGGGAGACGATAATGTCATTTGTGCGTACATGTGCACTACCACCTTCAGGAAGCTATATGATTCATTTTCAATTTATATTTTACATGGATGGTAAAAAGGATAAAATTGATGGATATGTGTTATATATATGATAAAATAATTATCCATTATTGTTTAATTGATATTTATCTTTATTTTATTCCATCTATTGAAAAATAAAAAAAACTCTTCATGTGTACGTATGACCTACCATCTCCATGAATAGTATGATTAATATTTATATCACTAACTTTTATCAATTACTATAAATATTTATATAATTAATAGTTATCTTATATTTATATCCTTATTAATATTATTTATATAATATAAAGATGATAAACGTACACAAAAAGGAACTAATTTTCTGAAATACTCATGATAAATGTAATATTTAACACTTAGGCATGACGATTGTAATATGCAGTAATTGATAAAAACATTTGTTGAAATTTTACAAAATGAAAATATAGGATAATATAAGTATTTATATTCCCTTACTATATAATTTTGTTAAATAAAATTTATTTTACCATTGGTTATAGTGCTTTAGAAAATAAATAAATCTTGAAGTAAGATTTTTGAGTTACAATATCATTGTTTATCATAATTGTTTAGGATTATGTTTCCATTTTTCAAATATTATTTTATAAGTATCTATAAAAGCTTAAATTTTCTTATACTTATGATTTTTCTTTAAAATAATTTTTTCCCCTTCAGTTTTCACAGCAAGTGTAACAAATAAAAAAATAATTTTTTAATAAAAACAAATTCATATCTCTCTTCAGTCAAAATCCATTTCACATCCATATACATATTTTATTAAAAAGGATTAAATAAATAATTTTCTATTATACTATGATTTTTTATAGTTTTTTAACACATTTAAATTTTTTTAAAATGTTTTTAAAGTGGTATTCTTATCATTTTCTAAATGAGGCACATTGTGTTTTTTCCAACAAAAATATAGGTGGAATTTTTATTTAAATTATATGGAATGAAAATAATTTCCCACCATAATTACTAATCAATTTTTTTAATATCAATTTTCATCTTTATAATTTCAATTTCAAATAAATTATATTCCATTATAATTGTGTAGTTTTTTAATATTTCATTTTAAAAAATAGCGAAGTTTATTTTCTTCAAAAATATTTTTAATATTATTATTAGTATTTATATTAATAAATGAAAATGACTATTTGTTTAAAATATAAATTACTAGTTATTTGATTCAATAATAAAAACCTTATTATTTAATTATTTTTTTATGAATATGAGGACAACTTGTTTTTGAAACTCATTTCTTTTCCAAGTGTTATTCTTTGATGAAAGGATGAAATGTTTGTAAAACGCATAATTTCCATGGGTTATTATTTGATGGAATTTTTATGAAACCTATTTCTTTTCATGGGTTATGATATAATTAATGTTTTATGACCCTGTGTAACACATATGTTTTATTTAAATTTTGTGATGGGTGAGAAAAATATCTCTCTACAATGCACTACTTAAAGAATCATATCACATGGAGAAAATAAGAATGGAATGGGGAGTGAACCCAGTAAAGAAAGGGACTTTTTCAATTACGATAATCATGGAAGTAATCCAAGAATACAAAAATGGTTTTTAGAGTAAACCCATTCCACTATGATAGTCTTGGAATAGAGCCTTTACTACCGAGTAAAGGAATTTCGATGATATAATTATTCCAAAATCACATGCCTTTTTTAAATTTTAATCTTTAATGGTTTATGTTATTTTATTACATTATGATTAATTTCTAATAAATTCCAAATATTTGTTCCACGTATCATGGTTATCTTATATGATATAAAGCGTATGATTTCTAAATGTTAATCTCATGTTTTGACACCCTTTTTCTCAATTTATTATTATATTATCATTGATTTATCCCTTGTTTACCCTTACTTAGCATCACAGATCAACCGTTATTATGTTTACTTACCCGCATTATAAAGAAAGTTGTTATCATTGATATGTCTAATAAGTTTTATTCATATAAATAAATAATTTAGTTACTTTGTAGATATTTCATGAATGGTTTTTTTATATTTCCCTACTTCCAAAGAAACTATACCAAAATGATTCTAGCATGGACCATTATATTATGTAAAAAATATTAATGTATTTAGATGTAATATCATTATATTAAAAGTATAGGTATTTATAGATTATATCACACAACGGTCTTTTAATTATTTAGAAACTTGGATGAAACAACATTAGTAAAACCATATAGACAAGTCTATAAAATATAAATAATCCTAAATATTTGGTAATGGTCATGAATGTCCTTATATAAACCTATAGATTCATAGATGAAGGGGAAATGATTCATAAATACTATAAATGATATTTCATATGATTATATCTTTTCCCAAAATGATTACTATTGCTCACACAACTTTTTTTGGTTTCAATCAACGGATAAAATCTAAATAAATATGTTTATTGGTGAATAAGATTTACAATGTAATGATTGAACTCCTATGATATCAAATTTTATGGGAGAGAATAATAATTATGTTTACTATGATGAAACATATATTTAATATATGAATCATACCGAGCTTCCAAATATGAAAAATAGGGAAACACATTTGTTGTGTCATTCATGTGGCAACATCTAGTTTCTTTAAGGGGTTTATTGGTCAATTATCCACTAATCCATGTCTCAGTACCATTGATATGATATTTCATAATCTCCACCATTTGAGACATGAGAAATTTATTTATGTTGACTATTATTTGGAATAATATTTCGATCCATTGTGGACTCTTATTATGAACATGAAGTAACAGTAACAAATCAACTCTATGGTGTGAAATGATTTTATGAGATTATTTTTAAAAAATTATTTTCCTTGAATTATTATTATAAAAATAAAGAAATAATGTATAGAGTTAATGTATAAGGATGATTAATCAATTAATAGTAATGATAAAAATATCCCAGGAATTGTTAGATATAATTCTGGTATTATCATGAAAATAGAACGTAAATTTGATCGATTCTTTATTGGATAAAAACCAAATCTTTACATGGATTTATCTATAAGGAATGTTAGTAGAAATTAATAAATTGTATGATGTGATATCAAGGTTGGCCTGAAAATATATTATACACAAAAATATTAGGGCTTGGATAGAAAATGAAAATTATAATTCTAAAGCCCATCGAAAAAATATAGAGAGAATAAGTTGATCATTTATTTACGCTTAATGTGTGGAAAAAGACAAGAAGAAATGATCTTAATGAAACTGGTGAATGATTAATGTTTGGAATAATTATTCATTGGGAAATATAATTTCAATGTTATTGGATGAATTTAGATAATGATTCAAATAGAGATAAATCTCCACCCAATTTACAACCCACACTCCAGTTATTTAAATTTTGAGTGAATGGCTATTATGCTGACTTGTGCCCAAATATGATTGTTAATGATGATGATTGTAATGACACATATTTAAAGGAACGTATATATAATTTTCATAAAATTAAATATTTTTTTAAATCCTTTAAAATGTGTGGTATTTCCTAAGTATGGCCTCGGTTCATTAAGGGATTTTTTAAATCCTAGATATCTGAGAAATGGGAAAATAGGCTATCAGCACAGTAATCACGCGGTTTGTCATAAACATGTGGGGTAACTCTATCGGTATATTTTTTAGAAGTAGGGGCATAATAGTTTCTTTGAAACTATACAACCCAATGTGCATGCCTATTTGAAAAGCTATAGATTTTTAAAAATGGTATTTTTCATGGTTTGTGCATGGTTAGGTAAATTGTGCCCTTTAAAACATGTAGAGATCTTCCTTAAGAAGTGGGTTGAGCACAATTTCTGCAAAATTTGTAAATTAGTGAAAACAAAGCTTTTACAACCTATTTTCTGTTTTAAATTAAATGATTTTCCTTCATTAATCTTTTCAACCCAATTCTTCCTTCCCTCATTTTCTAGAAAATGACTTGGTTTTCTTCCTCTTGTTAGCTCCCATCTCCTTCAACAATTATTATTCGATATCTCCCATGTCAAAATACCAAATCAATATTTTTCAAAGGAATTGGATATATAGAGGTAAGATATTACTTCCTATTACCATTGATCTATTTTTATATTTATATTTATTACCCAATTTATCTATAAGGTAATTTTCCTTATTTTCATAGAATTGGACAGTTTCTTTTCTTTCTCCCATCTCACATTGAATCTGAAGGCTCCATCAGACAAGGAATCATCAACGGACCTATGGTTTAAAAATATTTCATTTTCCTAAAAAAATGTTGTGTTTATTATAGCTCTTATGTTGTGCTACATGTTTTCTTTTTCCACACGATGCCTTAAAATTGTTTTCTTAAATATAATTTGTTTTACCCAACATGCTATACTATTTTGGTTCTATATTTAGTAATATAAGGATTCCATAATCTATCATGGAAACTCCTTGGGTGTTTTAACTTGAATTTTCCCTCTTTAATTGATTTTTTTATTGATAAAAATTTCTTCTGAAATTTTGGGATGGGTCATAAAATTAATTTCTCTAATTATATAATTATTTAATAGGAACAAAGAACCTCGTATGTGCTAAGATTACGGTAACAACATGAGATTTTGTAAATAAGTTTTTCAATTTAATTTAATATTTTTGAAATTTTTCATTAAAGCACTATGTTTGGCTTGAGATTTACACAAAAACTAGTTAATATTCCACTACACACAACATTAATTTTAGCATTCTCTAAACAGAACAATGAGGTTAACATGTGTTACATGAAATGATTACTTTCCTTGAAGGCTTGTGTAATATTATTTATATATTTTTACCGAACAATAAGATATCATTAAAATTTTATTTCTTAAAATAATAAGGTATATCATAACCAACAATTTGAGGTTATGAATAGTATTGAATAATTTATAAAAATATATTGTTTATACAATATAATATGAATTCATAGGTTACCAATTATTTATAAATGAATATGAAAATTGATGCTATTTAAATGAAAATATTATTATTTTAATGGTCACAAAGTTTTTTTACCTAATTATTAAATTAAATACAATTACTAATTTATTTTAGTGTATATATTTGTTAAAAATTCAATAAAATATTTGTTATATTCATCTAATAGATTTTATATTCATTACATAAGAATATACCCAACTTTATACATAAAAACGCATATTTTTATAAATAAAAATAAACTTATTATTTTATAGGTAAACATAAAAATTTGGTGAGATTAATTTTATGCTATTTTTATATAAGGTATCATTTTTTAATGAAGTGTAAAAAATCATAATTTGAATTAAAACTGTATTTTAATTTAATTTATTTACATGGGTAAATTGTATTTTAAATTATTTTATAAGTTTAATTTGATAATAATTTTATCAATTAATCTAATTTATTTTCTTGGAAGCTATTCCACATTGATATTTTATATAAAAAATTATCGACCATTTGATAGTTGTTAACTTTAAAATCCCACATGGTTGACCCGACTACGAGATTATCATTGAATAAATTTTTTCAACTTTTGTGATTAAAATTAAAATAAATGTATTTAATATTTGGAATAATCATAATATATAATGACTAGTAAGGACAACATAGTTTGTTACAAAATATATTAATGATTTTAATTAAAATTAATTACATGGATTAAGGAAAATTATGCTAAACTGGGGACTAAACTTTAAATTTGAGTCTCAAATGACCTATACACATTTATAAAAGTCATTTTATTATAATATTTTTCCTTTACCATCCATTTTCTCTAATTATCATCATTAGTGGATCCACTTACTAAAATAAAAACGTTGGTGGAATTCTCTCTTCCAATATTTAAAAGAGTACCACTCTTCCTTCCCTCTGAAAGGCCCCCACATCTCCCTCCTCTTCACACCTCTCAATCCTAATACTTTCAGAAAAAATATGCCCAATACACTTCCCAACATCCCTCCTTCACTTATATAAGACACCCGTTGGGCTTAATGGTTTCCATGAAATCATTTTTCCAAAAACCAAAATAAGTTACCCGATTAAGAGGTAACACATTCTCTAAATCCCTATTATTTTATTTTCCTTATCCACCACTATACTCAATTTATTCCATGATTAGATAATATAAATATTATCCTCAATATACAAGGATGAATTTATTCTGAGGTTTTGACCTGAACTATAACACACCTCTATCTAATGGGTAACAATAATACTTTTTATGTGTTTGGAAAACTTCTGCCTCCCAAAACAAAGATTGTTCATGTTTTCATACAGCCCATCATGGGGGTAGTTATGGGGGAAAATATATTTATAGTTATTATATATTATATTTAGTATTTCATTAAGAATATATATATCTTTTTATAAAATATATCTTTTTATTTTCTATTTTTTGTTAATATAATAATTTCATTTGGGGAAGTGTGGACTTCCACCCCCTCAATGAGATAAGACTTGATAATACACAACATGGATTTAATTATGAATTATTTTAGTGATTATATATGATATAAATGATATAATAAATCTTCTATAATAATGATATTTATATATATACATATATTTCTATTACTTTTATTCTCTCAACATGACAATTACAAAATGTGTAACCTTGTTACACATCGTGAATGCGGACATAAAGATATCATCCACAACCTATAAATAAAAGAGATATGCTTCTACTTTTGGTCATTCCAGATTCATAGTTAAATAAAAAATCATGGAGAAAGGAGCTATTGTTCCCCCTATAATTTCATTATCTCTTTTGTTAACTTTTTCATTTTATTTTCAACTTCCCTCTTATTCTCTCATCACTAGATTGAGGGGGTCTACCCCCCAAGTGCTAGGGTGATGTATATAGAAAGAGAAATTTGTGTTGGATTTATTTATTTTAATTATTCATGTATTTGAATTCTGATATTTATTATTCAATTACCAATCCATTTCTTTTTATTTTATCAGGACCATTTAAAATTTATTTATAAGG
The DNA here is from genome assembly GCA_963277665.1 of Viscum album. NCBI lineage: Eukaryota > Viridiplantae > Streptophyta > Magnoliopsida > Santalales > Viscaceae > Viscum > Viscum album. The sequence continues at coordinate 105,929,380 of OY728159.1, forward strand.
AAAATTAAAATTTTACAACTAATAAACCTAAAAGAGGCATGACCATTTTCAGAATCGGGGGAAATATGGTTTAAATATGGTATCAATAAAAACTTGATTCAAGGAAATCCTACACAACCAGACTAAGGGAAATATGATATTTCTATAATGAGGCGTAGATTCAATGACCATTGGATCTACCTCATATTGAATCCAAAACCAATCATGAAAAACTCCACAAATTTTCTAAAATCTAATAGTTCTTGAACCCAGAATTTACAAAACCCCAAAACACTTTTCAAATATATTTAAAAATTATCTAATCAATCTATTTAACTTTAATTTTATCATTTGTTTTCCCAAATAAAAATCAAACACAACTATTGTCATATCATTCCCCAATATTATAAAATTAAATTATTTTTAAAAATTAATATAACTAATTCAACACCTCTATGTGTTATACTAAGAACATACCAATACTATATTTTTTAATTAATCAAGTATGTTTGTTTGAGTTTTATAATTTTGACATAGCATAGAACAATATAGAATTAATGAAACCCTCTGAGGATATCAATATACATGATACATATATATTTTACAACTTTTCGAAAACATGGTATATATATAACAACCAAATATGTAACAAATTAAAACACATGAAAAGAATAAAGTGAATAATACAAGAAGTGAAACATTTACATGGAATTATTATAAGGAGGGTAAATTATAGGTGTTATAAAACCATATATTTTATTAAATATAATAATATAGGTCTATATAATATGTTAAATAAATTTATATTTATTATGCAAGTTGTTTGAATGAGTACCATGAGAGTCAATACCTTAAATGTATTCTCACTTTTTATTTCTATGAGATGCATGTTGTGTACGCTAATCGTTCTTATTATGTGGGGTATTCACTTCCATAGTTTTATTCTATGTATATTATAAATAAATTTATGATTATTCACATATCCATTTTATGATATTTATTTCATGAGTTTTGTGATTCAATGGATACCAAATTGGTAAAATAATTTTGTCTCAATTTTCATTTTATTTAAGCTCACATTTTTTATGAACCTAAATTCTCTTTTGAGGTGTGTATACATGTATTTGTCGTGTTATATCAATAATTACCTTTCTCTCATTATATTTTAATATTGATTTAATTTCCTTTTATAACATGGATATTATGATCCCAATTTACCAAGTTATAATAATTTATTGAAATAATATCATCATTTTTTGAGATTTTTAATGGTTATGATTCATTGATTAGATATTTTGACCCATATCTAAAAAAACTCAGGAGTTTATTTATACACTGTTTATTCATGATATATCCATTATTAATTCCATTTTTTCACTATTTAATTTTATGTTGTTTATGTACTACACATAATTATATTATATTTTTTTTATACATAAATTTATGGTTATTAACATATCCATTTTATAATCTTTATTTCATGGGGTTTAATGTTTTCCAAAGTAACGAAATCGGTAAAATAGATTTTCCTCAATTTGACTTCTTTGACGCTTATGTTTTGTTATGCACATAAATTCTCTTTCAAGGTGTATATGATTCCATTTTTCATGTTATATCATGAATTAATATTATTTAATGATCTTATAATATTAATTTAACTTCCTTTTCTAACATGGATATTTATGATCCCATGTAACCAAGTGATAAGAGTCTATCGAAACAATCTCATAACTTTTTGAGCTTTTGAATGATTCTAATTATTTGATTAAATATTTTAATCCATGTCTGCAGAAAACATGTTAGTTTTATTATAATATGCTTATTAAATATATATACATTTATTAATACCATTTTACACTCTTTGGTACTTATGATAATGAATAACATGTTTTTAAGAAAATATGATTGTATTTCTCTCTTCCTTCAGAAATCTATTTTATTACAAAAACATTGTTTTAAAAAATGGTTTCAAATTATAGTTGAAGATAATTTTCATGGAAAATGAATTTCTAATTTGATTTATTATTTTAAATGAATCCTTTAGATGTTTTCAAATATCTTTTTAAAAAAAAATTGAAATGTTTTGAAGTTTCTTTTATATTTTTTCTAGGAAAATGGTTTTCAAAATGATTTCATGATTATTTTATATGTTTTCAAAGAATAATATTTTCAAAATATTTTCATCACTTATTTAATTATTTTTGAAATATATTTTAAAGAAATGTTATTCAATAAATTTTCTAGCTTCTTTCATATGTTCTGAAGTAAAAATGCTTTCAAAAACATTTTCTTGAATTCTTTAAATGTTTTGAATGTGTTTAAAAGAAATTTAAATTTTTTTGAATCATATTTTATATTCCTTCAAGGAAAAAATTTTTTGAAATGATTTCAAGTCTTAATTATCAGTTTTAAGGTATTTTCTAGGAAAACTATCTTCTATTGATTTTTTGTTTTAAAAATAATTTTCAGCAAAAAAAGGATATTTTACTCAAGAAATATTTTTTAAAGATATTTCAAAATTATTTTTCATCTATGATTAATTCCCTTGATGTTACTCATTACCTTTTAGTGAAGGATCTAAATGTTCTTTTTGTATTACTTTTATGAATGGGGTATGCTTAATGTAATTCTCTTTATGAAACAAGTTTCTATTTCATGAGTTATATGTTCATGAAATCCATTAATATTTCTCAGGATATAATTTTGATGAAATGATTATAAAACATGTATCTTTTTACATGGGTTTTGATAATTTTACATGTTTATGATACTCATTTATTTCTCTGGATTATAATATGATTATTTTTTATCTTATGTCACATGTGTAACACCCCGAATTTTTTTGAGAAATAATCTTTTAATTGATGACTTTTGTTGTACGCTACACCAAGAATAGCTTGAGATATAAAAAACACTATATTATCTTGCAGTATACGCAACAATATACATGGCTTGTGTTACACGCAAGAGTGACCTTCCTTGACAGCTTACATGGTACGCAATACCGAGTTTCACTAAATAATGATATATTATAATATTATTAAGAACTATCCATTATGAATATTATTAACTGAATTTTTAATTTAATAACATTATAATTCATCTTACACATTTTATAGAACATGGTATGAGAACAAAATTAATTTATCAGATAAAAGAAGTATTTTTCAAAAAAATGCAGTTTTGTCTCCTTTTGAAGGAGAACCCATTTTAAATGTATTTTTTCACAAGTTTATAAGTTAAATTTGACAAATAAAACATCTTATTTTGAATCATGACAAAAAAATTTACATTGGATAATTTTTTTACATTATTCTGATAACCTTCACATTTTGATGAATAATAAAAATACGGTAAATGTTAATTAAAAACAACTTTTTTCATTGAGAAAATTAACATGGTTAAATTATAATATTTGGTGTTTTTAAAGTATATATATAATATATTGTTACTATTTAATATAATTTAATTCATTAGCATTAATTTTACATTGAATTCATCGGTAAAAACATTTCAATCTTTTGCAGTGTTTTATCTTTTGAAACCTGTTTTCTCAACAGCGGGATAAATTTTAAATTAAATACAGAAACATATATGTTTTTAATATAGAAAAATAGATTCCATATTTGGAATAATTAGTTCCAAATTATGTTAATAGTCTACTTTTTATTTTTAGGCATTTTGAATAGTAACTACGGTAAATTTTATTTTCTACAGTGAAAGGTAAATCATGTAATTAAGCGTTCAAATAATATTATAAAATTACCATAAAACTTGTTTTAATATAATTTAATGATAATATTTCGTACTAAACTATACTTGGGTCGAAATTGTATCTTTTGGAACCATCATGGATGTGATTAAGACCTTTAATTTATTTTATCTAAATAATGTGAAGTATGTCTCACTCAAACTTTAATAATGAATGTATTTTTAATATAAGGTTATACATAATATAAATTAAATTATAAATTCTCATTTGAAATATAATTTTTTTTTCTTCATTGTTGTAATTTATTTGTTATTTTTAAGAAATATATAATTACATTAATAACTTATACATATATGAGGCAGAAATTATTCATTTAGTGAAAAATCAACAATATAGTTTTTATAAAAATAATAATACCCATAAAAAGGACCAGAAACTTTAACAAAACTTATTGTTAGAGTAAATAGATACCCTAAGAATCCAAGGGTAGACTTGTGGACAATTATTAGCCTTATAAAAGTGATTATGACACTTATTTTATTTTATTTTAAATGATGTCAAAGTTGTCACCTTCATAAGTTAATAAATATAATAATTTAAATGTAATGATTTTAAGATGATAAATTCGAGTAAAAGTAATATTATTGAATATATTAGATTTATTTGAAGCATATTAGTTTGTTATTAATTTTTTTGAACCAAATAATTATATTAAATAATTATACAAAATTCTTGTTTTATTAATTTTATTAAGCGGAATATCAAATAAATGGTTTCAAAAATATTAAAATAAATATTATATGAAAAAATTAATGTACTACATGAATTTTTTAGATGGATCTGAAATTTTAAAAACCTATTAAAATTTTTTGTTAGAATATATCTTCTCTGTGGATATTATTTAAATTCAAATAATTGAATAGTGTCAAAATAGACTATTGATATTTTATAAAAATAACATATTATTAAATTGCTAAAAAATCACCAAAATATTTATGAATTACAAATTTAATATTATATGGTAAAAAATTTAATAATGTATCTAATTATGTAAAATTCACACCACATATTTAAGTATTTATAACAATTTAAAATTTTGAATATTATTATCGCAAATAAAATTAAATAGATTAAATAAGAATAAATCAAAATTTTATGGTTCAAAATAAAATAAAAAACATGTCTAAATTTGATTGGATTATTATAATAAAAACCTATATTACCTCATATCATAATTTGAGTCACATAATATGTTTTTATATGGGGTTTGATTTTATTTTATATTAATATTTTAGAGGTTTCCAAAAGTTCCCCTCTCCTCTCTTATAAAAGGGAACCCCCTCTCTCTCCTATTCACTACATTTTTATCCTTAAATATCGACCAAACACGGTCCATTTCTATTCTCTACTTCCCTAGAAACATACTATAGGTACTAGTCTTCTTCAAACACCAACTTTAGTGCCCTAAGAAGAGGTTTAGAAGAGGCGAGTCAAAAAAGAGGTAATATCCTTTACCGATTCTTTCAATTTTATTTCTTCTTCTACTTCTTCTACTTTATTTGTTTAATTATAAATTAATAACATCAATATCACTCATATATTGATATGTTATTATAAATATGAACATCCCCGATACAAATTTTATCCATCCTATGGAAAACAAAATCACTGCGCGTGCATACTTACAGAATACTGTCTCCACATCATGGTGTAGTCTGTTTTTTTCACCACCACATTATATGGATGGGTATAATGGTGTAATTAAAAACTATATATGTTTATTATAACATGATAATAATTCTGATATATTATATCATTTAATCCAATCCCATTCAATAATTATGGGAACGATATCGTCGCTCATGGGTACATATGGCTTACCGTCTCCATGATGCGATGAGATTTGTTCTACATGATCTTCATTGAAACATCATTATATAAATGAATTGAATGAATAAATAGGATATATATTATACCAAAATAATTCTTTAAATGATATAACTATTATGTAAAAATAGTAATATGAACTTATCTGATAAAACATATGTATGAAAATAAATTATTTAATACCCAAACAACGAGTAAAAATGAAATGTTACTAACAAACAGATAAAAATAGGATCATAAATGTTGTCATAAAAATAATTATGACTCTTTAATATATCTGTAACAGTTTTCAAATCATCATAAATGAGGTTTGGATACACATGAATCATATCTAACCTATAGTATGGGATAATTATTTCAATCTCATTCTTATCCGAGATTATTTATTCGTAAGTATTTACTGGGGTTATATTTATCATCAGTGTCCGTGTTTTATAAAAATGTTTTCATAATTTTTTTACTATTCTTCCATGTATTTTTAGAGTAATTTTTACCCATTTTTTAATTTTACTATTTAGTGTGGAAGGAATCTTTCTTTTGTTTACCATACGAGGTACTTTTTGACTTTCCGACAAAAGTACAAGCAGAATGTTTTTTAACTTATACGTTATGAACATATTTTTACTGTTTCATAAAACCTTATTTTCATGAAGATTCCTCTAAAATATTTCGTGATTATTTTCAAAAAAATACTTTTCTTATAAAATTACATTGAATTTTGAGAAAAGAAAATGATTTTGAAGAATAAAGTATATTTTAATCAAGAATTCATTTCAAGTGTTTTATCAATACTGTTTTATATCTAAGATGACATTATTTAGTATGCCTATGTTTCAAGTATAATGACTCTATTATTTACATGTTTTGATTTTTCTTATGATGAAATGATATCCATTTGTTTTATATGAATTATGTTATGATGGGATTATGTTTATTAAACCAATTTTATTCTATGGGTTATGAGGAATGATTTATTTGTATTTTGCAGCACACGAAAGAATGATTTCATTATGAGATGGGTGGGACCTATATATCCCACCAATTCATTGGGTAAAGATTTATATTTCATGATATAGACATGGATGGAATGGAAAAGGAATATGGTTCTGTAATACAGGGCTAGAATGGCATGTAATCCCAGTTCAGTAATGGACTTTGTCCATTATGATGGTCTTGGAAGTAAAGCCTTGGCGACTATGGAAATAATAACATGTGATTAATGGTTTTACATAATTAAATTTTTTATCCTTATGAGACTTTATCATTATAAATTTTACTTTATGATCTATGCATTGTTTACTTCCATGTTTTATGTTTTTTGCACAAGATTTTGTTGTTTAGATTTTATGTTCATGTTTTTACATTCAAATGTTTATGGATTGTCTTATATTCTCCCTGTTTACCCATACTAAGCATTTCATCTTACCTTTATTATGTTATATTTTCCACGTGATATAACGAATGGTTTTAGGTATGGAAACAAAAGGGGATGATCTTTATGTAAGAGTTGTAAGATCTTTCACAATGATTAGAATATTATGTTTCGAGTTTCTGAAGACACTAAACTATTAAGGTCCTTGGGTGTCTGTTTTTGTTATGTGTTAAGTATTATGAAAAATTAATATAATTTCCATGTACATCAATCTTGGGTCTCAATAAAATGTATTTATGATTAAACTATTAGTTGGTATGGATATATATCTCTCACCAATACCCTTTTTAATGATTTTTATATCATGATATAGACATGGTTGGAATGAGAAATGAACTCAGTTTAGTATTAAAGTGCTGTAATAGAAAATGATCTCAGTTTTTTAATACATGCATGGAACTATAAATTAACATAATTTAATATTATATGGCTAAAATAAGAAATGAACTTAGTTCAGTAATATATGTTTGGAATAATGGGTGAACTTTGTTCAGTAATATAGGGCTCAGATGACGTGTGAACCCTGTTTAGTATATGACTTTTCCTACCAAGATGGTCTTATAAATAATGTCATGACTAATATGGAATTAATTATATAATCTTATGTGTCTACCATAAATCCATGCTTTATTTTGATGTTATGCTTTCATGTTATATGTTATTTGTTTCCTTATAATTCATGTCTTATTCCATTCTATACGCCATGAATTATGTAAATGATCATTGATATGCAGGGTATGATCTTGGATTTTCATGATCATGTTCTCATTACATTATTCTCAAAAATTCACTTTATTATATATCTAATTTACCCTTACTAATCATTTTATCACACCCCTTTAATATGTTTCTTTTCCCTTTATTTTAAAAAGAAATTTTTCAGGTAGAAGTAGTGAATGTGGAGATCATTATGAGAGATGTGGAAGATCTCATGGAAGGATAGAATATTTTTTTCTATGTTTCAAAATAAAATAAACTATTAAGTTCCTCGAGCATTTATTTTTTGAAATGTACTAATTATTCAACCAAAATGATGTAATATACTTGTATGTTAAACCGGGGTGGCTATAATTTCCAAATAAATGTAGCTTCACTTTTAGTTAGTTTATTTATTACAAATGAAACCTTATAAGTTCCTAATAAAGCTATGTAATTAAATATCCATGTTTTATAGATATAATGTATTATATTAAACATATTGGATTTGTTCATGGTGGTTTTCATTACATAAATGACATACATGTTTTAATTTAAATAGTTAATAGCTTGTGGAAACGTCACATTGGGAATTTCATGCTTTATCAAATTCCATATATGTAATGTAATGCCTTATTGTAATTGGTCTTGACTAATATAATGAAAAAGTGGTATTTCCTCATGAATATAATTATGACATTATTTCACATTTTAAATATGTTTTGTTACGATGGTAAGGGTTCTATTAGGCAAGAAAATTCATGCTCCCTTACATTGGGAGTTGACCATGACATCTCATACCATTTTAACTATTTGGATAGAGGGCATGACACACCACATACCTTGTCTCAGGTGTTGGAATGATGATACTCCCACCATCTCAAGTGACATTCATTATGCTTCACCCTCATTATGAAATTAGGTCATGTACCCCTGTTATTGAGATTATAGGATCATTTAAAATGGAAATGGATGATTGAGTTATGCCCCTATTTAGATAGAACATAGAATTCTAGGAATATGACCACATACATCCGCACATACTTTTTCACATAATTGGATCTAATATACAACTATACTCTATAGATATTTACAATATATATAGTTACTGATCATACACTCATTCTGGACATGTCCCAATGTATATAGATCCCTAAGGTGTCGATTACGTACCTCTGAAGGCTTATAATTTTTATTCAACATTGTTTCTAATTTTTTATACAATAACCTAGTTGTTGTTATGTACACTGCTTGGATTATAATAAATATCATTGGTGGTGGCGTAGTATAATTCTTCCCACACAGTACTCCAGATGCGTTTGGTACTTAAGTAGATTACTTTTCTTCAGGTATGGACAAGGGAAATCACCCTCCTATAGATTTTTTATTTTATTTATCCTATAAATGAAGAATATGTGTAGAGGAAAAAAGAAGATTCTCAAGATTCCAGTGAAGAATCCTTTTTTCTTTTTTTCTTTGTGTATAGAATGATTTTATATTCCTGTCCCATATTCTCTGTTTTTTATATCATCATGTCATGCATCCTTTCATATAATATTTAAATATAGTTGTTCGGTTTTTTATGCTTTCATAGTTTATTTATTATATCCAATTATATCAGGCTTCTTTTATTGTATTAGTGTTTTTTTTATCTTTTTAACCACCTTGATTAGAGGGTATAGTCTCCCCGTATTACATATTTCACTGTAATGGCCCGGTGTTTTGGGGTCCACTACATGGTGAAAATATGATGTTTGGGGTGTTCTGGGTGGTCTGGAAGGCCATCACTGCTTCTCGGTGTAGCTTAAGACTCCTAGCGGTAGCCTTGGCCTATCGGTCGCCTTGTCCTACCGGTCGCCTTGGCCTACAAGTAGCCTTGTCCTAACGGTCCCCTCGTCTTACCGATCGCCTCGGCCTACCGGTCGCCTCAGCCTACCGGGCGCCTCGGCCTACCGGTGACCTGGGCCTGCCGGTGGTCCGGGCCTGCCGGTGGCCCGCGCATGTCGGTCGCCTCGGCCTGCCGGTCACCTCGTCCTGCCGGTCGCCTCGGCCTGCCGGTCGCCTCGGCCTTTCGGTCACCTCTGTATGCCGGTGGCCTCGGCCTTCCTATCGCCTCGGCCTCCCGGTCGCCTCGGCCTCCCGGTTGCCTCGGCCTCCCGATCGCCAGGGCCTACCAGTAGCCTCGGCCTACTGGGGACCTTGGGTGTAGAGACCCAAAGCTTGACGTACATAGACATTACATTACTTTTGCGGAATACTTATTACATAACAAAAACACACACACAAGGATCGTAATAGTTTAGTGTCTTTGGAAACTCGGAATATAATCTTTTAATCCTGGTGAAAGATCTTCAACATCTCCAATAAAGATCTTCATTTTTTATACCTAAAACCGTTCTTTATATCCTGTGGAAAAGAAAACATAAAAGGGTGAGCTCAAATGCTCAGTAAGGGTAAACAAAAGAAATATCAATCACATCATATACATAAGCACATAACTTTTGGAAATATTAACCTGTAAAAGTGATCATAATTTCATAACCTGAGGTAACTCATGGCAGTGAAATGTAATCACAATAATCATAACATAAAACATTAAACATTGTGGAATACACACATAATCATAGAGAATCATTTCTTATTAGTCAAGACTCATTGCCAAGATTATCTTAGTGGACAAAGTCCCTTTCTGAACTGAGTAACCCTCGTTTCAGTCCTGTTTCACTGAACCGGTATAACCTACCATTCCAGCCATGTCTATCTCATGAGATATAAAATCATTACCCAATGCATTGGAGGGAGATATAGGTCCCACCCATCTCATAATGATACCATTCTTATGTGTTCCACAAAATCATAAATCATACATCATTACATAACCCATGTAATAAAAATGGGAATCTTAAACATCATGACATCATAAAACAATTCATATACGATAAAGGAATTCATAAAAATAATTCCATCACAACATAACCAAATAAATGTAATAATAGGGATAAAAATAGAACCCTTTATTATCTTAGATGGAAAATAATTTTGATAAAACACTTGAACTTCATTCATGAGGAAAATATCCTTTCTACTTCAAAAACACTTTTCCTTTCTTAACATGTCATACAATTTTAAAACAAAAAAATTTTATTAAAAATAAACTTGAAAACTTGTAAAGGAATATTCTTGTAAATAATGTTTTAAAAATCCATTCATACTGTATAAGTTAAAAAAACATTCTTCTCGTACTTTTGTCGAAAAAGTCAAAAAGTATCTCGTACGAAAAACGACAAAAGATTCCTTTCATATCTTTTACTAAAAACTCACCGAAGGGTAAAATAGGATTAAATCAATTTTAGGTGCATAGAAATAATATTACATATTGAGTAAACATGGATGTGGATGATAAAATACACCCAAGTAAATGCCAAAGTATAAACAATCTCAGATGAAAATGAGATTGTGATATTTCCCTTACCTTAGGTCCGATTTGCTTTGTATGTGTCTGAACCTCTTGTATAATGATTTAAATAATGTCATTAAATTTTTAATGAATCTTATTTATTGTTATGATATCATATATGGTTCATGTATGACTTTATATTACCCGTTCTTTTATAAATTCCATGTTAAAGAAGCGTTTTGGGTAAAATCGTTTCATTTATCGTAGGTGTTTGGACTTGTTGTTCTTGACATTATTATTACTTATATCATGATTTAATTACTTCCAGAATATAAAACATGATTTATATATCATATATATTTATTATATATATATATATAATAGATAGATAAATGAAATGAAACACACCGTTCATGGAGACGGTAGTCCGTACGTACGCATGAACGCTGTTTTCCTTTCCTTATTGTCTTGAACGGAATTAAGTAGATGACATACATATATATACACATAAATCCAGTATCATTATTATGTCATATATTTCATGATTACTTATTATATATACTTTACAATCATTCATTAATGGTTAAATTGGAGAATGAATCTCATCGCGTCGTGGAGACGGTAGTCCGTACGTATGCACGAGCGATGATATCGTTCTCATGATCGTGGGACTGAAATGGAGTGTATGTATACTATTTCAGAATCAATATCACTTTAAAATAATAATATATAGTTATTATTTACACCATTATACCCATCCAAGTAAGGTGGTGGTGGAAAATAGATTTCACCACGGCGTGGAGATGGTATTCCGTACGTAGGCACGCGCGGTGATTTCGTTTTCCGTAGGATGGATATATGGTGAAATAGGGTTGTTTCATACTTATAATAACATATCAGTATATGAGTGATACTGATTTTATTACTTCATAATGAAACAACCTAATAAGAAGAAGTGGAAGAAGAAATAAAGGTGAAAGAATCGGTAACAGAAATTACCTCTTCTTTTAAGCGCCTCTTTGAGAACTCCTCTTAAGGCACTAAAATTGGTCTATGAGGAAGACCCGAACCTCTGGGATGTTTCGAGGGAAGTGGAGAGGAGAATTTGGCAGGGGTTGGACGAGCTTGAAGGCTCAAAGTTGTGTGAGGAAGAGAGGGAGGAGGTTCCCTTTTATAAGGGAGGAGAGGGGCACCTTTGGAATAACTAAAAATATTATTTTATTATAAAGTCAATTTCGGTTTTAAATAGCTCAAAATTGATTTATTTCATGGATAAGGTGGGGATGGGTCTAAAACCTCTCATCCAATAGAATTTAGACATGTTTAGGTTCCTATTTTAACCTTATCATTTAGATTTAACATTAAGTTACATTTACCGTGTCTTCGTGTGTTCTTATACTATAAGATTAATAAACATACTATAAGAAGCCAAAAGAACCCCAAGTTGTTTATTATTAATATATATAACCTTATCTAAGTCATTTTTCAAAACCATAGAATTTTAGAAATAAAATAACAATTAATAATATAATATTTGTTTTAAAAACTATTTTATGTCAATTTTGACACTATTTAGTAATTGATTTTTGTGAAAATCATAACAGAATGATAGGTTCTAAAAAAGTTAATTAAATCAATACTAACATGTCATATTAACCTATAAAATTAGTTTAATTCATAAAAAGTCTCAAATTATATTTATTTGGGTATTTATAACATCAATTATGTCAATATATCATTAATAAGATAATTACTGCATCATCGTTGTGTCATAAATAAATTAAGTTATTTAATGTCTAAAAATTACAAATAAAATAACATTATGTAGGAAAGCTTTTTATCTTTCTAATGAATATTTATAGTTGAATTTATCTTATGTATAACCCCATATTAAAAATGTTTTAGTAAATAAACTTTTATTTTAACTCTTTTAACCCTTCTTTAAATAAATTAATAATAAATGTCCTAATCTAATCCAAGTGGGCCTAAATGGTCATATTTTATTCCTAAGTTTGTTTTTGGTCGAATTACACTTGTCCAATAGAATTAGGACATGTGTTAGGGTAATAATAATATCATTTCTACCCTTAATTACCCTATTTACTTTTAACCGTGGTAAAAAAAGTAAAAAGTTACTATTCACCAAAAAATTATTTTCATCTCATTGAACCACATTTTACTTACTGACATCAACCGTGTCTCTCGGATTTTTGAAATTCCACTCACAGAAGTGGTAAAATTATGTTTTATGAAAAAATCAGTTTTTTTTAACTACCACTTAGTGGTTTCACTATTCATCAAAAATTGAATGTTTTCAGAAAAATGCCAAAAATTAGGCCTATGATATATTTGATATTATGAACTCAAAAATGATTTCTATTTTACCAAATTCAAAACATATCAGTTGCATTAATTAATTTAAAAATTAATTCCCGTCGTCAAAACAAAAGGTGTGTTTTTAAGAGATAATAACAATCAAAAGATTGACACTTGTTTATAACTGGTTTAAATGTGAAATTACATCCAATGACCAACATTCTATTAAATTGTAAAAATATATTCTAAATATACTTTAAAACCACTCAAATTAATAATTTATCACTATTAATTATTTCGATTGAAAAAGTTGTTTTTAATTAAAATTTAGTAATTTTCACTATTCATCAAAATATGAAAGTTATCCGTAAATCACCAAAATTTCACCCTAAGCTAATTTCGATATTACGAATCCAAAAATGAATTCCATTTTGAAAAATAAAATTTACAAAATTTCAAAAAGTGGTTATTACTATTCATAATGGCTAGTTTTATTAATATTTTAATAGCATATCGTTGTTTAGTGAAACTCGGTATTGCGTACTACACATGCTATCAAGGAAGGTCGCGATTGCGTGTAATGAAAGGAAAGTCAAGGATGCGTGTTGTGCAAGATCCTTTTGGTGTAGCGTACAACACAAGACATTAATGAAATTAAAAAGAATATTTTTCATAAAATCTCGGGGTGTTACATTGGGGTACTGGTATCTCTCACCTACCAGTGTCCTTGGTTTAATAGTGACCTCTCTACTGCTTTTCCAGTAGCACCTCCTTTTTGCGTGAATTAGTTTTTAAATTGTGTCTTGACCCCATTAAGCGTGTTTTAAATCCCATTAATGGAGTTTAATTAAATGATTGGTGAGGTACCCTCCTTAAATGAAAAACCATGCGTTTTGGTCATTCTTATAACCGCATTGTCAGAAACGCATGTACATCATTCTGTGAGGTGTCCTTCTTTGGTTAAGAAGGTGTGCGTTGGTTTTAACTACATCGAAGGGTGGGGAACTTTTTAAGTTGGATGTGTGGGGTGGCCCAGCTGCATAGTCAACCCACGATATTGCTTTTTCCACAGTTTCAAGTTTTTCTCCATATTGTAACCATCTCGGGAATGTCATATCTCATCCTTTATAACCTAAAGGCTTCTATTCTCCCTAGATTTTCCTTTTTTATATCACTCTGTGCTCGGAGGACACTTCCTCCCAACAAGTTGTACCCCCATAAAGTTTTCCTTGATCGTGTTCCGTGGAGTTCATGCTACTCCTGATTTCCAGTTTCCACGTGAGGACTTAACGTCGATCCTTGATCAATCAAGTAGGGATCTTATAGTTGTCTCTCCTCCTTGTGTATCAAGAAGAGTGGGTTTTTCTATGGTTTCCATGAGGTAGTTAATAAATTCTGTAATGAAGATAATAACAGGTTAAAGAACGGGGATGAGGAAGTTTGTTAATATTGTTACATGTTTGTACCCATGATTTCCCTATAATGTTGTTATGAGTTGAATGGGCTTAGGCCTACTAAAAATCACGGTCGTTGGGGGCCTTTGTTTTCACACCTATGCTATGCTCTATTTTATGCATTTTCTGGTGAATGGAAATCTTGTATGAATCAGTTAACCACTTAAACTAACCTGTTGAATATGAATGCCCATAACCTTTTGTGATCACCCCAGTTGAACTAAATAATATAGAAGAATGAATTTTGAGTGTTGGGATGGTTTAGTTATGAAATGGGTGTAGGGTTCAATGCGTTTGTTATGGATGGGTGAACAGTGGGGGTGTGAATGGTGTGGTTGGAATGGCATGAGTTATTGTGTGGCTGTTGTGGTGTTTGGAATCCGGGTTGCAGGTTGGGTTTTGAACATGAATAAGACTATACAGTTAATGATGAAATGGGTGGAACGGTAATGAATTAATGTGGGGATAACAAATGGTTTTTTGGGGTTTTCTTTGGTTCCAGTTTTTAGAGGGTTTCCACTGATCCAACTTTGATGTTATTATTTACAAGAGAATTGGGTGTGAATGCATAAATTACCTGATGGTTTTATTTCCTACTTTATTGTTGTTTCATCTGTGATTGTGCCTGTTAGTTTCCCAGTAGTGAAGGGATTAACTCATACTGAGATGTTATTAAATGATATCTAGAATAGGGAAACTGGGAACTGTTTGTTGTGTGCCTGTTTTCTGAGGCAGCAGTGCTTGGGCACCTGCTTGTATCTATTTAAGGAGCCTTAGGTTGGGCTCTGTGTTGGTATATATGTGTAACTATATGTTTTGTGTTTAGTCTCACCCCATCCACGCCGGACACTTAGTGTTGGACACTCCATCTCATGGGGAAGGGCGTTTCACCCTAGTTACTTCCTTCCTTCTCCCTCTTCCCTAGGCTGTGAGGGATAGAGGCTACCTTAAACCCAAGGCTCTTTGGGTAGGTTTCGTTTGGTGTGTTGAGGCCTAGGTGTGTGCGGGCAAGGATGTGGATGGTTGTGAGGCATAGGTGTGTGCGGGCAGAAAGAGCATGGTGACGTTTTCTGTTAGGGATGAGCAGCTAGCTAGTGGGGGAAATGGTGGTGTGGGGTACCCAAATGTTTTGTTCTTTATTATTACCTTACTGCTTGTGTTATTTGGTGACTGTGGCCAGTGAGGTCGGATGGATAGATTCCTTGATAGATGATTTTTCTTCTATTTTTCACGGCACTTTAGGAAGTCTCCCCACATGTGCACAAGAGCATATATTTCCCTACTGATTATATATTGTATGCTCAACCAACGTCTACTTACAGGTTTCCAGGAAGGCTTCAGAGGTCATGTGGGACTTTACTAGTCTGGACATTGGAGTTGTTTTTTGTCGCAGTTAGATTCTACTTAGCCTTTTTCTTTCATGTTTGGTATAGTACATTAGAGTTCTTGTACTTTGTTCAGTTTTATTATTAAAACATGCATGTAGTTTGGTTTTACTTGGATTTTTCTATACATGGTGGTGTTTCGTGTTGACTCAATTCTTTATCCTAGTCCTAATTAACGAAAAAGGGTAATTCCTCCCTTATTGTGAAAATGTTATACCCTTTGTGCTAGTCGCCACTCCGGTGCCCACTGTAGGAGGGACTCGGGGGTCATTATCTCGTCTTCAACTAGAGGAAGGAAGGGTGGGGATCTGTTTCTCCCCTTCCGTCATCTTGCCGAAGGTAGGTCGTGACAGAATGGTATCAGAGGGAGTTTGAGGGATAGGTTGGAGTCTGGAGTTAGGCACAGTGAGGATTACATGGGATGTTAGGGCAACAATGTTAGGTGATATTGGTTCGTGAAATAGACCTGGGAGGACCGGCTAGGACATGGGATTTTAGGGCCCCCCGTGATTCGATGCAAGGACTCTGAGCCTATCAAACAACCATGTGAGACTACATTTGTTGCAGGGTAGGGACCCTAGGAAAGGTACATCCATCATAAAAATTGTGTTTTTAATTGATTTTGGGCATCTCGGGGAAAACAAATTAATAATAGTACATAGGAGACAAAAAAAATTTCTTTGTTCCTTGGGCTTAGGAATTCTTTGTTTACCTTGAAGATATGGCACCCAGACATTTTCCACTAGTGACTCGGGTAGTTGAGGCCCAGCGGATCGAGGTAGTTGACTACCAGAGGGTTGACTGAGATGATGAGGATGACTTGTGGCAGAGGACTCTACGATCCATCCAGCGACAAACCCTCGAGAAGTACGAGGGTATTGTTTATGACTCAGTGACGGAGGAATGGTTCAGGGAGCTACCCATCACCTTCTCTTTGATCCGTGCTTCGAGGGAGTACTAGGTTTCATTGGCCGTCTGTCACCTGAGAGGAGCAGTGCGTCAGTGGTGGCCACTTTTCCTAGGAGAGAAGACAGAGGTAGAGGTTTCATGTGCTGGTTTTGAGATGGAATTTCGTGAGGAGTTCCTATCCTCTATGGCAAACAGCTGAGAAGAGACAAGAGTTGCTCTCCCTTCAGCGGGGAAGCATGTTAGTGAGGGATCTGGGGATCATGTTCAAAGATCTCTTGAACTTTTCCCTTGATCTCTTTCTCTATGAGGAGTCTTAGGAATGATTATTAGAGGAGGCACTTCATCCTTCTCTTAAGTACGGTGTCACTCCATTCACCCTTCCGACGTACCTAGCAGTATTGAAGAGGGCTGAGATAGTAGAGAGGATGCACTCACAGGGAGGCACGCCAGGAGAGGAGAACTGGCTGGGTTCATTAAAGGGGAAGGCGGTCAGCAATAGGTCTCCATTGACAGGGCCTTCTAGGTTTCGACAAGCAAGGAGTAGCCCTAATCAGTTCCAGTTTCGAGCTTCTATCCCTCAACCCTTTTCCACAGGGCCAGAACTGAAGTGTTTTTCTTCCAGAGTTTTCTGGAACATCTTGATCAGGTGTCCAACTCAAGCTCCACATGGTGAATGTGGGAAGATTCATCAACCACCTCATCATCATCTATTTCCGGTGAGGACTTTCCTGCAGTAGCAGCAGGGCCCCGGCCCTCTGAGGGACGACTTTGCGAGAGGAGACTGACACCAGGGCGCTCCTCAGGGACCTCGACCAAGGCGTGGTCGGGGAGGTAGTCGATAGCAGTGAGGCAGAAGAGCATGGCGTGTACAGTTTCACGCCGTAGAGTTAATATCTCTGGCAGGACCAGAGGTCGTTCGAGGTATGATCAGTTTATTCATCACTCTTGTTTTTGTCGTGTTTGATTCGGGTGCTTCTCACTCCTTTGTTACGCTCAAATTATCCCATGCTATGGGTCTGGATGTCGAGATACTTTTTGTGCCCCTAGTGTTTAGAACACCATTTGGGGGTCAGACAAGCGTATCTTACTTTTTTTGGGGATGTAGACTGATGTTGGGACCTCATTAGTCCATTAGAGATTATCTTTCATTGCAGATGCAACAATACGATTTCATTCTAGGCATCGACTGGTTATTCTCCATGCATGCCATCATCGAATGATATCGGAGAAGGATTTAATTCTCCAACAAAGATGGATGGTGTGCAGCTTTTTTTGGGGATAAAAGTTATCAGGTGGGGAGTCGACATGTGGAGCCACTCCTTTTTATGCTAGACGGGGTGTCAGTCGAGTCGGTAGACACAAGAATGACGGATATCCCAATGGTCGTAAAATAATTCCCAGATGTATTTCCTGATGAGGTTGTGACTCTACCCCATAGACGTGACATTGAGTTTGGGATAGACTTATATACTGGTGCCTGCCCCGATCTCGATGGCTTCTTATCGGATGGTACATTCTGAGTTACAGGAGTAGCGGATTCAGATTGAAAATCTGATGGAGAACGTCTTTATTCGACATAGTGTTTCATCATGCGGTGCTTCAGTTTTGTTCGTAAAGAAAGAAGATGGTAGTCTATGGATGTGCATAGACTACCGGAGGTTTAATCAGGTGACGGTCAAGAATCGTTACCCCCTCCCGAGGATAGATGATCTATTCGACTAGCTGAGGGAAGCAGGTTGGTTCTCTAAGATCGATCTGCGGTCTGGATACCACCAGTTGAGAGTGAAGGAAGGTGATATCTCGAAGACGGAATTCAGGTGAAGATATGGCCACTTTGAGTTCTTGGTCATTCCATTTGGCATTACGGATGCACCAGCTATGTTCATGAACCTCATGAAATTTGTCTTTAGAGAGTTTTTGGACCAGTTCATTGTGGTGTTCGTTGACGACATCCTTATCTACTCCAGATCAGAGGAAGATCACATTGAGCATCTTAGGGAAGTTTTTGGAGTCCTTAAACACCACCATATTTGTGGGAAACTATCTATGTGCAAGTTCTTGACGCAAGAAATACATTTCCCTGGACATGTAGTGTCTCAGAAGGGAATAGCAGTAGACCCATAGAAGGTCGAGGCAGTCATTTCATGGGCAACACCCAAGAATGTTTTGGAAGTTTGCAGTTTCCTAGGTTTGGTAGGCTATTACTGGAGGTTTGTTCCTGACTTCTCTCGATTTTCATATCCATTGATAGCTTTAACTAGTGAGGACCTTGCCTTCGTGTGGATTGACCAGTGCCAGACAGCTTTTGGCTACCTAAAGGAGAAGCTAGTTTGTGCTCCAGTAATCAGATTACCAGAGGAAGGGGTGTCATTTGAAGTGTTCTGTGGTGCTTCTGTCCTTGGGTTAGGATGTTTTCTGATGAAGCAGTGAGGAGTGATCTCTTATGGGTCTTGGCAGTTATGTCCTCATGAACGTAACTATTTCAACCATGATCCAGAGCATGCAGCTATGGTGTTCGCATTGAAGTTGTGGTGGCATTATCTCATCGGAGAGTGCTTTGTGGTCTTCTCATATAACATGATCTTGCGTTATGACTTTTCCCAATAGGATTTGAACTTGTGGCAGCATATATTGGTTGAGTTCTTCCATGACTATGACTTTGAGATCTATTATACTGAGGGAATGAGTAATGTTTTGGCTGATGCCTTGGGAAGGAAATCACAGAAGGAAGTAGTTCGGGAATATACAGAAGCTTCGAGAGTGATGGAAGAGTTACCAGGCTTGCATTTGGATGCAAGGGAGGAAGGTGGAAGAGGCTGTCTGTTTTAGATGTCTATGGTTTCCTCTTTAGTGGTGCAGGTGGAAGAGTCTCAGTGGGTTGACTCGGAGGTAGAAGTTATGTGAGATCGTGTTTATCTGGGAAATGCTTCTGAGGGATGGTCGAAATATGGTCACCATCCGATGCTTTTCCATGGAAGGATATTTTTTCCGAAGATGATGTGTAAAGGAGTTCTCTATGAGTTCCATGTCTAGGCTTTAGTGGTACATCCTAGGGTCTCAAAGATGTACCAAGGACTGATGGGAATGTTTTGGTGGCACGAGGTAAAGCCATCGGTGGCAGAGTTTGTGGCTAAATGCCTAGTGTGTCAGCTAGTGAAGGCTGAACACCGTATTCCGGGATGGTTGTTAAAACCTTTAGATGTTCCCAAGTTGAAGTGGGATGAAATCTCGATGGACTAAATCACAGGGCTACTCGGGGCTTAGGGAGGCAATGATGCCATCTGGGTAGTGGTGGATCGGTTGATAAAATCAGCTCACTTCTTGGTGATTAAGGAGTCTATCCTAGTGAGTACCTTAGCCCAGAGGTACGTCGATGAGGTGGTGTGGTTACATGAGATTTTGAGATCTATTGTCTCCGATCGAGACATGCGGTTTACCTCACGAGTCTGGAGGGGATTATAGCATTCCTTTGGCACCCAGCTACACTTTAGCACTGCTTTCCACCCTCAGACAGATGGGCAGATAGAACGAATGATCCAGACATTGGAATACATGTTGTGGGCATGTGTTTTTGATTTTGGGGGATCATGGGTATAACACTAGCCTATGGTGGAGTTTTCTTATAACAATAGATTCCACTCCACTATTGTCCTGACACCGTTTGAGGCCTTGTATGGAAGGTCGTGTCGTTCACCTGTGTGTTGGACATAGATTGGGGAAGTAGTTATTCTTGGGGGCAGAAGTGGTGCATGGCACCACTGAGAAGGTTCAGCTCGCGTGTGAGAGGATGAAGGCAGCCCAGGACCAGTAGAAGTATTATGCTGATCGTAGGAGGAGTCCCTTGGAGTTCAAGGTTGGAAATAATGTGTTCCTGAAGGTTTCCCCTAGACGTGGGAAGCGAAGGTTTGGGAAGGAGTGTAAGCTCTCCCCTAGGTTCATCAGACCTTTCGAGGTGCTGGTATGAGTTGGTAAGGTGGCTTATCAGCTGGCATGGCCACCTTGGTTAGAGATAGTTCACAACATCTTTCACGTCTCCCAACATCATCTATATCTATAGGACGACTCCCATGTCATCGACTGGGGAGAGTTAGATGTCGAAAACGATGCGTCCTTCATAGAAAAGCCAACCAAGATTGAGGATCATAAAGCGAAAGTGCTTCGTGGATGAACCATCCCCTTGGTTCATGTGTTTTGGAGGCATGGTGGCCTTAAGGAGAGAACATTGGAGCCGGAGGACCAGTTACACATTCAGTACCCAGAGATGCTTTTACCTCCTTGTTGTTTATGTTCTATGTTATGTTGAGATTTTTTACCTTGTGCTTTAATATATGAAATTCTTGTTTTGTTTTTTTATGTCTTTATGATTGATGATGGGAAAACCTGACTACTAATCAAGTCGCATTAATGTAGATGTGATTAAACCCATGTGGGAAAGTTAGTGTCGCCCAAAGTGGATAATATCCTAACATGTTGGAAGGGACTCCCTGACTCAGGTGTTGGATAGTGTGATCCTTGTGCTTGTTGTGGATTTTTGTGGTTGATAACTCTTTGGGGAGTATTATTGGATGTAGGGGGGTTCTGTTCCATCTTTCGAACAAATCAGGGGTTTTCCCCTAAGAAGTATCTTTAGGGGGTGGTTGTTTGGACCCCTGTTTTCTCTTTTCTAGGTTGTTCTTATATTCTCAGGGATGAGAATAGTTTGAGAAGTATCTGATGTAACGGCCTGGGGTTTGGGGTGCACTATATGGTTAAAATCTGATGTTTGGGGTGTTTTGGGTGGTCTAGAAGGCCAGCCTAGCTTCTCAATGAAGCTTTAGACTCCTAGTGGTTGACTCGGCCTACCGGTGTCCTTGGGGTACTGGTAGCTCTCGCCTACCGGTGGCCTTGGTGTATCGGTGTCCTCTCCATAGGTTTTCCAGTAGCGCCTCATTATTGCGTGAATTGGTTTTTAAACCATGTTTTGACCCCTTTAAACCTATTAAAAGCCCATTAATGGCGTTTAATCAAATGATTTGTGAGGTACCCTCCTTAAATGAAAAACCATGCGTTTTTGTCATGCCTTAAACCGCGTTGTCAGTAATTCCAGTACCGCATCATGTGAGGAGTCCTTCCTTGGTTAAGGAGGTGTGTGTCAGTTTTAACTACTCCAAAGGGTGGGTACCATTTTAAGATGGACGTGTGGGGTGGCCCAGCCGCGTGGTCAGCCCACGATCCATCTTCTTCCGCAGTTTTGAGTTTTTCTCCATATTTTAACCATCCTGGTAATGCTGTATCTCAACCTTTATAACCTAATGGATTCTCTTCTCCCTGGGTTTCCTTTTTTCTATCACCCTATGCTTGGAGTACCCTTCCTCCTGACGAGTTGTACCCCGACGAAGTTTTCCTTGATCATGTTCTGTGGAATTCCTGCAACTCCTGATTTCCCGTTTCCATGCGAGGACTTAACGTCGATCCTTGATCAAACAAGTAGGGATCTTACCTTTGTCTCTCCTCCTTGTGTATCATGCGGGGTGGGTGTTCTATGGTTTCCATGAGGTAGTTAATCAATTATGTAATGAAGATAAAAACCTGTTAAAGAAGGGGGACGAGGAAGTTTGTTAATGTTATTACATTTTTTACACATTCTTTCCCTATGATGTTGTTATGAATTAAATGGGATTAGGCCTACAAAAAATCATGGCCGTTGGGGGACTTTGTTTGCGCACCTATGCTATGCTATGTTTTAAGCATTGTCTAGTGAATGGGAATCATGTATGAATCAGTTAAACACTTAAACATGGCTGTTGAATATGAATTCCCATAACCTTGTGTGATCACCCCGGTTGAACTGAATAATATAGAAGAATGAATTTTGAGTGTTGGGATGGATTAGTTATGAAATGAGTGAAGGGGTGAATGTGTTTTGTTATGGATGGGTGAACAATGAGGGTGTGAATGGTGTGGTTGGAATGGCATGTGTTATTGTGTGGTTGTGGTGGTGTTTGGCAGCAGGGCTGCAGGTTTGGTTATGAGCATGATTAAAATTTGAATGTAAATGATGAACTGAGTGGAATGGTAATGAATTAATGTGGGTATAACCAATGTTTTGTTGGGTTTTTCATTGGTTCTAGTTTTTTGAGGGATCCCAGTGATCCCAATTTGATGGTATTATTTACAAGAGAACCAATTGTGAATGCTTAAATTACCTGATAGTTTTCCTTCATAATTTATTGTTTTTTCATATGTGATTGTTCCAGTTAGTTTCCCAGTAGTGAAGGGATTAACTTATACTGAACTATTATGAAATGATAACATGAATAGGGAAACTGGGAACTGTTTGTTGTGTTCCTGTTTTCTGAGGCAATAGTGCTTGGGCACCTGCTTGTACCTATTTTAGGATCCTTAGGATGGGCTGTGTGTTGGTATATATGTGTAGCTCTATGTTTTTTTTAGTCTCACCCCATACACATTGGGATCTTAGTGTCGAACACCCCATCTCATGGGGAAGGGTGTTTCCCCCTAGTTATTCTCCTTCCTGCTCCCTCTTCAATAGGCTGTGATTGATGTAGGTGACCTTACACCCAAGGCTGTTTGGGTAGGTTTTGTTTGGTGTATTGAGGCCCAGGTGTGTGCGGGCATGGATGTGGATGGTTGTGAGGCCCAGGTGTGTGCGGGCAGGAAGAGCATGGTAGCTTCAGGACATTTTCCATCAAGGATGACCAGCAAGCTAGTGGGGGAAATGGTGGTGTGGGGTACCCAAATGTTTTGTTCTTTACTATTACCTTACTACTTATGTTATTTGGTGAGCATGTACAGTGAGTTGGGATGGATAGATTCCTTGATAGATGATGTTTCTTCCGTTTCTCACAAGACATTAGGACGTCTCCCCACTTGTGTGTGGGATCTTTAGATTTTCCTATTTAGTATACTTTTTATGTGCACCCTACATTTACATACAGGTTTCCAGGATGGCTTCGAAGGCCGTGCATGAACTTACTAGTCTGAATGTTGGAGTTGTTGTTGGTCGCATTTGGGTTCTGCTTAGCCTTTTCCATTCCTGTTTGGTTTTGTACTTTGGAGTTCTTGTACATTGTTCAGATTTATTATTAAAACATGCATGTAGTTTGATTTTTAATATGTGTTTCTATACATGGTGGTGTTTTGTGATGACTCTATTCTTTCTCCCAATCCTGGTTAACTAAAAAGTGTAATTCCTCCCATATTGTGAAAATGCTATACCCTTGGTTCTAGTCACCACTCCGGGTCCTACTGGAGGCGGGATTCGGGGGTCATTATCTCGTCTTGGATTAGAAGAAGGAAGGGAGGGTATCTTTGCCTCCCCTTCCATCATCTTGCTGAAGGTGGGTCGTGACAGAATGGTATTAGAGGGAGGTTGAGGGATAGGATGGAGTCTGGAGTTAGGCACAGTGAGGATTTCATGGGATAGTAGGGCAAAAAATTTAGGTGATCTTGGTTCGTGAAATAGACCAGGGAGGACTGGCTAGGACCCGGGATTTTAGGGCCCCTGGTGATCCGATGAAAGGACTCTGAGCCTATCAAACGACCAAGTGAGACTACATTTGCTGTAGGGTAGAGACCCTAGAGAAGGTACATGAATCATACTAATTGTTTTTTATTTGATTTTGGTCATCTTGGGGAGACAAATTTAATAATAACACTAAGGAGGAATAAATAAATAAAATTTCCTTATTACTCTGTCATAGGAATTATTTGTTTACCATGAAGGTATGGCACCCGAACGTTATCAATGAGAGACTCAGGCAGTTGAGGCCTAGTGGATCGAGGTAGTTGACTAACAGAGGGTTGGCCAATATGAGGAGGACGACTTGTGGCAGAGGGCTCTATGCTCCTTCCAGCAACAAACCCTTGAGAAGTATGAGGGAAGCATTTATGACTCAGTGACCGAGGGATGGCTCGAGGAGATTTCCATCACCTTCTCTTTGATCCGTGCTCCGAGGGAGTACTGGGTTCCGCTGGCTGTCAGTCAGCTGAGAGGAGCAGTGCGTTTGTGGTGGACACTTTTCTTAGGAGAGAAGACAGGGGCAGAGGTTTCATGGGTCGGATTCAAGAAGGAATTTCGTGAGGAGTTCCTCTCCTCTATGGTGAAGGATGATAAGAGACAGAGTTTCTCTCCCTCAGCAGAGAAGCATGTCAGTGAGGGAGCTGGAGATCAAGTTCAATGATCACTTGAGCTTTTCCCCAGATCTCTTTCTGGATGAGGAGTCTCGAGCAAGACGGTTAGAGGAGGAACTTCGTCCATCGCTTCAGTACGTTATCCCTTCCTTCACCCTTCCGACATACCTAGCATTATGGAAGAAGGCAGAGATAGTAGAGAGGATTCACTCAAAGGGAGGAATGCCACAAGAGGGGAACCAGCTGGGTTCATCAAAGGGGAAAGCGTTCAGTAGCTGGTCTCCAGTGATAGGGCCTTCCAGGATTCGATAAGCAGGGAGTAGGAATCATTAGTTCCAGTATTGAGCTTTTGGCCCCACCCCTTTTCCACAGGGCCAGGACCGAAGTGTTTCTCTTGCAGAGTTTTCAGGCACATCAAGATCAGGTGTCCGACTCGAGCTCCACATGGTGGAGGTGGGCACTTTCATCACCCACCTCATTAGCATCTGTTTCAGGTGAGGCCTTTCCAGCAGCAGCAGCAGGCCCCTAGCCCTCCGAGGGACTGCTTTGCGGGAGAATACCGACACCAGTGTGCTTTTCAGGGACCTCAACCAGGGCGTGGTCGGGGAAGTAGTCGACAGCAGCGAGGCAAATGAGCTGGGCGTGGATAGTTGCATGCCGCAGATTTAGTAGCTCCGACAGGACCAGTGGTCATTCGGGGTATGATCAGTTTATTCAGCACTCTCGTTTCTTCCTTGTTTGATTTGGGAGCTTGTTACTCCTTTTTTATGCCCAAATTAGCCCATAATCTGGGTCTGGATGCTGAGATACTTTTTGTGCCCCTACTATTTAGAACACCAGTTGGGGGCCAGACAAGCGTATCATACATTCTCTGGGGATGTAGACTGATGTTGGTACTACATCAGTCCAGTGGAGACCTTCTTTCATTGTAGATGCAGCAATACGATGTCATTCTAGGCATCGACTAGTTATTCGTTGTGCATGCCATCATCGAATGCTATCGGAGAAGGATTTAATTCTCCAATGAGGATGTATGGCATGTAGCTTTTATTGGGGAGTGGAGTTATTAGGTGGGGAGTCGAGATGAGGAACCACTCCTTTGTATGCTGGACGGGGTGTCAGTGGAGTCGGAAAACACATAAATGATGGATGTCCCAGAGGTCGTAAGAGAATTCCCTGATGTCTTTCCCGATGAGGTTGTGAATCTACCCCCTCAATGTGACGTTGAGTTTGGGATAGACTTATAGCTTGGTGCCTGCCTAATCTTGATGGATCCTTATCATATGACACTTCTGAGTTGCGGGAGTTACGGATTCAGATTGACGATGTGATGGAGAAGGGCTTTGTTTGACCAGGTGTGTCACCATGGGGTGCTCCAGTTATGTTCGTAAAGAAAGCAGATGGTAGTCTACGGCTATGCATAGACTACCAGAGGTTGAATCAGGTGATAGTAAAGAATTGTTACCCCCTCTAGAGGATAGACGATCTATTTGACCAGTTGAGGGGAGCAGGTTAGTTCTCTAAGATTGATATGCAGTCTGGATACCACTAGTTGAGAGTGAAGGAAGGTGATATCTCGAAGACGGCTTTCAGGTGAAGATATTTCCACTTTGAGTTCGTGGTCATGCCATTTGGTGTTACAAACACATGATCTATGTTCATGAACCTCATGAAATTTGTCTTCTGAGAGTTTCTGGACCAGTTCATTTTGGTGTTCATCGACGACATCCTTATCTACTCAAGATCAGAGGAAGATCACATTGAGCATAATAGGGTAGTTTTGGGAGTCTTTAGACACCACCATATTTATGTAAAACTCTCTAAGTGCCAGTTCTTAACATGATAAGTAAATTTCTTTGGACACATAGTTTCTCGGAAGGGAATATCAGCAGACCCGTTGAAGGTCGAGGAAGTCGTTTCATGGGAAACACCCAAGAATGTTGTGGAATTTTGTAGTTTCTTGGGTTTGGCAGGCTATTACCGGAGGTTTTTTCCCAACTTCTCTTGAGTTTCAGCTCCGTTGACAGATTTGACTAGGAAGGACCAGGCCTTCATGTGGAGTGACCAGTGCCAGACAGCTTTTGGATACCTAAAGGAGAAGTTAGTTAGTGCTCTAGTACTCAGATTACCTGAGTATGGGGTTTTGTTTGAAGTGTTATATGATGCTTTAGGCCTTGGGTTAGGATCGGTGCTGATGCAGCAGTGAGGAGTGATCTCTTATGTGTCTAGGAAGTTACTTCCACATGAACGCAACTATGCCGCCAATGATATGGAGATTACTTCCATGCTGTTCGCATTGTAGTTGTGGCAGAATTATCTCATCGGAGAGTGATTTGTGGTATTCTCAGATCACAAGATATCTCGTTATGTATTTTCCCAGTGGGAACTGAATTTTCAGTAGAGGAGATGGGTTGAGTTCCTCCAAGAATACGAATTTGAGATCTCTTATACTGAGGGAAAGGGTAATGTTGTGGATGATTCCCTGAGCAAGAAATTGCAGAAGAAAGTAATTCTGGAATCTTCAGATGCTTGGAGAGTGATGGAAGAGTTAGTGGCCTTGAATTTGGATTCAAGGGAGGAAGGTGTAACATGATCACTATTTCAGATGAATGTTGTTTCCTATTTAGTGGTGCAGGTGGAAGAGTCTCAGAGGGGGGACTTGGAGGTAGAAGTGTTGTGAGATAGTGTTTATCAGGGAAATGCTCCTGAGGTATTGTCGGAGGATCATCACTATGAGATGCTTTTTTGTGGAAGGATATTTGTTCTGGAGATGATGCTTAAAGGAGTTCTCCATGAGTTCCAGGGCTCAGCTTTATCGGTACATCCTGGGGTATAAAATATGTACCAAGGCCTGATGGGACAATTTTGGTGACTTGGGGTAAAGCAGGTGGTGGCAGAGGTTGTCGCTAAATTCCTAGTGTTTCAGCAAGTAAAAGTTGAACACTGTATTCCTAGAGGGTGTTTACATCCTTTAGATGTTCCCGAGTGGATGTGGGATGACATATTGATGGGCTTCATCACATGGCTACCTAGGGATCAGGGAGGATATGATGCCATCTGGGTAGTGGTGGATCAGTTGAAAAAATCAGCTCACTTCATGGAGATTAAGGAGTCGATCCCGGTGAGTAAATTAGCCCAGAGGTACGTCAATGAGGTGGTTTCATTTCACTGGATTCTGAGATCTATTGTCTCCGATCGAGACATGCGGTTTACCCCACGAGTCTGGAAGGGATTAAAGCATGCCTTTGGCACCGAGCTACGCCTTAGCACTACTTTCCACCCTCAGATAGACTGGTTGACGAACGAATGATCCAGACGTTGGAAGACATGTTGCGGGAATGCATTATGGATTTTGGGGGATCATGTGTACGACACTTTCCTCTGGTAGAGTTTTCTTATAACAATAGTTTCCACTCCACTATCAGCATGACACTGTTTGAGGCCTTGTATGGATGGTCGTGTCTTTTACCCGTTTGTTGGACAAAGATTGGGGAAGTAGCTATCCGTGGGCCAGAAGATGTGCAGGGCACCGCTGATAAGGTTCAGCTCGTGCGTGAGAGGATGAAGGCAGTCCAGGACTGGTAGAACTCTTATGCCAATCGTAGGAGGAGGCCCTTGGAGTTCAAGGTTGGAAATCATGTGTTCCTGAAGATTTCC
The DNA here is from genome assembly GCA_963277665.1 of Viscum album. Taxonomy (NCBI): domain Eukaryota; kingdom Viridiplantae; phylum Streptophyta; class Magnoliopsida; order Santalales; family Viscaceae; genus Viscum; species Viscum album. The sequence continues at coordinate 105,958,337 of OY728159.1, forward strand.
CCTTGACTTGGCCAGCGATGGTTTAGGAAAAGGAGTAATCTCTCCCCTAGGTTCATCAGACAATTTGAGGTGGTGGGACGAGTGGTGAGGTGGTGTATCAGTCGGCGTTGCCACCTCAGTTGGAGAAAGTTCACAACATCTTTCACATCTCCCATCTTCGTCAAAATCTACACGACAACTCCCATGTCATCGATTTGGGAAAGTTAGATGTCAAAAATGATGAAACCTTCATAGAACGACCGATCAAGATCGAGGATCATAAAGAGAAAGTGCTTCTCGGAGGAACCATCCCCTTGGTTCGTGTGTTGTGGAGGCATGGTGGCCTCGAGGAGAGCACTTGGGAGAGGGATGCCCAGTTATGTGTTCAGTAACCAAATCTGTTTTAAATTACTTGTTGTTTTTGTTCTGAGTTTTGTTGAGATGTTTCACCTTGTGATTTACTATATGAAATGCTTCATTTTCATGTTTTGTGTCCGAATGTGTGATGATGGTAAAACCTGACTACTAATAAAGGCACATTAATGTGGATGTGATTAAACCCATGCGGGCGAGTCAGTGCTGCCCAAAGCGGAAAATATCCTGACATATAGGAAGTGACTACCTGACTCATGTGTTGAACAGTGTGATCCTTGTGCTTTTTGTGGATTTTTGTTGTTGATAACTCTTGGGGGAGTATTCATGGATGTAGGGGGTTTTGTTACAGCTTTTTTACAACTCAGGGGTTTTCCCCTGAGAAGTATCTTTAGAGGGTTGATGTTTGGACCCCATTTTTCTCCTTTTTGGGTTTTCTTATAATGTCAGGGACGAAAATAGTTTGAGAAGTATCTGATGTAATGGACCAGGGTTTTGGGGTCCACTACATGGTGAAAATATGATGTTTGGGGTGTTATGGGTGGTCTGGAAGGCCATACCAGCTTCTCAGTGAAGCTTAAGACTCCTAGTAGTAGCCATGGCTTTCAGTCACCTCGCCCTACCGGTAGCCTCGGCCTACCAGTCACCTCGGCCTACCGATAGCCTCAGCCTACCGGTGGCCTCGGCCTACCGGTAGGCGTAACCTACAACTGACCTTGGGGTACCGGTAGCTCTCACCTACCGGTGGCCTGGTGTAACGGTGACCTCTTCACAGGTTTTCCAGTAGTGCCTCCTTTTTGAACGAATTGGTTTTTAAACCATGTTTTGACCCCTTTAAGCTTGTATTAATTCCCATTAATGGCATTTAATTAAATTATTTGTTAGTTACCCTCCTTAAAAGAAAAACCATGCGTTTTGTTCTTTCCTTTAACCACATTGTCAGAGACTCCTGTACCACATCCTATGAGGAGTCCTTCCATGGTAAAGGAGGTGTGCGTCATTTTTAACCACCCCGAAGGGCGGGGACCATTTTAAGTTGGACGTGTGGGGTAGCCCATCCACGTGGTCAACCCACGATCCTCCTTCTTCCATGGTTTTGAGTTTTTATCCATATCTTAACCATCCCGAGATTTCTGTATCTCACCCTTTATAACCTAAAGGCTTCTCTTCTCCCTGGGTTTCCTTTTTTTCTATCACCCGACGCTAGTACTACCCTTCATCCCGATGATTTGTACCCCCACGATGTTTTCCTTGATCGCATTCCATGGAGTTCCTGCTACTCCTAATTTCTAGTTTCCACACGAGGACTTAATGTCGATCCTTGATCAAAAAAGTAGGGATCTTACCTTTGTCTCCCCTCCTTGTGTATCATGCGGGGTGTGTGTTCGATGGTTTCCACGAGCCAGTTAATCAATTTTGTAATGAAGATAATAACCGGTTAAAGAATGGGGATGAAAATTTTTGTTAATGTTGTTACATTTTTTACCCATGATTTCCCTATGATGTTGTTATTAATTGAATGGGCTTAGGCCTACTGAAAATCATGTCCATTGGGGGATTTTGTTTGTGCACCTATTCTATGCTTTTTTTTATGCATTGTATGGTGAACGAGAATCATGTATGAATTGGTTAAACACTTAAACTCGGCTATTGAATATGAATGCCCATAACCTTGTGTGATCACCCCATTTGAACTGAATAATATAGAAGAATGAATTCTGAGTGTTGGGATGGTTTAGTTATGAAATGGGTGAAGGGGTGAATGTGTTTTGTTATGGATGGGTGAACAATGGGGGTGTGAATGGTGTGGTTGGAATGGCATGAGTTGTTGTGTGGATGTGGTGGTGTTTGGAAACAGGGCTGTTGGTTGGGTTATAAACATGAATAAAAGTGGAAAGATAATGATGAACTGGGTGGAACAGTAATGAATTAATTTGGGGATAACCAATGGTTTGTTGGGTTTTTCTTTGGTTCTTTTTTTCGAGGGATTCCACTGACCCCACTTAGATGCTATTATTTACAAGAGAACTGGGTGTGAATGCTTAAATTGCCTGATGGTTTTCCTTCTTGCTTTATTGTTGTTTCATTTGTGATTGTGCATGTTAGTTTCCCAGTAGTGAAGGGATTAACTCATACTGAACTATTATGAAATTATAATAAGTACAGGGAAATTGGGAGTTGTTTGTTGTGTGCCTATTTTCGGAGGCAGCAGTGCTTGGGAACCTACTTTTATCTGTTTGAGGAGCCTTATGTTGGGTTGTTTGTTGGTATATATGTGTACTATTAGTTTTGTGTTTAGTCGCACCCCACCTGTATTGGGAACTTAGTGTTAGACCCCCCATCTCAAGGGGAAGGGTGTTTCCCCCTAGTTACTCTCCTTCCTGACCTCTCATCCCTAGGATGTGATGGCTGGAGGCGACCTTAGACCCAAGGCTATTCAGGTAGGTTTGGTTTGGTGTGTTGAGGCCCAGGTGTGTGTGTGCAGGGATGAGGATGGTTGTGAGGCCTAGGTGTGTGCAGGCAGGAAGAGCGTGGTAGCATCAGGACGGTTTCCGTTTGGGATGAGCAGCTAGTTAATGGGGGAAATAGTGGTGCGGGGTACCCAAATGTTTTGTTCTTTACTATTACCTTACTGCTTGTGTTATTTGGTGAGTGTGGACGGTGAGGTGGGATGGATAGATTCCTTGATAGAGGATGTTTCTTCTGTTTCTCATGGGACTTTAGGACATCTACCCATTTGTTCACGAGAGATTTAAGTTTTCCTACTGAGTATAATTTGTCTCCTCATCCTATATTTACTTACAGGTTTCCAGGAGGGCATCGGAGGCCATGCAGGACCGTACTAGTCTGGAAGTTGGAGTTTCTGTTGGTCGCATTTGGATTCTTCTTATCCTTTTCCTTTCTTAGTTGGTATTGTACTTTGGAGTTCTTGTACTTTGTTCAGTTTTATTATTAAAACATGCATGTTTTATGGTTTTTACTTTGAGTTTTCTATACATGGTGGTGTTTTGTGTTGACTCAATTCTTTCACCCAATCCTAGTTAACAAAAAAGGGTAAAGCCTCCCATATTGTTAAAATGTTATACCCTTGGTGCTAGTCGCCACTCCGGGGCCTACTGGAGGTGGGACTCGGGGGTCAGTATCTCGTCTTCGACTAGAGGAAGGAAGGGCGGGGATCTTTTCCTCCCCTTCCATCGTCTTGTCTAATTTGGGTCATGACATTCAGACCCTTGCTTCTAGTTAGTAGCCTCTGGAATAGAGGGTGGCGTGCTTGGGGTAATGTGAATCACTCGCATGGGCCAGGGGTTTAGTCTACATATGGTCAAGACATTAGAACGTGGTATTATATCCATATTTTTCATTTTTCATACTTTTTGGGGTATTAAAATGTAGAATCTGAGTTAATGGAATTTGAAAATGACCATGTTTTGAGATATAGTTGACCCATATAGTGGGGGATCCTAAATTAACTTGGATTGGAATTTTTTTTATTACAACTATTATGGGTGATAGGCCTTGTTTATTGGGTTATGAACTTTTTTATGGTGTTATTATTACTTTTTTATTTAAATTATAATTACTTTTACCTAGTCCAAATTAAATGATGGTGTCGCATCATTTAATGAATCATATTTGGCACAATAGGACTAATATGTCATGATTAATTTCAATTCCACGTCTATTTTAACTGTAAATTTGACTATTGCATGTTGTTCATTCCTTGATTATATATGGAATTTTACAAAATTTCTATTCAGGATAGAGAAGTATTAATTGAAACTTAAGGGTCCAACCTTAAAATAATCATGTTTCCTAAAATAGGTAAAAGTAGACACCTTTATCAGTTAATTAATTCATGTGTAGAAATTGACTATTGGTCACACTGGCTAAAACGTATTATTGTTTTAGTTATTTGGATGCTCTATTTTGGTTTATAAAGAGTATGGCCCCTTAGGTATTACAAACGTTTTTCCATATAATTCAACCATTTAATGATATTTAAATGATTATATAATGAAAAATTCAATGAAATATCACTTTTTGAAATAACACTTATCATATATATGTGATACAAAGACATAGACCCAAAATCGTCCTTTGTAGGGGTTAGTTGGTACGTCTCTTACATTTTTATGGTCAGTTATGGTCTTTTTCAATTACTCACTCCTAGATTTAGATGGAGATAGTGCGATATGTTTTTTTTCATAGGATGGCTAGTCTCTTAACCTAGTTTTCTAACTTCAATTATTTCAACTACAAAGATATCATTTGACCCATTTATTTGATGTTATAATATCATGACTACAAGACATCCTCCAGTCATATGACTAGAAGACAGTGATTACCATGCACTTAAGGTGGTGCTCCATGAGCATCCAGTGATCCCTCCTATAGTTCAACCTATGGAACCTCTTCATATTCCACCCATGGGAACGGATCTACAGTTTCTAGATGTATTTCTATGTATTTCTTATAATATGTATGATATTGTTCAACCTACCTCAATTATGGATTATTTGACTAAGGAGCTCCAGTAACAGAATCCTCTCACCTTCTAAGGGGAAGGTAGACTATGCATTACTGAGTCTTGGGGGAAATTATTCATTATATATTCAAGAATCTGTAAATGACCCTAGAGGGGAGGGTTAACATTTTTTCTTATATACTATATAGTTTGTTCACATTGTGGTGGGATTTTATTTTCTATGAAGATTATAATCATGATAATATCTAGAAGGGTTTTCATACTGACTTTTATAATCATTTATTTCCCCATTCTCTATGGGATGAAATGTATAAGGAATTTATCAGTCTAGAGTAGGGAGGCATGGATTCTATATAATACTCATCTTATTTTACCAAGTTACAGTGGTTAAATCATAATCTAGAGGAAAATGATCTTATGGACATCAGGTGAATCAAGGTTAGGATGGTATACACCATTCGATCATAGGATAATGTTCCCCAATTAATGACCATTTCTATAATCATCAACCATTCCCTTTTTACTGAACTAGTTCTGAAATTTTATTTTTGTGTGAGTTGGGGAGGTTCATCCCCTAGACCTATCGTTGTTTCTTCTTTTAGGAGAAAGAGACGTTTTGTGACTACTTGTGGAGGTAGAAGCAGTCAGGTTCTTCATAATGGAATCTTTCAGATATGTCACCAGTACTAGAATCTCGGACATACTAAACCATAATTTTTCATGATCCAATTGAACGGAGAGGTTATGGTGGGATGGGGAATATATACCACATATGCTGAATATATACACCATTTCTTGGAAATAAGGGATCTACTCATACTCCACATTTCATATTGGGGCCAGTAGCATCACAATAGGTAGACATTTGAAATACCACTTTATTCTCAGGCCAAGGCGGTGGTAGAGGCCGAGGTAGTCATACTCTTGATTCTGAAATACAACAGAGTGGGATTTCTTAGGTTAATGAGGTACTGAATCAGGGCCATGGTAAAGGCTAGTTACATGCAGTAAAACCTATGTTTAATGACCAGAGCACCAAAACATCTACAGTTAAAGGTATTATTCTGGTATCCTACACTTTTGTTTATCCTTTTTTTAACACACGCACATCTCACTCGTTTATATTTGAGGCTATTATGGATAGTCTAGGACTAAAGATCGAACACTTTCAAGGAATTATGGTTATTTAAACCCCATAATGAATATGATCAACGAGCCTTCATAATTATAAGTATTTCCCCTTTATGATAGGTGTATGCCACTTCATATCGAATATTTTAATCCTCGACATGAAATAATTTGATGTAATCATCAAGATGGACTGGTTAGTTCCCTATCGAGCCTATATAGATTTCTATCATCGAAGGGTGATATTTACATCGCTATAGAGTGGTACACACATGCATAAAAGATAATGGAATGTTTAGGCTATGTGATTAGGACCCAATCAGTAGTGGTTGGTAGTGTGATAGATCATATCGCTTGTACTTTTATAGAGGACTTAGGTTTATGACCTGCTCTTTTTCCTCATGTAGTGGATCATTTCATGGAAATAATTCCATATGAATTTTATATTATAACTCTAGTGTGAGAGGAATAATTTACCATTGATCTTGTTCCAGGAGTAGCACCAGTAACCATTCCTCCTTATAGGATGCCATATATGGAGCTTCATGAGCACAAGAAGTAGTTTTATGATTTTTTGGCTACAAGATTTATTCACGCAAATAATTAGCATTAGGTTTCACTGGTCTGTTTTCTAAGAAGTTGGATGGTACCCAAATGATTTTTTTGTATTACCATCTATCAAACCAGCTCCCTATAAATAACGAATATCCAATGCCTTCAATAGAAGACATCTTTGATTAGATCTGAGGATCAAGGGTGTTTTCAATGATATATTTGAGGTCATGATATCAAAAATTGCATATTTTTTCTTCCAACATACCTCAAACAACTTTCAGGTGAATCTTTGGTCTATATGAGTACACATTCATGATGTCTAGTCTCATGAATACCCCAATTTTTTTTTGGCTTTAATGAATTAGGTTTTCCATCCTTGGATGAATTCATTTGTGGTAGTATTTGTTGAGGAAATCTTATTGTATTTTCATTCTCAACAAGACCATACCAACCATTTTGAGATCGTTCTGAATACCCGGAGAGATCATGTTCTCTATGATATGTTCAATAAATTCCACTTTTTGATTGAGGAAGTTGACTTATTGGGGAACATTACCTTGGAATTAAAAGTTTCAATAGACCTAGTGAAATTTATAGATGTAGATTCTTAGGAGTAGTGCTAGAGAATCATTGACATTAATGTTTTATTGGGACTATCTAGATATTATAAATTATTCCTATTGGATTTCTCTTGTCTTGTAGTTATACATATGGTCTTGATAAAGAAGGGTGTAAAATTCATATGGTCAAAAACATGTGAAGAAATATTTTAGGAGTTGAATCAGTGTTTGTATTTATAACTGATACTCATTCTTCTAGATATCAGAAGAACATATATAGTATAATTTGAAACATAATGAATTGGGATTGAATTCATCCTGATGCAGAACGAGTGAGTCAATATATACAGATCTTTTTAATTGTTATCTTAGGAGAATAATTAATGAATGCATGACCTTGAGCTAGCTGTTGTAGTTCATGATCTATGTTGTTGGACTCACTATTTAACTAGAGAGTGTTTATGGTGTTCATGGATACCCAAAACCTCAAGTTCATCTTTAAACAGCTTGATTTATATATCATGTTGTGTAGATGGGTTGAATACCTACAGGAGTTTGATTTCGATCATGATTCTATTCCTAGCAAAAGAAATGTAGTAACTGTTTCTTTAAGATGGTAGACTCAGACATATGTAGTTCAGGATTCCAGTGGTGAATGGAATCTCATGGATTTATTCTCAGAGATCCACATTGTGGTTCTGGAATATCATGTACAAACTATCCACGTAGATTAAGCAGTGACCTATACTCTTTTAAAATGGTTAATAATGATTCTACTATCTAATCATGAGATCCATTTCATAAAGAAAAGTGTCTCAGATGATGATACATTTTTAGGTAGGACCATGGATAAGGAATATACATTACTATTCCATGATATTGTATGGGTCCTATAAGACATCATAGAGGAGATGATGTGGGAATTTCATGACTCAATATGCCCAGTACACCATAATGTCACCAGGAGTTATCAAGATTTAGAATTATGGTATAGGTTGCCTATTATGAAACACAAGATTGTCATATTTATCACTCAGTGTTCTACCTATCATCAAGTTATGGTAGAAAATAAATAAACATCAAGGATTTCACATCCATTTTCTATTCATGTGTGGAAATATGATCATATTTTGATTGACATCATGACCATTATACCTACATTACCTCATGGAAATGATAAAGTTTGGGTTATCTTTAAACTTTTGATGATGGTCACACATTTCATTGATATAAAATAGACCTTATCAATAGATTATATGGCGAGGTTATACATTAGGTAGGATATATTTCATTATGGATATCCTCATTCAACTATTTATGATAGAGACACTCTCTTTACATCATCTTTCTTTCAGGGGTTACATAAGACCTTGGGTATAAATATGCTTCTGGGTAAAACATACCACGCAATGATAGATGTATAGAAGTAACACATGACTTGTGTGTAAGAGGATATGCTTCATTCATATTTCCTTTCCATAATGGCTCTTGGGAGATGAATATTACCCTTATTGAGTTCTCTTATAATAAATTCTTTTAGGCTTCAATGGATACGTATCCTTATGAATAATTTTGTGATAGACCTATATGTTCACCTCTATATTGGCATGAGGAATGGGAGGAAGCTATTATTATACCTCATCTCATACAAGGGACTACAGAGATGGTCAAGATGATCAGAAATAACAATATGGAAGCTCATTACAAACATCATACCTTTGTCATCAGATGCTGGAGACCTCTAGAGTTTGAGGTATTTTGTCAATTTTTCTTGATATTTTTACCCCAGATGGGATATAGATGTTTTTAGAGGTAAGTAAATAATACATTCCATTCACATGTCATTAATCCTGATGTAGTTGAGTTTGATTTGGATTCTTCCATCAAGTATTATCTCATTCATATTAAGGATCAGAAAGTAAAGTCACTATGAGGTACGTCATTTCCTCTAGAATAACTTTTTTGTACCACAGCTAATTAATGGATGAGACCTATTAATGGGATTATGAAATATGAACTTAGTGGACATAGATTTTCTTACACAATACTTCTTTACCCATAGAATTCCTACTCAGGGATGAGCTAATTTAAGGAGGGTAGGTTGTAAAGAGCATTTTTTCATAATGGTATGATTTATTTTATTCAATTCATATAATTTTATTTATCATGGAATATGTTCATTATGGTCTATGGAAGTTCCCATGAGTATTTTCGGCTTTTTTATAGCCCAAAAATTTGGTAAATTAGAATATAGTATAGGCTACAGAATTACTACACAGTTACTAATAACTATGTAGGGTAACCGTGCATGGAACCTTATGAGAAGAGGGGGACTCAATGTTTTCCTGAAACTAAGAAACCCTATGCACAAACCTGTATAAAAATTGTAGAGTTTGGATATTAGGATTTCAAATGGTTTCAACATGATTTTGTAAACTGTGAGCCTTAACAATTTCAGGCTCTTTTCTAAGTAGTGCTCTGAGGACAATTTGCACATGATTTGGAAAAATGAAGAGAAGAAACCATGCATCCATTATTCTGAGGGTGAAATTACATTTTTCCTATCATTAATCAATTAAAAATATTTCATCCTTCTCCTACTATTTCCCAATGGATGATTTTTTTTCTTCCTCATGTGATCTCCCATATCCTTCATCCTATATTCTTCAATATCTCCCACATCCAAAGCCCGAATCATGATCTCTCAAATGAATTTTATATCTGGCGTTACGATATACCTTCCTATAACCTTCTATCTAGGTTTATTTTTTGATAAATTACCCCATTTAGGTGAAATATCATTTTCCCTATTTTCAATGAATTAGACCATTTCCAAAATTTCTTTGAACCCACTTAGAATCTATGACTTCCATCAGATGAGTAGTAAATAACAAACCAATGGTAGATGCCCTCATAATTTTCCTCAAATTTAATTGCCTTTTTATAACTCTTCTATTATAACACACACTAGTCTTAATTTTTTTATGCCTTGAAATTTCATTCCTTAATATTTTTTGTATGAACCATGTTATAATATAAAGTGGTTAATTATTTAGTGATATAAGGATTCCAATCCCATTCATGGACACCCCATGGGTATTATTTCTTGAATTTCTCCATTGTAATTGTTTTTTTAAATGATCAGAATTCCTACTAAGTATTCATCGGGAATTATAAATTGAATTTCCCTTGTTATATAAAAGTTAAATAAGACCAAAGCAACTCATATGTGCTAGTATTACCTTATAAAGATAAAATTCCTAGTACGTAGTTTCCAAATTTCCAATGACAGATTCTAAGTGCCTCAATGGGCATTAAAAACTGAATTTCCACATTTTGATAAATTATATAGAATTTATTAAATTGATTGGATTACTCATGGAGTTTTCCATTCTTAAATTAATTTATGGATTTATTGAAAGGTTTTATAAAGAGTGGAAATACCATGTGGACAATATCATTCTTTATAAAATGCATTATATGAAATGTAATCCCTTGTTGTATTTCAGCATGACTAATATAATGTGTGATAGGTAATGTCTATGGGAAATTATTATAAATATGATTATTCCTTGAAATGAGTTGTGGTATAATGATAAGGGTCATGTGGGTCATGATGATTCATGATCCGTTCCATCAGGTTTTGAGAATGATTTCTCACACAATTGACACTATCTGTATATTGAATAAGATACACTGTGTCACGTATTTCAAGTTTTGGTGTGAAGAAACACCTTCCCTCATGAGTGATGAGAATTATGTATCTAATAATTATAATATGTAGGGAAATTATCCTTTTGAGTGAGATTATAAGCTCATTTAGACTTGTTATAGATGACTGAGTTACACCCTAATCCTGTCATCTCCTAGTATATATAGTATATGTCCACCTAAATATTCACATATGTGGTTCATATCGGTGGATGAAATATGCCACCAATCTATATATATTATTTCTATATATATATATATATTTTATATATTGATAAGACAGTCATTCTAGTAATGATCCACTGTTAATTGAGCCTATAGGTATCATTTTGGAACCTATGAATGCAAGTAATTTTCATTTATAATTGTTTCTTATTATGTTTATACATCCACACAATTGTGGTTATGAACACTTCATGGATACTTCAAAACACTATTGGTTGTGGCATAATAGGATTTTATCTGACATCATACTCAAGCCTCCTTTAGTATCTGATTAGATTACTTGTCTTTAGGTATGGATAAGAGAACACACCCTACAACAGTGTTTTGATATTCATTACTTCTAAAAAGTGCAAAGGATCCAAGAACTGAGCATATACTATAGATTGTAGTGGATAAAACTTTTGTTATTTTTAATTTTATTAATAGATTAATTTTAAATGCCTCTCCCCTATTCCCATTTTTTATATTATCATGTCATAAATGCATTTATATTACACTACCTAGTTGCTTCTGTGATTTTTATTTGTTTGTTTAGTTGTCTATGATTCTGTAGTTTATATATTATATCCGATTATATCATGATTCCCCTATTAATAGCTTATTTTTTTAATCCACTCTATGAAATCGATATGAGAGTATAGAAACCCCCCAGTACTACCATCACAGCCTCATTTGTATTCATAAGCCTCTGGTGGATGGGGAGTTATGCTTGAGGCCATGTAACCTAAACACTCAGATAACATGTTTAGTTGACTGAATTTTGGTAAATTACAATGATCAATTTAAATAACCTATTAATAATAGATATAAATGAAAATATTATGTGATCACTATTTCTAATCAAGGGTACAATAAAGACATAGGGAAAGGTAAAGTTACTATCTGCTCTAGAACCGCAAATGACTTATTTGCTTATGGCTAATTCCACTATTTTATAACTAAATAGTTTTCAAAGGTTATTAAAGTAAAATATCCAAAATTATATGTTATGTATGTAGTAAAAACTCATAATGGTGTAATTTTCAAATCCAAAGTCTTTGATTTTTATTTTGATGATGTTTGTGGGAATTTGTTTCCTTCAAATCCTATCATTTTTTCTTTAGTTGAAATAAATGCTATATTAGAAATGGATTTTATATCTTTACATAGTTCTCACATAAATTTATTTGGAAGATAATATTTATTTGATATTAAAAAACAAACTATGATCACATATAAGTGTGATGAAAAAAATAAAATTTCAATATAAATTGTATCCATCGTACGAATCATTGACTCAATTAAAAATGTGTATTTATCTCATATTTTTGGGAAGAAAATAAACATCTATGATATTCCCATTATAAAAGAGTTTATTGATATATTTATATAATATTTTTGTGTTATTCCACAAATTTTCGAAGGTGAGTTTTCAATAGAACCCATAAAAATTTATACAGCTCTTTTTAGGACTCCATATAGAATGTCCCCATTAGACATGTAATAATTGAAGAAGAAACTCAATGAGAATCATAATAAGGGATTCATTAACGAAAGAGTGTCATGTTGGGGTGAAAGGATTACTTTTTTAATAAAAAATATTGATTAATTTTACTCTGTTTTTATAATATAGAACATCAAATGATCGTTATAAAAAAATAGTGTCTTCTACCCTATATTATTGACTTCTTTGGTCAACTGCAATAAGCTAAATACTTATCCAATAGTGATATTCATTTAGTATATCATAAATTGAGGGTTATGAAGGAGGATTTAACCAATATAGTATTCCATAAATGTTTTGGACATAATTAATTTCTATTTATATGATTTGGTCTTACTAATGAACCCTCTATCATTATAGATTTAGTGAATAGAGTCTTTAAAAATTACCTTCATCGGTTTGTAGTGGTATTTATAGATGATATTATTATTTAGTCAATGTGAATGGAGGATAAAAAAACTCACATGAGGATTTTTCTAATGACCCTAAGGATAATAATGGTGATAAATTTACTAACTATGAATTTTGATAGTGGAAGGTTTCATTCATCATCCATACAACATCATGTGAGGGTATATTAGTAGCCTCATCAATGAAAGAAGTTTTGGAACTCTATCCCATGCCAAAAACTGTTACTGAGATCAATAGTTTTTATTTTTTTGAACAGATACTTTAAGAACCTTGTTTAGAATGTTTCTTATCTATTGAATCCACTCACTAAGTTGACTTAGAATGGTTAAGAGTTCATTTGGACAGATGAATTTGAGGACTATTTTAAGGAACTAAAGATATGTCTAGTCACTGAAGCTATGCTTCCATGACCCAACAGTGGATAAGGGTTGGTAATCTATAGTTATTTATCATGTAATAGACTAATATTCCTCCTATTTTATAATTAAATGGTTAAATATTATTCCATGCTACAAATGTCATTCCATGATAAAAATTACCCAACTCTTAATGTAGAGTTAATTGTGGTATTATTTGAATTAATGATATTGAGGAATTATATGTATGGATAATGGTGGTACATATATACTAATTACAAACGTTTAATTTATATTTTAATTCATAAATATAGGAAAAGGCAACAATGAATATGGTTTGAGCGGATTAGTGATGAGAAAATCTCAATACAGTACCACCATGGGAAAGCGGTCAAGATGGAAGATGTTCTGAGTCGAAAGGATTATGAAATATTATCTATGATGAGGATCAAAAAATATCTTATATTTTTGGAATTATTATTTAAGGATCATGAAACCTTTACGGATTGTGAAATCGTTATCTTACTCAAATGATTACTTAACTATATATCCAAATGAAGATTAAAGAGAAGATGAATAAAGATGTTTATCATTAAAATATGTTTAGAAATCTTTCTGATTCAACCGTGATGGTAATGTAATTATATGTACCATAAACTATATTTATGTCACTTTGGTACTAGTTTTAATGATGGTTTTGATTTTTTATGCTAATAGTTCTTCATTATCTATTCATTTCATAATTATAAAGATTCATATATATTGGAAACAGTATTTATGGTAGAATGGAATGAAGAGAAATATTGTAAAGTATGTTTCTCAACACATGGTATTCCAAAAATTTAAATCTAAGAGACAAAAGTATTAAGATATTTTAGAAACATTTCAGACACTTGAATAAAAATGGGAAACATCAAAAAGGGTTCTTTCATCAGACACACCTAAATATTTTAATGGAATAATACTATTTGGTTTGAGGTTAATAGAATTAAAAAGTCATTGAACTTTCTTTAAATTTGATTATATTTATCTCTTTATTATTTAATTCATTTATATATTAAAAAATCATTAATATTTAATGGTGTAACACTATCAATTTTACCAAATCAAGATCCAAGATTAACCTCTATCTTTTAGAGGATCCTTTAAAGGGGTCTAGATACATAGTTATGTTTCCACACCACTTGTCATCCTCATATATATGTTCTTTCAGTTGACGATATTGTAACTCTATAAGAAATGTTGTTATAATTCTCTATGGATTTAAATGGAGGTTTGGATCAATACATTAATTCGGTAGAATTTCCTTATACCAATATTTTTTACCCCTATATTCAGATAGATCCTTTTTTAATCACTCAATGGTAGGAAGTGAAAACCTCTAACATGATGGAATGAAGTTAGAGAATTAAATATATTGGGACCTAATAGAGATGATAAAATGGCAGATGCGGTTATATCTGTTCAAAAACACATAAGATAATCTCAGAGATGACAAAAAATTTATAATGTCAATCATTAGAAAGATCTAGAGTTTGATGTTAGTGGAAAAATATTCCTATGAATATCACTAAGTAGAGGGTTACGATATTTGGAAATAGGGAATATATAATTAATAAGTATGTCAATATTTTTGAGATTATTTATTGTATAAGGATTGTGTCTTATTGATTGGATATACTACCAAATCTCTCTCAAGTTCATGATGTGTTACAAGTATCTCTCTAGTGGAATTCTACACCATATTCTTCACATGTACTAAACTCATAGGACATACCAATTCAGAAAAACAATTCTTATAAATAAAAACATGTATAAATTATAGATCATGTAAAATTATATGAATCAATACCACTCAATTGGTAAATGTTTTTTGGAAAACCCATCAAATTGAGGAATCTATGTGGGAAAATAAGATGTGATTTGACATAACTATACTCATCTATTTGAATTAGAGTGATGGATTTCAAAGGAAAAAATATATTTAAGGTAGGTAGAATGTAAATCCAAATTATTTTTAATAAATATTTCTCTTTAAATAATTATATTTCTTTGATATCTCATGTTACAAAGAACATCATGTTTACCTAAACCATGTAGAATTAATAAAATATTATGTGTCTATTATAACCTAACTATTGTATTAAAGGGTATTAATAGTAATATATAAATTATGAAATGTTTATTTTATAAACACTTATAAAAAATAATTAGTTACCAATTTATTAAAATTAATTTATTAGTTATTTAAAAATAAAAGTGTTGTAATTTAAATAAATTGTTTTTATGGGCACAATGTATTTTATGACCTTGGTAAAGGATGAATCGAGCTAATATTGAGTAATAATAATTTAGAAAGACATAATATTTCATAAAAATTATAATTAGATTCATTTTATTATTCCTTATCACCTTAGGATAAAAATTATTTACAGTAATTAATACATATCCATGAAAATAATTTATATAATATTTAAATAAATGAAATTTACAAAATTTCACTCCCTTGGATTGAAATATCACATAGGTGTACACATAGAGATAATAATTGTTTTGAATGATTATTTAATTAATTATATGTATAAGTAAATTTTTTATGATATTAATTTATCATTATTTTTTTAATCTATAATTACGTTAATTTTGTATACAATTCCTAAATAGTTTTTATTCAATTTAGAAAAATTAAAATTTCCGATTTGAAAAATATTAAAAGTTATAAAATTTGAGTAATTTGTAGTGTTCTATTAATTTTATTAGTGTATACAAAATATTGGTGTTGTTTTAAAATATTATATTTGAATTAATACCTTTTCGTTTCTTCTTTTAATTCAAATTAAAAAAAATGACGTTAGAATTGAAAATATTTTCAATTTATCACAATAATATTTTAATAAATTTTTTAAAAAATAAAATAAACTTTTTAAATAAAATATTATAATTATGATATGGTCTAAAATTTTAAAAAAACCATTATTATTTCAATTATTACTATATATGTAAAAGTTATAAACCCTTTATATTGAAGATTTTTTTACTAATGTTGAAATTGAAATTTGTTTACTAAGGCTCATTAAAAATGGTAAGGTTTCAAATGAAACAAAAAATTTTATAAATTGTAATGGTTGATTTAATTAAAAATATATATTAACATATCATAAAATACTTGTAAATTAGGAGGAATTTTTCTTGATAATGAATTTATTATAAAAAATATATTTAGAAATTCCAAAGGTGCACCTCTCCTAAATTATAATTGGGCAGCTTCTCGCTAACTTCACTGCACCACATTAAGCCATACATATCAAAAAAACACTACCAATTCCGATTTAAAATTTTCATAGAAAAATTATATGTTTCTTGGTCTTCCAAAAATACCATCCCTAATTCTCTTTAGAGCATATCTAAAGGATCTGTTTCAAAGGGGATGTAATCACCTCACCTGATCTCATTCTTTTCTACTCCACATCAACTCCCATATATCTATGTTATTTATCATAAAATAATAAGTTAAATTTCAGGAACATGTTGAAATGTTATTATTATAATTATGAAAACACCATTATACACCCTCTTTCTAATCAAATCAGAAGTGAAAGTGTCATTCATGCATACATATTGATTACTATCTCTACAATGCTATACAATTAATTTTTCATCACTATGTATTATAGATGAGTATTTTCGTTGGTTTAATGTTTAAATAGTATATTAACAAAATAATTTTAATTCTATAATTATGAAATCATGTATACCTACTTAACATATAATCATTTATGAAATTATTATGTCATTTGTGCATACTTGTGGACTACCATATCCATGAAGTAATGTCATTTTATTATCATTTATATTTATCTTGGATGGTAATGAGGGTAAAATTGATGAATATATATGATATTCATGGTATAATAATGATTTTTAAAAGGTGAATTATAATTTATCATTCTTTTTTCCATCCATCAAAAAATAAAAACATAGTTCATGTGTACGTATGACCTGCAGTCTCCATGAATGTGGAAATGTATTTTTTTGTAATAAAATTTTATAGATTACTCTAATTATATATATATATATTGAATATATATTATATTTATATGATGAATAATGATATGGATATGATTGTAACTAGATAAATTTACAAAGACTGGATGTATGGAAATAAAGTAATAATGACAAATGAAATAGTTAACACCCAAATATGATGAATTTAATTTGGAATTGTTGTCCAAAGGGGGTGATTAAATATTATAAAAGGATTATAAAGTATATTATAAAAATAAATATGATAGTATTACAGAATTATAATAAATTTAAATTTATTATAAATTAAGTTATGGTTCATTATAATAAAGGAAATCCCAATGTAAAATTTTTAGTTAAAATTTTATTGTTCATCTATATTATTTTTGAATAAGTTTATAAAGATGAAATCATAAGATATTTTCTCTAGGAACACTTTTATTTTATTCTTATTTGATTTTTTCTAAATCATGTTTTTATTTTATTTTCCTACCAAATATTACACATAACACTAGAAATATGTCTTTAATATTAATCTATTCATTTCAAAAAACATTTTTCTTCCATATCCATATTTTATAAAAGATGTTTTTAAAGAAGGTTTAAGTTTTTATACTATTATTTTTTAAAGTTATTTTTACCCACTTTTCATTATTATAAAATGGTTTTAATGAAATATTGTTTTATTTTTCTAAATGAGGTACTCATTAAATTTTACAATAATAGAATGGAAGGACTTTTTTTTATCTGATATGATGTGGATGGATTTTTTTCATCATTACTAATATTTTATTTATTGATTCATTTATAATTTTACTAATTTATTGTAGAAGAATGTTTCATATAATTAATATTTTTTTAATAATTACGTTCAATAAATGGAAATGTTTTTTTCCTCAATAATTTTTCAATTGTATTTATTGGAATTTCAATTCATCAGAGAAAAAACCAATGATTTAACTTATAAAATTTAGGGGGTATGATTCAATGATGTCATCCATATTCTTACACTATATGGTTTATGAATATAATGACATAATTTTTATGAAACATATTTATTTTCCATGGGTTACACTATGGAGAAATGATGAAATGATTATGAAAACCATTTGTTTTCAATGGGTTATTCCATAATGAAATATTTATAAAACGCATTTATTTTCATGGGTTCTAGTTTGATTATTTCTTTATGATATTTCATCAAACGTATATATTATTTTCACTATTTAATAGATGAGAAATATATCACTATCCAACGAATTGGTTAAGTATTGATATCCCATGAGAAAAAAATAATCGGAATATGGGGTGAACCTGGTTCAGTAGTGCTCTTTTTCCAATTTGAAAATATTGTGAGTAAATCTTGAATAATAAAATGGATTGTGTAGTAAAACCATTCCATTATGATATCTTGAAAAATAACCTTGACTACAATGGAAATTATTTTCTATACTTATGTGTATGCAACATTTCTATGTAATTTGAAAAGGTTATGATCTCATGGATTGAATTCATCGATTTATTTATGATTCATGTCTTATAAAATACCATGATTTATTTAGGACTCATGATTATTATCTATGATATGACAGGTATTAATTTTAAATGTTAATATCATGTTATGATATGTTTTTATCATGTTATTCTTATATGATCATCAATATCTCCCTTTTTTCTCTTACAGTTCATCAAAAATCACCCGTTCTTATGTTTCAATTATCATGTTGTGAAGAAGGGTATCATGGTTGATATATCTAATAAGGGTTTCCATTATAAATAAATAAGTGGGATATAGTGTGGATATCATATGAACCAATTGTTTATGTTTCCATGTTTCTAAATATTCTATAACTAAATGATTCTCGTGTGTACTATTATGTAATGTAATGAATACCCATCTATTTAAATGTAATATATTTGAACGAAAAGTATCTTTTGCTAAATTTTCATTTAATGGGTTAAATGAAAACACCACCTTAAAATACATAGAAATATCATCTCACATCCACATCAGGATGAGAATGGTCGGAAGCTTACCAAAATGTTTCTGTTGTTCGACATTGACCTATTTTCAAGTATCACAATGAGAGACTAAGTGATAAATGTCTCATCTCATAGATGTACAATATAATAATTACCACATTTCATTGAACATATTCATTGTTCTAGGGTTCAATACTCACTGGAAATTATTTCAACCCCCTATAAAATCATTTCTAAATAAAAAATGTTCAAAATTCAGGTTTTAGAAACATAGGATACCCTCATAAGTGTACAAAAAATCAATTATGGTCTCCCAAATATAATGAGAAACCCTAAGTTCAAAAACATGTCATCATGATACTGCTCCAAAAGAATAATTTTAAGACAATAGGATGTCAACAAATTTATTATCAAAATAATGTTGGTCACATCCTCCTAGACTCCCAAATGAAATTGAGAAAACAGAGCCATCAAATTCCAATATAATAATTATTGTTTCATAGACTTGGTCCGGAGCTTTCTTCTCAAAGTATCCATGATGAAATTTACAATAATATTGGTATAGGAAATTTATAAATCAAAATATTAATGGAATCCCAACCAAAAACTATGTAAAATTTTCATAACTATTGGAGTGAATCTATAAATCGTCATTTTGTAGTTAGAATAAATGGTAATAGATTCTTTAAAAAGGTAATGTGGAAATTTTTTGATAGAATTCATAAAAGGTAAAAAATTTAGATCATCAATTAAATAAGGTGTATCATGTATCCTATGATGTTTGGAAATATAGTCCTTCATATGATCACCCTGTATGATAATGCAGCTGGATATTGAAACAGATGCATCGCAAAATATCACATAGCTCTTCCTATCCCTAGAGGTTTCAATGATGTCACAAATATCAAAATATATTTCTAATCGTCTATAAAACTATGAAATATAATATACCATGTGAACTTCACTCATTTACATGTGATTTCAGTCATCAATGAGTCCAATATTGATAATTTATTTAAAAAACTATCAATAATAGAAAACTAAACCTAAAAAGATTTGAATCTCAAAGACCTTATGTGGTCGTTCCCATTTCATAACAGCCTTTCCCTTTTCATGATTTATTAAAAAACCAATTATTGAGAAAACATGTCTTAATAACATCAATTCAAAAATCTAAATACTACATTTTAAAAGATTTTCATAAATACAACGGTCTCTCAAAACCAAAATAACTATCCTTAGAGGACACCCATGATCATCTTTCATTTCAAATTATACCATGATTTCATCCAAAAATTCATCAGTTAATGAGTTGATATAATCATGGTATTTATAATTCATTGGTGGTATAAAAATTCTAGAACCATTGGTTAGACAGAAAGGTATAATAGAGAACTCGTAGAGGTCATACCTAGTCCTGAAGGTGTCTTTTAAATGCTAGTTTCCCGGAATTCTCAACTAGTTCAACCCTTTCAATTGATCAATCATATCATCAATACATGGAAACACATTTTTTTTCTTTAATATATCTAAATTGAATTTCTAGTGATCTAAAGAAAAAAATGTTTCCCATTAGACTTTTTCAATAATACAAGGAACCTCCCAAGTGGACACACTCAGTAGCATAATTAATTTACTGAGAAAATCATTCAGTAGGGTTTTCAACTCATTAAATTTAATTGGTTTGATATGGTTAGAATGAATTGATATATGTTCCTACCAATTAAAATTTCAATTAAGTATTCTACTTCCATTACCCGTAATAAATTAAGGAATTCATAAGTAAACATGGTAGGATACTCGATGACTACTAAGTGAATATTCTTACTCAACAATCATCTCTCTAGATCAAAATTAAAAACCATTATTAATCATTCCATCTTCGGGAAGTATGTTTCATCACAAATTGATATCTAGTCGAAATACTCTTAGAGACCATGAAAATACCGATTGAACATATTAAAAGAAACTCACATAAAATAATCGTCAATTTATGCCTTTAGTGAAGTAATGTAATCCACCCCAAAAAATGAAATTGATAGGTTTAATGTAGAAAACTATAAAATTCCTTGTGATATCAATCTATAATAGTGATAAAATGAAAGTGTGGAATTGGATACCCTCTTATCTCTTTATTCCATGCGGTGTAGTAATATACACAACATAAGTAAAACTCTCCTTAGGTGTAAAGACCAGGAAATTATGTGTAAATTTCATTTTTAAATAAATGGGAATTTTACAAGTATGTGAAAATTGATGGCTCATAATTCTGAGACCCATAGTGCCCAGAATGAATTTCGGAACATTATTTTTGGTATGTTCAGTAAACGTGCGAGTGGGTTTTTTTAACTTTTGAACCGGTGCTCGGAATTGAAATCTGAGGGCACCGTTGAACTCGAAGCGCTAGTATTCTCTTAAGGGGACCATCACCTCGACCGTAGTAGGATGAGTGTAAATTATAGAATTTGAGTTTTTCATGGAAATGAAAAAAAAATTTAAATAAACATCTATTTTATTTTATTTGTTGAAACCACCTCTACTTGAGTTAAGGTGGTGGGAACCACCAAATTCTAGAAACCTACCAATTTTGAATTTAGGGTCGGGGACCACCGAACCCCTCTTAATGGGGAAGAGACCTCTCAACTCCACCAATTAATTCTCTGGGACAACATAAAATACATTGTTATGCTACCAATTAATTTTATGTGTCAACATAAGAATTAAATGTTATGTTACCAATTAATTTTATGTCACAACATGAAATTATATGTTATGTTATTATTTAATTTTTTTGTTGGCTATTTCTCTTTTCCATGGTGAAATTTGGGAAGGGATTGGCAAAAGAGGATTGAGAGAGAACTTGAAGGATTATCCTCTCCAACGAAGAATGTTGAAGAAGAATGCTGACCTCGACTTCGACCTTCTTCCTCGAGACATCCACCAATGGTGGACATATTCATCAAAGAAGAATCACATCCATCGAAGAAAGTTAATTCGACGAATGAGCTCGGGATCAGAGGTGAGTGACGGGGGCGATGAATGCTAACAACTTCGACTTCTCTCTTCGTCGTCAACAATCAAACTAGGCAGAGGCTTAATTTGTTTATGATTATATTTCTATGTTCCGCCCATTTTAAAAAAAAGAATGCAAATGATTTATTTTCCGGGTTGGGAACAATAATTATGGGAGGATAGGACTTGAGGTTCAATGTTCAAGTTTTTATTGTGGCATATGTTACTACCCTAACGTGGAGGGTACGAGCCAAACAAACATGGCCCAACCACTCTGCAAATCTTGTGAGGATTTGTGGTGTTGAATGCAATGAATGTGATGAGACAACAACACCACCTCATGGTCCTAGCTACCTCGCGACCTCCACTCCCTCGCCGAAACTCCGCGGCCTACAGGATCCGCGGCACCCACGACCTCCGCGCCCCAAGACTCTACAACCCGCGGCCTCGTCACCCTGCCCCTGGCTTCCACCATCCGGGCTGAGCAGTCACCGACGATTAGGCTGAGCCATCGCCACCATCCGCCGAGCTTCCACCCCTGACCGGGCCGAGATGCCACCGTCATCCGCTGATCTGACCCTGCTGTCCGTCTCGCCGCACCGTCGCGACCCTCCAAGCCACCCTGCAGTGCTTCGCCGTGTCACTTCGGCCAAGCCGGCCTGTGGCAGGGCCCCTCCGGCCAAGTTTCCCCATGACCAAGATGCTCCAGCCGAACCGCCCCATGCCCTCCGCCCTCCTGGGTGAGACTCCCTAGCCGAGTCACCCGGCGGCCTCACACCATCAATGGTCGAACCCCCACGGCACCTCGCGGCCTACCGGACCGCCCGTCGGTTCGGGCCGCCCAACACGGGATGGGCCGAACCCAACGGTCTGGGCTGCACTGCGAGCCCGACCAGATATAGCGAGTCGGGCTGGGTCGATCCGAACTGGGTCGGCTGGGGCAGAGTCAGTCCGACCATGTCAGACTGGACCCATGCCCACTACGACCCATTTACTTATTTGGGCCATAACTTTGGCACTGGATGTCCGTTTGATGAACCGTCAGCGGTGTTGGAAATCTTGGAGCTAGACGGTCCCTTTGAGTATACCACACTGTTTGTTTTGGTTAATATGGGGATTGGTCAGGTTTGATCGATCACAAATCTAACCGGTTCCCTGGGACTAAAAGGCTAATAACTCACAGCCCGAGCATTCGATTAACGCGTCGTCTGTTGCGTTGAGATCCCTATGATGTGTCAAACCATTGATATTATTATTTGTGACACTTCGGGGCTGTTGGTATATGGACATGTAGCATGTGGATCAGATCCACCCAGAGACGAGCGGGCATTGTGGGGGAACCCAGTAGCTGGATGAAACTTGAAGACTACTGACCTTTTGGACTCAGAGTGACTTGACAGTCCCAGTGGGGAGCGCCTCTTTGTGACGTTGTTAGACCCATAGTGGGGTGCGCCTCTGTGTGACACGGTAGACCCATGGTGCTCGACATGAGGGGTACCTCAGCAGGCCATGGTGGGGAGTGCCTCTATGTGACGCAGTAGACCCCTCGTACTCGATAGGAGCAGTATCTCAGCAAGTCATGAGGGGGATAACCTCTGTGTGACGTGGTAGAACCACAGTGGGGAGAACCTCTGTGTGACACAGCAGACCCATGGTACTCGATAGGAGGAGTACCTCAGCCATCCAAGATTAATGGAAAGCACCTCTGTGTGACGCGACAGACCCACTATACTCGATAGAGGAGGGGTTCTCTAGTAGCCGAGTTGTTCGACGATGTGACTGAAGATGTTACTTGTTACTACCCCTAGAATAAATCCTGGTTTGATCTGAGTCATTATCTTAATTTTTTCCCATTATTGATATGTATTACATGATAACATAGGTATATGTATGAGCATATACCTAGGTAGGGTTATCTATTGAATTCATACTTTGTGGTTTATTCATGGTGGGTTTTGTGAGACCTTGAGGGCCTCAGGGTCCCTACTAAGTATTGTTATACTTGCCCTTGTATGGGCTATTCCTAGACCTTGTTGTGTTGGATGAAGACGACAGACATCGCTGACTGGGGTTGGGAGTACCAAGACTGGTCGGTGCCCGGAGGTGGACCATACGACATGTTGGTACGTAGAGGATACGAGTGGACGTGGAGTGACGAGGAGGCTATATGCACCAAACTATTAGGTAGGAACCTCGGAGGATGATCTAGTACATCTCTATTCTCATTATTCAGTTATTTTTCATTTCAGTTGTACTTTTACTTTTAGTGTTCGGCATGTATTCCGGTCCCTTTACTTTCAGCACTCTTTTGGTTATATTGTTTTCTTATGTTCGTATCTTATTGTGTTCTTGGTTACATGAGGTTATAGGTTATAAATTCAACTCCTGCCTAGTTTTAGGGAAATTGTATATTGGTGCTAGTTTCCATCCCTTGGCTTATGGAAGGCAGGCTTGGGGTATTCAGGGAAGATGCCCCAGGGGACGGGCCGTGACAAATTTGTATCATATGAGTCATTTCTACCACAGATCATAAGACTACGATCTTTCTTTTTAACAAAAATAATGTTAAATGTAGTGAGTGTGGTTATCAGTTTAGGAAATCTTGTGTTGGTGCGGTGGTCGACGTATCCATACATCAGGACCCCAACTTTTTATTTTCGAATCAGTGCACACAAAAAATTGTTGCCTATATGTTTTCAATAGTTTTATTTGTGACTTCTTTATGTCAGCTCACCAGGTATAACATTTTAACTGTGGAACACCTTTTTCTTTTCAGGATGCCTCCACACAGACAACTAGCTTGGGTTCTGTAACGACCCAAAATTTTGAATAAATCTTGTGTCCTAATTTTGTGTGTTATTTTATCTTATTCTCAAAAAAATTGTTTCATTTGATAACATGAGTATAATTAAAATGATACAATTGGGTTTATACTGTTATATGACCACTGGTTAATATGACCGTTAAAAACTAAATGTTGAGATTATTGTCTCTAAATACAAGTGATCTCGGTTAATTAATATAGAAAAAAGATTTGATGGCCTCATCCAGTAGTCTCGGGGAAATCGAAGCCCATCTAACAGAACTTGGGAAGGAGGTAGCACCACTGGGCTTTGGTCAGGACCAAACCCAAGATGAAATTCATCGTGTGAAGCTATAATGGAATCACCTTCACGAGATGTTCAAACTAGTAGAAATTACTACTCATGCAATGTTGGTCAAGCCGCCCACAGATTCTCTCACCTTAGCACGCCTTACACTTAGGTCCTATGATGGGGTTATAAGGGGCTATGTAAAGTGAACATAACTTCTTTGTGTAATCCTTTGAGATAAATAAAATTGTGATTTCTTCTCATGGTGAAGTTTGTGAAATTTTGAATGTCTGGATAATTTTAGGATGTATATTATTGATGAATTTTGGAAAAATCATATTTTAAAATATTTAAGTAATCGTTAAATAATTAATAATGTGTTAAGATTTTCAAAAAATGGTCTTCTAAAATGTTTTTAGTAATATATTTAGAGTCTAATAATATCAACTTAATTTTTGGTGAATAGTAATTTATGAATAGTGATTTTTCGCTTAGGATTAGTAATGTGACCAAATGGATTAGTAATCTCACTTAAATAAAGTATTAATATAATATAGTCACCTTGATTAAGTAATGTGATTCAATGAAGTAAGTAAACAACTGTTTCAGAAATTATTAGTTAAGTATTAGTTTTTTCGTGTGAATAGTGTTTTTTAATTAAAAAAAATAATAATAATATTTGGAAAATTATTTTAAAAAAGTACATTATTTATGAATTCAGAACATCGATATTATGTTAAGGTAATATTTGGGGATTTTTCTGAAAAAAATTGAATTTTCAGTGAATAGTGTTTTTATTTAAAAATTAAATTAAAAATATTTAGAAAAATATTTTTATAAAATGGAGTTTATTATTGAATTCAAAGAATTTATATTATGTTAAGGTAAATATTTGGGTGTTTTCTGAAAAAGTTGAATTTTCTGTGAATTGTAAAAATACAGTTTTAGGGTTTCGGTATGTTTAATGACATCATAACTACATCATGATGGTTTCATGAGATATTTTAAGGGACGGTCGAATTATGAATAGTAGGACAAGGTATGAGGTGTCCCAAGTGGCCAATACCATGAGGAAATACCACTTTCTTCTCCAATACCACCAATGAGGTGTCCCTTGACCATTAATGTCGTGTCCCCTCACTTACCCTATAAATACCAAGACATTCTCTCATCCTTTCCATTACAAAATCACTCTCAACTAAGTTCTGGTCTCTTTACCTCTCAAGGAGTCTTCCAAGGTGCCATGAAGCCTCCCAAGGTCCCAAACATCATGATTTCAAAGTTACTCTTCAAGGTAAGGGATCCTACCTCTCTCTTTCTTTCCAAGTACTCTCTTTTATATCATTTATTTTATGCTCAATATTCTTTTGTTGGAGGATGTAATTTTATATTTATCCTACTGTACTTTTAATTTTAATTTTATGAGAGACCCCCTCTTTCTATCATCAATTCATTTTAATAATGTTTAAGTGGCGTCGTTAGGCTGCCAAATTTTTTATGGTATTCTTTCACCCTTCTCATTTTCAAGATCTATTTTCATGTAAAATCTTTCATGTTCCATTTTATTATGTTGGGGTATGATATTTATATCTATCATACTGATATTTTATGTTCATATGTTGAGAGACCCTATTTGATCTCATCGTTTCATTTTTTTATGTTTTATGTGACGTTGTTAGACTGCCGAATTTTCATAAGAGAAATCTTATTTTTGTCTTCCTTCCATGTTTTTCATTTCATATGGTATGTCTTTCAAATTTCATTACCATGTTCTTATATCCTTTATATTATGTCCCTCTACTATTCTAGGGATCATTTATGAGTGGGTGCCCATATCCCCTTCCTTTGTAATATTTTCTAAAACCCTATAACATAGCCATTATGCTGCAGAATTTTAGTCTCAAAATGTCTCTCTCTCTTTTTCTCAAATTATTTTATTTTATTAAGTGAATACTAAAATATATTTCTTATATATGGGTATTCACATATATATCATAATTTTCTATTTCAATTTTGGGACTTACATACATGAAACCCGCATTCCTTTTTCAATGGGTTTAAAGTTACATAAAGATCATGTCTTTAAAGCAGTTTTCAAAACGTTAGGATTATGAAATGAAACCCATTTATCTTATTCTATATAGGTTATTTATGAAATTTTTGATGATAATATATGTGAATCACATGATAATAAAGTCAAATTTAAGGATGCACCCTGATATCGCTCCAATGCAATGGGTAAAGAATTAATCTTTATATATGAACATTTTTAACGACACTTCGGTGAATAACCTTGGTAATTTTTAATGACACCATGGGGATGGACCTTCATTAAATGGAAATGATTGTATATGTTAAATTTTTTAGCCACATCTTCAAGTTATTAAACATGTTATTTTTATTATGATATGCCTCATGATCTCTTTCTCATGCCTTAAAGTTTTTTTTCATGACTTTTATTGTATCTCAAGTTCACATGTAAAATGTTTCCCTTGTTTCCCTTACTGGGCCTTCTTCTCACCATTTCCTCTAATGTATGATCCCCGGTTATGAAATGCTGTAATGAACATAGGATGAACAAAGGAAGGAGCCTTTCAAGTGTTTAAGAAGAATGTTTCATGTTGTCATGAATTATGTTCCTGGTTTCCAAGACACTAAAACTTAAAGATCCTCGATTTTGTATAATGTAATGAAAGTTAATGTGATAAAAGGCAGGATGTTATAGTTGGTATCAAATGGAGGTTTAGTTATTTTTTGAAATTAGGATATGAAAACTATAGAAATAACCCTAAGAAAAAGTTTAAATATAGGAAATCTTTCTAGTATTTTGGTGAGTATTGAGTAAGTAGGTTCCAAACAAATAAATCCCTGTCTGGATACAAACAAGTAGAGGTGGTTCTAGCACATATGTTCCTAGGAGTGAAAGCTATGACAAGGTGTTTCAGGCTTGACCTGGGGTAACCTGTTGCATGACAATGGGCCTTGCTGCACTCTTGGTTTGAAACTCTTGGGGGATATTATTTGGTAAATTCATAAGCTTTGTATGAACCATTATTAAAGGGAAAAAGATAAAATAAAATAAAGATTCACATAAGAATATATGATTATGGATAACCTAGATTGGGAACTAGGGGATCATATGTTTTGGTATACTTTTCTTATACAAGTTTATCCATCGATGCTTTAAGTTTCTTTTTCATGATTATTGGCTATGTATTTAAGCCCCCTAATTATACTTTCTTTTCGTAGTTAATGGCGTGAAATAGAACAACATGTCCCACAAACCAATGTGATAGGAAATGTGACGATTGCCCTACTAATATGACAGAGATGATGAGGGATCAAGTTGAAAATTTTGTGATTATGCCAAACCAGTTATCAAAAATCACTATTAATAATTGTTACCTAGTTGAATGCCCAAATTAATCAAGGAAGAAGTAGATGAAGCCTCAAGGATGTTCATCTGATAATGTTGATAAGGGAAAGAATACCCAATTTCTTTTGTGCAAAATGTTTAGAAGGGGCACTAAGGAGAATGTCACAATGGAACTGTGACATGTTTTAAGTGTGGGGTGATAGGGCTTCAAGTAGCCAATTGCTTTAAAAATGGATAATGTGATGAAAAGAGAGAAGGTTCTATCTAATGTACCTTATACTTATCAATGTCGTAAATGTGGAGAAGATGGAAATTATCCAAGGCAATGCTCTCTTGTAAGGGATGAGAAGCATGATGAGCATCAAAAATCATTAAGGACAAGGGAACTAAGGACAGGGGAATAATGCAAGTCCTATGCTGATATGGATCATGATGACTAAAGTACATGTAACTTCTTCATAATAATTGTCTATGTCATGTTGTATTATATTTATTGCCATATGAGCATATCTTTAATGTTTTATAAGAACATTGAGTCACTACCTAGGATGGTTTTATATCATTAAAGAAACACATCTATTTTTATGTACCACATGTTGATGTTGTGAAGCAGTTTTTCTTGAAAAAAATTGATCAAGGGATTAAAAAAGGATTATTATTTTGAAAGATGTTCACTTTTTTGGGAACCCTATATGATTGAGGTAAATATATTACTACGGTATTTTCTTTGAGGAGTAAAATTTGGATTATATTTTGAAGAATAGATGAATTTATGGTAAACTTATATTAATTTAGGTTACTTATGGAAATGATTAACCTATCTTGGGGAAAATATGTTTAGGTTAGTTACTTTTCTTATAAGATGTTAGGAGCGTTTGATGTTTTATGGAGATGAATGATAAATTTTATCTTGGAAGACTATGTTTTCAAATCCTTCTTATATTTGGGTTTTAATCTTAGTTTGGTTTGTTTTGAGGAATTTTAAGGACAGTTATTTATGGAATGGTCTATGATGAACTTTGGGTAGTACCGTGGAATTTTGAAGATTTAAAATTAGTTTCCCTTCCTATGGGGTTCTTTCTTTTTGAAGAGTTGTTTTATCTTACCCTTTCTATTTTTGGGATAATGTTTAAGGAAATTAGAAATAGATAGTTAATCTTTTGCGGATTATGTGATTCTCTAGAAGATGATTCTTGTGATTTTGATGAGACCAAGTGTTTTTGAATTCTCATCCTTTGGAGAAAATATTAGTTTTGGTAGAAAATTATTAAAGGATGAAACTATACGTGATGGTAGGTATATTTCCTTATGTCTTTATTCTATGTAGTAAATTAATTCCTCAAAATTATGAAAAGGAACGTAAAACAAAAAAGTTGTTGGTTTATGTTTCATACTGGGTAATCAAAGACCATTTACACACATCATAAGTTTGTGGTTTTCTTGTGGTCAACTTTCTTCTAATCATGTTTTCTATCACTCTACATCAGAACATGAACCTTTGTTTTCTCTTCCATATCCATGTTTCTCTACATGGAATCCTATTATGGGTTAAATTGGGTGACCTTTGTACTTCCCTTTATTTCTTTTAAAGTATTAGTTTTACTAACTCATTTTCCGATGTGGGACATTCAATGAAATTTCCCAGACCAATTTTAAAAATTTTGAGGATGCAATTTCTTAAGGGGGGAAGAATGTAACGACCAGAATTTTTGAATAAATCTTGTTTCCTAATTTTGTGTGTTATTTTATTTTATACTCATCAAAAATGTTTCATTTGATAACATGAGTATAATTAAAATGAGACCATTGGGTTTCGACTGTTATATGTCCACTAGTCAATATGACCATTGGAAACTAAATGTTGTGATTATTGTCTCTAAATACAAGTGATCTTGGTTAATTAATATAGAAAGAAGATTCGATGTCCTCATCCAGTAGTCTCGGGCCAATCGAAGCCCATTTAACAGATCTTGGGAAGGAGGTAGTGCCAATGGGCTTTTCACTCGACCAAACCCAATCAGAAATTCATCGTGTTATGCTAGGGTGGAATCACCTTCACGAGAAGATCAAACTGATAGAAACTACTACTCATGCAATGTTGGCCAACCCACCCTCAAATTCTCTCACCTTAGCACACCTTACACTTATGTCCTATGCTGGGGTTATAAAGGGCTGTGTAAGGAGACCGTAACTTCTTTGTGTAATACTTTGAGATAAATAAAATTGTGATTTATTCTTATGGAAAAGTTTGTGAAATTACAAATTTCCGGATAATTTAGGATATATATTATTGATGAATTTTGGAAAAATGATATTTTGAAATATTTATGTAAACCATAAATAATTAATGATGTGTAATTATTTTCAAAAAATTGTCTTCTAGAAATGTGTTCAGTAAGAAATTTAGAGTCTAATAAGATCAACTTAATTTTTGGTGAATTATAATTTATGAATAGTGATTTTATGCTCAGGATTAGTAATGTGAACAAATAGATCAGTAATCTCACTTAAAGAAAGTATTAATATAATATAAGAACCTTGATTAAGTAATCTGATTTATTAAAATAGGTAAAAAACTATTTCAAAAATTATTAGTCAAGTATTAGTTTTTTCTGGTGAATATTGTTTTGTTAATTAAAAAATAAATTAAAATTATTTAGAAAATTATTTTTATAAAATGGACTTTATTTTTGAATTCGGAACATCGATATTACGTTAAGGTAATTTTTGGGGATTTTTCTGAAAAAAATAATTTTTCGGTGAATAGTGTTTTTATTTAAAAATAAAATTAAAAATATTTAGAAAATTATTTTTATAAAATGGAGTTTATTTTTGAATTCCGGGAATTGATATTATGTTAAGGTAATGTTTTGGGAGTTTTCTGAAAAAGTTGAATTTTTAGTGAATAGTAAAAATACAGTTTTAGGGTTTCAGTTTGTTTAATGACATCATAACAATATAATGATGATGTCATGATATATTTTAAGGGATGGTCGACTTTTTAATAGTAATATATGGTAATAGGTGTCCCTAGTGGACAAAACCATGAGGAAATACCACTTGCTTCGCCAATACCACAAATGAGGTGTCCCTTGGCCATTAATGCCTTGTCCCCTCACTTTCCCTATAAATACCAAGCCATTCTCTCATACTTTCTATTCCAAAATCCTCCTCAACGATGTTCTAGTATCCTGTCCTCCCATGTAGTCTTCCCAGGGTTCCCTCAAGCCTCCCAAGGTCCCAAACATAAAGATTTCAAAGTTTCTCTTCAAGGTTAGGGATCCTACCTCTCACTTTCATTCCAAGTACTCTCATTTATGTCATTGCTTTTATGTTCCATGTTCTAATGTTGGAGGATGTTATTTTATATTAATCCTAATTTCTGTTTCATGTTCATATGATGAGATACCCCCTCTTGCTCTCATCAATTCATTTCAAGAATTTTTAAGTGGCGCCGTTCTTCTGCCGAAAATTTTAAGGGAATCTTTCACCCTTCTCGTTTTCAATATCTATTTTTAGGTCATGTCTTTCATGATAATTTTTATTATGTTGGGGTATGATATCTATATATATCATACTGATATTTTATGTTCATATTATTAGAGACCTTATTTGATCTCGTCAATTCATTTTTTTATGTTTTAAGTGACGTAGTTAGGCTGCCGAATTTTCATAAGAGAAAATATATTTTTCTCTTCCTTCTATGTTTTTCATTTCATATGGTATGTCATTAAAATTTCATTACCATGTTCTTATATCCTTTATATTCTATCCCTCTACTATTTTATGGATCATTTATGAGTGTCTGACCCATGTCCCCTTTCTTTTCAATATTTTCTAAAACCCTATAACATAGCAGTTATGCTGCAGAATTTTCGTCTCAAAATGTCTCTCTATATTTTTATCAAATTATTCAATTGTATTAAGTGAATAATAAAAGATACTTATACTATATGGGTATTCACATATGTATCAAAATTTTCTATTTCAATGTTGGGATTTACATACATGAAACCCTCTTTCCTTTTGATGTGGGTTAAGGTGACATAAAGATCATGTCTTTAAAGCTGTTTTTAAAACGTTATGATTATGAAATAAAACCCATTTATATTATGCTATATGGGCTATTTATGAAATGTTTGATGATGATATATTTGTATAACATGATAATAAAGGCAAATTTAAGGGTGTTCGCTAATAGCACTCCAAAGAATTGGGTAAAAGACTTAATCTCTAGAGATGACCATTTTTAACGACACCTTGGTGAATAACCTTGGTAATTTTTAATGAAACCATGGGGATGGACCTTGGTGAAATGGAAATGATTGTCTATGTTAAATTTTGTATCCACATATTCATGTTATGAAACATGTTATTTTTATTATGATATTCCTCATGATCTCTTTCTCATTCCTTAAAGTTATTTTTCATGACATTTGATGTATCTCAAGTTCACATGTAAAATGTTTCCCTTGTTTCCCTTACTAGGCCTTCTTCCCACCCTTTCCTTTGATGCATGCTCCCAGGTTATGAGATTTTTAAATGAACTTAGGATGAACCAATTAAATAGTCTTTCAAGTGTTTATGAATAATCTTTTTTGTTTTCGTGTATTAAGTTCATGGTTTACAAGACAGTAAACCTTAAAGATCGTTGTTTTTGTATAATGTAATGAAAGTTAATATGGTAAAAAGGTGGGATATTATAAGTTCCAAGATTAGTATGCACTGATATCCCACCGAGTGATGAGGCCTTGGTGCAGGGACCATATCCAGTAGAGGCACCTGCAGAGGCACCTGTGGTACCATTACCCATTGGTCCACCGATGCCACCAGCCCCAACAGTAGATGGTGCACGCCGCATGAGTGCATTGCACGAGTTAAAGTGCTAGAGGCCACCCAGGTTCAGGGGAGAGATGGACCCACTGGAGGTTGAGGATTGGCCGGAGGCTATATTGAGAGTATTTAGACTGGAAGGGACACCAGCAAATATCATGGCGATCCTTGTCGCCTTCCTTCTACAGGTAGTAGCAGGAAGATGGTGGATCTTAATACTTCAAGTACACGATGAGGTTATGCTTATCTGGGAAGACATCGAGAGCCTATTTCGGGAAAAGTTTGTCCCATAGACTCTTCATCCAGTGCGTATCTAGTAGTTCCTTCATCTACAGCAGGGTAGTATGACAGTATCTCAGTATTCAATGAGGTTCGCTGACCTCTCACGTTACTCCACTGATATGGTACGAGACTCATTCTTCAGGGTCCAAATATTTGAGCAGGGGATTATGTGGGAGATCAGGGCTTCAATGATCTCATTCAATATCCTGACGCAGGAGGGGGTATTAGAGAGAGCCCTCTTAGTGGATAGTTTACTTGCTGAGCAGACACCAACAGCGATACCCACCACCAGTCATCATGTAGCAGAGTCTTCTGCATCTGGAAACAGATAGACGTCACAACAGTCCAAGAGGACATGACTAAAAGGTGGACGACCGCAGGAAACAAGGTCAGTTGTGTGGGGCACCTGAGGTGGAACCAGTCAGGAAAGGATCATGCATTGTTACTCATGTGGCGGGCAAGGTCACATGGCTTGTGACTGTTTGACCCATCATACAGATGATCAGTAGATAGTCAATGAACCACCTAGGAAGAGACAGAGGCTCGACCTAGGAGGTCCACAGGGAGCAGGTGGATGTGGTATAGGAGATGGCTATGCAGCTAGTGGTGGGTGATGATTCAAGATGTTACTGAAACCACCACTATGAGGCCCACCCCGACTGTAGGGAGCAGGTGGATAAGGGAGAGCTCAGCATCAGGCAGTTGAGGCTTACAATCTTGGCGCTCCTGAGATGATACAAGGTATGATCTATGTCTACTCCACCTTAGCTAAAGTACTTATAGACATAGGTTCCAGTAATTATTTTATTTCCACTGCCCTCATTTGGAGCATGAAGATTCTGAAAGAATCCTTGGCTAGATCCTTACATCTAGAGACTCCTACGATAGTATATTCGACGATTACACACTGGTGTCAGTAGTGTGACATTACTCTAGGAGGAGATAGCTATGGCTGGGATCTCCTAGTACCTGCGTGGAGTCTTACAGTGTCATTTGTGGTATGGACTGGTTATCTACAGTCCATGCTCAGATTGTTTGTATTTGGTGCAAACTGTAGTGTGTCTGCACAGATGGGACCAGGTTTACCTTCACAGACCAGAATGGAGCCTTTGCAGTGCATGATGGACTTTCCTGGAGGAGGGTGAAACCAATTACAAATTAGTTGGCTAGCCTTAACCTCGGATCGGTTGAAGTGGAGAGTCTATATTATCTTGTAGTGGTGGACCAGAACACGGATGTCTTCCTGGATGATGTTTCAGGTGTACCTCCTCGCAATGAGGTGGACTTTTACATTGACTTGTACCCCGGGATGACACCAATATCTTTCCCAGTGTATCGAATGGCTCCCATAGAGCTTCGTGAGCTGCGAGAACAACTAGAGGACTTGAAAGTGAAGGGATTCATCTGGCCCAGTGTTTCCCCATGGCCAGCCCCGATTTTGTTCTCCAAGAAGGTGGATGGGAACTTGAGGCTTTGTGTTGACTATCGATGCCTGAACCAGGTGACCATTATGAACAAGTACCCACTCCTGAGGATTTAAGGCCTCATTCATCAACTAACGGGAGAACGGTGGTTATCAAAGATAGGCCTCATATCAGGCAATCACCACCTCAGAGTACGAGGCGATGATGTGCAGAAGACGACCTTCCGGTGACGATATGGTAATTACGAGTTCTTGGTTATGTCATTTGTTGTGACCAATGCTCTATTAGTTTTAATGGGACTCATGAATAGAATCTTTCAGCCATACCTTGATCACTTTGTATTAGTCTACATCGACAACATTCTGATATACTCTACTATGGAGGAGGAGCATGCTCATCATTTGCGGCAGTACTAGAAACACTCTGAGAGCACCAGATTTATGGTAAGCTCTTGAAGTTTCAATTAGGGATCCGATAGGTTCACTTTCTAGGACATGTCATATCGGAGGCTGGAGTTGCAGTGGATCTAGTAATGATTGAGGTGGTATATGCTTCAGAGCCACCCAGAAGTGTGACAGAGGTACAAAGTTTTCTGGGTTTGGCTGGATACTACCAGAGATTTGTACCAGATTTTTCTATAGTTGTAGCACCACTATCAGCCTTGATGAAGAAGGGAAAACCCTTCATGGGGTAAGAGAGATTCCACAAGAGTTTTCCGGAGATGAGGTCGAGGATGACTAGTGCCCCCATCTTGATGCTTCAGAGGAAGGCATAGGTTACGTATTCTACTATGATGCATCAGGGACTGGGCTCGAATGTGTCTTGATGTAGGAGTGAGAAGTGATCGCAAATGGTTCTCGATATCTGAGGCAAAATGAGCATAACTACACTTCCCAAGACCTGGAGATAGCAGCAGTGATTTTCACATTGAAGATGTGGCGACACTATCTGATGGGAGATATAACGCCCTAAAATTTTATGAGAAATATTATTCTTAATTTTAGTTATTTCTTGTTTTTTACAAAACACCAAGAATATATTTCACTATATGAAACACTGTATTAGCTTTTAGTATATGAAAACACTATTATTGGCTTGTGTTACATGCAAGAGCGACCTTCCTCAATAGTGTGGGTTTATGCAATACTGAGTTTCACTAAACAATGATATATTATGAACTAGACGTTATGAATAGTATTAACCACATTTTGAATTTTATAAAAATATCATTCCTTATACACATATTCTAGAACACGATATGAGAACAAAATAAATTTTTCGTGTAAAATAATTATTTTTCAAAAAAATACAGTTTTGTCTACTATTGACGGCACACCAACATTAAATCTAGTTTTTGACACATTTATAAGTTCAATTTTATGAAATAAACATATTTATTTCAAAAAGGATATAAAAATTAACTTTGGATTTTTTTTATATTTTTCAGTTAACATTCATATTTTGATGAATAGTAAAAATACGCTAAATTTGAATTAAAAACAACTTTTTTCATCAATATAATTTATACGGTTAAATTATAATATTAAATGGTTTTAATGTATAAATAGAATATATTTTTACCATTTAATCTTCTGTATGTCATTATCATTAATTTTACATTAAATTCATAGATAAAAATATTTCAATCTTTTTCAATGTTTTAATTTTTAAAACTCGTTTTCTCAACAGCGGGATTAATTTTAAATTAAATACTGCAACTTATGTGTTTTGAATATTAAAAAATGGATTCCATATTTGGAATCAGTAGTTAAAAATTATGTAAATAGGATACTTTTTAATTTTAGACATTATGAATAGTAACTACGTGAAATTTTATTTACTATATTTAATGGTAAATCGGGTAATTAACAGTAAAAATAAGATTATAAAATTACACTAACACTTGCCAAAATTTTATTGGATGAATAAATGTCGACCATATCTCCTAAGGGTCGTAAATGATTCATTTCATTTACTTTTGACCATGAAAATAATGTAATTATTATTAAAACCAAAGAAAGTGACAACATGTCACTCTCTTATATCTTATAAGTATATAAATTTTTATTTAGTGATAAACTTCATAAAACATCGAACGTAAATAGTCACTAGAAATATAATAAAATTATCCACATCATTTTAATTTATTTAAAATTTTGAAGGATTACATAATTATCATTAATGGTGATACAATGGTGATTTAGAAATTATTTTATTGATTGAAATGTCAAATAAATGGTTTTAAAAATATTAAAATAAGTATTATTTGAACTATTTAATGTGCTGCACTAATTTCCAATATAAATATTACATGTTAGAGATATATTAAATACTTTTCATCAAATATATCTTATGTGTGTATTTTATCTAAATTTAAATAATTTAATAGTGTCAAAATCGACACTATTGATATTTTATAAAAATAACATATTATCAAATTGTTTAAAAATCACAAAAATATTTAAAAATTATAAATTGATATTTATGTGGACTAAAATGTAATAAATTATCCAATTATGTAAAATTCAGAACACATAAGTATGTATTTATAACAATTTAAAATTTAGAATCTTATTACCAAAAATAAAATTAAATAGATTAAATAAAGTTAAATCATAATGATAAGGTTTCAAAAAATTTTAAAATATGTCTAAATTTTATTGGTTGAGGAGATTACAACCCTATATCATCTCATATTTTAATATGAGTCATTTGTGAGATTTTTAGGTGGGTTTTGAGTTTATTCTAAATTAATATTTTGGATATTTCCAAAAGTACCCCACTCCTCTCTTATAAAAGGGCACCTCCTTCCTCTCCTCTTCACAACATTTTGAGCCTTAAAGCTCGGCCAAACCCAGTACATTTATCTTCTCCACTTCCCTATAAACATAATATAGGTCATGGATTTTTTCAAAGACCATATTTAGTCCCTAAGAGGTGGTTTAGAAGAGGCGCGTCGAAGAAGAGGTAATAGCCTTTACCGATTCTTTCAAAATTATTTCTTCTTATACTTCATCTCCTTTAGTTGTTTCATTATAAAGTAATAAAATTAGTATAAATAATATAATTATATGTTATTATAAATATTAAACAACCCTATTTCACCTTCTATCCATCCTATGAAAAAAAAAATCAATGCGTGTGTGTAAGTACGGCTTACCATCTCCACGCTGTGGTGTAATCTATTTTACCACCACCACCTTACATAGATGTGTATAATGGTGGAAATAATAAAAATATATGATTATTATTACATAATACTAATTATGAGATATTATATCATCCAC
The DNA here is from genome assembly GCA_963277665.1 of Viscum album. Classification (NCBI taxonomy): domain Eukaryota; kingdom Viridiplantae; phylum Streptophyta; class Magnoliopsida; order Santalales; family Viscaceae; genus Viscum; species Viscum album. Next base: position 105,996,915 of record OY728159.1, read on the forward strand.
TCTAACTCCATTCAATAATTATGGGAATGATATCATCACTCGTGCGTACGTACAGATTGTCGTCTCCGCGATGCGATGAGATTCCTTCTCCTTGTTAACCATTCAAGAATGATTATAAAGATTATAAAATGAATAATACTGAGATATATGACATAGTAATGCTATTGTATTTATTTTTATATATATATATATATTTCATTTACTTACTTCCATTCAGGTCAATAAGGAAAGGAAAACAGTGTTCATGCGTACGTATGACCTACCGTCCCCAGGAATTATGTATTTTATTTCATTTATATATATATATTATATATATACTGAATATATATATGGTATAAAAATCATGTTTTACATTCTAGAAGTAAGTAAATCATTGTATAAGTAAAAATATCAGGAACAATAAGTCCAACCATGTACGATAAATGAAACGATTATTACCCAAAATGTTGCCTCAACATGGTATAGACAAATTAACGGGTAATATAAAGTCATAAGGGAATCATATATCATATCAGAAAATTTTATATCATTATTTAATAAGTAAATAAAATTATTTAAATCATTATACATGAGTTTTGGACACAAATGGAAGAAATTGGACTATAGGAAATGGATTATTTCATCTCACTTTTATTTCTGTGAGACAAATGCCTCAATCACCATCTATTTATTTTGTATGGTGATTATGATTCCCATGAATGTTTTTTGATTTTTATTATGAAGGATATGATATTAAAATATTCATGTAATTTTCATTATTTTATGACACGTATCATTCCACTGATCTTAAATGGTAAGGGATAATTATTCCAATCTCATTCTTATCCCAGATTGAATATTTGTAAGTATTTACTAGGGTTAAGTTTATCATCCATGTCCATGTTTTCACAAAATGTTTTCATAAAATGTTTTCTATTCTTCCAAAGTATGTTTAAATACATCTTTACCCATTTATGACTTTTACCACAATGTATAGAAGGAATCTTTCTTTTTCTTACCATAGGAGGTACTTTTTGACTTTTCCGGCAATAGAACGCGGAGAATGTTTTTTTAAATTATACGGAATCAATGGATTTTTATATTTTCATAACACCTTATTTATATCAATCTTATTCTATAATATTCTATGGTTATTTTCAAAAAAAAAATTCATTTAAAATAGAATGAAATTTTGAGAAAAGAAAATGTTTTGGAAGAAAAAAGGATATTTTCCACAAGAATTCATTTCAAGTGTTTATTAAAAAATATTTTCCATCTTATATTACATTCTTTAATATGGTTATGCTTAAATTATAATTTTCCTCTTATTTACATGGTTTTATTATTTTTATGATCAATTGAGATCCATTTGTTTTATATGGATTATGTTATGAAGGGATGATTTTTAGGAAACCCATTTTATTATTTGGGTTATGATGAATGATTTATGATTGTTTTGTGGAACACGTAAGAATGATTGCAATATGAGATGGGTGGCACCTATATCTCCCCCAAATGTATTGGGTAAAAATTTATATCTCATGAGATAGACATGGCTAGAATGGAAATTAAATCGTGTTCAATAATACAGGGCTGGAACGACATGTAAACCTGGTTAAGTAGTGGAATGTTTCTACTATGACAATCTTGGCAGCAATGCCTTGGCTACTATGGAAATAATATCATGTGATTAATGGTTTTCCACAATTACATGTTTTATTACCATGCTATTTTTTCAATATTGAAGTTCCATTATGATCTATTCCTTATGTACTACCATGTTTTATGTCATTGCTCAGGATTATAATGTTTAAACATTATGTTAATTTTTTTATGTTCATATGTATATTATTTGATTTATTTTCTCCATGATTACCCTTAATGAGAATTTGAGTTCACCCTTTATACATTTTCTTTTCCACAATATATAAAGAAATGGTTTAGGTATGAAAAACAAGTGGAAGATCTTTATGTGAGACATTGAAGATCATTCACCGTGTTTAGAAGATTGTGTTATGAGTTCCCAAAGACACTAAACTATTATGGTCATTGGGTATCTGTTTTTGTTATGTATTGAATATTCCACAAAAGTAATGTAATTTCCATGAATTCCAATCTTGGGTCTCTATAGTTTGTATCATAGGAATGGTTTAGTTAACCTTTTGAAACTAGGATGTGAAAACATTAGTGAGATCCCTAGAGATATTTCTAAGGTATATCTAGGGATTTACCTAAGGTTATGTATAAGAATAGGTTAATATCCTAGAATTTTGATAATGATCATGAATAACCTTGTATTAAACCTAAGATGTTAGATATTGAAAGTACTCCCCTTGATTATGTTGTTTTCCTAGTATGATTTTCCCCTCACACTATTCTTTTTGGGTTTCAGATAATGGTTTGAACCCGAAGGAACCGTGTTAATGACCAATGCACTAGGCCATGCAATGATTTTACTTTTAAATAACCTAATGTTTTTGGAAATGGATTGAAAAATCTTATATCTATACTTACACAAGCTATGAATCAGGTTGGACTTCCAAATGAGCAAAGAAGGGAAAATACACTATTGAGTCCTTCACAAGGAAACATCCACCATCTTTCATTGGGTCTTTTGATCCACATGTTGCTGAACAATGGATTAGTACCATTGAAAAGATATTTTCCATACTTCTCTATTCAGAACATTAAAAATTTATTTTGGATGTTTACCGTTTAGAAAGTGAAAAAGACCAGTGGTGGACTCTAATTAAGAATACAAGGCCCCCATATGAAAATGAATCCATGGAATGAGACGAGTTCAAGAACATGTTTTTCAAGAAGTATTTCCCTCGTATTCTTTAAACAAATATGGAAAAGGAGTTCCTTGATATTAAGAAAGAGGATGAGTAATATGTTGGTATATATGAGACGAATTTTACAAGGTTTGCAAGGTATGCATCTGGCTTTATCATCCAACATGAATGTAATGTTGATCGATTCTTCAGTGGCTTAAATCCAAGTCTTATAAGGGAATTTGATATAAGAGACTTCAGTAGCTATGAAGAGATAGTGTGTTGTGCTATCAAGGTAGAACTGAAAGTTGGTGTTATATATCCATCTCACGGTTTTGAAAAGAACTGAAAGATGAAGTTCAAGGAAAAATTTCAAAACAATGGTGAAATAAAGGTGAATGTTTTTTTATGCTCAAAGTTTGGAAAGAATCATGGTGGAGATTGTATTAAAAGGACTAGAAAATGTTTTATGTTTGGAAGAGAAGGTCATCAAGTAGCTGAGTGTTGAAGAAATGTGAAAAAGGTAGCTAATGATGTGAATAGAGAAAAGACTACAAAGAACACACCACCAACACTTCAATGCAACAAGTACAAGGAAATGGGGAATTATGCTAACCAATACCCTAATCCAAGGGTTAATGATGATCATCATCGACAACCTATTAAGAAAAAGGAAAAAAGGTAAGTCACATGTGATCACTATTGGATATGTTGAATATGACAAAAAATGTGGTGGAATGATTATGTGTTTATGTAATGGGATTCCAAAATAGTGTTGTATTGGAATATCTATGTATTGGTTTATTGGGGGTTTCATTAATAATATGGTACCAGTAACCATGAAAAGTGATGGAAATATTTTTGGAAAGAAGATTATATGTGCATAATAAAGTTATAAGAAGAAAATAATATGTTTGATGTTATTAATGAGCTCATGATTGGTATAAGGACAAAGTGATATCCTGATTTGAGTATATAGAATTTTGGGGATTTTGATATGTGGAAAGAGTTAACTTGTGACAGCATTCATGTTTCCACTAAGGTTCTATTGTAACTCATGTTTCAAGAGAATACATGATTAAGGTATTCACATGTTTGGAATGTGACCAAAAAAATATATCTTATGATATACGGAGGGTAAATAATGAAATTTAAATGCTCAATACATGACCTTTCTAGTAAATATTTTCTTTATACTATGTGTTTGGACGAAAGTATTTTCGATAAGCCTAAAGGTTGGAATGGATTAATTTGGATATCAAATAGTATTTTTTAAGGCTAAAACCTTTTTCTCGAAAGTTATAATTGTGTAGTTTTAGAAAAAGGACAACCTGCAAGATTGGCGACAACCAGTCACTTCAGACAAGGTTGGGGGAATCGTACCCACAACCAAAGTGCGACTGGCCTTTATCACCAACCACTAGCCTACAAAAAGTCCTTGGTTAGTATAAATTAGTTTTATTTTATTATGTGGTATGATTGATGATGTATACGTCCATTTTTGGAACCATATATGATAAATATCACCATATATGGACTTATGTATATTTGATGACTTTTTCTAGACTTTTGTTTGAGAAGGATGGAATGACCCATCATTCTATCACTTGAACATGCTAACACTTCAAGAATGAAAAATTCAACTTCATTTCTTTAAGAAATGATGTGTAAATTTTCATGAAATGACCAACAGTGAGATTATACCAAAATCAAGTAAGTATTTCTTCTCATTAAAAGTTTTCAACTTTAGGGAAATGATATTCAAAAACCAAAAATATTGTCTTAGTACCCTCATATCTGATGAATTAGATGGTACCTTATATCATCACAAATTTATGGCTTTGTGATTTTTGTCTCTTTCATATCCATGTTCTCTACCACTCTCCATCAAAATTTCAGGGTTAGATTTATCTTCCAAATACATATTTTCACTTATGTTATCATGTGTGGAAACCTAGTGATGAATTAATTTGGGTAACAGTTACGTTTCATACTTTATTTTTTTAAATTATGTTTTAGTATTTCTTTTTACGATGTTGGTTTCAATGAAAAAAACTTTCATGTAGTAAACCATTTATAACCCTGACAAATTTTGAGGGCGAAATTCGTTTTAAGGGGGGTAGAATGTAACACCCCAAAATTTTATTAGAAAAATTCTTTTTAATTTTAGTGAAGTCTTGTGTTGTACGCCACACCAATATCAGCTTGCTCTATATGCAACACTGTATTAATTTGTAGTATATGCAAACACTATTCTTGGCTTGTGATGCATGCAAGAGAGACCTTCCTCAATGGTGTGTGTTGTACGCAATACTGTGTTTCCCTAAACAACGATATATTATGAACTAGATGTTATGAATAGTATTTACCAAAATTTAAATTTTATAACAATATTATTCATCGTACACATATTCTAGAACATGGTATGAGAACAAAATAAATTTTTCGGGTAAAATAAGTATTTTTCAAAAAAATTACATTTTTGCCGCCTTTTGATGAAACACTCACTTTAAATATAGTTTTTGACACATTTATAAGTTAAATTTGAGGAAAAAATGAATTTATTTCAATAAGGATAAAAAAATTAACTTTGGATAATTTTTTAATATTTTTCTATTAATTTTCTTATTTTGATGAATAGTTTAAATACACTAAATTTTATTTAAAAACATATTTTTTCATCAATATAATTTATATGGTTAAATTGTAATATTGAATGGTTTAAAAGTATAAATAGAATATATTTTTACCAATTAATATTATCTACATGATTGTCATTAATTTTACATTAAATTCAAATGAAGAAACATTTCAATCTTTTGTAATGTTTTAACTTTTAAAACCTGTTTTCTCAACAGCGGGATTAATTTTAAATTAAATTCTACAAATTCTATATTTTGAATTTGTAAAAATGGATTCCATATTTGGAATCATTAGGTCCAAATTATGTTCATAGTATACTTTTTATTTTTAGACATTATAAATAGTAACTACGGTAAATTTTATTTACTACAGTTAAAGGTAAATCGTGTAATTAAGGGTAACAATAAGATTATAGAATTAACCTAAAACCTGGAAAAATTCTATGGGATGAATAAAAGTCGACCATATCACCTAAGGGTTGTAATAGGTTCATTTCAGGGACATTTGACCATCAAAAAAATGCAATTATGATTAAAATCAATGAAAGTGACAACATGTCACTCTCTTATATCTTATAAGTGCAATAATTTTAATTTAGTGATAAACATCATAAAACTTAGAACAGAAATAGTCACTAGAAATATAATAGAATTATATACATTAGGTAAATTTATTTATAATATTTAGGGATTAAATAATTATCATTAATGGAGACACAATAATGATGTAGAAATTATTTTATTGATTGAAATATCAAATAAATAGTTTTAAAAATATTAAAATAAATATTATTTGAAATATTTAATGTGATCCACGAATTTTAAAGATTAATATTATATATTAGGAATCTATTAAATATTTTGGTTCGAATATATCTTCTTTTTGGATTATATTTAAATTCTAATAGTTGTATAGTGTCAAAATTGACACTATTGATATTTTATAAAAATAACATATTATTAAATTGTTTAAAAATCACAAAAATATTTGAAAAGTATAAATTGAAATTTATATGGCCTAAAATTTTATTAATTATCCAATTATAGAAAATTTACATATCATAAGTTAGTATTTATAACAATTTAGAATTTATAATCTTATTACCACAAAGAAAATTATATAGATTAAATAAGGATAAATCAAAATGATAAGGTTTAAAATATTCTTAAAACATGCCTAAATTTTATTGGATGTTGATATTGAAATTATATCTCCTCTCATATTTGATGTAGAGTCATTTTTGTGGTTTTTAGGTGGGGTTTGGGTTTATTGTAAATTAATATTTTTGAGATTTCCAAAAGTGCCCTTCTCCTTTCTTATTAAAGTGCACCTCCTCCCTTTCCTCTTCACAACATGTTGAGACTTCAAGCTCGGAAAAACCATGTCAATTTCTCTTATCTACTTCCCTAGAAAAATACTAGAGGTCCTGATTTTCTTCAATGACCAACTTTAGTACCCTAAGAGGAGGTTTAGAAGAGGCGCATCGAAGAAGTGGTAATATCCTTTACTGATTCTTTCAAATTTATTTCTTCTTCTACATAATCTTCTTTAGTTGTTTCATTATAAAGTAATAAAATCAGTATAAATATTATAATGATATGTTTTTATAAATATTAAACAACCCTATTTCACCTTCTATCCATCCAATGAAAAATGAAATCACCGTGCATGCGTACGTATGACTTACCATCTCTACGCCGTGGTGTAATCTATTTTTCCACCACCACCTTACATGGATTGGTATAATATTAGAAATAATAACTATATATAATTATTATAACATAATACTAATTCTACAATATTATATCATCCACTCTAATTCCATTCAATAATTAATGAAATGATATCATTACTCGTGTGTACGTACGGATTACCGTCTCCATGATATGATGAGATTCATTATCCATGTTAACCATTAAAGAATGATTATAATGTTTATATAATGAATAATACTGATATATATGAAGTAATAATTCTACTATATTTATGTATATATATATATATATTTCATCTACTTAATGCCATTCATGTCAATAAGTAATGAAAAATAACGTTCGTCCGTAAGTACGGCCTACCGTCTCTATGAACGATGTATTTCATTTAATTTATCTATCTATTATATATATATATATAATATATATATATATATGATATATAAATATTTTTTTACATTATATAATTATGTTAATCATGATATAAGCAATAATATCAAGAACAATATGTCCAAACACGTACGATAAATGAAACGATTATTACCCAAATTGTTGCTTCAACATGGATTTATCAAATGAATGGGTAATATAAAGTCATAAGTGAATCATATATGATATCATAAAAATTACTATGATTCTTTAATAATTAAATGACATTATTTAAATCTTTATAAAGGAGTTTTGGGCACTAACGAAATAAATTGGACCTAAGGTAAGGGATTATTTTGTCTCACATTTATTTCTTTGAGACATATTCCTTAATCACCATCTATTTCATATGTATAGTGTTTATGCTTCCCATGAATGTTTTATTATTTTTATTTTTATGGATATTATATTAACATATGCAAGTAATTTTCATTAATTTATGACATGTATGATTCCACCGATCATAAATGGAAAGGGATAATTATTCCAATCTCGTTCTTATCTGAGATTGTTTATTCCTGAGTATTTATAGGGGTTATGTTTATCCTCTATGTCCATGTTTTCTCAAAATATTTTCATAAAATGTTTAATATTCTTCCATGTATGTCTAAATTCATTTTTACCCTTTTATTAAATTTACCACTAGGTATGGAAGGAATCTTTTTTTACCATACATGGTACATTTTTACTTTTCAAGAAAAAGTACGAGGAGAATGTTTTTTAACTTATACAGCATGAACGGATTTTTACGGTTTCATAAGACCTTATTTAAATGAATCTTATTCTACAATATTTCATGATTATTTTAAACAAAATTCTTTTCTTTTAAAATTTCATGAAATTTTTAGAAAAGAAAATGTTTTTGAAGAAGAAAGGATATTTTCCTCAATAATTCATTTTAAGTGTTTATTCAAAACTATTTTCCATCTAAGATCATGTTCATTAATATGGTTTTGTTTCAAGTATAATGTTCCCATTATTTACATGGTTTTATTTATTTTTACGATGAAATGATATCCATTTGTTTTATATGGATTATGTTATGAAGGGATCATATTTATGAAACCCATTTTATTCCTTGGGATATGATGAAAGATGTATGATTGTTTTGTGGCTCACATAAGAATGATTTCAATATGAGATGGGTGGGACCTATATATATCACAAATACATTGGGTAAAGATATATATCTCATGCGATAGACATAGCTCGAACAACAAGTAAATTAGGTTCAATAATACAGGGCTGAAACAACAAGTAAACCTGGACTAGTAATGGACTTTTTCCACTATGATAATCTTGGTAGCAGTGTCGTGGCTACTATGGAAATCATATCATGTGATTAATTTTTTTTTTACAATTACATGTTTTATTCCCATGCTATTTTATCATGATTTATTTTCCATTATAATCTATGCCTTACATACTGCCATATTTTATGTCATTGCTCACCATTTTGATTTTTAATCTTTATGGACATGTTTTAAATTTCATATGTATATGATTTGTTTTATTTTCTCCATGATTACCCTTACTGATTATTTGATCTCACCCTTTATATGTTTTCTTTTCGCTAGGATATAAAAAATGGTTTTAGGTAAGAAAACAAAAGTGGAATATCTTTATGGGAGATGTTGAATATCTTTCACCATTATTAGAAGATTATGTTATAAGTTTCCAAAGACACTAAACTATTACGGTCCATGGGTGTCTTTTTTTGTTATGTATTAAGTATTCTGAAAATTTAATGTAATGTATATGTAAGTCATGCTTGGGTCTCTACAGGCGAGGACTTTATAGTGTACTCCGATCACAAGAGTCTCAGGTATATCTTTTCTAAGAAGGACCTGAACCTGAGACAGTGACGTTGGCTTGAGTTCCTCCAGGACTATGACTTCGATAAAATCCTTACTCCTGAGAAGGGGAACATTGTTACAGATGCCCTCAGTAGGAGATCTGGTATACAGCTTCTTGGTGAGGCGATGGAGCAGTTGGATAGTTTGCAGATATCCTTTGGGGATAAAGATAGAGAAGCTTTCCATCAGTCTCTTACAGTCACCCACCCACTTCTTCGGTGAGTCTGGGAGGCGTAGTGTGGGGATGCTAACTATGAGACATGACCTGCTCAGGTATCCATAGGACATTCACCTTATAGATTTTATAAATATGGGGATCACGTCATCCTCATTAGAGGACGTACCATGGTACCAGTGCCACTTTAGGAGGAAGTATTAAGGGAGTTCCACACATCCCCTCTAGAGGTACATCCACGAGTGGTGAAGATATACAAGGACCTCCAACGACATCACTGGTGGCTGATAATGAAGAAATCAGTAGTAGTGTTTTTCTCTCAATGCCTCACTTGTCAGTAAATGAAAGCGGAGCATCATGTACCAGAAGGCTGGGTTCAGCCTTTAGAGGTCCCAAAGTGAAAGTGGGATGGTATATCCATGGACTTTGTGATAAGAATTCCATATAAATCTCGGGGTCATGACTCGATTTGGGTGATCTTCGACCAACTCAACAAGTCATCCCACTTCCTATTGATCAAAGAGTAGGGTTCAGAAGAGATCTTGGGATGCCTCTATGTGCAGGAGATTTTACGGCTACATGGGGTACCCTCGATGATTGTCTCTGATTGTGATGCACATTTTACTTCCCGGGTATGTAAGGGGTTGTAGGAGGCTTTCGGGATGCATCTTCACTTGAGCACCACCTTATATCCTCAGACGGATGGCTAGGCTGAGCGTACCATACAGACCCTCAAGGACATGTTGCGTGCTTGTGTCCTCGACTTCGGTCGTAGCTGGAAGGATCATGTACCTTTGGTGGATTTTGCATACAACAACACCTATCACTCCACCATAGAGATGGAACCTATTGAGGCTTTGTACGGGCGAACTTGCAGATCACCTTTGTACTAGACTGACCCATGGGAGTTAGTACTCGTGGGACCATAGATGGTACGTGCTACCACAGAGAAGGTGAATATCATCCAAGAGCAGATGAAGACTACACAGAGAAAGAATAAGTCTTTTACAGAAAGAAGATATAGACCTCTGGAGTTTGAGGGTGGCGACCACGTCTTTCTATGGGTCCCACCTCATCGGGTTTTATGAAGATTTGGCCAAGGCGACAAGTTATCATTGAGCTTCATCGAACCTTTTCAGGTCCTTTGTAGAGTTGGTGAGGTGGCATACCACTTACCTCATCCACCTTAGTTGCACTGGGTGGATTCCATCTTCCACATATCCAAGCTGAGAAGATACGTGCACGACCCTTCTCATGTCATCGACCATGGCGAGCTAGAAGTTGACGAAGGGGAGAATTTTACAGAAATCCTGGTAGAGAATGAGGATCAATAGGAGTGGGTCCTTAATGGACGGTTGATACCTCTAGTGCGCGTTCGCTGGCAGCACGAAAAACTCCAAGAGAGCACATGAGAGCAGGAGGCTCATATGCATGCACAGTACCCCCACATGTTTACCTAGTTTGAGTTGTGGATTATGGGGATGTAAAGCCCTGATGGGGGAGAATGTAAAGGCCTTGAAATTCCATTTAAATTTTATTTAAATAAATGGGAACTTTATAGGTTCGTGAAAATTAAAGCCGCATTATTTCGAGGCCCAGAGTGCCCGGAATGAATTTATAAACTTTAGTTCAGGTACGTTCAGTAATCGGGCGAGCATGATTTTATAACTTTAGGTCTAGTGCTTAGAATAGAAATCTGAGGGCACCATTGAACTCGAAGCACAAATATTATCTTAAGGGGAATTTCACCTCGACCACAGTAGGTCGAGGGTAAATTAACGATTTTAGGTTTTTCGTGGAAATGAAAAAAAATAATAAAATAATAAAATTATATTTTATATTATTTATTGAACCCCCCCCCCTACTTGAGTTAAAGTGATGGGAACCACCCAAGTCCTAAAAACCTCCCAGATATGAATTTAGGGGCAGGGACCACCTGACCACTCTTAACGGGGGAGAAACCTCTCAACTACCTCAATTAATTCTTTGTGTCAACATACATGTTATTTGTAAGTCACCAATTAATTTTATGTGTCAACATAATAATTAAATGTAAAGTTAACAATTAATTTTAAGTGACAACATATAATTAAATGTTTAGTTATTCTTTAATTTTTATGTTGGATATTTCTTTTCTCCTTGGTGGAATTTGGTAAGGGATTGGAAAAAGAGAATTGGGAGAGAAATTGAAGGATTATCCTATCCAACGAAGAACGTCGACAAAGAACGCCGACTTGGACTTCATCCTCCTCCCTCGAGACGTCCTCCATTGCTGGACTTCTTTATCAATGAAAAATCACCTCCATAGAAGAATGTTAATCTGATGATCAAGCTCAGGATCAGAGGCGTGTGATGGGTGCGGCGAACGTCAACAACATCAACTTTTCTCTTCATCGTCAACAATCAAACAAGGTAGGGATTTAATTTTTGTATGATTATATTCCCATGTTCTTCAATTTTTAAAACAAAGAACATGGTTGATTTCTTTTTTGGGTTCGGAACAATCATTGTAGGAGTATAGGATTGGATGTTCAATGTTCATGTTCTTTTTGATCCATATGCTACCGCCCTAACATAGAGGGTATGGGCCAAACAAACATGTCCTGACCCCTCCGTAAATATTGTGATGACTTGTGGTGTTGAACACGACGAAGGCGACGATGAAACAACACTGCCCAGCAGTCACCACCGCCTCGTGACCTCTGCGCCCTCGGGGAACCCCCACTGCTGAGCTTCTAGGTAGAAGCCACGGCCATCGTGCCCTGTGGCTCCGCCACTAGCGGCCCCACTGCACCGCCCACGGCCGCTGCCGACCAGTCCGAGCCGCCGCCGCTGACTGGGCTGAGCCGCCACTGGTGATTGGGCCGACCCGCCGCTGCCGACCAGGCCGAGCCGCTACCGCTGACTGGTCTGAGCCGTCGTCACCGTCCACCGAGCCGCTGCCGCCGAATGGGCCGAGCCGTCGTTTCCATCCACCGAGCCATCGTTGCCATCCGTTGAGTCGCCACCATAATCCGCCGACTCGCTTCCACCATCCGCAAAGCAGCACCGTCATATCCCTCTGAGCCACCCTGTGTCCTCCACCATCTTGGTTGAGCCGCCTTATCCAATTCTCCTTCTAGCCTCGCACCATCTGCGGCTGAACCCCTGCGGCCCCTCGCGGCTTCTCAGACCTCCCAGCGGTCTGGGCTGCCCTAGAAGGGTCGGGCCGGACCCAGCAGGCCGGGCTAAAACCAATGGGCTGGGCCGCACTGTGGACTGGGCTAGACCTAGTGAGTCATTTTGGGTCAACCCGAACCCAGTCGGCCAGGGCCGGGTCGGTCCGATAAGGTCCGACCGGACCCGGGTCCACTACGACCCATTTACTTCTATTGGCCATAACTTTGGCACTGGACGTCCATTTGACGAACCATCAGTGGCATTGGAAATAATGTTGTGAGATGATCCCTTTCAGTATAACCCACTGGAGTTTTGGTTTAAGATTGGTAACATTCAAGTTGGATCGAGCATGAATCCAACAGGGCCCCCCGAGACTAAAACGCTAATAACACACAGACCGGGTGTCCGATTGATGCGATGTATGTTGCGTTCAGACCCCTATGACATGGAAGACCATTGAGATGCTTCTTCAGGAGACTTTGAGGAAATTGGTATATAGACCACTAGCTTTTGGAGAGGATCCTCCTAGAGATGAGCAAGAATAGTACGGGAACCCAGTAGCTGGCAGAGTCTTGATGACTGTTGACCTTTTGGACTCAGAGTGACTTGATTGGCCCAGTGGGGAGCGCAACTGTGTGATGCGGTAGAACCACGGTGGGGAACGCCTCTAAGTGATGTGGCAGACCCATGGTACTCAATAAGAGGGGTACCTCAGCAGTCCATGGTGGAGAGTGCCTCGATGTGACGCGGCATACCCACTGTACTCGACAGGAGGATTATCTCACTGTAACGCCCCAACCCTAGTTACCCAGAGTCGGTACATTACTTCGTAACATTGTCATGATCACAAATGATCAAGTCTTGAAAGACCGATTAGTTTAGTAGCCTTGGAAACAATAGATACTTTCATAAATGTTACATTACATCATAAAGTGAAAAACTACAATAACAAAGTCTCCGTAGTCCACACTCATATCCTCTTTTGACTATCCCTGTAGGTCATTCATAAAATACTTCTTCACATCCTGGAAAATATTAAATCATTGAAAGGGGTGAGAACAGATGCTCAGTAAGGATAACAATATTGCGGAAGCTTTCGTAAATAAAAATTAACATTTAAGGCAATGTATAACTAAAACAAAAGCCTTTTTAAACATTAACTTCAGCCTAATATGGCAAAAATAAAATTAAATAATGCCATTTACTTACTCACATGGATATTCTACTAGTCGAATAGTCACATGAAATATCAATATCCACTTTCATAATGATGTAATTCATAATTCCATACTATCATAACCACGTAGACAAGGCCCCATGCCAAGACCACAAATAATATTTTCTCAAGGCCTCGTGCCAAAACACTAGTTTGTCTCATGAGACCGACCGATAAAATTTTTGTAGAAGATACTTACATTTAAAATTTCTCAAATATACCCTAGTATGTTTCTGAAAACATTATGCAAGCATCAGAAAATAAAATAACTAATTCTGAGACTGCTCGACTAGTTACAGGACATGATGGGTCCACGCCTAACCCATTCCTGTCTACCACACTCGAGAGTCGGGTTTTCTGGAAACATTTTTAAGCTTGCATTAAATACATATACATTTGCACTGGGTTTTCATATAGTAAAACTCATAAACAACATTTGATATATACAATTTTCAATACCAAAATAAAAGAAAAGTAAAACATGGTATTTTTTCAAATTTAAATAAGTTATGGCTTATAGAGGAAGCCCAAACTCAAATAATAGTCACGGCGGTGGAGAAGTCATTGTCACCGCAAATGTAAGAAAAAACATTCCTTTTGTTGTTTAGTAAAAATGATTTGTATAAAAAGATTCCTTTTGAATAAAATTAAAAGTTAGAGGGGTTTATACACCGTATAAATGAAAGTTGTGTATAAAACCAAATATTCCTCAATGAAAGCAGATTGAGACGAAGTCCTTATAAAGATAATTTTTTTAAAATAAAGTAGATCTATTATGTGTATTAAATATAAGTACACATAAATAAAGTACAAATACAATATAGGACATAATAATATCATGACATAATTTGAAAGTAGGAGATTAACCCAAAGAATAGAAATTGGGTTAAGAAGTTCCCTTACCTCGTGTCTGACTTGACTCGATCGTTATTTAACCTCCTGAATAATAAACTAGAGTTAATTTCTATTTACCTAAGATCCTTTTTCATGTTAATTACTCCTTTTATATCACTTATTACTATGTTATGAAGATTATTTAATTATTTAAGTTTATAACAGTCATTTTGTCAATCTTAGGTACTTGAGTCAAAAATGAACTTCTTATAATTACACTTTGTTCATGTGGTAAAATATCCATTATATCCATAATTATATTCATGATGTAGATATCATATACATAATATATATCGAATATATACATTCATTTATAATATTACATAACATTTAGAGGTAAGAAATGAAATGCACCATTAATGGAGACGGTAAGCCGTGCGTACGCATGAACTCTACTTTCATTTCTATTTCGTATTTAATGGAATGAAGCTATAATTATATAAATGTATAATATAATTCCAGTATAATATAATGTATAATACCATTTACTCTATCTTTCATACATCCCACATATGGCATTAACGATTCAAATCACTTTGAGGGGGCGGTAGTCCGCACTTCCTAAAATGTAATTATCGCGTTTACCCATAATGGAAATCATAAAGTATGCCATAAATGAGAAATAAATAAGCATAGGAAAACAAAAACATAATATATATATATATCATATATGAAAATAGTTTCATGAAAATGGACACCATTAGAGGTGTTAAAAGAATATTGAACAATCATCGTTTCGTGAGGCAGTATTTCGCCACCCACAGAAACAGTATGTTCTTTAACCATTAGATTTATGTGTGTGTAAGTGTAGCTCGAATACTTCTTATAAAAACATACTAGTATATTTAGGATACTGGTTTTGTTACAAAATAAATGAGAAAAAATAGTTTAGGGGTTGGAGAAGAAAAATAAAATAAAAGAACACAAGAGAAGACATTACCTTAAAATCGGGTAACTCTTTTTTATTTGATCCAAAGGCTTCCTTGGGTAGCGTTATGCCCAAAGTGAGACTTTTAGGAGTAATATAGGGAAGATGGGAGAGTATTTGGCCAGATTTTGGCCAAGACAAAAGGCTTTGAATGTGTGAGTAAGGTGGTAGTGGTGGGGGCCTTTTATAAGAGAAGAGAAGGCGCACTCTTGGAAAGATTGAAATGTTACATTATAATGAAATGATTTTTTGGATTCTAAAGGTCTCAAACTTATATATTTCGAGGTTAAGGTGATAAGGGTTCGGAATATACTCATCCAATAGGTTTTTGACAAGTGTAAGGCTTAGATTTTACATTATCTTTTCATTTTATTTAAATCGTTAATTAATGAGGTAATCGCTGCATCATCATAGTGTCATAAATAATTTAATTTATTTAATGTCTAAAAATTATAAAAAAATAACATGATGTAGGAAATATTTTTATATTTCTAATGAATATTTATAGTAAAAAATATGACTTGTATAACCCCATTTCAAAATTGTTTTAGTAAAACAACTCTTGTTTGTGACATTTTTATTTTAACATTAAATAAAAAGTTATTTATGTCATTTTCCTACCAAAGTGGCTCCATGGGGTCCCCAAGTTGATCCATGGATTTTATTGGTCGTCTATTACACATCCAATAGTGGTAGGACAAGTTTAAATTTCATTTCATATTATTATAACATCATTTTTACCTTAAATTTCACTAATTACCTTTAATCGCGATTAATTAAACTTAAAAGTTACTATTCACCAAAAAATTATTTTAATCCCATTGAACCACATTTTACATCCTAATGAAAACCATGTTTTTCAGATTTTTGAAAATCAAATCACAGAAGTGTTAATGTTTCATTTAAACGAAAAATCAATTTTTTAACTACCACTTATTGGTTTCACTATTCATTAAAAATTGATGTTTTTCAAAACAATGACAAAATTTTACCCTAAGATAAAATTGATATTATGAATTCGAAAATGATGTCTATTTTAAAAAATTCCAAACATATCAGTTGCATTAAAAAAATTTATAATTAATTCCCGCTGTCACAACAATAGCTTGTTTTTAAGATACAATATATATCAAAAGACTGACAATTGTTAATGTCCAATTTCAAAGTCAAATTAATTCTAATGACCACCATTGGATAAAATAGTAAAAATATATTCTAATTATACTTTAAAACCACTCAATAGTATAATTTATCACTATAAATTATTTTTATTAAAAAAGTTGTTTTTAAGTATTCTTCACTATTCCTAAAAAAATTGGAAGTTTTCGGAAAATTACAAAAAATTCAACTTTGGATAATTTCGATATTCCGAATACAAAAATGAAGTCCATTTTGAAATATAAAATTTATATAATTTAGAAAGTGTGTATTACTATTCATAACTTCTACTTTGATTGGTCGCGGCGTGTTAGAATCTCAAACTTGCGTACAATGCAAGATATTGCATTATTGAAAGAGAAGTGTATCATGAAAGCTTGGGGTGTTACATTCTCCCCTCCTTCAATAAATTGCGTCCTCGCAATTTGAAATTTTTCTTTGAAAATAAATGGTTGAAAATAGAAAATCCCTTTGTGGAAAACCCACATCGGAAATAAGGTTAACAAAAATATAGCTTTAAAAGATAGAAAGATAAGTACAAAGGTCACCCGAGATGGCCCATACTAGGATTCTATGAAAATATGGATATGGAAGAAAAAACAATCCATCAAGGTCTGATGGAGAGTTGTAGAAAGATGGATTAGGATAAAGTTAACCACAAAAAAAATCACAAACTTGTGATTGGCTAAACGGTCATTGAATCCCCAGTTGGAAAAGTTAACCGGCAACGTTTTTGATTTAAGTTACCTTTTATAATGTTGAGGAATTTATTTAGAAGATTTACTAAGAATGTAAGGGAATATACATACCTGTAGTGTAGACTTTCATTCTTTAATAAATTTTTAACACAAACCCATCTTTCACTCTAAAAGGTAATAGAACTCAAAAATATTCTATTTATCCTAATTGTATAAGGTTCAAAATATTAACACATACCATTTAGATTAGTAAAACTATTTTGTAATAACCAGGGACTTCCTATAGCCTAGTGCTAGGTAATAAATACTTGTCGCACTATGGTTGTGGGTTCGATTCCTGCAGATTTGTCCGACGACTTTTCCTAAAACTATAGTATTATAATATTCCAAAAATAATCTTTAAAAATGTTTTAACCTTAAACAATACTATTGAAAGTTCAACTTAATCCATCCCAACCTTTATAGTTATCCAAAATACCTCTGTCCAGACTTTCTCTAAAAGGTCTCTTAATTCCAAAATCATTTTATTAGATTCCCCAAACAAAGTAAAGTTTATCTTATTGTCACATACTAAAAATATGATTACTTTCATCATATTAAGACCTTAATGAAAAGAACAAGTACTACAGTACAATCCTTATAAATATCACATTATTCTTATAAACAAAATATAATCCTTGAGTCCAAAAGCACCA
Source organism: Viscum album (assembly GCA_963277665.1). NCBI lineage: Eukaryota > Viridiplantae > Streptophyta > Magnoliopsida > Santalales > Viscaceae > Viscum > Viscum album. The sequence continues at coordinate 106,015,231 of OY728159.1, forward strand.
ATACATTAATTATTCCACTTCAACTATAGTAACAACATAAGATTGTCCTTGATCCCTTGGCCTTTTCTAAGGTAATTTTTCATGACTCTTAGGACATTAATTTGCATAATTACCCATTTCCATACAATTGTAGCATTCAACATTGATATCCTTTTTCTTTCCATTGCAATCACACGCCTGGTGACCTTTTTCTCCACATTTATAACAAACTCTCATTCCTTTTTGGCAAGTACCGGGGTGATTCTTCCCACAATTATCGCATAATGGAAAATCCTGCTTTCCCTTTTTCCCTTTATCTATCTATTGATCCACCATTCTCTTCTTCTCTTTCATTACTTTATTGTCATAAGATTTAGATAATTCCTTTTGTGTCTTGATAAAACACGAGACTATATCTTCGTACGTTGAGAAAGTTTGTGAGACTAATGCTCGACGAATAAATGGTTTTATCCCATCAAAGAAATGATCAATCTTACTTCTTGGGTTACGTATATAATCTGCAGCATGCCTTGCGAACCTTGTAAAGTTGGCCTCATACTTTGTGACATTCTCATCCTCCCTTTGTCTCAGACTCAGAAATTGTCTTTTCATATCTGCTCGATGGTCACGTCGAAAGTATTTTTCTAAGAAAATATCTTTGAACTCTCTCCATTCCATACTTGATACTTCTTAATCTTCCTTTTTATTTTGAATCAATGACCACCATTGATCGGCATCTCCAGTGAGGCGGTAAACTGCCATGATAACCTTCTCCCTTTCACTACTCCCCAAGGCGTGGAATATTTTCTCTAAGGAGTTTATCCATTGCTCAGATAATAATAGATTTGTAGCCCATTAAATGTTGGCGGTTGTTACCTCATGAAGAGGTATATCATTGATCCTCCACGTTGCGGATCAGGGTGCACCATACGAGTAAGGTTATTATTCATAACCTGAGTGAGTTGTCCCAGTATGGTAATAAGTTGATCAGCACCAGTTGTATCTCCAGATCCACAATAATTATCTTGAGAAGGAGGGAAATCCCTACACTGAGTGTGTGCATTGATACGGTTTTCATTCCTTCCACTAGGCACCATTTATAAACAATGGCATAAACTAGATTAGTTTATGAATCAAAATACATAATTCCACACTTGTAAAATACTTAACATAAATTGAACTATTTATGGATATAATCCATAATGATAAAAAGAAATTTTTTCTTTGAGTAAGTATATACTCATAACCTTTTGTAGTGGTTTGTAAAGAAAATGAGAATTATCCTAAGCATATCCCACGGGAGTGTCGTAACCAAGAGTGCGGCAAGGCCCATTTTCATGCACCAGTTCTCATTCGAGTCTAGCTCAAAGCTGTGTTTTCGGGTTTTACCCCTAGGTACATCTGTGCCAGAGCCGCCTCTACCTGCTCGTATCCATACAGGGATGTATTGCTCGGAAAACTCAGAAAATCTCTACAACAGCAAAATTTTAGGAATTTCTTCTATATTAATCCTCAAAGTATATCTTTGGGCTATGTGATCTAATCAGATTTTATCTAAATCTAGCTTCCAAGGTTAGTACTAAACTGCCTATGATACCAACTGTAACGCCCTGACCCCAGCTACCCAGAGTCGGTGCGTTACTTCGTAACATTGGCATGATCACAAAAGATCAAGTCTCGAAAGACCGATTAGTTTAGTAGCCTTGGAAACACTATATAATTTCATAAATGTTACGTTACATCATAAAGTGGAAAACTACAATAACAAAGTCTCCATAGTCCACACTCATATCCTCTTATAACTATCCCTGCAGGTCATTCATAAAATACTTCTTCACGTCTTGGAAGATATTAAAACATTGAAAGGGGTGATCTCAGATGCTCAGTAAGGATAACAATATTGCGGAAGCTTTTGTGAATAAACATTAACATTTAAGGCAATGCATAACTAAAACAAAATCCTTTTTAAAAATTAATTTCAGCATAATATGGAAAAAATAAAATTAAATAATGTCATTTACTTACTCACATGGATATTGTACTAGTCGAATAATCACATACAATATCAATAACCACTTTCATAATGATGGACTGCATATTGCCAGACTATCATAACCACGTAGCCAAGGCCTCGTGCCAAGACCGCAAATAAGATTTTTTCAGGGCCTCGTGCCAAGACACTAGTTTGTCTCATTAGACCTACCGATGCAATTTTTGTAGAAGATACTTACATTTAAAATTGCTCAAATATACTCCAGTGTTTTTCTGAAAACATTATGCAAGCTTCTGAAAACAAAATAACTAATTCTGAGACTGCTCGACTAATTACAGGCCATGATGGGTCCATGCCCAACCCCTTCCTGTCTACCACACTCGAGAGTCGGGTTTTCTGAAAAAAAAAAATTAAGCTCGCATTAAATACATATACATTTTCACTGGGTTTTCATATATTAAAACTCATAAACAACATTTTATACATACCATTTTCAATACCAAAATAAAAGAAAAGTAAAACATGGTATTTTTTTAATTTAAATAAGTTATGGCTTATAGAGGAAGCCAAAACTCAAATAATAGTCACGGTGGCGGAGAAGTCGTTGTCGCCGCATATGTAAGAGAAAACATTTCTTTTTTCGTTTAGTAAAATCACTTTGTATAAAAATATTCCTTTTGAATAAAAGTAAAAGTCAAAGGGGTTTATACACTGTATAAATGAAAGTTGTGTATAAAACCAAATACGCCTCCATGAAAGGAGATTGAGACGAAGTCCTTACAAAGATAATTTTTTTTAAATAAAGTAGATCTACTATGTGTATTCACTATAAGTACACATAAATAAAGTAAAAATACAAGATAGGACATAATAATATCATGACATAATTTGAAAGTAGGAGATTAACCCAAAGAATAGAAATTGGGTTAGGAAGTTACCTTACCTCGTGTCCAACTTGACTCGGTCATTCTTTAACCTCCTGAGTAATAAACTAGATTTAATTTCTATTTACTTAAGAACCGTTTTCATGATCATTATTCCTTTTATATCACTTATTAACATATTATGAAGATTATGTAATTATTTAACTTTATAACGGTCGTTTTGTCGATCTTAGGTACTTGAGTCAAAAATAAACTTCTTATAATTAAACTTTCTTCATGTGGTAAAATATAAATTATATCCATAATTTTATTCATGATTTATATATAATATACATCATATATATCCATTATATACATTCATTTATAATATTATATAACATTTAGAGGTAAGAAATGAAATGCACCGTTCATGGAGACGGTAAGCCGTGCGTACGCATGAACACTACTTTCATTTCTATTTCGTATTTAATGGAATGAAGTTATAATTAAATAAAGGTATAATATAATTCCATTATAATATAATATATAATACCAATTACTCTTACTTTTATACATCTCACATATGGAATTAACGATTGAAATCACTTTAAGGGGGCGGTAGTCCGCACTTCCTAAAATGAAATTATCGCGTTTACCCATAATGGAAATCATAAAGTATGCCATAAATGAGAAATACATAATCATAAGGAAATCATAAACATAATATATATATCATATATGAAAATAGGTTCATCAAAATAGCCACCATTAGAGTTGTTAAAAGAATATTGAACAATCATCGTTTCGTGAGGTAGTATTTCGCCACCCACAGAAACAATATGTTCTGTAACCATTAGATGTAGGTGTGTGTAAGTGTAGCTCGAATAATTCTTATAAAAACATCCTAGTATATTTAGGATACTGTTGTTGTTACAAAAGAAATGATTAAAAAGAGTTTATGGGGTTGGAGAAGAAAAATAAAATAAAATAACACAAGAGAAGACATTAGCTTAAAATCGGGTAACTCATTTTGATTTGATCCAAAAGCTTCCTTGGGAAGAGTTCTGACCAATGTGAGGCTTCTAAGAGTAAGAGAGGGAAGTTGGGAGAGTATTTTGGTAGTGTTTGGCCGAGACAAAAGGCTTTGAAAATGTGAGTAAGGTGGTAGTGGTGGGGGCCTTCTTTAAGAGGAGAGAAGGGGCACTCTTGGAAAGATTGAAATGTTACATTATTATGAAATGCTTTTTCGGATTCTAAAGGAACCACACTTATATATTTCGAGGATAAGGTGACAATGGTTCTAAATATACTCATACAATAGGTTTTTGACAAGTTTATGTCTTATATTTTACATTATCTTTTCATTTTATTTAAATCGTTAATTAATGAGGTAATCGCTGCATCATCATAGTGTCTTAAATAGTTTATTTTATTTAATGTATAAAAAATATTAAAAAATATAATGATGTAGGAAATATTTTCATATTTCTAATGAATATTTATAGTCAAAAATATGACTTGTATAACCCCATTTAAAAATTGTTTTAGTAAAATAACTCTTGTTTGTGACATTTTTATTTTAACATTAAATAAAAAGTTATTTATGTCATTTCCCTACCAAAGTGGCTCCATGGGGTCCCCAAGTTGACCCATGGATTGTCTTGGTAGGCCATGACACATCCAATAGTTGTAGTACAAGTGTAAAGAACATTTACTATTATTATAACATCATTTTTACCTTAAATTTCACTAATTACCTTTAATCGTGATTAATTAAACTTAAAATTTACTATTGACCAAAAAAATATTTTAATCCCATTGAACCACATTTTACTTCCTAATGACAACCATGTATGTCTTATTTTTGAAAATAAAATCACATAAGTTGTAATGTTTCATTTAAATGAGAAATCAATTTTTTAACTACCACTTAGTGGTTTCACTATTCATCAAAAATTGAAGTTTTTCATAACAATGCCAAAATTTCACCCTAAGATATAATTGATATTACGAATTCAAAAATGATGTCTATTTTACAAAATTCCAAACATATAAGTTTCATTAATTAATTTTATAATGAATTCCCATTGTCACAACAAATAGCGTGTTTTTCAGAAACAATATATATCAAAAGATTGACAATTATTTATGTCCAATTTCAAAGTGAAATTAATTCTAATGACCAACATTGGATAAAATAGTAAAAATATATTCTAATTATACTTTAAAACTACTAAATAGTATAATTTATCAATATAAATTATTTTGATTAAAAAATTTGTTTTTAAGTATTATTCACTATTCATAAAAAAATTGGAAGTTCTCAGAAAATTATAAAAAATTCAACTTTGGATAATTTCGATATTCCGAAAACAAAAATGAAGTCCATTTTGAAATATAAAATTTATAGAATTTCATAAAGTGGGTATTACTATTCATAACTATTACTTTGATTGGTCGTGGCGTGTTAGAATCTCGAACTTGCGTACAATGAAAGCTATTGCATTATTGAAAGAGAAGTGTATCGTGAAAGCTTGGGTTGTTACACTCATAAAGTCACATGGGGGAGAGCCTCTGTGTGACGCATCCAACCCATGGTGGGGAGCACCACTCTGTGACACGACAGACCCAGGATACTCGACAGGAGGAGTATCTCAGCAGTCCATGATTAGTGGGACGTACCTCTCTGTGACGCGGCAGGCCAACAATACTTGATAGAGCAATGGTTCTCTAGTATCTGAGGTGATCGATGATGTGATTTGAGATGTTACATGTTAATACCCCTATAATAATTCCTAGTGTGAGCTGAGTCATTATCTCTGTGTTTCCTCATAATGAAGATGGATTACTTGACAACTTTGGTATATGTATGGTCATATACCTAGGTAGGGTTATCTTTTGATTTCATATTTTGTGTTTTAACGTTGGTGGATGTTGTGAGGCCTTGAGGGTCCCAGGGTCCCTACTGACTATCGTTATACTCACCCCTACACGAGCTATGCACGAACCTAGTTGTGTTGGATGCAGACTACGGATAGCGCATACTGAGGTTTGGAGTGCCAGGACTGGACAGTGCCCGGAGGTGGACCATACTGTGTGTCGGTACACAGAAGAGACGAGTGGACATGGAGTATCGGGGAGGTGATTTGTACCTACCCTTCAGGTGGGAACCTCGGAGGACAATCCAATTGCTATCTATTATATTTCTTTAGTTCTTTTTTATTTTAGTTGTACATTTAACATTACTGTTGTGCTCGTATTCTAGCCCCTTTACTTTCAGTAATCTTTTGGTTATACAGTTTTCTTGTTTTCATATCTTGTTGTGTGCTTTGTTACGGGATGTTATAGATTATAGATGCAATGTCTTCCCAGTTTTATGGAAAACACCTTTCGGTGCAAGTTTCCAGCCCCTGGCCTATGGAAGGCGAGCCTGGGGTAGTCACGACATAGGCCCCGGGGGACAGGTTGTGACATTAGGGATGTTTATAGGATTCACAATACGAATATATATAAATGATTCAGATTCCCTTGTATAAATAATAATAGTCAGAAAATATGAATCTATAATGATGGTATCTCTAACTATCAATTGAACCCCATAAAATTACTAGAAATAATAGTACACTTTACAATGAATATTAGTTCCATATTTAAGAGACTCGAATAACTATGTTCTTAAAGAATCTGATTACACCACAAAATGTTTTAGAAATCCTGAGACACTTCCACTACCTTGTGGAAAAATTAATTGAAAGAACCATTTTAGGTGTCTTGAATGACCAATATAACTAAAAATCTGTGTTTCCTTAGTAAAAGAATTCCTTAAATTCTCAAACATGACACACTATAATCATGTTAATGGGCCTCGTATAGATAATGCATGATGTTGGGATGACCTCTAATATTGAAAAAAAACATGATAGTCATCATGAATCATCTTTCATTTAATGGAACTAAAAAAACTACCACTATGAGAAAATGTAACTCCTATCAATCCTAACTTACTAAAAAGATCAAGCTTAGCCATCATCTATATATCCATCATGTAAACATATGAAGTGTGTTTCATCATGAAAAATAATGACCAAATTTCATGATAAAGACCCATCATGAATATTAATTCTTTCAATTTCTCATCCATGCCATCTTTGGGAGAAAACTGAATATGATCAAAATAATCATTGTATATTGAGTCACAGTCCTTACACCATTATGGAGGCTGAGAATATTTATTTAAATTTCCATTTCCATCCCTTTTAGATAGATATTTTTAGTGAAAACAACAATATACTCCTTCTATTATACCCCCCCATGTTTCTCTGTTATAACCATCAAATCTTATCACCCCCTTTTAGTCCCTTCAATCTTAAAGGTAACACACTTTAGCTCTATTAAATAGACCATTTCCTAGAACTCAAAAAGAATCTTTATCTTTCTCAACCAATGCTCTACCTCTTTAATATTTTTTATCCCTGTAATGCTTGAGGTTTCTACCAGACACACTTGTGAGCACATTCACAAACTATATCCCTTCGAGGATCCACTTGCATATCCTGACAGGGAGCAATTGTATCCACCTATCCCAACTTTTGGATAACACACACCACTATATCATCATTATTCTATATTATTGGAAGATTCACATGTTATTTTTCATCTTTAGCTACCTCCCATGGCCTACTCAAAAGCCTTTCTAGAGGCATGATGCTACAAAATATCAATAGACATCATTAAAAACTAATAAAGGTGACTCAGGAAAGAAAATAAAACAAGAGTTATTGGGATAAAAAACATAGATCAATTGGGAAAATACTATAGCTTAATTAACTTATTCCTCAGTTTCACTTTTCCCAAATACCCACGGTGACCTATAGTTACATAAAATGATAGTTGGTCAGTCATTCACCCAAAACTACCTCCTAAGTCCCCGAATACATTCCTCTTATCTATATGGAAAATAATAACTTCATAATGACAACAATAAAATAAACACATATTGATCTATGATACCACATTTTCATGAACCCAGCTATATATACTAATACACCGACACTTGAGCGGGTCATGTCATTACTCACAGGGTGTTCTTGATCCCCACAAGATATATATTAGCACCACGAATCATATCATATATTAAAGGGAACCATTATTCCACATAGAAATAAAACATTATAAGATAAATCAATAAAAATTATGAATTAGAAATACTTTACAAGGATAAGGAAATATACATATACCTAAGGGCCAATGTAGGATTTGAGATAAAAAGGCTAGAACGGTCTAACAATATTTTCAATAAGTAATTAAAAAACAAATAAACAAAGTATAATTTTATTTTAAATAAAGAATTAATTGAATAAAATTTACATATTTTAAACCAAAACATGATTTCATGTCAAAATCTTGAAAAAATAAAGGTTGGGTGAATTTCCCATTATTTGGTTAAATAAAGGAAAGCCACTTTTTTCTTGGGAGTGGTAACCCATAATAATTCCATGAATACCCAAAGGAATATATGAAAATATGATCAAATAAACATTTTTCATAAATAATGAAATTACATGAATAAAACAGTTCTATAACAATGGAATATAAATATGAAATCAAAAAACCTCATAGAACCATGTTATTAGACTTTTGGAATGTTATTTTCGGGTTGAAGGATCCAAATTCATCTCAATCAGTGATTATTACTTTAGTGTCCATGTGTCCATCAGCTCAAGAAAAAATGAAAAACATACAGTAATTAAGAAATCATGTTGACCTAGTTTTTTAGATTTATTATAATCATTCTATATCTAGGGATTCAAACTATATGAAATGTTTTCTTATTCATAAAGAACCATATTGGGGCACATACACTTAATTATGTCATAAAATCAATGGAAAATAATTCATTTCAAATTAATAAATCATTCAAAATTTAATTACGCATTTTTCAAGTTTAAACATACCATTTTAAATTTCAAAACTAAATCATGGATTTCATCAATTTCACACCTTCCAAATCATCTTTCATGGAAAAAAATTTGTAAACATCGATCATAAAATCATTTCATCAAATAATTTCTCAATAAATTTTTTTTATAAAAATGCACCATGTTCATAAAAATTGTAAAATATGGTTTACATTAAAAATATATAACATACAAAAATAACCAAATGAGCGTTCAATCACCAATTAAAAAATTATTAAAATCAAGAAATCCACCAAGGGTTCATATAATTGGAAAATTTTTATTGAACTGACAACCATTAATAATTATATATAATGATCAAACACCCATTGATGTTTTTCCAATGAAGAATAATTTGAAGGGAAGATCAAAAAGTGATCCTAACAAACATATCTCATTATAGCATGTTTCCAATTCATTGATAACATTAGGATTTTCCATTCTAAAATGTGATAATAGAGTAAAAGATGATTCACCAATGAGAAAAAGTTCAATTATTTAAGAGGAATCAAACTCATCCACCAATTCTTTGATATGATAAGAAAATTATTTGGATGAGTCAAAATGCATCTTCAGAACCTTCGAAATTGAAAAAAATAAATGAGATTTAAGACAGAGAATTTGTAATTAAATTACGGTACATGAATTTTAAGATTGGAAAAAATAGACCATGCCATATCCCCATTTGATATGGTTTATAAATGATGAAAAATCCAGACCTGGTGTAGACACCCCAGACCACACCACAATACCACCTAACCATGATAACTCCAAAGAACACAAGGAAAACCTCACCAAAATCATATTCAACCGATGTGACACCTTGTTGTAGCCCAAAAACCACATAATAAACACCATTCAAATTTTATTGGGGGTAAAAAACTCAATACCGCAATAGAATCCCCATATTCAATAGGGCTCAGCCACCTATTGAGGGTTATAGAAGAACAGTTCCTCCACTGTGTAGCTATGTTGTATATTGATATCTCTCTTAAAATTGGACTCCAGGGGTTCACATCATAACCAAGTACCTACATACCAACCCCAATAAAACTCAAAACCCTTAACATCATAGTCTAATGATCCACATCATTGCCCCTCCCACCCAGCAGAACAATACTACCATCAAGGAATATACTCTAATATAAAATATAAAATTTCCCAAAAAAATATTAAATTCTTTTAAAAGACCTAGAATATGCCTAATAATGGGATTAAAGGGATGGTAATTAGTTTTGGAAAAAAATAATATGATTTTAAAATCATCTCCCAACACATGTTTCTCAAATAATACACATCTTAAAGACACCCTAGTGAAAATCATTCATCACTACCTAAATATTGAAAAGATAATAAAATTGAGTTCACAGGCTCAATAGGGGTAAACATAGGTAACGTCAATGAATTATCATAATTTAGCATATGATAAGAATAAATTTATGATGACATGATAATATCTTATGATAATCATACAAAATTAGTCAAACATTATAAATCACAAATCCTAGAATAAGGATTTTTCATAAGAAAATTTATAACCAATAAGTCTGTGGAATCATCAATAGTAAATCACGATCCATTAGAAAATACTATTAGAATAATAACTAGGCTTTTTCCATACACATATGCATAAAATTTAACTTATATGGTCCCAGTTATCTCCAAAGACTATCGTTATGGAAAATATCTAACAATGGAAAATCCTACATTGACATTTCCCACATTCTCTTAAGAGTAACTTCTATCTAGCTTAATCCATCATATATTAGGAGTTTAAAAAATAATTTGTCACTCATGATTTTATAATCTCTATCATCATTAACCAATGAATTCGAGGGATATATAATTTTAGGCACACCCATCACATAATGAAAGGAATATATATGTGTCCCGCAATAACAGAATATATCCATAATGGAATAATTTCAAAAAACTATGGAAAGGAAATGGGTTTTGTAAATATTTCATAACACCATAATAGCATAACTAATGGAAAATAAATGAGATTCATCAGGTTTTAATCATAACTAAATTAACGAGTGGGAAAGAAACTGGTTTTATTGAGTGACAATTAAATTATCATAATAATATGTCATCTTCAAAAATAAAATTAGATCATGTCAAAATATCATTATCTGATTGAAGAAAAAATTCCTTAAATAATGATTACATAGATAGAAAATTCCTTTAAAATATCATTTAACCCTTTTTTTGTAAGTATGAGAAAATATATTTTATTTTGATAACATTTTAAATTAAAATTCTGAAAATACTGAGATAAATATTTCCTTTGAAAATAATCAAGTAAAATTTTAGAGTAATATTAAATGAAATGAGTGGTCATAATATTTTGGAAATTTTTTCTTTGTATATATATTAAAATAAATCATTTTTTGTTCTCCTTTCTAAGAAATCCAAAATTACCTGTTCGAATAAAATTTTCATTAATTAGTTTCATTTTTATAATAAATGAACAAATTAAATGGTTAAAAAAATTAAGATTCTATTACGTTTAATTTATAGATAATAAATTTCATAAAAAATATATTTTAAACATGGTAGTAAAATTATATTGACCAAACAAAAAATAAGCACAAATTTTCATAAGAAAAACATTCAGATTCATTTTAAGTAACAAAGGGAAGAAAATGGAACTAATACAAAAAAATACATAAATGAACATATGAGAAGACCATATATGGTTTTTAAAATATAATACATATATAAATTACTTCAATATAAATCTAGCTTAGTAAATCATGACAATAAATGATATTGTGACATAAAACTTTTACATCGTTGGAAGTATCTGAATAAAAATTATCATGATAAATGGAATCCAATATAGATTTATAAATCCTTAAATTTTTTATTCGAATAATCATAAAGTAAAAAAATCATAATCATTACATACACCGCAAAATTGAAACATTTTGTGAATATGACATAGGTCTCATAGAAATAAAAGTTCGATGAGAGTCCCTTACCATAAGTCTCATTATACTTTATATGCCCAAAAACCACCTATATAATAAAAAATATATTTAAAATAAATATATTTAAAAACAATATTCAAACAAGAATTAATTTTTATCATTTCTTTATAATTTCTAATTATCATTTTATTATCAATTTTTCCTTTAAATATATATTCATGTCCAAACTGGTCCATTTTCATTCCATGTTTCGATTAGTCGTGTCTAGTCCTTACATCATGGTCATTGTTTAATTATCTAAAAAATATTTATCATTTAATATAGGTCATATTTATTCATTATATAAACCATTAAAACCATTATAATAAATTAGGGAGGATAAATTAACTACATCACTACATAGAGATATTAGTTTATATGAAAAAATGGGTGGTGTTTTTACATTTGGATAAATGAAATGATAGAAAGGTGAATAATAATTATTATCATAGACTAATAATTATATCATAAATATCATATGTATTAATTAAATAAATTCTTATTGTCATCTATGTAAATTGTAAATCAAAACTAAATTAGATCGATTCATGGAGGTGGTAGTCCACAAGTACGTACAAGTGATGTGATCATTTTTCAACATATAGGAAGGTTAGAAGGTTGAAAATGTATTATAATTATAAAATAATAATTATTTCGTAAAAATATAATTTAAAATACCATGAAATCAAAATAAAATACCATGAAATATGATTGTGGAAAATGATTCATACCGATATGTGGAGGTGGTAGCCCACACGTACGGAGAGACAATACATTCATTTCTAATTAACTATAAAAAAGAGATTAATAAGTTCATGTAATTAAAATAATATGTTGAATGTATATTTTATTTAGTTGTGTTATTATATTGGGTTGGTTATGACCAAATTATAGGAGGTTGAAGATGATGTGAAATGAAATTTCTTAGTCAAGATGATTACCTTCTCCTTGAAGAACCTTATATAGACTATCCTTAAAACCCTAAAGGATGGTCTATTAAGAATACTAGAACTGCTATAATGTTTCTATTAAAGTTAATAATAAGTTCTTGTGGGGTCTTTTTGATCTAAGTGTCTCAATGTGGTGTGAATAATATAAGACAGGTGATATCCCTTTATAGGGAAGTAAATGACACACTAGGAATTACTTAAATCATTAAAATAAAAAAAATTAAATTCAAGTAACAGTGAAACCATGATGGAATTTTTTTAAAGATAACATAGGTAATTATTGAAATCCACTCAACTAAAAACATTAGGAATGATTAATGTGTCATTTAAAAACATATCTTTTGGTTTATCCTCTCTATTAACTAATTATAATAGTAAAGATTATAACAAACTATTCAATACTTAAGGGTTATATATTTAATTATAATTTATCTATTCATTAAAAATTGTTATGTGATGGTATTTTAAATCAAAAACGCCTTTTTATTTTAAAATTTTCATTGTTTTTAAAATCATTTAATAATATATTATTTAACATAAAATTCTATTAAATTCTATTTACGAATTTTTCGCATATTTTGAAAAACAAAAACATCATGGCCGGTATAAAACTAGAATATAAACACTTTAGAAATTTATTATAAATTATTATTCACCATAAAAATAATGTGACAACATAAGTCATCAATGAATTGTAAATTTTGATGTTTTTAAAATCGCATACTTTGATTTTTTCTCTTGCTTTGAAAAACATTATATAAATGTTGTTTAAGTAATTTATGGTAATTATACAATCCCTAAAAACAAAAAATAATTTTACATTATAATAAAATTATATATTTATGAAAAAACAAATATAAGGATACTTATTCAATTTTCTATCCATATGGAAAAATATTAGGTATTTTAAAACCAAGAGAGTGGCATTTTTATAATTATCATTTACTTTAAATAATACTTTGGTTGTTATCCCCAAACAAATAACTATACTGAATAATCATAGATAATTTGATTATTATAGATGAATTAAAATCATAAAATATAAATAATTTTTGTTTTATATAGTTTTAAAGCCTTGTCACATTATTATTAACCATAATTACATGATTTACCATTACTATGGTGACAAATAATTACTATGCTTATTATTCATTATGAAAAAAGATGAAAAATTTATAAATATTAGTGATTATAATTCATAATATGAAATCTAATTTAATGTATTCAATCATAAAATGATTCATCAATTGCTCTTAAAATATACTAAAAAAACAAGATGAAAAATAGTTTTCCAGAAAAAAAATCATTATAAGTATAAAAAAGTCATTATAAAAATAATTCACAATAAATATTAAAATTACATTAATTAGGTTGTTTTAAATCATGGTAAATATTTAAAATTGAAAAATATATTTTTTAAAAAATGGGAAATTCTAAATAATTGAATGGAAAAGCATGTTTTCTATAAAATTGGTATTTTTTAATATTCGCTAAAATATCAGTATTTTTATAAAAATTCAAAACAAATCACCATAATATAGAAATGAAATTATAAATTAAAAAATAATATCAAATTTGTAAAAAAAAATTAAATCTAACAAAAACTAACTATATTTTTCACACAAAAAATTTAATAATTGTTTTTATGAAAATGTATTGATGAAGAATGAAATGAATCAATTTTCCTTCCTTTACAAATAACCATAATAAAATAAATATAAATTAATTAAATTTAATTTATTATATACTTATTTCATTATTATAATTTATCAAAATTGATTAATATAATATATTACAATAAAATTACATTAGACACATAAATAAGTTTTTTTAAAAACAAATATTAAATTTCAAAATATTTTATATTCATTTTAAACAAATTGAATTTAAATATACCTAATGTATTAATATATAATTAACGTTTATATATAATGGATATGTTTACAACAACCATACATATAAAAATAATATTATATTCTAATATATACTCAAACATGTTTCACTAAAATTTATTTATTTACTTCTTTCTCAATATATTAATTATAATATTAAATACATTCATCATTTCCTTAACTAAAATTGTGAACACAATCTTCCTGGGAAACCCTTAGAATAGTGAATTTCTTGTGGTATTTTAATTAATATATGCATTTAATAGTATTTTACATTTCATCAGGTTATTTCATATTTTAAACTCATAATATATTGGTGTTTATTATAATGTTTTATTTAAATAAAATTATTATGGTTAATTTATTTTTATGTTTCATGTATCAAAAGCTATAAAATAGAATATCCATTTAATGTATAAGTACTTGTCAAAATATTTAGGTTTTACATACACCCCCATTAATTCCCTATCCCTAGTTACCTAGAGTCGGTGCATTATTTTATTACAATGGCATGGTCATATGAAATGAAATCCTGAAGGACCAATTTGTTTAGTATAATTGAAGAAACTAGATACAAATATAAGTTTTACGTTACACGTGAAATGAAAAACAAAACATTAACAAATTAAAAAACTCTCATATCCCTTAGAATATCCCTTTAGTTCAATAATAATATACTTCTTCACATCCTAGGGAAAAAATAAACATAAGAAAGGGTTGATATTAGATTCCCTCAAAGGATAAAAAATATAGATGAAGTTATCATAAATAAGCCTAAGAAATTAAGGAAAAGGGTTTAACTAAAACATGGGACTTTTCAACATAATCTTCATCATAATATGCCATGAATAAAAAAAATAATTACATTTAAACATTTACATGGATATTCTACTAGTCGAATAATCACAGGTAATATCAATAACTAATCTCATTATAAAGTAATTCATAATGCCAGATATGATAATAATATCGTCAAAGCATTGTTCTATGACCATACATAATCATACCTTCAAGGACTTGTTTCAATACATGAGCTGGCCTCATGAGGCCTATCAATGAATCAAAGGGATATAGAGGGCCCCACCTGTAACTTACTTAGTCCAATGCATTCCTCTCATAAAATTGGTAAAACATAAGAAAAACATTCGTATTAAAACATGGTTATGAAATTTTAATAAATTAACCACAAATCATGAAAGGTATAAAAATATCACATCCAAAATTAAGCATATCATAAACCCTTCAATACAATATGTATGACCTTATCAGAATAAATCAACCTCTATGAAGTATAAAATCTTACAGAGGGTGTTGATATAGATGAACATAGACTAATAAAATCACGAAAAATATTTGAGATAAATATTTATTTTTACTTTGAAAATGTCACAAAATAATAAAATAAAAATTTTCTTTTAAAATAACCTTATAATATCTTAGTGGAAGCTTAAATATGTTAAGTCATCATGATGTTGTAAATAGCTACTCAGGCTATATAAGATAAAAAAACATTCCATCTTTAATTTTTCAAAAAGGCCAAAAAGTACCTCGTTTGGAAATTGATTGAAAGATTCATTTCAAAACATTTATAAGTAGTCAATAATGTGTAAATTTTTTTTGATAATTGTATATAATATTTCAATTTTTTTGAAACATGGATATGGATGATAAATTTTTCTGTATAGATACATACGTATAAACTATCTTGGATAATAAATAGATTTTTAAATTTACCCTTATCTTGTACATTCCTTTAGTAGAGGGTGATTTTAACTCTTATATAATGGTTCAATTATGTTATTGAATTATACCAAAACCATATCCATATTTATGATATCATATATGATAATATTATATCATTTTGGTAATAATATTTTTGTATTACAATTTTTTCAGGTGTTAACTGCTTTATTTTCCCATTCTAGTTTTGTCACATAAGTCATGTTTATTAGGAATAGGATAAATATTTTATTCAAATGAAGAATTATATTAATTTCATAAACATTATATTTACTCATAATAATAATGTTATAATCATTCTTGAATTGTTAACATGGAGAATGAATTTCATTGAACCGTGGAGACGATATATAGTACGTACGCATGTGCGGTGGTATCATTAAATGGTATGGAATGGGATGATATATTAATTATATAATATAATTATCATGTTATATTAATTATTTATATTGATTATAATCATCATTATACCCATAAAATTAATGTAGTGTTGAATAATAAATTGCATCAGGACGTGGAGATGGTAATTCGTACGTATGGACATATGGTGTTTTTTTATTCGTATGATAGATAAAATGTGAAATATGGTTGTCCCGTGACTATAATAACATCTTAAAATATTTATTATACTATAGTTATTATATTTATAGGGAAACTACGTAGAAAGTAAAAGTATGAGAATAAAAGAACATTGAAAGCGGTGATAAAACAATTACCTCTTTTCTGTTACCTCCTTTTGGTATGTACAAAAGGACCCCCTAGAATGGATTTATGGCCAATTTATAGCCTCTAGGACGAAGTGAGTGAATTTGGTAGGAAATATGGGCTGGGATTTTCTGAACTGAAGGGATTTATATGTGTGAATGAAAGATAAGGAAGGGGGGCCTTTTAGAAGGCGGGTAAAAGCGACTTACAAAGGTTTAATAAAAAAATTTATATCTAATTCAATTATAAAAGTGATTCTTAGAACCTAAATTGAACTAATATATTTTTATTTATCAATTTTTAATTTAAAATAAATATGATTTAATATAATTATTTAATTTAAAAATTCAGTTTTTCAACAATAATGTAGTATTTTTCACTATTCATCAGAAATTTAAACTTTTTCAGAAAAAAAACTAAAATTCACCATAAGCTCATTAAAATATTCTAAATTCCAAAATGAATCCTATATTAAAAAATAAAATTTAGTAATTTAATAATTTGGGTATTACTGTCCATAACTGCTTTTTAAAACAGGAAGTTTGATAGGTCAGGGTGCGCTCGAACTCGATATTACACGAAGAATAAGCTATTGATTTATTTAAAAGGAAGCATACAATGGATACCTGGGTTACTAAAATCATCCCTCTTTCCAATAATTACATCCTCTGAATTTATAGAATATAACCTCATAAAAATATTTGGGTAGTATTTCATCAAATGTTCTTCATGTTCCCATGTCGCCTATTCCATTTTATGGTTTCTCTAGTGAACCTTTACCAGACATGTCTTCTTATTTCTCAACACTTGTTCTCAAGTATCAAGAATTGTAATAGGCTCATCACAATAAGACTTATCACGTACCAATTCTATATCTTCATAGGTGATAACATGTGTTTGGCCTAGCATGTATTTCCACAACATTGATACATGGAACACATCATGAACATTCGAGAGACATGGTAGAATTGAAAATAGAAATCTTTGGGTCCAATTCCATCCAAAATCACCAAAGGTATGATGTACCTAAAACTTAATTTTTAATTTTTACCTAATTTTATAATACCTTTACATGGAGATACCTTCAATAAGATATGATACCCCACTTGTAATTCTAAATCCTTCCATTGGTTATAATCATTGAACTTTTTTCCACATTGAGATGTTTTGATATGGGTCTGAATAGTTTTTAATTTTTCCATCATTTCCTCAAAAAGTTCTAGGCTATTGAGGTTTTTTTTCATCAACATCATCCCAAGAAGTTAGTGTTTGATGTCTCTTCCCACATAACACTTCATATGGTTGCATCTGTATACCTAAATATAACATATTATTATAGGAAAATTTTATCATAGGTAAGTAATAATCCCACATACCTTGAATGTCATCTGAGAAAGATCTAAATATTTATTCTAAGGTTTGAATAGTCCTTTATGATTGACCATCAATTGGTGGGTGGTAGGTAGTGCTAAAATGAAGCTCAGTATCTCGGGCCTTCGGGTGACTTTTCCAAAATCTTGTTGTAAAATTTGGATCACAGTCAGAAATAATTGATAGGGGTACATCATGTTGTCTTACATCTTTATTAATGTAAATTATTTATAAACTCTCAATTGGAAAATATTCTCTTATAGCAATAAAATGTGTTGATTTGGTTATATAAGAACAAATATCTCATATCAAATCATTTCTTCTATGAGTCTTTAGAAATCCCATGATATAGACCATCGTAATATTATCCCATTTCCACATAGGTATATGAACAAGTTGCATGACTCCTCAAGGATTTTATCTTTGAGACAGGACCTATTGATAAACCAAACATCTCGATACAAAATCAGTAATCTCCCTCATCATGTTGTCCCACCAAAAATATTAGTTCAAATCACTGTAGATAATAATGCCACCAAGGTGTATAAAGAAATTGGAACTTTGAACTTCATATAATAATTAACTTTTGATATTATGTATAGAAATTACATAAAGAAACTTTTTATACTTTCCAGTAAATAATTTTTGGAAACCATTTGAAAAGGCAGGGATGTTTCTCCTTCCATGATAATTTCCATGTCCATATTTACTAGATATATGAACATATGATCCTTTGTAACTGTGATTTTGTTCAGAACTGTATATTTCTTTATACTTAATGAATATTACACCGTCTATTCCTTCCATGGATGGTACATTATTATGAAATCATAATCCATGGTATGATCAAGCCATATCTTTTGTCTCATGTTGAGATCTTTCTATGAGAAAATATATTTAAATATTTTTGTCATTATATATCTCAAATATTTTATTGTAGAGATAGTGTCTCCATATCATTACAGAAAATATTACTACTACTAACCCAAGAAAATTATTTGGGTAGTTAATTCAAGAATTTTTAATTGTCATGATTCATAATCAATGACCCTATCATTATGCATAAAGACACAACTTTGTCCTTTCCTTGATGCATTACAATAAATCACAAACCCATCATTTCCCAATTGTAAATTCAAGATAGGAGAATTTCATAATCTTTACTTCAATTATTCGCAACATTCTCCACACTATTTTATCCAAAAATATTTATCCCATTTACTGGTGAGCTTGGTTAACAGGTTTTCCAATCAGAATTGTCATTCATGAAAGCTCAATAGTAACCTGATAAACCAACATAAATTCATTCATCATTTATACTCATTGATGATGGAAATTCGTGTAATGACTTTGTTTTTGCAGGATCAATAGAGAATCTATCCTTGGTGATAACATGGCCTTGAAAATAAATTTTCGGAAGCTATAATTTACACTTTCTAAACATGCCATATAGATAATTTTTTCTAAGAGTTTTAAGAATATTTCTAAAGTGGTTCTCAAGGATTTCATAGATTTTGGATTATACCAAGATATCATTAATAAATACTTCTATGAAATCATCAAGATATCACTTGAACACTATATTCTTTATATCCATGAAAACATAGGGTGATTTAGTCAATAAAACAAGAATTACAATAAATTCACAATGACCATACCACATTTCTATTAGTGTATTTGGAATATCTTTCTTTTTTACACATAACTGATGATATCTAAAACAAAGTTAAATATTAGAAAAATATTTATCTTCATAAAGTTGATTAAATAAATAATCAATGTGAGGTATATGATACATGTTATTTATTGTAATTGAATTGATTTCTATATAGTTAATGCACAACCTCATTTATCCTTCTTTCTTCTTAATAAAAAGAAATGGTTCTCCCTTTAGAGAAACACTAGGGAGAATAAATACATTATTACTCATATCCTCTTGTTTTTTATTTATCTGTAATATATCCATAATGGCTATTATGTAGGGATTTTATGAAATTGTCCATACAATAGGGTTTAAATCAGTAGTAAAATCAACTTCCCACTATAGAGTATGTCCCAGTAATTCCTATATAAATACATCAATATATTCTCATACAATAGGTAAATCATCAATTTGAATATTTTTTTCTTCATCACTAAATGGTATTTCCTCTTCTTCTCAAATAATATCATGTATCAAACCTACTGGGGGAATATTTTGATAAGAATCGGGTTATGATGTTTTTGCAATAAAGATAATGCGTTATTCATTATCCTCAAAAATAAGAACTTCTATATTCTTGTAAAAAAAATTTGCATCATATTTTGATAGCCAATCCATAACAAGTATTATAAATTAAATCATAGGTATGATGATAAATTCCACAGATAATGCAAGTTTGTATGCCATAATAGGAATTGTCTGACGCATCATTGTTAAAATGACACATCCCTTAGGGGTTTTGACTAACAACACCTTTATTAATGTGAATTGGAAATATTTAATTTAAAAATAATGTTAATATATAATGAAATTTTTGGATCCCAAATAACATAAATAATTTGATAAATTTGAGGAAACAATTAAAGTACATGCCACCACATCATTATGAACTTTAACCTCTATAGTTGTAATTGCGAAAGCTTGGGCTTACTCCCTTATAATGTTTGGGTGAATGTTTCCATGACACATAGCAAAATATTTTTCATAATTTTCCATATAATTACCATTATAGCTCTAAATATTGATAGCTTCTTTCTTCTCCTTGTAATCACAAGCATGGTGGCCTTTTTCCCCATAATTGTAACAAACTCTTGTCCACTTTAGGAATGTACCAGGGTGTTTCTTCCCACAATTACTACTAGGTGGAATGTTTGTGTTTTCCTTTATTCCCCTTATTTCCTTTTCGGTACTATTAAGTATCTCTCTTATTCACCTTCTTTACATTAAATTCATAAGACATAGATAATTAATTTTCTATCTTGATAGAACATGATAATATATCATTGTACGATGTGAAAGATTGTGAGACTAGTTCCCGCCAGATTAATTGTTTTAACCCATAAAAGAAATGATAAATCTTACATCATAGGTTATGTAGGTAGTATGCAACATGAAATTATATCCCTATGAAGGTAGGTTTATACATTTCAACATTCTTATCTTCCTTCTACCTTAGACTCAAAAATTGTCTCTCCATATCCGCTTGTATATCATGAGGAAATTATTTTTCTAAGAATAGTTCATTAAACTCCCTCCATTTCATATTTTCGACATATTCGTCATCTTTTATGATTTC
Organism: Viscum album; assembly: GCA_963277665.1. Classification (NCBI taxonomy): domain Eukaryota; kingdom Viridiplantae; phylum Streptophyta; class Magnoliopsida; order Santalales; family Viscaceae; genus Viscum; species Viscum album. The sequence goes on from OY728159.1 coordinate 106,036,934, forward strand.
AATTAATTAACATCATTGAATTTAATATTCGGATAAATGATAGAATTCCATAACAAATATTTCACTTTCCTTAATCCCTGAAGAAAGAAATGTTTCCTCTATGGAACAAATCCATTGCATAGATACAAAATGTTTTTTTGTCCCATTGAATATTGGGGGTTGTTCCTTTATGAAGAGGTATAACACTAAACCTCTATGTTCTGGATCAGACCACTCCATATCAGTAAGGTTATTATTCATAAGCTGGGTTAGTTGTCATAGTATGGTTATAAGTTGTTCAGATCCCGTTGTATCACCAGCTCCACTATAATTATCTTAAATATAATGGAAATATCTACATGGATTACATGTGTTGATATGGTTTCCACTCCTTCCACTAAAATCCATTTCAAAATAATGTCATACACTTGATTAGGTTATGAGATATACTGAATAATTCTAAACCAGTAAAATACAAAACATAAATTGAAAATATTATACATATTAAATCCATAATCATAAAAAAAGGATTTTTTTGGGCATATTTACTCATAAATCCTTCATAATGGTTTGTAAAAAAATGTGAATTATCCTATGTATATCTCCTAGGAGTTACAAACTATGAATGTAGTAAGGCCCATTATCGTGTACCATGTAACCCTGAGTCAAGATCAGAATGTCATTTTGGAGTTATTACAATTAAGTACATCTATTCTAGAACCACATCCACTTATAATATCCATACATGGATTTATGTTTTTATAAATACAAACATAATCTCAAAATTACCAAAATTTAAGGAAATTTTCATATTCATATCCTCAATGTCCATCTTAGGGTAATATTCCAAAATCAAGGTTTTTCTAAATCTAGTTTTCAAGGTTTCTACTGAACTTCCACTGATACCAACTATAACACCCACACTATAGTTACCTTGAGTTAAGGAATTATTTTATTACATTGGCATGATCACAAGAAATGAAATCTAGAAGGACCGATCAGTTTAGGCTCCATAGAAAAATTAGATACAAACATAATTTATACATTACATATTGAATTAAAAATTAAAATACTATCCACTTTGAAAACTCTCATATCTCATATAATTTCCCTACATGTAAATCATAATATAATTCTTCACATCCTAGGGTAAAATAAACATAAGAAATGGGTGATCTTAGATTCTCAGTAAGGATAAACAATATAGTGAAAGCTATCACAAATAAGTTTAAACTTTTATGATAAGGAATAGAAATGAAACAAAATCCTTCTAAACATAATATTCAGTATAATGTGGCATGAATAAATCAAATAATTTCATTTAAACAATCATATTGAAATGAGCGTATGAAATTATAATACATTAACAATAAAACATGAATGGTGTCAAAATAGCACATACATATTAAAAAATATAATAAACCCTTAATTAAAATATGGAATATTATATCATAATTAATCAAAATCCATTATTTGATAAATAAAACAAATATTTTTTTATATATTAAATTATTCTAATGATATCATTAAAACTCTTTGATAGAAAATACCTTTTAAGATTAAAAATTTTACAGAATTACAAACGAAAAAAATATTATAAAAAAGTAACCTTATAATATTTTAGCAGAATCATAATAAATTAATATGTTAAACTATAGTGAAAATATCTACTCTCTCCATATAAGGTAAAAACACTCCTTTCTTAATTTTTCATACTGGTAATAAAGTACCTCCTTTGGAAAATGATTAAAATATTCCTTCCAAACCATTTATAAAGATTCAAAAATGGTTTCAAATTATTTTTATTAATTTTTCATGATTTTATGAAAAAAATATTAAGAAACAAGGATTTGGATGATAAATATTTCCCGGTAGAAACGTATATATAAACAATCTTGGATAACAAATTGATTGTGAAATTAAATATTACCTTGTACTTTCCTTTAGTCGAGGACGAGTTAAACTCATGTAGAATGGTTAATGTATGTTATTAAATTATATTACAATAATATCAATATTTATGATATCATATAATATACTTTAATATCTTTTTTTAATAATATTTCAGTATTACTATTGTGTTGGGTTTTAACTACTTCGTTTTCAAATTCCAGTATTCTATGGAAGTCAGGTTTTTTTTGCATAGGATATATATTTAATTCATATAAGGAATTATATTATACTCATAAACATTATATTTTCTCATAGTATGATTTTTATGGTCATTCTTGAACAGTTAACATGGATAATGAATCTCATCGCACTGTTGAGACGGTAGGTCGTACGTACATACGAGCAACGACATCATTCTCTTGATGAGTAAATGGTAAAGAATTGGATGTTATATTAATTATAAAAAATTATTATATTTTATATTAATTATTTATATCCATTATACTCATCATTATACCCATCCAAATAATGTAGTATTGAATAAAAACTTACACCATAGTGTGGAGATGATAAGTCATACTAACGCATGAATGATGATATAGTTATTCATGTGATGGATACAATTATGAATATAGTTTTCCTATGATTATAATAACATCTCAATATATATTATAATATATTTATTATTTTGTAATGTAAAATATTATACATGAAGTATAAGAAGAAATGAACATTCAAAGAGGTGATAAAACAATTACCTCTTTTCCCGGTATCTCTATTTGGTATGTATAAAAGGACTCATTAGAAAGGATTTATTCCCAATGGATTGACTACAGAATTAATATTGGGATGTTTCAAGAATAAATTTTCAGGTATTCTCTATGTAATGACACATAAATTTCAAGGAATTTTTTTTTCTTAAATTCAATGGAATTTTATGAGTCCACAGTTTCTGACGGCGCCTGATTCTGAGGCCCGGTGTGCCCAGAATCAATTTCTGATGTTTTTTTAGGTATGTTCCGTAAATGAATGTGTGGGTTTTTATATCATTTAAACCAGTGCTCGGAATTGAAATCTGAGGGCACCGATGAACTCTCATCTCTGGTACTCATTGAAGGAGACATTTATCGCAGTTTTGTTTGGTCGGGAGTGGAAGTTTTATTTTAGGGATTCATACCGAATTAAATAAAATTGTTGTATTGTACAATTTAATTTAAGAGGTGTTTATTTTCCCCAAAGGGAAGTTGGGGTGGGGATCACACCCCACATGACCTCCCATGAGGGGATAATGTGTGGTGGGGCCCACATGAGCACCTAACTTTTCATATCCCATTAACTCCTCTTTAATTAATTTGATAACTCCCCTCTTTATGTTGAACTCTCCACCTCCCACTTGTTGTCATTAATATGTCAAAATCGTTAATTAATTAATTGAACTCCACAATTAAATAATTAATTTAAATGTTTGAATTTTGAAAATCATGTGAGAATAAAATAATATTCTAAGCTATTATTTTGGCTTTGCACTTGTTGTGTTGGGAGAGCTTTGGGAGAATTAGAAAGGGAGAGCTCTTCTAGGAAGAATGACATACTCTCTCGATGAAGAGCGCGGAGAACGCACCACGACTCGAAGGATTTGAAACAACTTCTCAAACCTTCTTCTTCCCCTACATCAAGGTAGAAGACACTTCCCGTGAGGAACGTCACCAACGTTAACGACTCTTCCTCCGATGTTTATGGAGCGACACCATTTTCTGCGATTTCGACAAACGAACCGTGATTCAAGGTAGGGGTTTTTTATTAATTTTAATGGAATAAAATTACACTATTTTTCATAGATGTGAGACTTGGATTGACTTTGGACAATTGATACCAACTAATATGTAGGGTGCAGTTCGAAACAACATGGGCCGACAACCCTCCATTGCTTATTGTTGTTCAGGGGTCTAAGTCAAGAAGGCGCGGTGTCGTCGCATCACGCCGGAGGAGAAATTCCGAACGAGGAAGATGTTGAGACCCAAATCTTGACATACATGGAATTTACATTATTTTTGAAGAATACTTAATACATAACAAAAACAGACACCAAATAACCGTAATAGTTTAGTGTCTTTGGAAACTTGGAACATAATCTTCTAATCATGGTGAAAGATCTTCAATATCTCTCATAAAGATCTTCCACTTTTGTTTCCTTACCTAAAACCTTTCTTTAAATCCTGGGGAAAAGAAAAAATAAAAAGGGTGAGATCAAATTCTCTGTAAGGGTAAACATAGATAACATAAAACAATCCATAAACATTTGAATGCAAAAACATGAACATAAAATCTAAACATCAAAATCTTGAGCAAAGACACAAATCATGGAAGTATGTTAGGCATATATCATAATTGAACATAAATCATGATAAAATAGCATTGGAAGAAAACATGTAATTTTTTAAAACCATTAAGCACATGATATGATTTCCATAGTATGCAAGGCATTACTTCCAAGACCATCTTAGTGGACAAAGCCCCTTTCTGAATTGAGTTCAGTCCTCGTTCCAGTCCTGTATCACTAAACCAGATTAACTTAACGTTCCATCCATTTCTATCTCATGAGATATAAATCTTTACCCAATTAATTGGAGGGAGATATAGGTCCCACCCATCTCATAATGAAATCATTCTTATGTGTGCCACAAAATAAACATAAATCTTACATCATAACCCAATGAATAAAATGGGTTTCATAAACATCAACCCATCATAACATAATCCATATATACAAAATGGATATAATTTCATCATAAAAAAAAATCAAACCATGTAAATAATAGGTACATTATACTTGAGATATGACCATATTAAAGAATTCCATCTTAGATGCAAAATAGTCTTGATAAAACAATTGAAATGAATTCTTCAGGAAAATATCATTTTTCTTCAAAATTATTTTCTTTTTTCAAAATTAAAAGAAATTTTAAATGAAAAGGATTTTGATTAAAATAATCATGAAATCTTGTTTAGGAATCTTCATGAAAATAAGTATTTATGAAACCGTAAAAATCCATTCATGCCGTATAAGTTAAAAAAATATTCTCCTTGTACTTTTATCGGAAAAGTCAAAAAGTTTCTCGTATGGTAAACAAAAGAAATATTCCTTTCATAACATGTGGTAAAAGTAAAAAATGGGTAAAAAGGACTTTAAGAATACATAAAAACACTTTTAAAAAACATGTACATGGATTATAACAATAACCCCAGTAAATACTTATAATTAAACAATATCGGATAAGAACGAGATTGGAAAAATTATCCCTTACCTTATGTCCAATTTCTTCCGTATGTGTCTGAGACTCATATATAGTGGTTTTAAACATATTATTAACTTCTAACAGAACCATCATAATATTTAAAATATCATATATGATTCACTAACGACTTTATATTATCCGTTCATTTGTCAATTCCATGTTAAAGTAATGTTTTGGGTAAAATCGATTCATTTATCGTCCGTGTATTGACTTCTAATTATAAATATGATTACTTAGATCACAATTACTTAATTCCAGAATATAAAACATGATTTATATATAATATTTATTCAGAATATATATATATATATATAATAGATCGATAAATGGAAATAAATACACCGTTCATTGAGATGGTAGGTCGTACGTACGCATGAATGTTGTTTTCATTTCCTTATTTAATTGAATGGAATTAATTAGATGACATACATATATATACATAAATCCAGTTTCATTATTATTTCATATATTTCCTGATTACTTATTATATATACTTTATAATCATTCTTGAATTGTTAACGTGGAAAATGAATCTCTTCGCGTCTTGGAGACGGTAATCTGTACGTACACACGAGCGATGATATCATTCCCATATTTATTGAATGTAATTAGAGTGGATTATATAATATATTAGAAATAGTATGATGTTATAATAATCATATATAGTTATTATTTATAGAATTATATGCATACAAGTAAGGTGGTGGTGGAAAACTGATTACACCACGGCGTGGAGGCGGTATTCTGTACGTATGCACGCGTGGTGATTTCATTTTCCGTAGGATGGATAGAAGGTGAAATAGGGTTGTTTAATATTTATAAAAACATATAAGTGTATAATTAATACTTATGTTATTACTTTATAATAAAACAACTAAATAATAGGATGTAGAAGAAGAAAGAAACTTGAAAGAGTCGGTAGAAGAGATTACCTCTTCCACGACGGACCTCCTTTAAACTTCTTCTTATGGCACTAGAGTTGGTATTTTGAGAAGACCATAACCACTATAATAGAACTAGAGATGTTGAGAATAGGAATTGGAAGGGTTTGGCCGAGCTTCAAGGCTCAAAATGGTGTGAAGGGAATAGGGAAGGGGTGCCCTTTTTACAAGGGAGGAGAGGGGCACTTTTGGAAACCTAAAAAATATTAATTTATAATAAATTCAAACCCCACAGAAAAACATCCAAAATGACCCAAATATGAACTTATATGTGATAGGGTTATAATATCATCAACTAATAAAAATTTAGACATGTTGGTGATTTATTTTAAACATTATCAACTTGATTTATCCTTATTTAATCTATTTAATTTTTTTGTGTTTATAAGATTCTAAATTTTAAATTGTTATAAATAATTACTTATGTGTTTTGAATTGTCCATAATTGAATTATTTATGATATTTTATTACATATAAATTATAATTTATAATTTTTAAATATTTTTGTTATTTTTAATCAATTTTATATTATGTTATTTTTATAAAATAACAACAGTGTCAATTTTGACACTATTCATTTATATGAATTTAAATAAAATCCTCACAGAAGATATGTTCGAAATAAAAGATTTAATATATTCATAAAATTTTATATTTATCTATAAAATTATTGGAGCACATTAAATAGTTCATATAATATTAATTTTAATTTTTGTAAAACCATTTATTTGATATTTCAATCAATAAAATAATTTCAACATCACTATTGTGTCATCTTTAATGATAATTATTTAATACCTAAAAATTATAAATAAGTTCAAATGATGTATATAATACTATTATATTTCTGGATACTATTCATGTTTGATGTTTCATGATTTTTATCACGAAATTAAAATTATTATACTTATAAGATTTAAGAGAGTGACATGTTGTCACTTTCTTTGCTTTTACTAATAATTAAATTATTTTCATGCTCAAAAGTACATAAAATGAATCTAATCCATCCCTTAGGTGATATGGGTTGACTTTTAGTCATCCAATATAATTTTTTCATGTGTTAGGGTAATTTTATAATCTTAGGTTTACCCTTAATTACCTGATTTATCATTATTTGAAGTAAATAAAAATTACCGTAGTTACTATTCATAATATCAAAAAAATAAAAGTAACCTATTAACATAATTTGGACCCACTGAATCAAAATATGGAATCCATTTTTCAAAATTCAAAACACAGACTTTTCAGTAATTAAATTAAAATTTATCCCGTTGTTTAGAAAACGAATTTTAAAAGTTACAATATTGCAAAAGATTGAAATGTTTTTACCTATGAATTCAATGTAAAATTAATGGTAATTACATACATTATATTAAATGGTAAAAATATATTCTATGTATACTTTAAAACCATTCAGTATTATAATTTATCCATATAAAGTATTACGATGAAAAAAGTTGTTTTTCATTAAAATATAGCGTGTTTTTACTATTCATTAAAATATGAAATTTATCAAAATAATATGAAAATTTTATCCAAAGTAAATTTTTATATCCTGATTCCAAATAAAAATTTTAATTTGTCAAATTGAACTTATAAACATTTCCAAAACTAGATTTAAAGTGGGTGCGCCATCAAAAGGCAGCAAAACTGCATTTTTTTAATAATAATTATTTTACATGAAAAATTTATTTTTTTCTCATAACATGTTCTAGAAAATGTGTAAGATGAGTAATAATGTTATAAAAATAAAAATATAGTTAATAATATTCATAAAGGATTGTCCATAATAATATTATAACAATATATTGTTGTTTAGTGAAACTCGGTATTGCGTACAACACACGCTATCGAGGAAGGTCGCGATGGCGTGTAATGTAAGCCATGGAAAAGATGCATGTAGTGCAAACTACCTTTGGTGTAACATAAAAAAAAGACATCAAGGAAATTAAAATGAATAATTCTCATAAAATCTCGGGTTGTTACATTCTACCCCGCTTAAAATGAATTTCGCCCTCGAAATTCGTCAGGGTTATAAATGGTTTACTACTAAAAATTTTCTTTCATAGAAACCCACATCATAAAAAAGAATACTAAAACATAATTTTAAAAAGTGAATTATGAAACATATTGGTTACCCAAATTAACTCATCAATAGGTTTCCACATAGGAGAACATAGGTGAAAATATGGATATGGAAGAGAAAACTTAACCATCAAGTTCTGATGGAGAGTGGTATAGAACATGGCTATGGAAAAGCCAACAATCACAAAGCCATACATTTGTGATGATCTATGGTACCATCTAATTAATCGGATATAAGGACACTAAGACAACATTTTTTTTCGAGATCATTTCCCTAAAGTTGATGAATTTGAATTAGAAGAAATACTTACTTTATTTCGGTGCAATCTCACCGTTGTTTGTGCCTTGAAAAAATTTCACTTCATCTATTAAGGAAATGAGGTTGAATTTTTTATTATTGATGTGTTAGCAGATCACGTGACAGAATGATGGGTCATTCCATCTATGTCAAACAAAATCTTAGAAAAAGTTATCAAATATACATAAGTACATCTATGGTGAGGTTAATCGTATATGATTCCAAAAAATGGACTTATACTTCATCTATAATACTTCTTAATAAAATAAAAATATTTTCTACTAACCAGGGAATTCCTGTAGGCCAGTGGTAGGAAATAAAGGTCGGTCGCACTTCGGTTGTGGGCTCAATTCCAGCAACCTTGTCCGACACGACGGGTTGTCGCCCATCCTACGGGTTGTCCTTTTTCTAAAACAATACTATTATAACAAAAAGTTCTATCCTTAAACAATACTATCTAATGTCCCACATAATCTATTCCAATATTTAGGCTTATCCAAAATACATCTGTTCAATCTCATAGTATAAAGAAAATGATTACATGAAAGGTCACACAACAAGAACGTGAATACCATCATTTATCCCCCATATATCATAAAATATATGTTGTTGGGAACATTAAAAACTTTTTAATACCTTAATCATGTATTCTTTTGCAACATTAATTACCATAGAACCTTAGTGAAAACATGAGTGCTGTCAAAAGTTACCTCTTTCCACATACCAAAATCCCAAAATTTCTATATACTCAAACCACGATATAAATTTGTCCTTATATCAGTCATGAGATCATTTCATTTTTTTATTTATCCCTTAATTATGCGCACATCATCTTCTTTCCAAAAATATTTCAATCACTTGTCATGGTTATCGGGACCATATTCTTATAGAAAACCACAATGTACCAATACACAGATATTTCAATATACTATAAATATAAGGCCCCAGCCTTAAACCTTACTTAATCTTGAGTTATTACAAGATTACACATTGAGGATCTTTTCGGGTTTAGAGTTTTAGAGAATTAGATCATAAAACTTGCATTACATTCCTCATATAATCAAAGTGGTTACAGAAAGATAGTATTCTTCATTCCCATCAATGGAAACACATTTAAAATAAAACATGGATTATTTCTTGACACATCCTTGACTCTATCATCTTATCATGTACCTTTCCCTTGACCTGTGAAAAACATTTCAAAAACTTGGGATGAGCATAAAAACTCAGTATGGGTTATATAAAAAAACATGGAAAGGAAACATGAGTTCATATATACATAAGAATGAAATCATACTTTACCCATAAATCATAGGCACTTTAACATACCTCATAAAATCATGAATAAATCATAGAAATCATAAGAAATAAAGGTAACTTGAGGCATTCATAACATTCTTACGTAGGGAGTAACCCTCTTGGTTACGTTTGGAATACCCATCACAGTATATTCCCTAAAATCTCTTCGGAGAAACCTTAACGTTTCACTCCTTCGCGTTACCCAATGCATTGGAGAGCTATAACGGGCTCACCCGCCCTTAGTTTATCACGGAACCACCCGTCTTCATAATAATACCCAAGAACCATAACATAATCATATCACATAAAACATGCATAAAGGAAACACAAAATTTCCACATTTCAATCATGAGATATCAATACAACACATTGATATAAAAACATTATGAAAACCATTTTCAATACTAAAATAAAAGAAAAGTAAAACATGGTATTTATTTTTTCTTTTAAAAAAAGAAGGTATGGCTTGTAGAGGAAGCCGAAACTCAAATAACGGTCACGACGGCAGAGAAGTCGTTGTCGCCGCATTCGTACGACAAAAACATTCCCTTTTTTCATTTACTAAATGCTTCGTATAAAAAAGATTCCTTTTGAATAAACGTAAAAGTCAAAGGGGTTTATACACCGTATAAAAGAAAGTTGTGTATAAAATAAAATATGCCTCAATGAAAGGAGATTGAGACGAGGTCCCATACCTAGTATCCGACTTGACCCGACCATTCTTTAATCTCCTGAATAATAAACTTGAGTTAATCTGTACTTTCTTATGAATCTTTTTCAGGTTCATTATTCCTTTTATACCATGTTATGAACATCATGTAATCAGTTAAGTTAATAATGTTCATTTTGTTGGTATTTGGTTCTTAAGTCAAAAATAGACTTCTTACACTTACATGTTGTTAATTTGGTCAAAGGTTAATTATATCCAGAATTGTATTCATGATGTAGATATCATATATGTCATATATATCCAGTACATACATGCATTTATAGTATTACATAATCATCTAGAGGTAAGAAATGAAATGCACCGTTCATGGAGACGGTAAGTCGTACGTACGCATGAACGCTACTTCCATTTCTATTTCATATTTTATGGAATGGAATCATAATGATATAAGATTATATTATAATTCCAGTATAATAACATATATAATATCATTAACTTTATCCTTTACACATCCCACATATGGTATTAACGAATCAAATCACTTTCAGGGGGCGGTAGTCCGCACTTCCTAAAAGGAAGATATCATGTTTACCCATAATGGAAACCATAAAGGTATGCCAAAAATGACAAAAACAGAAGCTTAAGTAAAACATAAACATATCATATATCATATATAAAAATATTCACATCATAATGGCCACCTTTGAAGGTGTTAAATGAGTGTTGAACAATCATCATTTCGGGAGGCAGAATTTCGCCATCCACGGAAACTGTATGTTCTTTAACCATTTGATGTAGTTGTGTGAGAGTGTAGCTCAAATAAATAGTATAACAACATACTAGTATATTGATGATACTGGTGTTGTTACAAAATAAGTAAATAAAAAGAGTTTAGGGGGTTGGAGAAGCAAAATAAAACAAATGAACATGAGAGAATGAATTACCTTTAAAAGTGTAACTCTTTTTGATTTGGGCCTAAAGGCTTCCTTTGTAAGGATTATTCCCAAAGGGAATACTCTAGGATGAGAAGAGGGATGTGGAGAGAGCAAATGGGCAGGGGTTGGCCAAGCCAAAGGCTTGAAGAGTGTGTGAAATGAGGTAGAGGTGGGGGCCTTTTATAAGAGGAGAGGAGGGGCACTTTTGGAAAGTAAAGAAATATTACATTATTTGAAAATGTGTTTCGGTTTTAAAAGGTCCCAAATTGATAGAATTCGTGGATAAGGTGATAAGGGTTCGAAAGCCACTCATCCAATTGGTTTTGGACATGTTTAGTTCATAGATTTTACATTATCTTTCTATTTTATTTAAATCGTCAAATAATGATGTCATCGCTGCATCATTATTATGTCATAAATAATTTAATTTATTTAATGTCTAAAAATCATAAACAAAATACTATGATGTACGAAATCTTTTTATCTTTCCAATGACTATTTATAATCAAAAATCTGATCTTTATAACCCCATGTAAAAATTGTTTTTGTAAAACATCTCTTGTTTGTGTCATTTTTACTTTAACATTTAATAAAAAGTTATTTATGTCATTTCCAAACCAATGTGTCTCCATGGGGTCCCCAAGTTGACCCATGGCTTGTCTTGGTCGGCCATGACACAACCAATAAGTTTGGGACATGTTTCTAGGTCATTTCCTATTATTAAAGCATTATTTATACCTTAAACTACCATAATTACCACTAATCGCGATTAAGAACTTAATAAGTTACTATTCACCAAAAAATTATTTTAATCTCATTGAACCACATTTTACTTCTTAATGACAACCATGTATGTCGGATTTTCAAAATTCAATACACATTAGTGGTAAACTTTCATTTAACTGAAAAATCAGTTTGCTTGATTACCACTTAGTGGTTTCACTATTCATCAAAAATTGAAGTTTTTCAGACAATTACCAAAAATTCACCCTAAGCTATATTTGATATTCTGAATTCAAAAATGAAGTCTATTTTACAAAATTCAAATCATATAAGTCACATTAATTAATTTAATAATTAATTCCCGCTGCCAGAGCAAATAGCGTGTTTTTACAAAACAATAAGTATCAAAAGATTGACACCAGTTTAAGTCTAATTTAAAGTGAAATTGATTCCAATGACCAATATTGGATAAAATGGTAAAGATATATTCTAATTTCACTTCAAAACCAATTAAAAACATAATCTAATCATATAAATAAATTAGATTAAAAAGCAGTTTTGATGTAAAATGCAGTATTTTTCACTATTCATTAAAAATGAACATTGTCAGAAAAATACCAAAAAATCACACAAGGTAAATTTTGATGTCCCAATCATAAAGGATAAGTTTATTTTGACAAACATAGTTTATAAAATTGTCAAAATATAGATTCAAAAATGGTTTTCCATCAAAAGGTAGTAAAACAATCTTTTAAGAATATTAGTGTATTCCATGCATAAAATTGTATTTATTTTCATTTTAAGCCTATATAACACTATCTTAATCATTAATAGACATAGATAAAAATATCTATTATTATTTACTTACATGGGATGTTACAATAAAAGTACCTCAACAACATTATTATTGAATTCCAATACATAAGCCCTTCAATCCACCCTCTTCAATGATTGGCATAGAATAGGTCCTTCCTCAATTTAGAAGTAACTTCTTTTGTCAGGGCATTGAGTTGGGTAATGCCCATGTTCTCTGCAGATAAGACATTGGACTCCATAACAGTCTATCACTCTATGACACTTTTCTCCTCATAGATAACATCTTCCCCTCCATTTGAGGTATTCCTCAAGTATATTCTTCCCTTATTTAGAAATCTTAGTCTTCCTTTCTCTATGCTCCTCACCATACTAACATGCATAAAATTCCCTCTTCCTCTTATTTGATGACTTAGGCATACAACTTAAGTTCACCTTGTTAATCATATATCAAGATGACTGATTCGGCATAATCACAATATCTTTCTCTCCAGTAGTTACATAATTTCGTTGATCATAGTCACCAATTAGTCAATTGGAATCGATGTTAACATAATTCCTTCTCATTCCCTCCATTGACTAAGACCAGAAAACATAGTGTAAGAAAAATAACGAGGAACCACATAATCATAAAAAGTCACTTATGGGATGTCAGACATATCAAAAATTCTTTAATCCATGACACCTTAGGTTAAACATAGGTTATTCATGATCATCAACATAATTCCAATACTCTAACCTATACATATAATTAACCTTAGGGACATCCCTAGACATACATTTGAAATATCTCTAGGGACCTCACTAAACTTCTCGAATCCTAGTTTCCAAAGGTTGACCAAAACATTAATCTGATACCATATGTGGAGACCCAAATCTTGAGGTATATGGACTTTACATTACTTTTCTGAAATACTTAATAAATAACAAAAATAGACACCAAAGGACCGTAATATTTTAGTGTCTTTGGAAACATCTAACATAATCTTCTAATCATGGTGAAATATCTTCAATATCTATCATAAAGATCATCCACTTTTGTTTCCTTACCTAAAACCTTTCTTTAAATCCTGGGGAAAATAAAAAATAAAAAGGGTGAGATCAAATTCTCTGTAAGGGTAAACATAGATAACATAAATCAATCCACAAACATTTTAATGCAAAAACTTGAACATAAAATCTATACATCAAAATCTTGAGCAAAGACATAAATCTTGGAAGTACGTATGGCATATATCATAATGGAACATCAATCATGATAAAATAGCATGGGAAGAAAACATGTAATTGTGGAAAACCATTAAGTACATGATATGATTTCCATAGTTTCCAAGGAATTACTTCCAAGACCATCTTAGTGGACAAAGTCTCTATCGGAATTGAGTTCACTCCTCGATCCAGTCCTGTATCACTGAACCGGATTAACTTACCGTTCCAGCCATGTCTATATCATGAGATATAAATCTTTACCCAATGAATTGGATGGAGATATAGGTCCCACACATCTCATTATGAAATCATTCTTATGTGTTCCACAAAATAAACATAAATCTTACGGCATAACCCAAAGAATAAAATGGGTTTCATAAACATCATCCCATCATAACATAATCCATATATATAAAATGGATATCATTTCATCATAAAAAAAGCAATAACATGTAAATAATAGGGACTTTTTACTTGATACATGACCATATTAAATAATTCCATCCTAGATGGAAAATAGTCTTGATAAAACACTTGAAAAGAATTCTTGAGGAAAATATCATTTCTTCATAAAAATCATTTTCTCTTTTCAAAATGCCGGGAAATTTTAAATGAAATTTATTTTCATTAAAATAATAATGAAATCATGTACAGGAATATTCATTAAAATAATGATTTATGAAATCGTAAAAATCCATTCATGTCGTATAAGTTAAAAAAAATATTCTCCTCGTACTTTTGTTGGAAAAGTCAAAAAGTTCCTCATATGTTATAAAAAAGAAATGTTCCTTTCATAACATGTGTTAAAAGTAAAAAATGGGTAAAAATGACTTTAATCATACATAAAAACACTTTTATAAAACATGTAAATGGATGATAACAATAACACTAGTAAATACTTACGAATAAACAATCTCGGATAAGAATGATATTGGAATAATTATCCCTTACCTTATGTCCAATTTATTTCGTATGTGTCTGAGACTCCTGTATGGTAGGTTTAAACATATTATTAACTTGTAACATAACCATAATAACATATATTATATCATATATGATTTACTTAAGATTTTATATTATCTGTTAATTTGTCAATTCCATTTTAAAGCAGCATTTTGGGTAAAATCGTTTCATTTATCATCCGTGTTTTAACGTGTAATTATTAATATGATTACTTAGATCATGATTACATAATTTTATAACATAAAAAATTATTTATTTATAATATATATTCTGAATATACATATATATTATAGATCAATAAATGGAAAGAAATACAATATTCTTGGAGACGGTAGGTCGTACGTACGCATGAACGCTGTTTTCATTTCCTTATTGAATTGAATTGAATTAAGTAGATGACATAAATATATATATATATAAATCCAGTAGCATTATTATGTCATATATTTCATGATTACTTATTATATATACTTTATAATCATTCTTGAATTGTTAAAATGGAAAATGAATCTCATCACGTCGTGGAGACGGTAATCGGTACTTACCCACGAGCGATGATATTCTTCCCATATTTATTAAATGCAATTAGAGTGGATGATATAATATATTATAATCAGTATTATTTTATAATAATTATATATAGTCATTATTTAGACCATTATACCCATCCAAGTAAGGTGGGGGTGGAAAAACTGATTACACCACGGCTTGGAGACGATATTCCATACATACGCACGCGCGGTGATTTCGTTTTCCATAGGATGGATAGAAGGTGAAATAGGGTTTTTTAATATTTATAATAACATATAAATATATAATTAACACTAATGTTATTACTTTATAATGAAACAACTAAATAATAGGAATTAGAAGAAGGACGAAACTTGAAGGAGTCGGTAGAAGAGATTACCTCCTCCTTACGGGCCACCTTTAAACTTATTCTTAGGGCACTAGAGTTGGTCTTTTGAAAAGACCAGAACCTCAATGATATAACTAGAGAGGTTTAGAAGAGGAATTTTCTGGGTTTGGCTGAGCTTCACATCTCAAAATGGTGTGAATAGAAGAGGGAAGGGGTGCCCTTTTTATAAGGGAGCAGAGGGGCACTTTTGGAAACCTCAAAAATATTAATTTATAATAAATTCAAACCCCCCTTAAAAACATCCAAAATGACCTAAATATGAAATTATATGAGATATAGTTGTACTATCATCAACAAATAAAATTTAGACATGTTGGTAATTTATTTTAAACATTATAAACTTGATTTATCCTTATTTAATCTATTTAATTTTATTTGTGGTTATAAGATTCCAAATTTTAAATTGTTATAAATAATTACTTACGTGTTGTGAATTGTCCATAATTCGATTAGTTATCAATTTTTCGACCATATAAATTTTAATTAATAATTGTTAAATATTTTTGTTTTTTTTAAACAATTTTATATTATGTTATTATTATAAAATAACAATAGTGTAAATTTTGACAGTATTCATTTATATGAATTTAAATAAAATCCTCACAGAAGATATGTTAGAAATAAAATATTTAATAGATTAATAACATGTCATATTTATATATATAATTAGTGGAGCACATTAAATAGTTCGTATGATATTTATTTTAATATTTTTAAAAACATTTATTTGATATTTCAATCAATAAAATAATTTCAACATCACTATTGTGTCACCATTAATGATAATTATTTAATCCCTAAATATTCTAAATAAATTCAAATGATGTAGATAATTTTATTAGCTTTATGGATAATATTCATGTTTTAAGTTTCATAAAGTTTATCAATAAATTAAAATTATTATACTTATAAGATTTAAGATATTGACATGTTGTCACTTTATTTGGTTTTAATAATAATTAATTTAATTTAACGGTCAAAAGTCCATAAAATGAATCTAATCCGACCCGTAGGTGATATGGATCGACTTTTAGTCATTCAATAGAATTTTGTAATGTGTTAGGGTAATTTTATAATCTTATGTTTACCCTTAATTACCAGATTTATCTTTAATTGAAGTAAATAAAAATTATCGTAGTTACTATTCATAATATCAAAAAAAATAAAAGTAACCTATTAACATAATTTGGACCCACTGAATCCAAATATGGAATCTATTTTTCAAAATTCAATACATAGATGTTTTAGTAATTAAATTCAAATTTATCCCATTGTTAAGAAAACGAGATTTAAAAGTTAAAATATTGCCCAAGATTGAAATGTTTTTACCTATGAATTTAATGTAAAATTAATGGTAATGACATAAATTATATTAAATGGTAAAAATATATTCTATTTATACTTTAAAACCATTCAATATTATAATTTAACCATATAAATTTTGCGATTAAAAAAGTTGTTTTTAATTAAAATATAGGGTGTTTTTACTATTCCTTAAAATATGAAAGTTATCATAATAAAATGAAAAATTTATCCAAAGTAAATTTTTATATCCTGATTCCAACGAAGAATTTTATTTTTTCAAATTGAACTTATAAACATGTCAAAAACTATATTTAAAGTGGGTGTACCATCAAAAGACAGCAAAAATGCATTTTTTTAATAATACTTATTATACCCAAAAAAATTATTTTGTTCTAATACCATATTCTAGAAAATGTGTAAGATAAATAATAATGTTATAAAATTCAAAATTTAGTTAATACTATTCATAACGGCTAGTCAATAATAATATTATAACAATATATCATTGTTTAGTGAAACCCGGTATTGCGTACAACACACGCTATCGCGGAAGGTCATGATGGCATGTAATGAAAGACAAGTCAGAGATGCGAGTAGTGAAAGCTCCCTTTGGTGCAGCATACAACACAAGACATCAATGAAATTAAAAGGTATAATTCTCATAAAATCATGGGTTGTTACAGAAGGAGGCGGCATCGACGACTGGAGGAAGTGACGGTCGTGTGTCTTCTGCATAAAGAAGAACTGAGGACCACAACTACTGGCCGCATGGCCGAAGAAAAACTAGCCAGTCTTATGACCAGCCGGGCAGGATGAACTGGCAGGCTTTTAGCCAGTCGGGCTGGAGAATAGTGGCCCGCTACCGCGGGCCGCTTCGGCGGGCGAACCGGACGGCAGGAGGCCTGCTGGGTTGAAGAAAACCACAGCACCTGAAGGTTCCACCCAGAGGAACAATGACCCACCCATGCGGGCCACTCATATCGTAGGAGACCGGCCGGCTTTGGCCGGCCAAGAAGGGGGCGGCACCACCGTTTCAGAAAATCGGGGGTCGCGCCCCCCACACCGCTCGCCCAGCTGGCTGAGCCACGACCAGCCATGGGCCGGGCCGCACCCCACCGAGCGGGGCCATTCCCCGTCGGGCCGGGCCGAACCCCCGATGGGTCGAACCCACCGAGGTAGGACGGGCTGACCCACCATCCCACCAGGATTGACGGGCCTGGCCCGTTTTCCTTAAACGTGAAAAACATTTTGACCGTGCATCTGATCGAGGCGTCGTCTGTGGAAAAGGGACCCTTCGGTTGAGGTGCTCCTTTCACGATTCTCTAAGTTATTTTTAGACAAATTTGTAAAATGGCCGGGCTTGGTATGAGCGTAATTCCAACTGGGCCCCTCGAACAGAAATGTCAATAACTCTCAGACCGGGCGTCTTATTGACGCGTCGTCTGTCGTGATGGGTTTCTTTTGATGAGATGTAACTTCAAGATACATCATCTCTGGACTTCGTGATAGATTATGTATTTAACCCTTTGCTCGAGGAGCGAACCCTCCCGAAATCGAGCATGCTGTGTGCGGGAACCCTAGAGCTCGCTGTGACTGCGACGACTTCTATACTGGGATCCTCTGTGGGTTCGATAGAAGTGACTACTGTTCTTGTATCCTGTGTGAGTCTGAAAATTTACAGCAATGACTACTGTTCTTGTATCATGTGTGTGTCTGACAGTTTGGCCTCTGTACTTGTATCCTATGTTGTTCTGACAGAGTAGTTGGTCTTCTATCCTGTGTGGGTCCGACATCTTAGCTGGTATTTTATCCTATGTGGGTCTGATATCTTAGATGAATCAGTGACTACATCTGACCATCTCTATCTCTATATGAAAGATGTATACCTTTGTGAACTGATTCTTGAATTTCAATCATTATCATCGATGTGGTTGACCTTACTTCATTTGTAGACTGGGTTGTGCTTGGGCTCGAGAGTTGGTGCCATATTGAGATTTAAAAATTATGTATATGTATGGGAATATACCTCAGTCGGGTTGGTTGATACTTCGTGTTTGTATCTCACTTCTGTGGTTTATCCTTCGTGGATTCTGGGAGACCTTCGGGGGCTCGGAGTCCCTACTGAGTATCGTATACTCACCCATGCATGGTCTATGCCAGCACTATGTTGTGTTGGATGCAGATGACAGAAAACATTGATCGAGGTAGATACTTGTAGAGCTGAATAGTACACGGAGGTGGACAACTTGGTATGACGTACATGGGGGGGACGGACAGACCTGAGGTGCTGAGGAGGCCATCTGTACCCACCCTTCAGGTGGGATTCCCAGAGGATGACTCAATAGTTGCTGTTTAATTTATTGCAGTTGTACTAACTTTTCAGCTGTACTGTACTTACTATTGGGCTTTTATTTCCCACCCCTTTCCTTTCTGCACTTACTTTTGTATACATTTATACTTAGTTCTTACTTTAGTTGCATACTCCGTTGTGTTTGTTTACTTTTATAAAAGAAAATCAATCCCAGTATAGGGATTTACGCATTTGGTTCTAGTCGCTAGCCCCTTGCCTATGGAAGGTGGGCTTGGGGTAGTCAAGGCACGAGCCCCGAGGACGAGTCGTGACAAATTGGTATCCGAGGAGTCGGTTCTATCGCAGAACTCATGACACTGATCATTATTTTTGTTAAGCTATACTATTAAGATTATTGAGTATTGTTTTCATTATAGGGAGTCCAGTGTTGGCGCGCCGACCAATGTATCCATACACCAGGACCCTAACCTCTGATTTTCTACTCAGTGCCTGAAAAAACTGATTGAGTGTGTGTTTCCATTGAAACTTTTTCTTTGTGATTACTTTATGTTACCTCACCTGGTATAATGTTTGACCATGGCACACCTGTTTCTATTCAGGCTGGCCCCACGTAGGCATCTAGATAGGGTTCTGAGTTACGTACGCGATGGTAGCCCATCGAGCGACGAAGCCTTGGTGTAGGGACCCATCACAGCGGAGGAACCAACGGTACCACTACCCTCTAGGTCACTGATACCACCAACCCCATCAGTAGAGAGTGCACGCCACCTGAGTTCATTGCATGAGTTCTAGCGATAAGGTCCACCCAGGTTCTACAGAGAGACGGAACCACAGCAAGCTGAGTATTAGCAGGAGGTTGTCGTCAGAGTTTTTAGATTGGTAGGTACACCATCGGACCTCATGGTGATTCTTGTCGCGAGACTCCTGTATGCGGCAATAGGTAGATGGTGGAGCCTGATTCTCTAGGTGCATGATTAGGCATCTTTACTATGGAAGGACTTCGAGAGACTCTTCCACTCGGAGTTTGTTCCAGCCACCCTTCGTGAGGTGTAGATTCAGAAGTTACTACATCTGCAGCAGGGCAGCATGATAGTAGCTCAGTACTCAAAGAGGTTTACTGACCTATCACACTACTCCACAGATATTTTACGGGGCCTGTTCTTAAGGGCACAGACCTTTGAGTAGGGACTCATGCATGAGATATAGGCTTCGACGATTCCCATTAGCATCCCGACACAGGAAAGGGTGCTAGAGTGAGCCCTTCTAGTAGCGATTTTTCTCGCTGAGCAGTTACCTACGGTGAGACCCACCAGAGGCCAACACATAGCAGAGTCTTCTACAGCCGGCAGGAAGAAGATGTCGCAGAGGTCCAAGAGGACTAGGCCATCCGGTGGGCGACCTCAGGATACAAGTTCAGTTGTGCGGGGCACATGAAAAAGAGCCATCCTTACAAGGAGTAGGCAGTGCTATGCATGTGGCGGGCAGGGCCACGTGGCTCGTGACTGCCCGACCTGTCATGCAGACGAGCTGTAGACAGTAGAGGGACCACCTAGGCAGAGGTAGAGGTTTGAACATGGTGGTCTTTCTAGAGTAGGCTGATGTGGCAGAGGAGCTGGCCGAGCAGCGGGTGGTGGACGATGTTCCAAGGCTCTACCTCCACCAATACCAGGAGGTCCACCCCGACCATAGGGAGCTGGCAGACAGAGACAGGCTCCGCTCTAGTCATTCGAGGCCTAAAACCACAACACACCTGAGATGATTCGAGGTACTATCTATATCTACTCAACCTTTACTTCAGTACTTATAGACACAGGTGGGAGTCATTCTTTAATTGTCGCTGCCCTTGTTCAGATCTCGGAGATTCCGAAAGAGCCGTTGGCTTGATCCGTACAGTTAGAGACTCTTACGAGAGAAGACTCGATGATTATGCACTGGTTCCGGCAGTGTGAGCTTACTCAAGGAGGAAAAAACATTGGCTTGGATCTTCTTATTATGGCGTCAATACCCTACAAAGTCATCTTGGGTATAGACTAGTTATCTACAGTCCCTGATCAGATCGACTGTATTAGGCTCAAAGTGCGGTGTGTCCGCATGGATGGGACCAGGTTCACCATCACTAGCAAGAAGGGAGCCTTTGTAGATCATGATGGAAATACATAGAGGAGAGGGCAGCCGATCACACATCATTTGGCTAGTCTCATCCTCAGAGCGGTTGATGTGCGGAGTCTGAGTTTTCCTCTTGTGGTGGATCAGTATGCGGATGTTTTTCCTGACGACTTTCCAGGACTACCTCTTCGTAGAGAGGTAGACTTCTACATAGTATTTTACCCTAGGATAGCACTGATATCTACTCCAGAATATTGGATGGCTCCCACTAAACTTCGTGAGCTATGGGTACAGCTGGAGGACTTGAAGGGGAAGGTATTTGTCTGACCCAGTGTTTCACCCTGTGCTTCTCTGATTTTGTTCTCCAAGAAGGCGGATGGGACCATACGACTATTTGTCGACTACCGTCACCTGAATCAGGTGACCATGAAGAAAAAGTACCCACTTTTGAGGATTGATGACCTCTTTGATCAGCTCAATGGATCACGATGGTTCTCAAATATATACCTTAGGTTAGGATATCATCAGCTTAGAGTTTGAGATGAGGATGTGCAGAAGACGACCTTCAGGTTTTGGTAGGGCCACTAAGAATTCCGGATTATGCCCTTTCGCGTAACCGAAGCTCCAACAGTGTTCATGAGTCTCATGAATAAGATCTTCGAGCCTTACCGTGATCGATTTTTTGTAGTCTTCATCATCGACAAATTGATTTACTGGACTACTGAGGTGGAGCATACCTATCATTTGTGGGTAGTACTGGACACACTCTGAGAGCACCAGCTTTATGGTAATATCTTGAAGTGCCAGTTCTGGATTCGAGAGGTTCACTTCTTGGGACATGTCATCATGGAGGCTGGAGTTGCAGTGGATTTAGCGAATATCGAGGCAGTACCTGCTTGGGAGCCACCCAAGAGTGTGATAGAGGTGCGGAGTTTCCTCTGTCTGGCTGGGTACTATCGGAGATTTATTCCAGACTTCTCTAGATTTGCAGCACCACTTTCATCTTTGAAGAATAAGGGGAAACCCTTCATGTGGTCAGATAGATTTCAGCAGAGCTTTCAGGAGCTGAGTCAGAGGTTGGCCAGTGCGCCCATCTTGAGGCTACTAGAGGAGGGCGTAGGGTACGTAGATTACTAAAACACATCAGGGACCGTACTCGGGTGTCTCTTGATGTAGGAGTGTGAATTGATCGCGTATGGTTCACAGCAGTTGAGACAGCATGAGCATAATTATGCTACCCATGACCTGGAGTTAGCAATATTGGTATTTTCCTTAAAGATGTGGTGGTACTGTCTGATGGGAGAGCGTTTTATAGTCTACTCTGACCACCAGAGTCTCCGGTACATCTTCTTGCAGAAGGACCTGAACCTGGGATAGCGGCGATGGATTGAGTTCATCTCAGACTATGACTTTGAGATTGACTATACTCTTGGGAAGGGGAACATTGTAGAAGATGCTCTCAATATGAGATCAGGTATTCAGCTATTTGGAGAGGCGACAGAGTAGTTGGAAGCGTTGCAGATATCCTTTGTGGATAGAGATGGAGCAGCCTTTCTTCAATCTCTCACAGTCACTCCTCCACTTCTACAGCGGGTCAGAGAGGCACAACATGGGGATGTTGAATGCGAGGCGCGACGTGGTCAAATATCCACAGGATAGAAATCTGATGGATTTTCTGAAGGTGGAGAGCACGCCATCCTCTTTAGAGGATGTACCATAGTACCAGTTTCATTACAGGAGGAGGTTTTGAGGGATTTTCACACTTCCCCTATAGCGGTACATCCAGGAGTGGAAAAGATGATCCAGGACCATAGACGACAGCACTGGTGTCCATGTATGAAGAAGGATGTAGGATAGTTTGTATCATGATGCCTCACTTTTCAGCAAGTGAAGGTGGAGCACTTGGTACCAGTAGGCATGTTACAACCCTTAGAGGTCCCAGAGTGGAATTGGAATAGGATATCCATAGATTTCGTGATGGGGCTTCCACATACATCTAGAGGATACGACTCTATTTGGGTGATCGTAGACCGACTCACCAAGTTGGCCCACTTCTTACAAATCAGAGAGCAGGGCTCAGTAGAGAGATTGGGATGCCTCTACATCCAAGAGATCTTACAGCTTCACGGTCTTCCATCGACTATCGTCTCCGATCGAGATGCTCGTTTTACTTCCCGACTATAGAAGGGATTACATGAGTCTTTTGGGATGAAGCTTCAGTTGAGCACCGCCTTCCATCTTAATACAGATGGTCAGACTAAGAGGACCATGCAGACTGTCGAGGAAATGCTTCGTGTATGTGTCCTTGACTTTGTTCGTAGCTGGGAGGATCTCTTACCCTTGGTGGAACTTTCATACAACAACATCTCTCACTCCACCATCGATATGAAACCTTACAAGGCATTGTATGGACGTCCTTGCAGATCACCTCTATGCTAGATAGACCTAGGGGAGTCAGCACTTGTAGGACCAGAGATGGTGCAGGCTACAACGGAGAAGGTGCAGATCATCCAAGTGTGGATGAAGACAGCACAGAGCAAACATAAGTCCTATAATGATAGAAGATGGAGACCACTAGAGTTCGAGGATGGCAACCACATTTTTCTACGGTTCTCACCTCGACTAGGTCTGTGGATATTTTTACAGGGTGGAATGTTACCTCGGTATTTCATCGGGTCGTTCCCGGTCCTCAGTAGAGTAGGTGAGGTGGCTTATCGCATGGACCTTCAATATCAGTTTCACCGAGTACACGACGAATTCAATATATCTCAACTGAGAAGATATGTGCACGACCCATCCCACATCATTGACCACAGGGAGCTAGACATCGATGACGGGGTGACATTTGAAGAGGTACTGATGGAGATCGAGGGTCGACATGAGTGGGTCCTACGTGGATGTTCAATTTCTCTGGTGTACATTCTCTTGCAGCACGAGAACCTCTAAGAGAGCACATGGGAGCGGGTGGCTTAGATGCGTGATCGGTACCCCCATTTGTTTCGCTAGTGTGTGTTGCATCTTTATGGGGATGTAAAGCCCTGAGGTGGGGGTAATGTAAAGACCTTGAAATTTCAAGGAAATTTTTTTCATAGATTCTTTTGAATGTTATGAGTCTGTAGTTTCTGAAGGCGCCTAATTACAAGGCTCGGTGTTCCCGGAGTCAATTTTTAAATTTTTGTTCAGGTACGTTCAGTAAATGTACGTGGGGGTTTTTCTATCTTTTAAACCGGTTCTTGGAATTGCAATCTGAGGGCACCGATGAACTCACATGGCTGGTATTCACCTAAGGAGACCTTTACTGCAGCTGTGTTTGGACGGGAGTGGTTTTTTTATTTTGGGGATTCATAGCGAATTAAATAAAATTTTTGTATTGTACAATTTTATTTAAGAGGTGTTTATATCCACCAAAGGGAAGTTTGGCTGGGGACCACACCCCACATAACCTCCCATGAGAGGATAATGTGTTGTGGGGCCCACAAAAGCACCTAACTCTTCATCTCCCATTAACTCCTCTTTAATTAATTTGACAACTCCACTCTTTTTGTTGAACTCTCCACCTCCCACTTGTTGTCATTAATATGGAAACACCATTAATTAATTAATTGAACACCACATTTAATTAATTAATTTAAATGTTTGAATTTTGAAAATCATGTGAGAATAAAATAATTTCCTAATATATTATTTTTCCACTCCACTTTTTGTGTTGGGAGAGCGTTGGGAGAATTAGAAAGGGAGAGTTCTTCCACAAAGAACGACAAACTCTCTCGACGAAGAGCACGAAGAATGCACCACGACTTGAAGGACGTGAAGCAACTTCTCCTACATTATTCTTCATCCACATCAAGGGAGAAGACACTACACACAAGGAATGTCACCAACATCAATGAATCTTCCTCTAATGTTGAAAGAGAGACACTGTTTTCCGGGATTTCGACGAACAAACCTTGATTCGAGGTAGGGGTTTTTGATTAATTTTAATGGAGTAAAATTAAACTCTTGTTATACAATGTGTTCCTTGGATAAACTTTGGAAAATTGATACCAACTAATATGGAGGGCGTGGGTCAAACCAACATGGCCCAATGACCCTCCGTTGGTTATTTTTGTTAGGTGGCTAAGTCAAGAAGGCATGGTGTTGTCGCATCACGCCGAAGGAGAACCGCAGAACGAGGAAGGTGACGCCGTCGACAACTGGAGGAAGTAGTAGTCGTGTGCCGGACGCATAGAGAAGAACCTCGGCCCGTAACTGCAGGCCTCTTGGATGATGAAGAACATGCCAGTCTCATGATCGGCTGGGCAGGAAGAACCGTCCGGCTTTTAGCCGGCTGGGTTGGAGAACCGCGGCGCCTCTTGGCGCCGCCCTGCGGAGAACTGCAACACACTACCGTGGGCCGCTTCGGCGGGCAAACTGGTCGGCATGCTTCCGAACGGGATGAAGAAGGCCGCGACACCTGATAGTGCTGCGTGGGGGAACAGTGGCCCACCCATGTGGGTCGCTTGCACTGGAGGAGAGCGGCCGGCTTCGGCAGACCGGGCAGGAGGGGCGGCGCCGCTCGGCGCCGCCGTTTTAGAAAACCGGGGTGGGGGGGGGGGGTGGTGTGCCCCCCTTACCGCTCGAACAACAAGCTGATCCATGACCCACAGTGGGCCGGGCTTTGCCCCGCCGAGCCAGGCCGATCCCCCAGACGGGTCGAACCCGTCGAGCCAGGATGGGCTGACCCGCCAGCCCACTGGGCTTGACGGGTCTGGCTCGTTTCTCTTAAAGGCGAATTACTTCTTGACCGCGCATCCGATCGACGCGCCGTCTGCGGCACCAGGACCCTTGTGATGAGGCATTCCTTTCATGATAATCTATGTGTGTTTCGGATAACTTTGGGAAATATCCAGGTTTGGAACGAGCGTAATTCCAACCGGGCCCCTAGAATGGAAAGGCCAATAACTCTCAGACCGGGCATCCGACTCACGCGTCATCTGTCGCGTTGAGTTTCTTTTGATGAGACGGAACATTGGGATACATAAACTATAGACTTATGGATATTTGATGTATCAAACCCTTTGCTCAAGGAGAAATCCATCCCAGAATCGAGCATGTTGTGTGCAGGAACCCTAGAGCTGGCTGCAACTATGACGACAACTGTACTGGGATCCCCCGTGGGTTTGACAGCGATGACTATTGTTCTTGTATCTTGTGTGGGTCCAGTAGTTTACAGTGATGACTACTGTTCTTTTATCCTATGTGGGTCTACAGTTTGACCTATTTAATTTTATCATGTGTGGGTCAGACAGAGTAGCTGGTCTTGTATCCTGTGTGGGTCCGACTGCTTAGTTGGTCTTATATCCTGTGTGGGTCTGACAGCTTAGATGAATCTTTGACTTCATCTGATCATCTCTATCGCTATATGAAATATGTATACCTATGTGAGATGAGTCATGGCTTTTAATCATTATCATTGATGTGGTTGACTTTACTTCCTGTTTGGACTGGGTTGTTCTTCGGCTTGAGAGTTGGAGCCAAACTGAGATTGATAACTTATGTATATATATGGGCATATACTTAAGTAGGGTTGGTTGATACATCATGTTTGTATCTCACTTATATGTTTTATCCTTGTTGGATTATGGGAGACCTTGGGGGGGTCTCGGGGTCCCTACTGAGTATCGTATAATCACCCCTGTATGGGATATTCCCGCACTATGTTGTGTTGGAAGCAGACGACGGACATCACTGATCGAGGTAGAGAATTGTAGAGCTGGATGGTACCTGGAGGTGGACCACTTGGTGAGACGTACACGGAGTGGACGGATGGACCTGAGGTGCTGAGGAGGCCATCTATACCCACCCTTCAGGTGGGATTCCCAGAGGACAACTCGGTTGTTGTTGTTGTTTACTTTACTACAGTTGTACTAGATTTTCAGTTGTACTATACATACTATTGGGATTGTATTTCCGGCCCCTTTCCTTTCAGCACTAGCTTTTGTATATAATTTTACATAGTCCTTACTTAAGTTCCATACTCTGTTATATTTGTTTACTTTTATAAAGTCAATGCCTTCCCAGTATAGGGATTTATGCCTTTGGTACAAGTCGTCAGCCCCTGGCCTATGAAATGCGGGCTTGGGGTAGTCACAGAACAGGCCCTGAGGATGGGTCATGACACTCTTAATTAAAGGTCATCAGATGTGTGAATCCAATCGAATGAAGGGTTCTTTTATATAAGAGAGGTGAGTGTAACTTTTAGATGATCTTAAAATATTAATTTCTTATAAATTGATTTTTATTTTCAAATAGATCTAAATTGATTTATTTAGATTTTATGATGGGGATGAATCTAAAAACATCTCATAAAAGTATTTTTAGAGAAGTTTAGTTATCAAAATTAACCGTATCTTTTGGATTTAATCCTTTTTTAAACAGATTAACTCTTATTGTGTTTATATTTCTTTTTATAATATACAGTTAAAATAGTTAATAGAAAATAAGAAAAGATCAAAAAATAGATCATTTATAAAATTTTTAACATTACCCTAGTTTTTTGGATGATCCTGATATTTTTATGAATTTTATAAAATTTAATAAAATATTTTTTATTTTAAATTATCATTTATGTCAATTGTGATACTATTCAAAATATTTATTTTTAAAAATACCAAACAACAATGACAATATAGAGAAAACATACATCATGTCAATAACTTGTCTATGTTAAATTTAAAATTTTAGGATGTCATTAATTAATTAATGTTTTATTTATTTCAATACTCTTAATATCATTTAATTTATTTTTCCATTAATAACTCATTTACGACATCATTATTGTTTCTTTATTTAAATGAATTATTTATTTCCAAAAAGTATAAATAAATTAAAATTTTATATATAATAATTTTATATTTTTAAATACAATTTATATTTGACCATATCACTTATTTATCCTCATATTAAAAATTATATTGGTATTAAAATTTGAATATAAAATTATTAACTATTCTTTAAGTAAAATGTAATAAATGACCAAATCATACACAAGTGGCTAAAAAGTGATCAAATTTTTGAAATAAGGTTGATTTTGGTTGAAAAACACTAATCCAACTATGTTAGGACAACTGTTATGGTAATATTAAATTATTTCAATTTAATTATTACCATTAATTACTATATTTACATTTAATCATGGTAAATCAAATTCAATTGTTACTCTTCACCAAAAAAAATATTTTGATACGATTTGACCATACTTTTAATACAAAATAAAAACTTGTATTTATATTTTTGGAAATTCAATTCACAGATGTGGTAAAATTATGTTTAATTTTAATCTATAAATGATGTTTGAAGGCGAGTAAAGGAGATGTTCAAAAGTTTAATAAAATTTTTGATATCTAATTCTAATATAAAAATGATATTTAGGACATAATTTGGGATAATATATTTAATATGTATCTATTATGACATTAAAATAAATTCAATTTCAAAAAATTATTTAAATGAAAAATCATGTTTTTTACAAAAATGCAGTATTTTTCCTTATTCATCAAAATTATAACTTTTTAGGAAAATTCATAAAATTCACCATAATCTAATTTTTTTATTATGAATAAAAAATTGTGTATGTTTTGAAAAATATAACTCATAAATTTCATAATTTGGCTAATATTATGAATAACAATTTTTTAAACGTCTATTTTGATAGGTCAGGGTGTGCTCGAACTCGATGGTTTGTGCAACACAAGCTATTGAATTATTTAAAAGGAAGTGTACACTAGATTCTTGAGGGATTATAACCCCCCCCCCCAAATAAATTTCACCATCTTAATTTTTATCTCAATAAATAAGGGTTCAATATTTTATAATTCCATTGATTAAAACTCACATTAAAAAATTAATGATAATAAATACTTTTAAAATGGGGATGCATGAGACTTAAAGATTACCTAAAAAACACAAAATTAGATTCCCAAATAAGTATAAAATTAGTGATGTGTGAAAATATATAAATTTTGGAGAAAAATAATTTCATCAGAATAATATAAATAGAATGTAATGGTTAATGAAAAAAAATTATAAATCATTATAGGATAAAAAAGACCAAAAGTTCATTATAAATGAAGTTAGAATAAGGAATTTTTTTACAAGATCCCTTTATGTGATCTGAGTTATTATAATACTATCAAGAGATGGAAAAAAAGAAAATATGGTTAATTGGATTCTTTCTATTTTATAAGAATAATTTCATCCTTTAGTTGGGCTTTGAGTAACATCAACTTTTATCTCATCTCTTACTCCAAAAAAATGAATATTCTGGATAAATTTTTCATTCATGAAGCAAAAAAATAATCTTTTCACATATCATAAGATCCATAAAGTAATAAAAAATTTATTCACACCATAAATATATATTTACCCAAACAATTTTTTTTTATCACGTTTTACCTAATATGTAAAGAACAAAATATAAATAAATAATACACTCATATTTAAAATGTAATTAATAATTCCCAAATTTCAACTTTAAAAATTACATAAGTAGTTCTCCTTGAGACTCTTCAGATATATGTTTGAAAAAATTCAAAACCCAATTTTTTTTAAGTAATTTCACTAAATTTCTGGAATCAACATAACTTTAATCCCCAAATAATATATATTATCTCATAATGTCAAACACCAAACTGGTGAATACCACGATCATATATTCTCTTAAAAATACCAATCCTTTCCCAAAAAACCACAATAACCATAAAATCAGAATGAAAACTTAAATACATCAAATAAATAACACTATAATTATTCCACAAATAAAATAACCAACTATCAACTATATTCCATAAATACAAAATATAGTAATCTTCATAAAGGATCACATATTAAAATTTGTTATTAAATACATAATAAATTCCAAGTTCAACAATACTATCTAATTTATATTTTCAATATATATAATCTTGTTATTCTAACTAATAATTATTATCTCAATATCAAGCATTTAAGAATTATTATTTATCACTTAATCTTATGCTTTCAAAAAATATCAACATATCATTAAATCACATTTCAAGGTTATTTATGGAATTCGAAATATCCTTGAAAATATTTAAATAATATTCACTACAGAAAAACTTTGATATGTTCTCTAAATTTTATAAATAGAATATCATTGATAAAACACTTATTTAACATAATTATTTAATACCAATACCTAAGAAATTCATCATTCAACTTTCTTCTTAAACCATTAACTTTTATTTTTATCTTATTCTTTAATACATCATTTTATTCAAATTTCACTCATAATCATATTATCTTTAAAAGTAATATTGATACACATATAATCTTGTTTATCCTCTTTTTGATTTTCCCCCCATGACATCAACATTCATATTAAAAATACATTTCACATTTGGAAAACTTTTTTATATAAGACACCATATAGAAACCATTATTCACGTATACTAAATTAACTAAATTTTTTTTTCTCAACAATTAAATTCCATATTCCATTATTTTCCACAAGTAAAACATCTTCTTGACAATTTGATAAATTTCCATTTGTTTTTATACCCACATATTTTAAATGTAAGAAGATGGATCTTTTTCCCTCCAAGGACTATTAAATATACTCCCATTAAAATATAGTATTCTCTTATTAATTGTGTTATGATATAATCTCTAATCGATGTTTTTACTCATATAACAAGATACATCATTAGGCATAATCAGAAGTGTGTTCATTCAAACTCCCATTTAAATTAGTTTATAATTATAAAAATCATTCAATTTTCCATCATATTCAGATATAAAGGATTCCTCTGGATCCAACCATTGAAAAATACTAAAATTAATTGTTTGAGAAACAATAATCATTATTCGCAATCATGTAATTATAAAAAATCATTTATAGGATGCCCAAATCATTACAAGTTATTTTAAGTCTATGAAACATTATGTTTAACATTGGTTATACATTCTATTAAACTATTTAGATACATTATAATGGATCATAAATAAAATTTGGATTGAATCAACCATTTACCTTTAAATTTTTAACCATGTTATCAGTATTTGGTACACAATTCGTACATTGTAAACAAATCATTTAATTCCAAAATTTCATATTTCATAGTTCTTTCCCCTTTTTGAATCTATTCCAAAACTCTATCCACATTAATGTATCCATAAATTTATGTATTTTCTAATACAACTACACATGATATACATTAAAACATTAGGATGTTATCCAAAATTTATGCTTATCCCATGGGTTTTTAATAAATTTATCTAATCATAATCTAAAATTAATAATAAATACATCCTTTTGATACAATATATAAAACCCAAGACTAACATGAATAAATTTTAATCATTTTAGATTAAAAATAATATTATTTCATGAATGATCATCGATATATCCCATAAATGTATTTTCAGGTTTTACACATCTTAAACATACACTACTTAAAACCTTTCATAATAATCTATATGAACGTATCATATGAAATGGTGTGAACAAAATAATAGTTAGTGTAAATATAATATATATAAATGAATGAACATAATTGAGTATAACATATGTATAAGGGTATGATAACATGTTAATAACATATGATAGTCATACTAAATCAATTAAAGACCATAAATCATAACTCATAAAATAAATTTCCTACTTAACAAAATTCATAAGTACTAATTGTGTGGAATTATAAATTATCAATAATGATCTATGAGATCCCACCATAAGTGTAATACATAGGCTTTTGGAACACACAATAGCATAGAAAATCACTTTATTACAAAAGATATACTCTTAATACTATCATTTTGGACATAACCATTTCAAAAATTCTCTTTATCATAATGTATTTATGGTTACCTTAATCATATCTTATGATTATATTAAATATTTTTCCCATTAAGAGTATCTTAACACCATCACCACTTCCTAAATCATTAGAGGGATATATAATTCTGGAACAACACATCACATAATTAAAAAAAACATATGAGTACCATAAGATCATAAAACCTTCCTCATATAAACATATCATAACCTATGGAATGGAAATTGGTTTTATAAAGATTTTACCATTCCATCATATAACAACATATGGAAATGAAATGGGATTCATAAAGGAGTATTCATAACATATTTTCGTAATTGAAAAACAAATGGGTTTCATAGATTTATCCTTAAATTATCATCAATATAAGTTATCTGGAGAACAATATTGGATGGTACCATAAGAACATATCCATATTAAACTATAATGGCCATTAAAAAAAATTCATATAGAAAAAAACATCTAAAAAAACATTCAATCCTTTCTGTAAAAATAAGAGAAAATATCAACATCTTTTGATAACATATTAATTAAAAATTCCAAGAATATTGAAAAATAATTTTATTTTAAAATATCAAAGGAAAATTTTAAAGTAATATTAAATGTTAAGAACACTCCTGAGAGTGCGGAAATATGTTCATGTCATATATCATAAAAGAAAACATTACTTTCACACCTATCATAAAACATAAAGAAAGACTTAATCATAAAACATTAAAAAACACTCATTTCTAAATATTTTAAATAAAGTCTAAGGTATTGAAAATAATCTTTTCATAACATTTAATGTTTAGGTATGAATTTTATAAAATAATTTTGAATATAATTGACACTGAAGAAACTTTTCTTCCACCAAAGTCTAAGTAAGTTCAAATTTTCATTAAAATAATTTTCCATATCTTTTTAAGTAAAAATACAAGTAATATGGTACTAATACTTAAAAAATATTAAAATATATAAATTAAAATAAAATATATGGGGGTTCAAGGTTAATTTTCATAAATTCCTTTAATGAAAATTTATCATAAGAAATCTTCAAAATGAAATTAGACTCTATCCTAAACCCATAAGTTCTTTAGTAATATCAGAATCAAAAAATATGAAAGAGAATAACTAATAATGATTTGTAAATACACGTGATTATCATAAATATCATTATATATGATATCCATTTATGTAATTTAAACAACCTAAAAAACATATGTTAATATTTCTTATGTCTCACAGAAACTAAAGTGATATGAGAAACAGTTACCTCATGTCTCGTCATGATTCGTATTTGTTTAAGAATAAAAGATAATAAATTTATATTTATTATAAATCTATTCACGAAAAATATTCATAAATATATTAATCTGTGTGATTTCATTATAATTTTCAATTATCCTTTTATTGAAAAAATTTCCCTAAAATGGTCATTCTTGTGAAACTTGTCAATTTTCCCTGAATGTTTCAATTTGACACCTTGGTAATTATTCCATCATACATAGAAAATTAATAATGAAATAATTATCACATTTATTCATTATATAAAATTTAAAAAACTTTATCATAAATAGGTGATGGAGATGAATTACATCACATTGTGGAGATGGTAGTCTATATGTTCACATGAGTAATTTGTTCTCATTTCAATGGATGGAAAAAAATTATATTGAATTATAATTACCTTCATAGAATAATTATTATATCATAAAAACAATATATATTATTGAAATTTATCCTTATTACCATCCACATAAATAGGCAGTTAAAAACATATCACATTTTTTCAGGGATATGTTAGTCCACATTTAAACACTGGCGACGTTTTTGTTTTTCAATTTATGGTAAAGTAAGAATTTTGATAAGGTACTATTACAAAAATAGAAAAACATTTTCATAAAAATTATATGTAAAAATTAAATCTATCATAATAACCAATAATGAAATATTATTATGGAAAATGAATCATATCACTATGAGGAGGCCATACACCCCATGTAAGCTGGAGTGATACCTTAATTTTTCTATTTGATAGGAAAAATATTTCAATTATGTTATTAAAATAACAAAATAACTTCCTTATATATCGAAAATACATAGGGTATTAAATTGGAATGGTTAGGATATAATTTAAGGGGGTATAAATAAAATAAAATGAACATGCCCAGTCTAGATAATTACCTCCCCTTTTACGAATCTCTTTTAGATCTATACATAATGATAATAGGGATGCTCTTTTATGAATGAAAAAAACCTATAAAATGTACATACAGATTTATAACTTTTTTTTGGTTTTGTAAATCTAGGTGTCTCAAGTTGTTGTCATTAATAGAGCAGAGGGAGTTTGTAATAGTAAAGAAAAGAAGACAATCTGAATTACATAAATTATTTAAATATGATAAATAATTTTTCATATAAAAATGGAGAAAAGTTGAAAAAAAATTATTCAATATTGTTTAAAGTTTATACCCACTCCAACTATGTAATTTGGATAGATTTATGCTTCATTTTAAACCTTATATTTTTGTTTATCCCCTTCATTAATCAATCTTCCCCTTAACCATGGTAAAAACATTTTCAAAATAAATTGTTTCATAATTTTCTATAAAGGTAAAATATGACTTAAAAATGTCCAGAGATGAAATTGAATAACATATATCACCCCCTATTTCTATATTCAATATTTTATCACATATAAATCATTTAATATTATATTATTTAGCATCAAATACTTTTAAATCCAATTTATGAACTATTCACATATTTTGACATAAAATAAATCAATATAAGAATGGATTCAAAAATAACATATTTCAATATAAAATTTGAATCATAATTAACTTTAAAATTCATGTGACCCAATAATTAATCAAAAAATATTAATTTTATGTCCTTAAAATCACTTTGATTTTTTACTACTTGTGTAAATACTACTTCAATATGCTATAAGTATTTAAGGCAATCATATCATCGCTAAAAATTAAAAAAAATATCATGGTAAAAAATAATCCAGATTTCTAATTAAAATTTTGAACTTAACATAATGACTTTATATCCCAATGAAAAAATGTTATAGATTTTAATACAAAGACTGTGACATTTTATTTTTATTCTTTTTTAAATTAAAATTAAGGTCATTATAAAACAAATTGAATCATGTTTCCTTACCTTCAAATATTGGATGAAGATGACTAAAATAAACTCAAAAAATATAAATAATGTAGGATTCATATAAAATTTTAAATCGTTATCACATTATTTTAAACCATAATTACATGATTTACCAATACCAATATGGAAAATATTAACCAAGTTTACTATTAATTATAACCAAAAATTAATTTCACCAATTTACGAAATTATAAATTCTAATTAAAAATACAGAATCAATTTTATCCAATTGAATACCTATAACTAGATAAAATCAATTTTAAAATAGACCCATAAATCATGATGAAAAGAAGTTTTATAGAAAAATGAATTTTTAACTATAAAAGGGATTTTATACCAAAATTATGTATAATGTGAATCAAATAAAATTAATTGTATTTTTTAAAAAAATAAACTGATTAAATTTAAAAGTACTTATAAATTTTGAATTAGTAAATTCATGAATAGAAAATCAGTTTTCTACAAAATCAATATTTTTAACTTTTATCTGAATAATCAAACTTTCCAGAAAAATACCAAAATGTCAAGATAATATAAATTTATTATTTTTATTTCATAAATTATATCTATTTATTACAACATAATTAATAAAATTAGAAGAATTTTTTTTCATCTACACTAAAAAATCAATTAAACCCATTTTTGAAATAAATGTATTCATAAAGAATAATATAACATTATTCTCATTCCACTCATAATAATAGATATTAAATGTATATTAATTAATTTAATTTAATATTTAGTTCAATTATTTCACTATAATTATTTATAAATAGTGATTAATTTACAAATTTAATATAAAAATAAATTACACATATAGAAACAGTTTTATTAAAAATATCATTTTACCTTCAAGGATTTTATATTCATTTTAAATAAATTGAATTTCAATATATCTAACAACTATATATCTAATTTATATATGTATATATATTTATATATATATTGGAAATGTGTCCAATTACCTTATATATAATGGTCATATTACGTGCATATATATATCCTTTCATGTTTCACTAAATGTTATTCATTGACTTCTCTCCCAGAATGTATATTGTATTCCAATTTATTTCTTTTGTTTCCATAGTTTCATTTGGGGTCACAATATACATGTCTAATGAGGAGGAGAAAAATTTTATCTCATATATATATATATACTCTATTTATAATTTTCTTCATATTATTCCATATTGCAACCTCATAATATCTATGTGTTTATTTAATATTGTATTTCAATAAAAGTATCACAATTTACTTTAGATTAATGTTGTATGTAACATAAGATATCATAGAAAATATTAAATTTCCAGATAAATACATATCAAAATATCAAGGTGTTGAAATCTAGATAATGGAGAGTTTACAAATTTATGACTATTTAAGACAAAATTTTGTTGAATTACTGGAGAATCCATCATATTTTACTAAAATTTTTGGTATTAATATTTAGTGATATATATCACATGGATGATGGATGGTGTGAATTAAAGTAAAGTTGGAAACCATAGGTAATTTTCTATCATTAAATATTATACCATGATTAATTATATGTTCTAAAGGTATTTGAAATATAAAGAAAGAGTTTGGAATTATTTTAACAATTATCGTAATTATTTGAAGATGGTCCAAGGTGATTTGAATTAATTTTAAATTCCAATGATGATTTTTATGTCACTATGAATTAACTAGATAAAATCTAAAATCCATGTTTTTGAGTTTAGATTTTTTTTTGATTTATGGTAATTTGTGTATATCTCATCTAGTGGATCATAGGAGCCATTTTCTTACTTGAGTATTGGAACTTCCAAGTTGTGTTTGGTAAATATACACATTGTGTATGTGTAATAAGTTTTTTCTAACATTAATTTGACTCTGTGTAATAATCTTTTATATTAGTGTATTAATGATTTGTTTATGTAGACATTATTATTGGTCTATAAAATCATGATCCTTTTGTTTCCTATAAATTTTTAAATGGAGACTTTTAAGAACATTGATGACTGAAATATGAACTATATATTATTTTATGGAAGATGATAAATACATTTGATGATGCTGAAGATACAAATTATGTCTCAAAACATCATGAATCATTGAAGACCCATGATCCAAGATTTAATTGAGGAATATACAATTGATACAATGATGAGAAGATCGTATTCATAAAGCATTCAATTTCAAATAAGAATATTTGAGAATCGTTACATGTGATCACAATAATAATATAAATAAAATGGTCCCGATAAGTTTTATCAATGATCATGATGTCAAAAAAATTGATTCAATATTCATTAGATGAGTTAGTAAAAAATTAAGGAGGATGAATTTTTAAGAATATAATTCAACACAGAGCTGGAATTAAAGAATAATTGAATCTGTAAATTTAGTATGAAGAAGTTGGAGTTACATTTCATCATATAATATCACGGGGAGATGTTATTCAAGAAGAATGAATATTATGAAGAGTTTTTCAAGGTATTTGTGAGGATTAACTTATTCAATATTGAACATTTATTATTTTTATTTTTATTCAGTCATGATGCATTGAAAAAATTGGAACCAAATGTTTGTTGTTTTATGATTTTCTATAAATCCATGGTGATTTTTTTATGTTGTATATTTTTTAGTGGTATGTTTTATTGATGAATCTCAATCATGTTGATATAAATTGAGATCAGATCGACTGAGAAAAAATTAGATGAAAAGAATAAAGGGCACTCATATCATTTTATTTGAGACAACTACTTGATCTAAATATAAATTGAGATCTCGTGTGAGACACACAAGTAGAAAAATTTTGAGAAATAAAATTAATAATCAAGGGAAAACATTATTTAGATATTTTATATAATAAAAATATATAAAACCATATTAATTTTCTTGTAAATATAAAAGAGAAAAATGATGAGAGATTTTTTTGGCCACTATATTTGAGTTTGAAACTGAAATGGACCGAGAGAACCATGGAACACTCAAATGATGAATAAGAAGATGGTCTTTTGTTGAATAAGATTAATTATTTGGATAATGAATAAAAATGGTGGAGAAAATATGTTGATATCTATTTTTTTGAATTATTAGATGATGTGACTGAGGAGAGACTAAATGTGATACTTATATTCTCATCTTTATCGTTGAGCCTTTCAAATAGAGAGGAGATATTATTTTTTTGAAGATAACATAAAATCAATATTGATTTTAGAAATCAAGAGGATTATATTTTTAAAAATATAAAACAATGTGAGTTTTAGTGGATTGTGAGTTGATATTGGCTTATTAAATCATCCTAACATAGATAGAGAATCTTTTGGGGAGAATTAGATCGAGAAATATTGATGTAGTTTCATCATAAGCTAGTTAGAGAAAAAATTAAAGGGGAAAAAATAAATATTTTCATTCTCACAATGGGTAGCAGTGGAACCTATTTGAATTTGAGTGTGTGAGGAGATCAATCTTTGACTCAGTGACACTACTGAGAATATTGATAAATTGTAATCCCTATGACAAGATTTGATAGTATTTAAAGAATTTTTGTTTTTTGAAAAATACTATATTCACTTATATTATATATTGGATAATAGAAATCTTGGTTATTATGAATAACAAATTATATAATTGAGTATGTTTTCTCATATCACAGATAAACATTATTAAAACAACTTTGTTTCCTCCTATACATTATTTCATATATTTCATGTTTTTTATGTGATTGGTAAATAATAAAAATATCCACTATTATCATAACATATAATAGATAAATTAATTACCAGGGGTTAAATACATAAAATAGAAATCTCAAGTTGGTAAAAATATTGATAACACCTCATTCAACCCCTCCCCCACCATCAGGTTTTTATATTGATCCCTCGGTCCATCTAAATTTGTATCATAAATTTGGGTTCTATTTATTGGATATGAAATTTTTATATAATGTGATTTCACATGAAAATATGAAGTATTGAGCTGTATTTTTTGAATAAGATCCTCAGAAGAAATGAACAATATTTATGCCAATTTCAAGTCATATAGAGGTCTCAACTAAAATTTCAAAAATAAAAAAGAGAAGTTAACAAGTTGTGTATGAATACCAATCTAAGGAATAATTTTTCACACTTGGAAGTGACCGGAAATGAGGTGTCCACTGCATTGAATTATATTTATTTTCAATATAGTGAGATGATTTAATGATGGAATATGATATCAATTGGACTTCAAAGACCATGGATATTTCATAATGTTTCTACCATTATAAATATTAATGAATTAGATGTTCTATATTTATGTTATTACTTGTACGAATTCAAGTCACAATAAGAGATGCAAGATAATTATGCAATTATTTATGATAGTTTCAGTTATTTACTATGTAGGAATCAAAGGAATGTGTTGATTGATTTAGAAAATATATAGAATAATTAATATGTTTTTCTATTCAAATTATGGAGGCCTAAATTTGGGTTAAACTGGTTTTGGGATGAATTCACATAATTCTATAATGGAATTGGAAAAATAAAAAATTCATGAATACTTGATAAAGCATTATACTTTTAAAAAGCCTCTAGTGGCCCACTTTTTAAATTGGTTCTATTCATATATATTTGAGTATCATATATGACTTCACTATCACATATGAATAATATTGTACATGTGATTTTATTTTTTGGAATCAAAAAGGTATATTTCATCTGATAATGGGTGAGAACATATGACTTTTAGGTAACACACGACTTTGAGAGGACACAACATATGACTTTAGAAAAGTGAATTCATATATTGATTAGATAAATGTTATACATTATATTATGTACAAATTTTCATGGAATGTGTAGGATTATAAAGAACATGTATTGTATTTTATAATTCCATAAGATGTATCAGTGCCAAATATATAACTCCATGTATGTTATTTTTTTCTCATTTCATATTTGAGTTCATGTGTCATATGAGAGTTTTTTAGTAAGATTTCAGTATTTGAGTTAAATGAGAAACCGTAGTATGAAATATTTCATCAAATAAATTCATATGATTATTAACCCAGCCTTAATGGTTTCAAGCATCATTACTAGTCACATGATCATGATTCTCTTTGATTTTAAAGGAAGAATTATTGAAGAGAATGGTGGGATGAAGCTATGATTTCCATTCCACTAAAATTAGGTGAAAGATCATAATACCAATAAAATATTTATAATTATCTAGATTTAAATGTAGTAGTATTTATGTATATTTTAAAGAAAAAATAATATTTTGTATTTAATTAATTTAAACAGGGAGACTAGACTAATGTTTTCTGATATTTCTGATGAAGAATTCAAACATGAATATCATCCACATTTGAAAGTGAATATTTCTTACTAATAGAGTCTTGATGATAGTTCCATAACTCAAATAGAAATTACATATTCACAATACTTTTAATATAATAAAAAAATAAGAGGAGAGGAAAATATATTTCTCGATAATGTTATTCCATAAAAAATGTTAATTAATTGGAGAGGTTAGAAGAACTTGGTACTATACCAATATAATATCACATTATATATCAATGATGATAGGAAGAACAATAAGAAATCAAGGATTCATATGATAAAAAACATATTATATAATGTGATAATTAAGGAAAAAGAAGATGGTCAAAATGAATGTAGTTATGTTAATCATATTCCTGGCAGTTGAAAATATATTCATATGGTCTAACAATGTAGAATCAAATGAAAGGTATAGATAGTGTGTTCCATAAAACCCATATGGTGCAGTAAAACTCATAATAATAAATTATTATAGGATCTATTCGAGGACTATATGATGCATTATAGATTCTCCCTAATAATATATAATTATAAGGCAATGTGATCTAGTTATAAGATAATGGGAAATATTTGAAGTAGAATAAAGAACCTCCAGTGGGACTCTATGAACCATGATGGAAATTCATGGGAGAATATTGTTAGATAATTCCAAATAATAAATTTTTGTATAATTGTTTATGAATATGTGACTAGGGACTAATCAATTATAGTTATTATTAGTCTTTAAATCCTAAATATAGTTAATTTTTGTGTCATTTTCATTTTAATTTATGTATATTTTTGTCAATATTAGAGAATATAATATTATTTTCTAAAATTATTCACTTGTATAAGTAGTTAAATTAAATCAAAAAATTTCACAAAATTAGTACATAGATTCCCCCATGCTTAGCGGTCTATTGAACATGGGCACTATATGTGGCATCATATCTAACTAGGTACTCATCTATTAGATCTAATTTCAATGTTGTTTTAATATATCTATATAATGTTTAAATTTTATGAACATATTACGATTAATTATATGGAGATCATATAATCCATCTTTTTTTATGTTGAAGTGGATGTTTTAAAAAAAACACTAAAGAAATATAAAAAGGTAATAAAAGTAAGAAACATCTCAATTTAATAATAGGATATATCAGCCCATGAAGTCCCTCAAATAGAAAAATTTAAAAATTACATCAATTTTTATAATGCTTCTATTGAAGAATAATGTTTATGTTGTGGATAATATAATGAATATTAGTCTGGAAATACCATTCAAGGCTTCAACGCTGAAATCAAAGATCATCTACTGAATAGTCCCAAATAATTGGTCAGAATTATATTTAATACTATCGTTGAACATCAGAATCAGAAGTTCCACTAGAAGTGAATGTTTATGAAATTTATGATGAATGAGGAAATAAGTTTAGAATTCTAATTAATATCACTAAACACGTGGATGTAAATGAATATGTAATAACTGTTTGAAAAACAATACTTTCCCTATTTGAAGAATAGTTGAAAAAATATTTTTGGTGTTTTTTGGTATCAGAAATTTTATTTATATAAGTTATTCATGTTGTTTAAAAATTGTAAAAATAACAGTTTTTAATTTTTTATATTATAAATTAAAGGATAAAAATGAATGATGGAGCTTAAAAAATATATACAAGAACCAAGAATATTTTATGAAAAAAACCATTTAATTTAATATATATTAATAATTTATACATAAGAAAATTTTGGATGAGAATAAATCCCTCTATATGACGTCTCTTGAGATTTAAATGTTACTAAAAAATTAGGAAAAAGTGTGATCCAAAACATTCCATGTTAAAAAATAAAAAATTCTACCCAAAAAATCATTATT
The DNA here is from genome assembly GCA_963277665.1 of Viscum album. NCBI lineage: Eukaryota > Viridiplantae > Streptophyta > Magnoliopsida > Santalales > Viscaceae > Viscum > Viscum album. Next base: position 106,079,837 of record OY728159.1, read on the forward strand.
TAGATTTACAGATCCAATGTGAGTCCTTTTAATGTAAATAAATTCTTGAAATCATCCTTTGATCATGTTTCAGAAATAATTGAGAAGAAGGTAACCCATTACCCAAAAACTATTACACATTCAAATGTTGTGAAAAATTCAATATTTTATAATGAAAAGATTCCACCGGACAACTCATTATTGAGAGTCAAGGATTCAAAGGCACTCATTTCAGTGTAAATAAGATTTTTAAATCATCATTTTATCATGTTTCATAAATCTCTAAAAAGAATTAAACCCATTTCATAGTAGTTATTTCATGTTAAAATGGTTTTCATCTTCTTATATATATATTTAAAATAAAAGTTCAAAAAAATAAATAGGTAAAAATTATTAAAAAGTAACTACATAGTCAAGTGGGAATGTAATCACATAAAAGTATGGAAACCCCAAATATTATCCCAAAATTGTGGTGATTTCAAAAAAATGATAGAAAAAAAATTCAATCCCTATTTCTTCTTCATATGAGAAAAGAATATTTATAGGCTAGTGATGGTGTTGCAAGATGTTTGGAGAAAGGCTATCTATATTTTGGAAGAAAATTTAAATTTTAGATGATAATAGATTTTTATAAGAAACGGTTAGTAGAGATGAAGTAGAAATAATTCATATTCACTAAAATAACATAAAATTTTAATTGGGGAATTCCTTGGGAGAAAACAATGTGATGAATAGAGAAAAATGAACTCCAAATAAATTTAAAATAAAATATAGCGAGGATCTAAATCCAAAATTGATCTTCCAATGTTGTGGGTGGGGGAGTTCTAGTCCATGGATCAATGCAAAAAAATCTATATAGACGAAAATTAAATCATAAAAAATGACTTTGAAATGGTAATTCATTTAAGAATGACACTATAATGTGAGACTGATCATGAAATCTCATAATATAGACTAAAGGATTTAACCATAAAGGATAACACAATTAATGTAATGTATCCATGCCACAACACAAACGAATAAAAATATGACAATGAGTTGTGATTTATTTTCGGTTTAGAAGAATTTAAATTGGAAAAAAAATATCGATAGAGAATAAGAATAAATTGGATCCAAATTGGTTGATTCACAAGAAAAATATGATGAATTTTATGGGAGGATGTCCAGGATTAATGTACTGAGTGTTATAAGGGAACTATATAGAAGGTTTCATATGGTTTCTCTAAGGATTTTCATTGAAGTGGATAACTCTAGCACCCATATTAAGTCTTTTTTTTATTTTTTGGGTGAGAACTCCCGGTATAAGAAATTGGTGGTTTTAGTGTCCTGGATTGATTTCTGATCCTGGTGCTTTAAAAATGGACACCACCTGGAAAAGTGAAGTGGTAGGAAGTAATTTCTACAGTTAGTTGAGGATGTGTAGGCCGGTGGGGTGCCATGTTCCCAGCATAGGAATCAGGGTCTAGTTGATGGGGAGATAGAATGGTCTAGTCCTGGTATTGCAGAACATGGCATCATAAAGGAGTCAGTGGAGAAGTCGATGAACCTGAGTGTTGCTGTGATTTATGAAATACTGAAACATGATCTGCGGGTGAGCAATCCAGGAGCAATGGCTGTCAATGATAATAAATATCACATGGGTTCTGGAATTGATGGAGTGGTGACACAAGAAGACATGGTTGAACCTTTAGGTCGTAATGAGGAGGTGAGGGATGGCCCTGTAAAGGGCATTAAAGCATCTTGGAAAGGTGGCTCAAATGATAACAATGGAGAGTGGGTGAGGATTTAAACTGGGGTGACTACAAGTCCTAGGAAAGAGATTCCAAACATTGATATTTCATCTGAAGGTCAATTCAATCATGTTTAACCTCAAGGTCAGGACTCAGAGGATATTAAAAAGCAACCAAAATTGTATGGGTTGTGGATTTGAGCAGCACACAATTCCAGATATGCCATTACCCCTATCTAGTGTAACCCTTGTGAGAGATAAAAACATGGAGTAAGAGGATCCTGGAATACCATTGTAGGGGATGTCTTTTTTACAAGATGTTATAGTTTCACTTCATAGAAAAGGGATGTAGGATGGATTTAGTGTCTTGGGGCCCTTTGACCCAAAAACACCCATTCATAACTCATCATCCCTTCAGAAGGCTAGGAATGATGATTAGAAAAATGGTTTGGAGGTTAAACCAGGAAAAGTAGATTTTCAGTGAAGGTCATGGCCCCTCAAAGAAGACTTAGGGGTGGAGTTGAAAACCCGTTTTGAAGGAATAACATATCGAGAACAAACATTGATGCCTTCGGAAAATGATTCAGGTGATTATGGTAATATACAACTCTTAGTGGACAGTGCGGACCTTTTCCAAGGGAAAGGCCCTCACAACCCAACAAGGAATATGGGGAAAAATGAAAGTGTGACTCAGGAAAATGCATTGTGGTCTAGGGGAAAACCCAAAGGGATAAAAAAGAATACTCTCAATTTCCTGAACTGATAGAAACCTGGTCAGACAAGAAAGGTTTAAACAAGGAAATAAAATGCCTACAATAATGTAAAAGTGGAGGTCTAAGAAAAGAACCATGTGTGATGGAAGAAGAGGCAGGGGTATAAAGCTTATCCTCTACTCGAATGAAGAAATGAATGAAAAATTCATTCGACCCAATGCCTCAAATGAGGAAATTTTATGTATTTATGAAATAATATTGAATGTTGAAGCCACCAAGGAGTGAGAAGTGTGGATAGACAAGCAAGGACGAATCATATCTCGGGGCTTCAACCAATGAAAAATCACCTTAGAGGAATACATTCTGATAAGGGACAGAATGGTTACTCACCATGAATAACTTGTCAGTGTGGAGCCAGACACTAAGGTTAGTACTCGACACTGGGAGTTATATAGAGTTTCTAAATAAAATAATCTTAGTCTTCTGTTTAATCATTTTTTGAGCTCTTTTAGTACATAGTGGGTTTTTTTTTGTTTTTTGAAATATGGTTTCCCACTTGTCCTTAAAGTGGATTTATAATAAAAACATTATATTTGAGTTATTTGAGGATTATTCTATAAACAATAGAGCTATAAAGCACATAATTCATGGGTTTAGTGGATACATACAACCTTTTTTATTTTATTAATTGACTAATTCATGACCCATATTTTCCTTGGTACTTTTTTTATTTTTTCTGTCCATCATGGAATTGAAGGGGAAGCATGAAGGTTGTTGTTTTTTGATATTAAATAATTTTGTATTCATGGATAATCCATTTTACCATGAAGATGGGGATTTCAGTGCATACTTTATGGGGGTAATAATTGAGATCGAGCTATAAAATTTAAGCATTCCATTCAAATATATAATTTCTATAATGTAGTAAAGGAATATGAAAAATGTGGTTTTTTAATACTCTCTAACAACTATTTTTGATTATGTGGAGTTTCAAATCAATGGGGAGAATTTTTAGTTAAATTAGGGTAATATTTATATCCTTCATGTTAATGTTTTAATTGGTTTGATGAGTGGAGAGTAGAATACTTCCTTTTAAGTAAATCTTTTTCATACAACACCTAGAATTATTTTTTGAGAATTGTGTAACATATATAGTTGTTTATAGATAGTATTAAAAACCTTGGATATGAAATAATTCTTTATATAAAGGTTTTACCCTTTTAGACATTTAATTGATTTACTAAAGGCCCTGTTAATTAGATCATTTGGTTTCATCCCTCTCAAAAGTGGAAGAATCCATACCAGTAATCTAAAATGGGGAGAGGCATATTATTTTGAAATGATTATCGTGAGATGATGATACCCCTACCACATATATTTTATTTGTATTTCTCATCAATAAGGCAGATAAATATAAGAACACATATTAATAAATAAAATGTTTTTGGGTGTTCCAAAAAATCAAAATATGGATATTGAAGTTCTTATTAGATTAATTTGTTTTCAATAAGTTATTATTCATTGATGATTAATGGTTATGAAAATTAGTTTTAATAGACCATTTATAGTTGATAAAGGTTTTAAAATATTACATAGAATTGGATTTGGGACCCCATTTTAGAGTTCTTACATGGAAAAATCAATAAAACTAGAAAGTTTAAACAAAATTTGTAGTAATTTGTGTAAGATAGACTGTTTTTATTTATCGGAATAATATGATTGTGTTGATTGATATAAATACCCATTATAAAATAATTTGGAGTTATTTTTTAGTAGTGGAGTATTCTTATAGAATGATTTAAGAGGTTCTAATATGTAGTCTTCAAATTCAATTGTAGAACCACAAAAATCACAAAGTCTGGAAGATCTCATAAAACCTTAAACATGACATAATACTTTAGTGGACTGCATCAAACATTTTTTGGGCACATAAAAATATGATTATATCACATCAAATCAATAATAAATATGAATTTTATATATCTTATGGCTTTGTTTTTTCCATGAATATACGGAAAATGAATGTGAATGAAGGTGATAACGTATGAATTTAAGTGTATGTATGACAATGAGAGGATAGAATATATAAATTCAAATAACTATTGTAAGTATTTCCATTAAATTTTAGGAGAGATTCAATGGTGTAAAACATTTCATTTGGTGTGTATGATGTTATGGAACATGCATGATGTTTTAAAATCCAGTAATATTTATCAATGGAAAAGAAATGTATGCTTGTTAGATGTTTATGTCTTCCCATATAATATTTTAGTGCATATGTGATACTATCGGAAGAATACGAGGCATCATACTTTTCCAAACTTTAGAATCTAATATATGAAATATTCTAAAAATTAAATTTAGATAGTTATTGACCATATATTCATGGATACCATTATCATGATCAATAGGATGACCATGATCATAGATAATATTATTGAAAGACCTAGTAACGAAAATTGTGGAATATTTATTTGTGTTACGCATCACAACAATGAGGTTACATGTCGTAGAGAGAAGCACACATAGATAATTATAGGGGGTTAAATTCATCATTATTCTGGGAGACTTATACTAAGGAAAGAAGCCTGTGTTATTAGCAGAATTAAAGGGGGAATACTGAACTAAAATTTTATAATAACTCAAATAGTTTCTACTAGAAACATATTTTATATTAAAAAGGTATCATTTCATATTTAAAAAAACATGGATATGTTTACATAATTAAATTCAAATAAAAATATTCATAATCCATTGAATATAAATGGAGAAGAGGAAAAGAAAAACATTTATATGTTGATGTTATTATTCCATAAAGAAACTCAACAATTTCAATAACCAAGATCAACTAGATATTATTACTATAGAAGAAAACCTTCTGAATTAATGAGGAAAAATAAGAAAAATATGGGATGAAAGGGTATGCCAACACAAAAGTTACATAGAGTTCAATAATATAGAAATAATAAAAATACCATCATGTGTGCAGTGTAGAAGATCATTTTTTTCTATTGAGGATCAATTTATATAGTCTTTTAATGTAGACTGATAAGAATATAAATTCTTATAGGTTCTATAGAAGTAATGTCGTTTATTCAAATTTTAACTAATAGGTTCATGGTATATCCATTCCTAGAATATATAAAGTATTCAAGAATTGTCACAATGACCAGGTTGTGGGTTGTATTGTGAGTTACTGGTAAGGTACTGAAAAATGATAGATGAAATATAACATATCTCCAATGAGACTCCAGATCCCATGATAAGAATATTTTGATGTGTAGTGTGATGCCTTTATTTATTACCACTTCATGTGAAATAGTCTAAGAATTCAAGTTTGCGGGGGCTAACTAATCACTATGCAGAGCAGTCATTCAAGGTGCAGCTTTGTACATCCTTATGTCTTGACCCATAAACTTTTTTATATTTGATTAAGTCTAAAATTGAATAAGTAGATTGGATCAAGTTACATTTTATTATAATATAATTAATGAAATTACATAAATTAATAAAAAGAGATCATTTATTAACCCCCCAATATCATGTGTCCCTATGATCCAAAAAACCTAAGAAATTATCGAATTTCCTTATTTTTGATGAACTAAAATGAATCTTTTCTAAGAAAATAATTTTCAATAATATCGGTATTGATATGGCCCATTCATTTGAGAAGATACGTAAATACTATATGTGTTTCAAAGATGCATAAGTGGATATTTAATCTAAGAACATAATAAGCCTTGATAAATTTATAAAATAATATAGCACGATATATAAGGAACAAATTTAGAAGATAAAATAATAATAAAAGTTTGTGTTGAGATCAGATGAATATGAAATGAAGACCCTCTTCCTAAAATGTCTAAATCTAGGAATTCAGTTGAAATCCCTAGAATCAACCAAATATGGAACTTCCCAGGTTTTGGTAAAATAGAATTTCCATTCACAAGTTTATTAGATATGTATACCTACAAACGTTATGAAAACTAGTTGCAAAAATATCATGAGATCATATAAAAAATCATCTACGTCATGCTCATAAAAAATTTTATTCCATATTGCCAAAAACATAAACTAAGGTATATTCAATTTATAGTACAATATTTAAATCAAAATATAAAAAAAATAGATAGATAAAATTCATAGAAACCCAGCCAAAGTGTCAAGTGTCATTTTAAGCAATTATAATAATAGATTCTCTCTAGAAGTTGACGAAATTAAAGTAATTTATTCCCAAAAAATGTGACCAGTTACATCTATATTGATAACATGTGAATGAAAAATAAGGTTAATTTTTAAAATATTTAAGTGTTTTTATAAATTTTATAATAGATCTATTAAATTATAGAATAATATTTCAATGTTTTATAATAATATAAGTCATAGAAAAATGTATAATAGAGATGAATTTCTACTAAAACCTTCTCTATCAAATAAATATTTACATAAGAAGATAAATATGTCTCTTAAAAATAGATTTTTTAGTTTTCAAAACTTCAATGATTATTTAATAAAATGTGGTCACTTTATTCAAGACTAATGGTATTTATATACCAATAAAATCTTATGGTGGTGAAATAAGAATAACTCAAAAGTATATAAAGAGAAAAAACAAAAAACATGTTTGTATTAGGATGAAAATAAAAAAGTAAATACATTGAGGATATTACTTCCAATAAGAAAAAGAAGAAATTTGATAATGATATCATTAAAAAGGGAATAGTCTTGTTATAAGGATGGACCTAATACATTGCAAAATCGTGAATTAAATGAAGAATTCACATTAAGGATATTTTCATGTTTAGAGTTTTAGAGAATTAGGCATAACCATTACATTACATCTCAAATAATACAAAGTAGACACTTCTACTCATTTTCCATTTTTTCATAAAATAAAAACTCTTCAATAAATGAGACATGTCTAGTTCCATGTTTTAGACATCATGAATTTTCCATGATCCCATCCTTTACACTATTCCGCTTTATATCCTGTGAAAAACTTTTCAAAAACATGGGACGAGCATAAAAAGCTGAATAAGGGATATACAAAGAAGGGAAACTATTAGTTTTTCAAAACTACAAGTAAACCATGAATACTTTATCATAAGTAATACTTTTCACTTTTTTATAAGGAGTGTATACTCTTCATTGAATAAAATATCAATACTTACCATTTTGTAAGAAAAAGATTAACAAAAAACCCATATAATGAAAAAATAACATATAAAGGTAACTTGGGACATAAAAATACTTAAATGGAATAACCATACTTTCAACTTCCAAACATATCACTAAATAGATTAGCCATATGGCCGACTTCCATACCCATTGCATTGGACGTTATAACGTAACCACCCGTCCTGGTTTATCACGACACCACCCGTCATATGGTTTTTCATGTAACCACCCATCAAATGTCCAATTACCATTATAACACAAAAAATCTTTAAAATATAAATATTTCACTAATAACATTTCATTTGAAATCACAATAACTAATTTCAAGATATTTAAATAATCATTCCATTTTCATAAACCATTTAAAAATAAATTTTTGAATTAAAGTGTCACATACCACTTTAAAGCCTTTCACAGAATTATAATTTTAAAACATTAATGTCCATATAAATAAATACTCAAACCATTTTTAAAACATGGACATTAAAGATGATGATTTATAATAAGAAATCTTTAAAACATTTAATATGATATTTTAGTTAAAGAGTTTTTAACAAAATGAGAGACTCTTGAATACAAATAATTGAGCAATAACATTTTATCTAAAAATTATAATATCATGAAAATAAAGGGATTCATGATATAATATTACAAAGGATACTATATACTCCATATAATAGTGAATTGGTTCATAAAAACAATGAATTATCAATGGAAATGTAAATTGAAATGAAATCCATTATAAAGATGGTATCCTTAAATTAAGGACAAATCAATCACATAATTATGTGTGAAAAAAATAATTACACCCAATATAATTGGATATTATGTGCAAAACAATTATAGGTCATTCACACATATTTATAGGATGACATATTCAAAAGTACAAGTTAAACCCAAATAATTGAAATTGGGTTGAGAAGTTCCCTTGCAAATATTCGAATGCCTAACGACGTCACTTTAAAATTAAGAAAATTTTTTGACGAAATAAATAGGGTATCTCATCAATTGGACATAAAATATAAAACAATAAAGATATGAAATAACATATCCCACCATAAAAAGATGTAAATTAAAATACATAACAAAAAAAAGTCTTATAAAAAGAGGAGGGTGAAAGGTTCCCTTACCAATTTGGTAACTTACAAAACATACACCAACTGAAAGAAGGACCATACAATTTATATGTTAATACCAATAAATGAAATTATATTACACAAAGAGTAGAATCATGGTAATTACATACACCACTCAAAGGAAATAGTGGAAAATATACCATGAATCTCACAGTAATAAAAAGTGAGATAAAAACCCCTTACCTCATTGTAATCAATCGAGTCGTATGACCAAAAGATAGTAACCTGAAAATGAATCACATAATAAAATTTATATAAATATAATCATGATAATATATATCAATGTTTGTATACATTACAGCACGTGCAATAAATAAGTGGCAAATAATAGAAATCTCACAGAATTAAAAGTGGGATAAGAAATCCCCTTACCTCGAGTCTGACTTAACTCGTTTGTTCCTTGTTCTTCCTGAATAATAAACTATGTTAATTTCTACATGATTAAGATTATTTTTCAAGTTTATTATTATTTTTATATCACTTATCACCATGTTATAAACATTATTCAATCATTTATGTTAGTAATGATCGTTTGGTCGATATTTGGTCTTTGAGTCAAAAATGAACACCTTATAACTACGAGTTTTCCAAGTGGTCAATGGTATATTATCCCTAGAATGATATTAATTATTTAGATTTCATATAAATAATATATATACAGTACATATATGTATTTATAATAGTACATAACATTCTGGAGATAAGAAATGAAATGCACCGTTCATGGAAATGGTAAGTCGTACGTACGCATGAATGTTACTTTCATTTCTATTTCGCATTTTAATGGAATTAATACATAATGATACAAAGACATACTATAAATACAGTATAATATATTATATTATATTATCAACTCTATCCTTTATAAATCTCATATATGGCATTAATGAGTCATATCACTTCGAGGGGATGGTAGTCTGCACTTCCTTAAATAAAATTATCGCGTTTAACCATAATGGAAACCATAAAGGTATGATATAAATGAATCATATAGAATCATTAATAAAAAATAAACATAACTTACATAAAATATAAATACAGTACCATCTTAATTACCACCATGTTAGACGGTAGGATATAGTCGACCGATCATATTTTCGTGGGGCTTTAGTTTTCCATCCATAGAAACGGTATGTTATTCACCCATTAGATTGATGTGTGTGTAAGTGTAGTTCAAATAAATATTATAACAACATATTATTATATTGAGGATACTGGTTTTGTTATAAAATAAGTGAATAAAAGTAGTTTAGGGGTTGTATATGTAATATAAAACAAAATATAACAAAAGAATTTAAGAGAAACTCTTACCTTTAATTTGGGTAACTTATTTTGGTTTGAACCAAAAGGACTTCTTGAAGTACCTTAATCCTAAGGTAAGGATTCTAGAAGGAAGAGGTAGATCTTGAGAGATTTTTTGGGCTGGGTTTGGATGAGCCAAGGGGATTGAGAGGTGTGAGAAATTGGTTAGAAATGGTCTCCTTTTATAAGGGAGAGGAGGGGCTCTTTAGGAAAGTATGAAAATATTATTTTATTATATAATGATATTCGGTTTCTAAGGGTCCAAAAATCATTATAGTAAAATATATGATGACTAATTGTCGAAATAAAATCATCCAATAGAAATTGGACAGGTTTTGGATAATATTTTAATAATTATAATATTATGTTTTTAAATCATTTATTAATGAGGTGAATACTACATCATTATTGTGTTATAAATAATTTAATTTTTTGGATGTCTAAAATTATGATAAAATACCATGATGTAGGAAATATTTTTAGATTTCCAATGAATATTTATATTCAAAACAATTACTTATATAAAACCATATAAAAATTAATTTACTGAAATATGTTTGTTTTGCGATTTTTTCCTTTACTTTAAATGAATTAATCTAAAGTGACATTATCATTAATATGTGGCTTCATTGGGTCCCAAAATCGACCTAAGGATTACCATAGTCGGTCATTACTCATCCAATAAGGTTAGGACAAGTGTTAGGGTAATTTTGAATTATTATAATATTCTTTTTACCATGAATTATCCTATTTATCTATAACTGTGGTAAATAAAAGTCCAAAGTTACTATTCAACAAAAATTATTTTCAGCTTATTGAAGCCAATTATACTTAATAATTACAACCATGAATGTAGGATTTTGAAAATTAAATTCACAGAAGTGGTAACATATCATTTAAATGAAAAAGTTAGTTTTTTAACTACTACTAAGTTGTTTCATTATTCATCAATAATTGATGTTTATCAAAAAAATATGAAAACTTAAGCCTAAGATATATTTGATATTTCAAATTCAAAAATGATTTTAATTTTTCCAAATTCTAAACATAAAATTTTCATTAATTAATTTTAAAATTAATTCTTATTGTTAAAACAAATAGCATGTTTTTAAGAAACAATAACTATCAAAAGATTGACACTTGTTTATGTCCAATTTCAAATTGAAATTAATTCCAATGACCAAAATCATATTAAATTGTAAAAATATATACTAATTAAACTTTAAAACTAATTAAAATATAATCTTACTATATAAATATTTTAGATTAAAATGCAGTTTTGAATTAAAATACAATATTTTCACTAATCATTAAAAATGAACTTTATCGGAAAAATTCAAAAAATTTACACAAAGTAAATTTTGATGTCCCCATTCTAAAAAAGGATTTTATTTGGTCAAATAGAATGTATTAAAGTGGAAAAAACTATATTTATAGAAGGTTCTCCATTAAAAGGCGGTAAATCGACCTTTAAACGCAAATTATGCTAAAATTAGATTCATTCACATATTAAGCCTCTAACTTTTATTGGATAAGTGTAAATACATTTAACAAACATGTATAATCATATTGTAGTTATTTATGTTCATTCCTTCCAATACAACATCTAGTAGTTAACTAACATTTAAAATAATAATATTATATTATTAGTGTTGTAACAACCTCAGATTTTAAGAGAATTATTTTTTTTAATTTCCTTGATGTCTTGTATTATACGCTACACCAAAGTTAAATTGTACTATATGAAACACCGTATTAGCTTGTAATATACGCAACACTAAACTTGGATCGTGTTACACACAATTTCAAGTTTGTGTGATAGTAGTAATTCTACGCAACATTGAATGTGTGTATATATATATAAATATTCAATGTATAAATGAAATATGGTTGGATTTTGTTAAACGCAACAAAAAAGTAGTCTTTCACTACAAGAAACCCTGACTTGGATTGCATTACACGCAATCACAACTTCCTTGATAGAGTCTGTAACACCCCGAGATTTTATGAAAAATATTCTTTTTAATTTCATTAATGTCTTGTGTTGTACGCTACACCAAAAAGAGCTTGCACAACACGCATCCTTGACTTTCCTTTAATTACACACAATCGTGACCTTCCTCAATAGTGTGTGTAGTACGCAATACTGAGTTTCACTAAACAACAATATGCTATTAAAATATTATTAAAACTAGCCATTATGTATAGTAATAACCACTTTTTGAAATTTTGTAAATTTTATTTTTCAAAATGGACTTCATTTTTGGATTCAGAATATCGAAATTATCTTAGGGTGAAATTTTGGTACTTTTCGGCTAACTTTCATTTTCTGATGAGTAGTGAAAATTACTAAATTTTAATTAAAAACAACCTTTTTAATCGAAATAATTAATAGTGATAAATTTTTAATTTGAGTGGTTTTAAAGTATATTTAGAATATATTTTTACAATTTAATACAATGTTGGTCATTGGATGTAATTTCACATTTAAACCATACATAAACAAGTGTCAATCTTTTGATAGTTATTATCTCTTAAGAACACGTTATTTGTTTTGACGACAGGAATTAATTTTTAAATTAATTAATGAAACTGATATGTTTTAAATTTGGTAAAATATAAATCATTTTTGAGTTCATAATATCAAATATATCTTAGGCCTAATTTTTGGTATTTTTCTGGAAACATTCATTTTTTGATGAATAGTGAAACCACTAAGTCGTAGTTAAAAAAAATGAATTTTTCATAAAACATAATTTTACCACTTCTTTGAGTGGAATTTCAAAAATCCTAGAGACACGGTTGATGTTAGTAAGTAAAATTTGGTTCAATGAAATGAAAATAATTTTTTGTGAATAGTAACTGTTTACTTTTTTTCCATGGTTAAAAGTAAATAGGGTAATTAAGGGTAAAAATGTTATTATTATTACCCTAACACATGTTCTAATTCTATTGGATAAGTCTAATTTGACCAAAAACAACCTTATGAATAAAATATGACTATTTAGGCCCACTTGGATTAGATTAGGACTTTTATTATTAATTTATTTAAAGAAGGTTTAAAATAGTTAAAATCAAAGTCTAATAGCTAAATCATTTTTAATATAGGGTTATACATAAGATAAATTCGACTATAAATATTCATTAGAAAACTAAAAATATTTCCTACATAATTATATTTTATTTGTAATTTTTATACATTAAAAAATTTTAATTTATTTATGACACAAAGATGATGCAGTAATTATCTTATTAATGAAATATTGACATAATTGATGTTATAAATACCCAAATAAATGTAATTTAAGAATTTTTATGAAATAAAAATATTTTCTAGGTTAATATGACATGGTATTATTAATTTAATTAACTTTTTTCGAACTAATCATTCTGTTATGATTTTCACAAAAATCAATTACAAAATAGTGTCAAAATGGCATAAAATAGTTTTTAAAACAAATATTATATTATTAATTGTTATTTTATTCCTAAAAATATGAGGATCGGCCAAATGACTTAGATAAGTATATATATATTAATAATAAACAACTTGGGGTTTGATTGACTTGTTATAGTAATTTTAGTAACCTTAGAGTGTAAGAACACAAAAAGACACGGTAAAAGTAAAATTATCTAACTTAAAGTTAAATATAAATGATAAGGATAAAATAGGAACCTAAACTTGTCTAAATTATATTATATGAGATTATTTCGACCCATATCCACCTTAGCTTCAAAATAAATCAATTTGGAGCTATTTAAAACCGAATTTGGATTTATAATAAAATAGTATTTTTTGTTTTTCCAAAAGTGCCCCTCTCCTACCTTATAAAAGGGCACCTCCTCCCTCTCTTACTCACACCACTTTGAGCCTTCATGATCGGCCAATACCTACCCAATTATATTCTCCACTTCCCTAGAGACATCCTAGAGGTCCTGGTATTCTTCAAAGACCGATTTTAGTGCCGTAAGAGGAGGACTCAGATGGGCGCTTCAAAGAAGAGGTAATGTCTGTTACTGATTCTTTCAACTTTATTTCATCTTAGACTTCTTCTTCTTAGGTTTTTTCCTTATGAGGTAATTACATAAGTATCCCTCATATACTGATATGTTATTATAAATATGAAACAACCCTATTTCACCTCTTATCCATCCTACGGAAAACAAAATCACTGCACGTGCGTACGTACGGAATACCGTCTCCACGCCGTGGTGTAATCTATTTTCCACCACCACCTTACTTGGATGGGTATAATGGTGTACATAATAACTATATATTATTATTTTAAAGTGATATTGATTCTTAAATTGTATACATACACTCCAATACAATTCCACTATCATGAGAACGATATCATCACTCGTGCATACGTACAGACTACCATCTCCACGACGCGGTAAGATTAATTATCCACATTAACCATTCATGAATGATTATAAAGTATATATAATAAGTAATCATGAAATATATGACATAATAATGATACTGGATTTATGTGTATATATATTTATTTCATTTACTTAATTCCATTCAACTCAATAAGGAAACGAAAATAGCGTTCATGCGTACGTACGACCTACCGTCTCCATGAACGATGTATTTCTTTCCATTTACTGATCTATTATATATATGTATATTCTGAATATATATTATATATAAATCATGTTTTATATTCTGGAATTAATTAATTATTATCTAAGTAATCATATGAATACTTACAAGTCAAAACACGGACGACAAATGAAACGATTTTACCCAAAACGCTCTTTAACATGGAATTTAAAAAAGAACGGGTAATATAAAGTCATATGTAAACCATATATGATATCATAACAATGAGTATGATTCTGGAATAAGTCAATGACATTATTTAAATCATTATACATGAGGTTCGGACACTTACAGATCAAATCGGACCTAAGGTAAGGGAAAATATCACAATCTCATTTTTATCCGAGATTGTTTATACATTGGTATTTACTTTGGTGTATTTTATCATCCACATACATGTTTACTCAATATGTAATATTTATATCCTTCTAAAAATTTTTAAAACCAATTTTACCCTTAGGTATGTTTTTAGTAAAGGATATGAAAGGAATTTTTTGTCATTTTTCGTACGAGGTACTTTTTTGACTTTTCCGACAAAAGTAAAAGAAGAATGTTTTTTTTACTTATACCGCATGAATGGATTTTTAAAACATTATTTCCAAGAAGATTCCTTTACAAGTTTTCAAGTTTATTTTTAATCATCATCTTTTAGTTTATAATTTTAGGACATGTTAAGAAAGGAAAAGTGTTTTTGAAGTAGAAAGGATATTTTCCTCAAGAATGGAGTTCATGTGTTTTATTAAAATTATTTTACTTCTATGATAATAAAGGGTTCTGTTTCTATCCCTATTATTACATTTATTTGATTATGTTGTGATGGAATTATATTTATGAATTCATGTATCTTATATTAATTGTTTTATGATGTCACGATGTTTAAGAATCCCATTTTTATTACATGGGTTATGCTATGATGTATAGTTTATGATTTTGTGGCACACATAAGAATGGTATAATTATGAGATGGGTGGGACCTATATCTCCCTCTAATGCATTGGGTAAAGATTTTATATCTCATGAGATAGATATGGCTGGAACGGTAGATTAAACCGGTTCAGTGAAACAGGACTGAAACGAGGAATGAACTCGGTTCAGAAATGGACTTTGTCCACTAAGATAGTCTTGGCATTGAGTCTTGACTAATAAGAAATGATTCTCTATGATTATGTGTGTATGCCAAAAAGTTTCCTGTTTTATGTTATGATTATTGAGATTACATTTCACTACAATGATTTATCCCATGTTATGATATTATGATCCCTTTTGCAGGTTAAGATTTCCAAAATGTTACGTTCTTATGAATATGATGTGATTGATATTTATTTTGTTTACCCTTACTGATCATTTGACTTCACTGTTTTATGATTTCTTTTCCCCAGGATATAAAGAAATGTTTTAGGTAAAAAAAGGAAGATCTTTATGAGAGATGTTGAAGATCTTTCACCACGATTAGAAGATTATATTCTGAGTTTCCAAAGACACTAAACTATTATGGTCCTTGTGTGTGTGTTTTTGTTATGTACTATGTATTATACAAAAGTATTGTAATGTCCATGTACGTTAAGGTTCGGGTCTCTACAGTTGGTATCAAAGGAAATAATTAGTCAACCTTTGGAAACTAGGATGTGAGAACTTTAGTGAGATCCCTAGAGATATTTCTAAGGTATGTCTAGGGATGTCCCTAAGGTTATGTATAAGTATAGGTTATAGTACTATAATTACGGTAACCCAAGATGTTAGATATTAAGGTTACTCCCCCTTTATTATATTGTTTTCCCTAGCGTGATTTTTGTCTCTCACACTATTCTTTTTGGGTTTTAGATGATGGCTGGAACACGAAGGAACCGTGTTGATCAATGTAATGGACAATGCAATGATTTTCCTCCTGAATAAACAAATGTTATGGGAGATGGAGTGAAAAATCTTATTGCTATACTTACACAAGCTATGAATCATTCTGGACTTCCAAATGAGCAGCGAAGGAAACAATATTCTATTGAGTCATTCATGAGGAAACGTCCACCTTCTTTCAGTGGGTCTTCTGATCCACTTGTTTCTAAACAATGGATCAGTACTACTGAAAAGATATTTTCAGTTCTTCAATGTTCTGAACATGATAAAGTCATCTTATCAGTGTATCGTTTGGAAGGTGATGATGATCAATGGTGGAATCTTATCAAGAATACGAGGTCAAGAGATGAAATTGAGTCCATCGAATGGGACGAGTTCAAGAACTTATTTCTCAATAAGTACTTCCTTCGTATTCTTCAAACAAAGATGGAGAAGGAGTTTCTTGAACTAAAGCAAAAGGATGATGAATCTGTTGGTATATACGAAGTGAATTTTACAAGTCTTGCAAGTTATGCATATGGATTTATCATCCAACCTGAAAGTAAAGTTGATCGATTCCTCAGTGGCTTAAAACCAAATCATCGAAGGGAATTAGCTATAAGAGACTTTAGTAGCTATAAAGAAATTGTGTGTTGTGCTATCAATGTAGAAATGGAAGTTTGTGTTACTTATCCATCTCATAGTTTTGACAAGAAATGAAAGATGGAGTTCAAGGAGAAATCTCAGAATAATGGTGAAAAGAAGATGAATGTTTCCTTATGCTCAAAGTGTGGAAAGAAGCATGGTGGAGATTGTCTTAAATGGACTAGGAAATGTTTTAAGTGTGGAAAAGAAGGTCATCGAGTAGCTGAGTGTCAAAGTAATGGAAAAAGGGTTTCTAACGATGTGAATAAAGAAAAGACTGCAGAGAATGCACCACCAACACTTCAATGCTTCAAGTGCAAGGAAATGGGGAATTATGCTAATAAATTCCCTAATCCAAGGGTTAGTGATGATGGACATGAGCAACCACTTAAGGAAAAGGACAAAGGGAATTAACATGCGATCACTATTAGCGATGTTGAATATGACAACAATGTGGTGGAATGATTAAGTTTTTATGTAATGGGATTCCAAAATAATGTTGTATATAGTATCGAGGAATATTGGAATATTTATGTATTGGTCTATTGTGGTTTTCAATGGTACCAGTAGTGATTGAGATATTTTTGGAAAAAAAGTGATATGCACATAATGAAAGGAAAATGAGAAAATGAAATGTTTGACCATATTCATGAGCTCATGATTGATATAAGGAATAAGTGATATCATGGTTTGAGTATATAGAATTTTGAGGATTTTGGTATGCGGAAAGAGTTAACTTTTAACAGCATTCATGTTTTCAATTAGGTTCAATGGGTATTCATTTTTATCAAGAGAATACATGATTAAGGCCTTCGAATGTTTGGAATGTGACCAACAAGACATATCTCATGATATATGGGGATCAACAATGGTATTAACATGTTTTTTGTATGAAATCTTTGGTAATCGTTTTCACTATAATATGAGATTAGACAGCATTATTTTGGATAAGCCTAAAGATTGGAATGGATTATGTTGGACATAAGTTAGTATTGTTTAAGGATAGAAGTTTTTTCGATATTATTTATGGGATTTTATAGTAATGTAGTTTTAGAAAAAGGACAACCTGCAGGATGGGCGACAGCCCATTGCGGCAGACAAGGCTGTGGGAATCGAACCCACAACCGAAGTGCGACTGGCCTTTATCGCCTACCACTGGCCTACAAGAAGTCCCTGTTTAGTAGAAACCAGTTTTATGATATTAAGAAGTATGATATAATAAGTATAAGTCCATTTTAGGAACCATATATGATTAATCTCACTATAGATGGACTTATGTATTTTTTGATAACTTTTCTAACCTTTTGTTTGAGATAGATGGAATGACCCATCATTCTATCACATGATCTGCTAACACATCACAAATGACAAATTCAACTTCATTTATTTAATAGATGAAGTGGAAATTGTCCAAAGAACGACCGACGGTGAGACTATACCAAAATCACGAAAGTATTTCTTCAAATTCAAATTTCACCAACTTTAGGGAAATGATCTTGAAAACCAAAAATGTTATCCTATTGCTCTTATATCTGATGAATCAGATGGTACCTTAGATCGTCACAAATTTATGGTTTTGTGATTGCTGGCATTTCCATAGCCATGTTCTCTACCACTCTCCATCAGAACATTATTGTTATATTTCTCTTCCATATCCATATTTTCACCTATGTGAAACCCCATTGATTAGTTTATTTGGGTAACCGTTACGTTTCATACTTTTCTTTTTAAAGATTGGTTTTGGTATTCCTTTTTACGATGTGGGTTTCTATTAAAGAAACTTTCGAATAGTAAAACATTTATAACCCCGACAAATTTCGAGGGAGAAATTCATTTTAAGGGGGGTAGAATGTAACACTGCCACGACCCGTCCTCGGGCCCGTGCCGTGACTACCCCAAGCCCGTCTTCCATAGGCCAGGGGATGGAGACTAGCACCAAAGGTGAAAATCCGGATAAACAGGGAAGGCATTTCCTTTGTAAAGTAAACAACCACCACAGAGTAAGCAAGAGGAAAGAGCAAACACTGAAACAAGCTGTGCTGAAAGTAAAAGGGGCCGGAAATACAAGCCAAAACTGTACAGTACCACTGAAGGGAAAAAACAGCAACTGAAAAGAAAAGTCGCAGCATCGAGCCTTCCTCTGGAAGTCCCACATGAAGGGTGGGTACAGATATCCTCCACAACTCCTCGGTCCCATCATCCTCTCCAAGTACACCCCACCCAGTGGTCCACCTCCAGGTACCGTCCTGCTCCGCAAACCTCGAACACGATCAGCGATGTCCATCGTCTGCAACCAACACAAAGAAGTGCGGGCATAGCCCGTGCAGGGGTGAGTATAAGCTACTCAGTAGGGACCCCGAGACCCCCGAAGGTCTCCCAAAATCCACAAAGGATAAACCACAAAGGAAAGATACAATCACGAAGTAACATCCTACACTACTTAGGTATATACCCATACATATACCTAAGTCATCAATTCTCGTTCGGCTCTAACACCCGAGCTCGAGCACAACCCAATCCACATAAGAAGAAAAATGTAAATCCACACAGGATAGCACAACACAATCCACATAGGAAAGAAAAACAGGATTCAGCTCACATAGGAATACATCAACGAAAAAGGTGAAAGAGATGATCAGATATAGATACTGAATCATCTAAGCTGGGACCCACATAGGATACAAGACCAGCTGTCTCCATTGATTCATCTATGTTGGGACCCACATTGGAAACAAGACCAGCAGTCTTTATTGATTCATCTATACTGGGACCCACATAGGGTACAAGACCAGTACTGAATCTTCTAAGCTGGGAGCCACATAGGATACAAGACAAGCAGTCTTCATTGATTCATCTGTACTGGGACCCACATAGGATACAAGACAGTACTGAATCATCTAAGCTGGGACTCACATAGGACACAAGACCAGCTGTCTCCATTGATTCAACTATGCTGGGACCCACATAGGATACAAGACCAGCAGTCTTCATTGATTCATCTATACTGGGACCCACATAGGGTACAAGACCAGTACTGAATCATCTAAGATGGGACCCACATAGGATACAAGACCAGAAGTCTTCATTGATTCATCTATACTGGGACCCACATAGGATACAAGACCAGTACTAAATCATCTAAGCTGGGAACCACATAGGATACAAGACCAGGAGTCTTCATTGATTCATCTATACTGGGACCCACATAGGATACAAGACCAGTACTGAATCATCTAATTTGGGACCCACATAGGATACAAGACCAGCAGTCTTCATTGATTCATCTATACTGGGACCCACATAGGATACAAGACCAGTAATGAATCATCTAAGCTGGGACCCACATAGGATACAAGACCAGCAGTCTTCATTGATTCATCTATACTGAGACCCACATAGGATACAAGACCAGCAGTCTTCATTGATTCATCTATACTGGGACCCACATAGGATACAAGACCAGTACTGAATCATCTAAGCTGGGACCCACATAGGATACAAGACCAGCAGTCTTCATTGATTCATATATACTGGGACCCACATAGGATACAAGACCAGTAATGAATCATTTAAGCTGTCAGATCCACAAAGGATCGATAGGTACTAACCCCCACAAAGGCCCACACAGGATCAGACCCACACATGATCTGTAGCACTGATCCCCGTAGGATCGCTGAGTGTTGTAGTCGTCGCCGTTGAATCCATTGAGGATCTCTCAACAGTCGTCGTCGAAGTCGCAGTCGCAGTCGCAGCCATTACTAGGGTTCCCGCACACAGCAAACTCATTCGGGAGGGTCCGCTCCACGAACCGAGAGGCTGATACATCAACTGACACATAGTCCGAGGTTGATGTATCCAAAAGTTCCGTATTGTGAACAGGAACTCAACGCAACAGACGGCGCATCAATCGGACGCCCCGTCTAAGAGTTATTGGCTTTTTCGTTCCAGGGGCCCGGTTGGTTTTTAAGGCAAAACCAACCCGATCGTACTCCACCTACGTCCAAACCTCGGGCGGAGTGAGTCAAAAGATTCGTCTCACTTAGAGAAATCCAACAAAGTCGACGGCACATCAATCGGACGTCCGGTGTTAATGATATACTTGTTTCCGCTCCGAGGGCCCGGTTGGTTTCGTGTACGATCCAACCCGGCTGAACCCAAAGTTCTCCGAAACCTTCAGTGTAATATACTGAAACGACCGTCTCGTTGCAAGGATCGCTATGCAACTGACGGTGTGTCGATCGGTGGTCTATAGCCCAAGATATGGGCATTTCACCGAATTTTTTCCGAAATCGGGGGGTCTCGGCCCGGGCCGACCCCGGCCGACCCCCCTGGGTCGGCCCGAACCGGGTTGCCCCGACCCGGGTCCGACCCAGCTGGGCCCGGCCGAGCCCAGCCCGGCTCGGTCCAGCTCAGTCCGGTTCGGTCCCGCACGACCGGCCGGCCGCGGCTCGGCCAGCGTGGCCGAGACGAAATGCGGAGTGGGGTGCGCGACTCCCCCGCCCGCCACTAATTGAGGCTGGTGGCGGATCTGCCGGCCGCCAACCCTCCAGCGGTGCGCCGCCGCCGCCGCCTTCCGCGGACCACCAGACGCGCTCCGGTGGTCCTTTTATCCTGCCGTCTTCCCCTATGGTCGCCCCGGGACCCGACCTTCACAACGAAGGAATCCAAATGCCATAGCGGCCTGCTTCATCATCGCCTGTCAATCCACACGTCAAAACGAATAGCATCGTCTTTGTGGTTTTCCAGCATGACCCGATGGCGCCGCGCCCCTTCACCATGGCCCGACTCCGACAGCGGTTCTTTTGCGGTTTTTTGGCACGACACGACGGCCCCACGGAATTGATTCAAAAATTAATTGATTGTGTGGCGTGACGACGTCGTGCATTCTTGCCACACGATTCTGTGCGGTGCGACGGCACCGCGTCACTTTCATTCCATCCGCAACAACAAGAAATAAATAATAAGGGAGGGGCGGCCGTGTTTGTGCGGTCCAGCCTCCTACCGTTAATCGATATCAAGCGGTCCGAAAATATGCGGATAAAAGACGGAAGAGAAATCACATAAAGAAACACATAAACCCCCTACAACCTCAAAAATAAAAAAAATCATAACAATAATCCCAACCCGCAAATTAATCTTCACAGATCAACATAATATTTAGTTGATCCGCGTTCTTAGATTTAGAAGGGAGTGCGACGTTCTTCACGGATGACGCCTTCCCTTTCTTGCTTCGGTTGGAAGGAAAGAGAGGTGTCGTTGTGCTTCGGTGGAAACGGCGTTCTTCGTCGAGAAGATATCGTTCCTCCAAGAGTTCTTCCAAAACTCCACTCTTTCTCCCAATAAAAAGTTTAGCCAAAATAATAGAGACATCCCTCTATTATTTTTATGGCACAACAACTCAAGAGTTGTCCTTCCTTAATTGCGGCAACACACTTGATTAAATGCGGAGATATGGATTCAAAATTCAAACAGCGGAGGTGGAGAGTTTCAACATTAAATTGGGAGAGTTAGAATATTAAGAGACTCCACAATTAAATGTGAGTTACATGGGGGATTAAGAAATATGAAGGGGTGGGGTTCGTGTGGCCCCCACCACCCTCATAACCTCCAAAGGGAAGTTGGGTAGTTACCCAACTTCCACCGAAGGATAAAATCACTAAAGGAAGAATAAAAATTGGTGTTAAATTTATATTTTATCTTTCATCATTTTTAACAACTTCCCTCATGTAAACGCACCTCCGGAATAGGTGTTCCTAAGCAAATACCGGCGCTGCAGTTCCATCGGTGCCCTCGGAATTCGATTCCGAGCACCGTTTGAAAAGATAGAAATTCCCGCTCGTTTGTTCACTGAACGAACCCGAGCCAAACTTCGGAAATTAATTCCTGGCGCACCGGGCCTCGGAATCAGGCACCGTCAGAAACTGCGTTCTTTTAAAATTCCAAAGAAAATTAAGAAAAAAATTTCCTCGAAATTTCCGAGTCTTTACATTACTCCCCCCACAGGGATTTACGTCCCTGTAAAGCTTCAACACAAGCTAGGGATACAAAGGAGGTAGATCTAGGCAGTAAGCCACCTCACCAATCCTGATGACAACCTGGAAGGGTCTGATGAAGCATGGAGACAACTTGCCACCTCAGACAAATCTCCGCAATCCACATCGAGGTGAGACCCACATGAAGACGTGGTCGCCATCCTCAAACTCTAGTAGCCTCCGCCTCCTGTCAGTGAAAGACTTCTGTCGGCTCAGAGCCATCTTTATCTACTCCTGGATGACCTGGACCTTCTCTATCATGGCTTGGACCATCTATGGTCCCACAAGAGCTGCTATGACTTCTTCATTGCTGATAAGAGAAATCTGGTCTCATCCCCTGGATGAACCACGTTCTTTTCCTAATACAGTCAATCCCGACATGGATGATTCTAATCCATACCAAGGATGACGTCGTAAGGCCTCGACGCTACTACCAAGAGATCCAGCCGTTATTCTCGCCTCCATGGGTTGAGTCACATTTTCGGAATCAGTGTGTGGTAACTAGGTCTCCTCCATTAGATGTCTCACAAGTAAGGGTCAAGTCAACAGCAAAACTGGAACCTCTTAGTAACAACACAAAAGAGGACAGGAATGAAAACATCATAAAGGTATGCATCTTTTATTATTGCAGCTCATAATACAAAGACACTACACAATAGAAACAAGGAACTAGAAGTACAAAACACGTATCCACTAGTTCTGCTCCTGTCCATTTGCTCCCAAAGCTCTATGATCGAAGGCCTCAGCTGCCTGATGTTGAGCTCTCTCATGTCCACTAACTCCCTGCGGTCGGGGCGGACCTCCTGGTGGTGGTGGTGGCAACACCTCGAAGCGTCGTTCACCACCTGCTGCTCGGCCAGCTCCTCTGCCTTACCCGCCTGCACCCTGCGGTCCTCCATGGACGAACCTCTGTCTGGGAGGTCCCTCTACCACATGTTGCTCATCTGTAAGACGAGTCGGGCAGTCTCAAGCCATGTGACCTTGCCCGCCGCATGTGTAGCAATGCCTGCCCCTCGTGTAGCTGGCTCTCCTTCGTGTGCCCCGCACAACCGAATATTCATCCAGTGACTGCCCATCTGATGGTCTGGCCCGTTTGGACCTCTGCGTCACCTGTCTACTGCCAACAGCAGAAGACCCTGCTACGGGCCGTCCTGCGGAGGGCCCTGTCACTGGAGCCTGCTCGGCGACAAAACTCTCCACTAGAAGGGCTCTCTCCAACACCTCTGCCTGCGTCGGAATATTGAGGGAGATCATCGAAGCCCTGATATCATGCCTCTGTCCCTGCTCGAAGGTTCGGTCCCAGAAGAACGGTTCCCGTACCATATATGTGGAGTAGCGCGAGAGATCAGTAAATCTCGCTGAGTACTGGGCCACTGTCAAGCTGCCCTGCTGCAGCTGAAGAAGCTCCTGAATGCGCACCTCACGGAGGGTGGCTGGGACGAACTTGGAGTGGAAGATGCCCTCAAAGTCCGTCCAGAGAAGAGATGTCTCATCATGCACCTGGAGCATCAAGCTCCACCATCGGCCCGCTGCTGTGTGCAGTAGGCTCACTGCAAGGATCACCATGAGGTCTGCTGGTGTCCTCAATAGCATGAAAACTCGTATTACTGCCTCCAGCCAGTCCTCGGTTGCCTGGGGGTCCGTCTCCCCACGTAAACTGGGTGGTCACTGGCACTGGAACTCATGCAGTGCACTAAGGTGGCGTGCATCGTCAGCAGCTGGGGATGGAAGCATCGGTGGCTCGATGGGTAGCGGTATCGCTGGTGCCTCTACTGTCAAAGGGCCATGCAACGAGGCCTCGTCGCTCGGTGAGCTGTCGTCACGCTCAACTCTCGGAACCCTAGCTGGCTGCCATTGTGGGGACATCCTGAAAAGGAAACAAGTGCACCACGGTCATAACAGTACACCTGGTGAGCTGACATATGTAATCACAAAGAAAATTTGAAACACACATGCAATCAATGTTTTCGTGCATTAAGTCGGAAATCAGAATTCAGGGTCCTGGTGTACGGATATGTCGGCCGCCGCACCAACACTGGACTCCCTGAACTGATAACCACACCGAATACGCTAAACACTATTGCTTCACATAAAAGAATGATCAGAGCTCTGAGTTCTGTGGTAGAACCGAACTCCTCTAATACCAATTTGTCACGACCCGTCCTCGGGCCCGTGTCGTGACTACCCCAAGCCCGCCTTCCGTAGGGCAGGGGCTGGCGACTAGCACCAAAGGTGAAAATCCTGATAAACAGGGAAGACATTTCCTTTGTAAAGTAAACAACCACCACAGAGTAAGCAAGCGGAAAGAGTAAACACTGAAACAAGATGCGCTGAAAGTAAAAGGGGCCAGAAATACAAGCCCAACTGTAAAGTACAAGTAAAGGGAAAAAAATAGCAAATGAAAAGAAAAGCCGCAGCATCGAGCCGTCCTCTGGAAGTCCAACCTTAAGGGTGGGTACAGATATCCTCCACAGCTCGTCGGTCTAGTCGTTCTCTCAGAGTACACCCCGCCCAGTGGTCCACCTCCAGGTGTCGTCCTGCTCCGCAATCCTCGACCACGATCAGCGTTGTCCGTCGTCTGCAACCAACACAAAGTAGTGCGGGCATAGCCCGTGCAGGGGTGAGTATAAGCTACTCAGTAGGGACCCCGAGACCCCCGAAGGTCTCCCAAAATCCACAAAGGATAAACCAAAAAGGAAAGATACAATCACGAAGTAACATCCTACACTGCTTAGGTGAATGCCCATACGTATACCTAAGTCATCAATTCCCGTTCGGCTCTAACACCCGAGCCCAAGAACAACCCAATCCACATAGGAAACAAAATGTAAATCCAGACAGGATAGCACAACACAATCCACATAGGAAAGAAAAACAGGATTCAGCTCACACAGGAATACATCAACGAAAAAGGTGAAAGAGATGATCAGATATAGATACTGAATCATCTAAGCTGGGACCCACATAGGATACAAGACCAGTTGTCTCCATAGATTCATCTATGTTGGGACCCACATAGGATACAAGACCATCAGTCTTCATTGATTCATCTATACTGGGACCCACATAGGGTACAAGACCAGTACTGAATCATCTAAGATGGGACCCACATAGGATACAAGACCAGTTGTCGTCATTTATTCATCTATACTGGGACCCACATAAGATACAAGACCAGTACTGAATCATCTAAGCTGGGACCCACATAGGATACAAGACCAGCTGTCTCCATTGATTCATCTATGCTGGGACCCACATAGGATACAAGACCATTAGTCTTCATTGATTCATCTATACTGGGACCCACATAGGGTACAAGACCAGTACTAAATCATCTAAGTTGGGACCCACATAGGATACAAGACCAGCAGTCTTCATTGATTCATCTATACTGGGACCCACATAGGATACAAGACCAGTACTGAATCATCTAATCTGGGACCCACATAGGATACAAGTCTAGCAATCTTCATTGATTCACCTATACTGGGACCCACATAGGAAACAAGACCAGTACTGAATCATCTAAGCTGGGACCCACATAGGATACAAGACCAGCAGTCTTCATTGATTCATCTATACTGGGACCCACATAGGATACAAGACCAATACTGAATCATCTAAGCTGGGACCCACATAGGATACAAGACCAGCAGTCTTCATTGATTCATCTATATTGGGACCCACATAGGATACAAGAACAGCAGTCTTCATTGATTCATTTATACTGGGACCCACATAGGATAAAAGATCAGTACTGAATCATCTAAGCTGGGACCCACATAGGATACAAGACCAACAGTCTTCATTGATTCATCTATACTAGGACCCACATAGGATACAAGACCAGTACTGAATCATCTATGCTGGGACCCACATAGGATACAAGACCAGCAGTCTTCAATGATTCATCTATACTGGGACCCACATAGGATACAAGACTAGTACTGAATCATCTAATCTGGGACCCACATAGGATACAAGACTAGCAGTCTTCATTGATTCGTCTATATTGGGACCCATATAGGATACAAGACCAGTAGTCTTCATTGATTCATTTATACTGGGACCCACATAGGATACAAGACCAGTACTGAATCATCTAAGATGGGACCCACATAGGTTACAAGACCAGTAGTCTTCATTGATTCATCTATACTGGGACCCACATAGGATACAAGACCAGTACTGAATCATCTATGTTGTCATATCCACAAAGGATCGATAAGTACTAACCCCCGCAAAGGCCCACATAGGATCGGACACACACATGATCTGTAGCACTGATCCCCGTAGGATCTCTGAGTGATGTAGTCGTCGCCGTTGAATCCACTGAGGATCTCTACACAGTCGTCGTTGAAGTCGTAGTCGCAGCCAGCACTAGGGTTCCCGCACACAGCAAGCTCGTTCGGGAGGGTCCGCTCCACAAACCGAGAGGCTGATACATCAATTGACACATAGTCAGATGTTGATGTATCCAAAAGTTCCATATCGTCAACAGGAACTCTACACAACAGACGGCGTGTCAATCGGACGCCCGGTCTGAGAGTTATTGGCTTTTTCGTTCCAGGGGCGCGGTTGGTTTTTAAGGCAAAACCAACCCGATCATACTCCACCTGTGTCCAAACCTTGGGTGGAGTGAGGCAAAAGATCCGTCTCACTTAGAGAAATCCAACAAAGTCGATGGCACGTCAATCGGACGTCCGGTGCTAAAGATATATCTGTTTCCGCTCCAAGGGCCCGGTTGGTTTCGTGTACGAACCAACTTGGCCGAACCCAAAGTTCTCCAAAACCTTGAGTTTAATATACCGAAATGACCGGCACGTTCCAAGGATCTCTACTCAACTGACGGTGTGTCGATCGGAGGTCCGTAGCCTAAGATATTGCATTTGACCGAATTTGGTCCGAAATCGGGGGGACTGGGCCCGGCCCGGCCTGGCCCGGCTCTGTCCGGCTCGGTCCGGTTCGGTCTGGCCTGACCGACTGGCCGCGGCTCAGCCAGTGTGGCCGAGCCGAATCGTGGAGCGGGGTGCATGACTCCCCCGCCCACCGCTAATTAAGGCCGGCGGCGGATCCGCCGGCCGCCAACCCTCCAGCGGCGCGCCGCCGCCGCCTTCCGCGGACCACCGGACGCCCTTCGGTGGTCCATTTCTCCTGCCGTCTTCGCCTATGGTCCCCCCGGGACCCGACCTTCACTGCAAAGGAATTCAAACGCCATAGCGGCCTGCTTCGTCGTCGCCCGTCAATCCGCACGTCAAAATGAATAGTGTCGTCTTTGTGGTTTTCCAGCGTGACCTGATGGCGCCGCGCCCCTTCGTCGCGGCCCGACTCCGACCGCGGTTCTTTTGCGGTTTTTCGGCGCGACGCGACGGCGCCGCGGAATTGATTCAAAAATTAATTGATTGCATGGCGTGACGACGTCGCGCATTCTTTCCACACGATTCTGCACGCTGTGACGACACCGCGTAACTTCAATTCCATCCACAACAACAAGAATTAAATAATAAGGGAGGGGGCGGCCGTGTTTGTGCGGTCCGGCCTCCTCCCGTTGATCGATATCAAGTGGTCCGAAAATACGTGGATAAAAGACGGAAGAGAAATCACGTAATGAAACACATAAACCCCCTACAACCTCATAAATAAAAAGAATCATAGCAACAATCCCAACCCGCAAATTAATCTTCGCGGATCAACATAATATTTAGTTGATCCGCGTTCTTAGATTTAGAAGGGAGTAAACGAGGGTTCAACAACAATCCCAATTTAAATTCCCTACCTCAATTTCGTCGATGAATGTTGACGAGTTGAGGAATATGGTCGTTGCGGTTGACGGACGTCGTTCCGTCAACGTCGGAGGGATTGACGTTGTCGTTGGCGACATTCTTCACGGATAGTGCCTTCCCTTTCCTACTTCAGTTGGAAGGAAAGAGACGTGTCGTTGTTCTTCGGTGGAAACGGTGTTCTTCGTCGAGAATATATCGTTCCTCCAAGCGTTCTTCCAAATCTCCACTCTTTCTCCCAATAAAAAGTTTATCCAAAATAATAGAGACAGACCTCTATTATTTTTATGGCACAACAACTCAAGAGTTGTCCTTCATTAATTGCGACAACACACTTGATTAAATGCGGAGATATGGATTCAAAATTCAATCAAGGGAGGTGGAGAGTTTCAACATTAAATTAGGAGAGTTAGAATATTAAGAGACTCCAAAATTAAATGTGAGTTACATGGGAGATTAAGAAATATGAAGGGGTGGGGTTCGTGTGGGCCCCACCACCCTCATAACCTCCAAAGGGAAGTTGGGTAGTTAACCAACTTCCACCCAAGGATAAAAACACTAAAGGAAGAATAAAAATTGTTGTTAAATTTATATTTTAACTTTCACAATTTTTAATAACTTCCCTAATGTAAACGCAACTCTGAAATAGGCGTTCTTAAGCAAATACCGGCGTTGCGGTTCCATCGGTGCCCTCAGAATTCAATTCCGAGCACCAGTTGAAAAGATAGAAATTCCTGCTCATTCGTTCACTGAACGTACCCGAGCCAAACTTCAAAAATTAATTCCGGGCACACCGGGCCTCGGAATCAGGCGCCGTCAGAAACTACGTTCTTTTAAAATTCAAAATAAAATTAAGAAAAAAATTTCCTTGAAATTTCCGGGTCTTTACAAACACCCCGAGATTTTATAAAAAATTATTCTTTTTAATTACATTAATGTATTGTGTTGTACTCTACACCAAAAGGATCTTGCACAACATGCATCCTTGACTTGCCTTTCATTACACGCAATTGTGACCTTCCATGATAGTGTGTGTAGTACGCAATACAGAGTTTCACTAAACAACGATATGCTATTAAAATATTATTAAAACTAGCCATTATGAATAGTAATAACCACTTTTTGAAATTTTGTAAATTTTATTTTTCAAAATGGACTTCATTTTTGGATTCGGAATATCGAAGTTATCTTAGGGTGAAATTTTGGTACTTTTCAGCTAACTTTCATTTTCTGATGAATAGTGAAAATTACTAAATTTTAATTATAAACAACCTTTTTAATCGAAATACTTAATAGTGATAAATTATTAATTTGAGTGGTTTTTAAGTATATTTAGAATATATTATTACAATTTAATACAATTTTGGTCATTGGATATAATTTCACATTTAAACCAGACATAAAAAAATGTCAATCTTTTGATAGTTATTATCTCTTAAAAACACGCTATTTGTTTTGACGACGGGAATTAATTTTTAAATTAATTAATGAAACTGATATGTTTTGAATTTGGTAAAATAGATATCATTTTTGAGTTCATAATATCAAATATATCTTAGGCCTAATTTTTGTTATTTTTCTAGAAACTTTCATTTTTTGATGAATAGTGAAACCACTGAGTGGTAGTTAAAAAAAATGAATTTTTCATAAAACATAATTTTACCGCTTCTGTGAGTGGAATTTCAAAATTCCAAGAGACACGGTTGATTTCAGTAAGTAAAATTTGGTTCAATGAGATGAAAATAATTTTTGGTGAATAGTAACTTTTTACTTTTTTTTACCACGGTTGAAAGTAAATAGGGTAATTAAGGGTAAAAATGTTATTATTATTACCCCAACACATGTAACAAATTGGATAAGTGTAATTCGACCAAAAACAACCTTAGGAATAAAATATGACCATTTGGGCCCATTTGGATTAGATTAGGACATTTATTATTAATTAATTTAAAGAAGGGTTAAAATAGTTAAAATCAAAGTCTAATAACTAAATCATTTTTAATATAGGGTTATACATGAGATAAAATGGACTATAAATATTAATTAGAAAGCTAAAAATATTTCCTACATAATGATATTTTATTTTTAATTTTTAGACATTAAAAAATTTAATTTATTTATGACACAAAGATGATGTAGTAATTATCTTATTAATGAAATATTGACATAATTGATGTTATAAATACCCAAATAAATTCAATTTAAGACTTTTTATGAAATAAACACATTTTATAGGTAAATATGACATGTTATTATTTATTTAATTAACTTTTTTCTAACTAATCATTCTGTTATGATTTTCACAAAAATCAATTACAAAATAGTGTCGAAATTGACATAAAATAGTTTTTAAAACAAATATTATATTATTAATTGTTGTTTTATTCCTAAAAATATAAGGTTCTGCCAAATTACTTAGATAAGGCTATATAGATTAATAATAAACAACTTGGGGTTCGTTTGGCTAGTTATAGTAAGTTTATTAACCTTATAGTGTAAGAACACAAAAAGACACGGTAAAAGTAAAATTATCTAACTTAAAGTTAAATATAAATGATAAGGTTAAAATAGGAACCTAAACATGTCTAAATTCTATTGGATGAGAGGATTTTTACCCATACCCACCTTAGCTTCAAAATAAATCAATTTGGAGCTATTTAAAACCGAATTTGTCTTTATAATAAAATAATATTTTTAGTTTTTCCAAAAGAGCCCCTCTCCTCCCTTATAAAAGGGCACCTCCTCCCTCTCTTCCTCACACCCCTTTGAGCCTTCATGCTCGGCCAATCCCTGAAAAATTATCTTCTCCTCTTCTATAGAAACATCCTATAGGTCCTGGTCTTCTTCAAAGACCAATTTTATTGCCCTAAAAGGAGGACTCAAAAAGGCTCTTCAAAGAAGAGGTAATGTCCGTTAATGATTCTTTCAACTTTATTTCAACTTCAACTTCTTCTTATTAGGTTGTTTAATTATGAGGTAATAACATCAGTATCCCTCATATACTGATATGTTATTATAAATATGAAACAACCCTATTTCACCTCTTATCCATCCTATGGAAAACGAAATCACCGCGTGTGCGTACGTACGGAATATCATCTCCACGCCGTGGTGTAATCTATTTTCCACCACCACCTTACTTGGATGGCTATAATGGTGTACATAATAACTCTATATAATTATTTTAAAGTGATATTGATTCTTAAATAGTATAAATACACTCCAATACAATTCCACGATCATGAGAACGATATCATCACTCGTGCGTACGTACGGACTACCGTCTCCACGACGCGATGAGATTCATTCTCCACGTTAACCATTCATGAATGATTATAAAGAATATATAATAAGTAATCATGAAATATATGACATAATAATGATACTGAATTTATGTGTATATATATGTATGTCATCTACTTAATTCCATTCATCTCAATAAGGAAACGAAAACAGCGTTCATGCGTATGTACGACCTACCGTCTCCATGAACGGTGTATTTATTTCCATTTACTGATCTATTATAAATATGTATATTCTGAATATATATTATATATAAATCATATTTTATTTTCTGGAATTAATTAATCATTATCTAAGTAATCATATGTATAATTACAAGTCAAAACACGGACGACAAATGAAACGATTTTACCCAAAACGCACTTTAACATGGAATTTACAAAAGAACGGGTAATATAAAGTCATAAGTGAACCATATATGATATTATAACAATCAGTATGATTCCGGAATAAGTCAATGACATTATTTAAATCATTATACAAGAGTTTCGGACACTTACAAAGCAAATCGGACCTAAGGTAAGGGAAAATATCACAATCTCATTTTTATCCGAGATTGTTTATACTTTGGTATTTACTAGGGTGTATTTTATCATCCATAACCATGTTTACTAAATATGTAATATTTATATCCTTCTACAATTTTTTAAAACCAATTTTACCCTTCGGTGAGTTTTTAGTAAAGGATATGAAAGGAATCTTTTTTTGTTTTTCATACGAGGTACTTTTTTGACTTTTCCGTCAAAAGTACGAGAAGAATGTTTTTTTAACTTATACGGCATGAATGGAATTTTAAAACATTATTTCCAAGAAGCATCTTTTAAAAGTTTTCAAGTTTATTTTTAATCAACTTGTTTTAGTTTAAAATTTTATAACATATTAAGAAAGGAAAAGTGTTTTTGAAGTAGAAAGGATATTTTCCTCAAGAATGGAGTTCAAGTGTTTTATAAAAATTATTTTCCATATAAGATAATAAAGGGTTCTATTTCTATCACTATTATTACATTGATTTGATTATGTTGTTATGGAATTATATTTATGAATTCCTGTATCTTATATTAATTGTTTTATGTTGTCACGATGTTTAAGAATCCCATTTTTATTAAATGGGTTATGCTATGATGTATGGTTTATGATTTTGTGGCACACATAAGAATGGTATCATTATGAGATGGGTGGGACCTATATTTCCCTCCAATGCATTGGGTAAAGATTTTATATCTCATGAGATAGACATGGATGGAACGACAAGTTCAACCGGTTCAGTGAAACAGGAATGAAATGAGGAATGAACTCGGTTCAGAAATGGACTTTGTCCACTAAGATAGTCTTGGAAATGAGTCTTGACTAATAAGAAATGATTCTCTATGATTATGTGTGTATGCCAAAAAGTTTCATGTTTTAAGTTATGATTATTTGGATTACATTTCACTACTATGATTTATCCCATGTTATGATATTATGATCTCTTTTGCAGGTTAAGATTTCCAAAATGTTATGTTCTTATGAATATGATGTGATTGATATTTATTTTGTTTACCCTTACTGAGAATTTTAGCTCACCCTTTTATGTTTTCTTTTCCCCAGGATAAAAAGAAAGGTTTTAGGTAAAAAAGGAAGATCATTATGGGAGATGTTGAAGATCTTTCACCACGATTAGAAGATTATATTCCGAGTTTCCAAAGACACTAAACTATTATGGTCCTTGTGTGTGTGTTTTTGTTATGTACTAAGTATTCCGCAAAAGTACTGTAATGTCCATGTACGTTAAGCTTCGGGTCTCTGCAGCATGTGTTGTACGCAATACCTGGTTTCACTAAACAATGATATATGGTTATAATATTATAAACTACTAGTTATAAATAGTAGTAAATACATTTTGAATTTTATGAAATTATAATTCATCTTACATATTTTATACATCATTGTATGAGAACATAATAAATGTTTCGGGTAAAATAAGTATTTTTCAAAAAATTCAGTTTTTCCACCTTTTGATGGCGCACCCATTTTAAATAAATTTTTGATAAGTTTTAAGTAAAATTTTATGAAATAAACTTCTTCTTTTGAATCAGGATATAAAAATTTACATTGGATAAAGTTTTGATATTTTTCTGATCACTTTCATATTTTAATGAATAGTAAAAACATGCTATATTTTAATTAAAAACAACTTTTTCATCATAATAATTTATATAGTTAAATTATAAAATTTAATTGTTTTAAAGTATAAATAGAATATATTTTTACCATTTAATATAATTTATGTCATTAGCATTGATTTTACATTGAATTCATAGGTAATATTATTTCAAACTTTTATAATGTTTTAACATTTAAAACTCATTTTCATAACAACGAGATTAATTTTAAATTAATTTCTAAAAGTTTTGTGTATTTAATTTAGAAAAATTGATTCCATATTTGGAATCAGTGGGTCCAAATTATGTTAATAGGCTACTTTTTAATTTTTGGCATTATGAATATTAACTACGGTAAATATTATTTACCATAGTAAAAGGTAAATCCGGTAATTAAGGGTAAATATAATATTATCAAATTACCCTAAAACTTGTCTTAATATAATTTGATGCTTATATTTAGTCCAAAGGAATATTTGGGTCGAAATGGAATCCATTGGAACCCACATGGAGGTGATTAAGGCCTTTAGATTATTTTATTGAAAGGAAAGTGAAATATGTGTCACTCAGAATTAATAATTAATGTATTTTTAATATAAGTTTATACCGAATATAAATTCGGTTATAAATACTTATTTGAAATATAAAATGTTTTTATTTATCATGGTAATTTATTTATAAATTTTAAGAGATATTTAATCACTTTAATTTCTTATACATTAATGATGCGGAAATTATTTATTTAGTGAAAAATAAGTAATATAGTTTTTATTGAAAAACTAATACCCATTTAAAGGCTGAAAAACCCGACCAAAACTTATTTTTAGTGTATATATACACCATAATCATCCAATTAATGAATATATGACCGTTTGGAGTCTTATAAAAGTGATTATGACACTTATATTATTTTATTGTAAAATGATGTCAAAGTTGTCACCTTCATAATTTAATAAATATAACATTTTAAAGGTTGTGTGTCTTAGAATATAAATCTCACTAAAAGTATTATTATGAAATATATAAGATTTATCTACATACTAGTATTTTAGTTTTAAATTTTATGAAACGAATAAGTATATTTAATAATTATACAAAAATGTTGTAGAAATTATTTTATTAAGAGAAGTATCAAATAAATGGTATTACAAATAGTAAAATAAATATTATATAAACTATTTAATGTTCTCCAATAATTTTATAGATTAATATGACATTTTAGGAACCTATTTAATATTTTATTTTTAATATATCCTCTGTGTGTATTTTATTTAAATTCAAATAAATGAATAGTGTCAAAATTTACACTATTGTTATTTTATAAAAATAACATATTTTTAAATTGTTTAAAAATCACCAAAATACTTAAAAATTATAAATTTAAATTTATATAGTCTATAATTTCATAAAGTTTCAAAGTATGTAAAATTATCAACACATAAGTGATTATTTATAACCATTTAAAATTTAGAATTTTATTACCAAAAATAAAATTAAATAGATTAAATAAGGATAAATAAAAATGATAAGGTTTAAAATAAGATCAAAACATGTATAAATTTTATTTTTTGATGCTATTAAAACCCTATCTCATCTAATATTCGAATTGAGTCATTTTTGGAGGTTTTTATGTGGGGTTTGATTTTATATTAAACTAATATTTTTGAGGATTTCAAAGGTGCCCCTCTCCTCCCTTATAAATGGGAACCTCCTCCATCTCATCTTTACACATCATTGAGCCTTAAATCTCGGCCAACCCCTAACCATTTCCCTTCTCAACTTCCCTAGAAATATTCTAGAGGTCCTGGTTTTCTTCAAGGACCAATTTTAGTGCCCTAAGAGGAGGATTCAAAGAGGCGTGTCAAAGAAGAGGTAATATCTGTTACCGATTCTTTCAAATTTATTTCTTTTTCTACTTCCTCGCCTTTAGTTTTTTCATTATGAAGTAATAATATCAGTATCACTCAAATATTGATATGTTATTATAAAAATGTAACAAACCTATTCAAACTTCTATCCATCCGACGAAAAACGAAATCACCACGCGTGCGTACGTATGAAATACCATCACCACGCTGTGGTGTAATTTGTTTTCCACCACCACCTTACTTGGATAGGTATAATGGTGTAAATAATAACTATATGTGATTATTGTAAAGTGATTTTTATTATCAAATAGAGTACATACACTTCAATACAATTCCACGATCATTGGAATGATATCATCGCTCTTGCGTACGTACGGACTACCGTCTCCACGAACGCGATAAGATTCATTCTTCATGTTAACCATTCATGAATGATTATAAAGTATATATAATGAATAATAATGAAATATATGACATAATAATGCTACTAGATATATATATATATATATATATATGTGTATGTATGTCATCTATTTAATTCCATTCAATTCAATAAGGAAACGAAAACAACGTTCATGCATACGTACGACCTACCGTATCCATGAATGGTGTATTTCATTCCATTTATCAATATATAATATATATGTATATGCTGAATATTTATTATATATAAATAATGCTTTACATTATGAAATTAAGTAAATCAGGATATGAGTAATAATATCAAGGACAACAAGTCGAAACACGTACGATAAATGAAACGATTTTACCCAAAACGCTGCTTTAACATGGATTTACAAAAGAACGGGTAATATAAAGTCATAAGTGAACCATATATGATATCATAATAATGAATATGGTTATATAAT
Organism: Viscum album; assembly: GCA_963277665.1. NCBI lineage: Eukaryota > Viridiplantae > Streptophyta > Magnoliopsida > Santalales > Viscaceae > Viscum > Viscum album. The sequence continues at coordinate 106,116,954 of OY728159.1, forward strand.
AAGTAAATGACATTATTTAAATCATTATATAGGAGGTTCGGATACGTATGAAACATATTAGACCTATGTTAAGGGATAATGTTACAATCTCAATTGTTTTCTATCTGAGATTACTTGTACGTAAGTATTTACTGGGGTTATATTTATCATCAATGTACAAGTTTTATAAAAATGTTTTCATGTATGTTTAAAGTACTTTTTAACCATTTTTTTACTTTTACTACATGGTATGTAAGGACTCTTTTTTTGTTTACCATACGAGGTACTTTTTGACTTTTCCGGCAAAAGTACGAGAAGAATGTTTTTTTAACTTATACGTCATGAACGGATTTTTTATGGGTTCATAAAGCCTTATTTTCATGAAGATTACTATACAATATTTCATGACTATTTTCAACAATATCCTTTTCTTTTAAAATTGAATGGATTTTTGTGAAAAGAAAATGATTTTCAAGAAGAAAGGATATTTTCCTCAAGAATTCATTTCAAGTGCTTTATCAAAACCATTTTCCATCTAAGATGACATTATTTAATATGTGTATGTTTCAAGTGTAATGTCTCTATGATTTATATGGTTTCAATTTTCTTATGATGAAATGATATCCATTTTTTTATATGGATTATGTTATGATGGAATGATGTTTATGAAACCCAATTTATTCTTTGGGTTATGATGAATGAATTATGATTGATTTGTGGAACATGTAAGAATGATTTCAATATTAGATGGGTGGGAATTATATCTCCCTACAATGCATTGGGTAAACTTTTATATCTCATGATATAGACATGGCTTAAACGGCAAGTAAATCTGGTTCAGTAATACAGGGCTGGAACGACAAGTATACCCGGTTCAGTAAGAGACTTTTTCCACTAAGATGGTCTTGGCAGCAATGCCTTGGCTACTATGGAAATCATATCATTTTATTAATGATTTTTCACAATTAAAATTTTTATTCCCATGATATTTTATCATTATTGATGCTCCATTATGATCTATGCATTACGTACTGTCATGTTTTATGTCATTTCTCAAGATATTGATGTTTAAACATTATGTTCATATTTTTTAGTTCAAATATATATGGTTTGTTTTATTTTCTCCATGCTTACTGTCACGGCCCGTCCTCGGGGCCCGTGCTGTGTCTACCCCAAGCCCGCCTTCCATAGGCCAGGGGCTGGCGACTAGCACCAAGGCGTAAATCCCAACAAAAAGGGAAGGCATTGCCTTTGAAAAGTAAACAAGCACCACAGACTAAGAAAGCGGAAAAGTAACACTAAGTAAAAACTGTACAAGCTGTGCTGAAAGTAAAAGGGGCCGGAAATAAAAGCCCAACTGTAAAGTACAACTGAAATGAAAAACAACAACTGAAAAGGGAAAACTGCAGCGTCGAGCCGTCCTCTGGAAGTCCCACCTGAAGGGTGGGTACAGATAGCCTCCACTACTCCTCAGGTCCACCTGACCGCTCCGAATACGTCCCGCCCAGTGGTCCACCTCCAGGTACCGTCCTGCTCCGCACGCCTCCACCACGATCAGCGCTGTCCTTCGTCTGCAACCAACACAACGTAGTGTGGGCAAAGCCCATGCAGGGGTGAGTATAAGCTACTCAGTAGGGACCCCGATACCCCCGATGGTCTCCCGAAATCCACAAAGGATAATCCACAAAGAAAATATACAATCACGAAGTAACATCTGACACGGCTTAGGTATATGCCCATACATATACCTAAGTCATCAATTCTCGTTCGGCTCCAACGTCCGAGCCCAAACACAACCCAGTCCACACAGGAAAGCAAACGTATACCCACACAGGATAGAACAACACAATCCACGAAGAAGAGTAAACAGTAAATCCACACAGGATAGCTCAACACAATCCACAATGGAGAGGAACACAAGATTCATCTCACACATGTATACTTCTTCGGATGACGATAAAGGTGATCACTGATCCATCTAAGTCGTCAGACCCACGAAGGATCGATAGGTACTAACCCCCACAGTGACCCACGCAGGATCGGGCCCACACAGGACCTGTAGGCTCTGGATCACACAAAACCGCTGAGCGCGGACCCACACAGGATCGGACCCACACAGGATCGGGCCCACACAGGATCGGGCCCACACAGGACCGGGCCCACACAGGACCTGTAGCATTGATCCACGGAGGATCGCTGAGTGCAGTAGTCGTCGCAGTACACTGAGTATCTCTGCACAGTCGTCGCCGCAGTCCACTGAGGATCTCTGCATGGTCGTCGTCGGAGTCCACGGAGGATCTCTGCACAGTCGTCGTTATCGAAGTAGCAGTCGCAGCCAGCACTAGGGTTCCTGCACAAAGCAAGCTCGTTCGGGAGGGTCCGCTCCACGAGCCGAGAGGCTGATACATCAACTGACACAAAGTCCGAAGTTGATGTATCCAAAAGTTCCGTATCATCAACAGGAACTCTACGTCGTAGACGGCGCGTCAATCGGACGCCCGGTCTGAGAGTTATTGGCATTTTTCGTCCCAGGGGTCCGATTGGTTTTTAAGTAAAAACCAACCCGACCGTACTCCACCTGCATCCAAACCTCGAGCGGAGTGAGCCAAAAGATCCGTCTCACTTAGAGGAATTCAACAAAGCTTACATCACGTCAATAGGACGTCCGTGGCTCAAGATATGAGCGTTTCCGCTCCGAGGGCCCGGTTGGTTTCGTGTACGAACCAACCCGGCCGAACTCAAAGTATTCCGAAACCTTGAGTGCGATATACCGAAACGACCGTCTCGATCCAAGGATTGTGTTTCCACTGACGGTGAGTCGTTTGGAGGCCCGTATCTCAAGTTACGGGCGTTTGAACGAAGATCGTCCGGAGACGGGGAGTCCGGGCCTGGGCCGAACCGGCCCGACCCCCCCCCCCCCCCCCCCGGGAGTCGGCCAATCCGGGTCGACCCGACCCGGTCTGGTCCTGCCGGGGCGTGGCCCGGCCGGTCGAACCGGCCTCGCCCGCTTCGGCCGAGCGGCCGAACGGCCAAGGCGCCGCGGGGCGCCGCCCCCGCGGCCTGGTGGTGCCGCGGCCCCCCGCGTGGGGTCGCACTGAGTCAAGGACGCGGCTTCAGCCGCGTCCGAAGGCATCAGACCCGCGCGGCTGCGGGTCTGCAGGTGCCGCCACCGCAACGGCTTCAGCCGCGGCGGCCTGTCCAGCGGCGCGCTGGGGCGCCGCCGCTCCCGGCTGTCGGCGTCGCCGGCTTGTTCGGCGGGCCACCGGGATCGCTCCGGTGGTCCGATTTTGTTCCCGTATGCGCCGTTGCTCCTCCCAGGACTCGTTCTTCACTGCGGGATCATCAAACTTCTGTTGCGGCACATTCCGTTGTCGCTCGTCGAATCCGCACAAGAACGAAGAACGGCAGAGGTTTGTTGGGCTGTGTTCGTTTGGCCCGCACCCTCCGCGTTAGATATAAATGACGGGAGAATTTTTATTCCACACAGGAAACAACAATTTTAATAAGTTTAAAAATTGTTCACAATCCGGTTCTTTAATTTATTTAAAGAAACATTGACGGGAATATATAAAAAAAGGGGTAATTCCCAAAATAAATCCCTACCTCGTTGGTCGTCGCGCGCGGGCGTTCTTCGCGGAAAAGCTCATCGCGGAAGAGGGGGATCGTCGCGTCGTCGCGGGAAGGCGTCGCATCGTCGCAGAATCCGGCGTTGAGTCGGCGAGCTCAACGGACCAAGAACAACAGATTTAAATTATAAATATTTAAATCTTTGTTTCGATTAAAACCAAAAAGAACCTTTAGAGGAAACCCGAAATCACTCACCTCAAATGGTTGGTGATCGGAGATCGGGGCGGGGAAGAACGTCTCGGATGGGAGCATCGTCGATTTCCGGGTTCGGCGTTCTTCGCGTTCTTCGTGTTCTTAGCGTTCTTCGCAAGGGAGAATAAGATACAAGGGTCCTCTCAAATCTTCTCAATGCGCAAATAACCAGGGGTCGTGCGCTGGCCTTATTTTATTATTACGCCAACGAATTTGAAAACTGGTTAAGAAACGATTGAATTAATTCGTTGAATTAATTCACGAATGAAACTGCCCATTTAATTCACGAAATAAACCGCCCAATTAAATGGTCTGTTAAGAAATTAAGAAAACACGTCAGTTGACTTCATAATGACGGGTTTTCGCGGGTGCGTTACTTAGCGAAAAGAAACGGCGGGGCTCGTGCGGGCCACACCTCACGAATATCCTACCAATGGGGTAGGATATTTCTGGATAGCATCCTATCCGAATCAACTCAGTTTAAGCCGATTTTAAGTGGCTTCAAGTGGCTTCAAAGTGGCTTAAGTGAAATAAAATAAAGTTGTCAAAAAATTATTTTATTTCTTAACTTTAAACCCGAAAATTAAAAACCACACCCAAGAAAATGCAACTCCGGAAGAGGCGTTTCTAAGAGAATACCGGCGCTGTGATTCCATCGGTGCCCTCAGAATTCGATTCCAGGCACCGGTTCAAAAGTTAGAAAAACCGGCTCGTCCGTTCACTGAACGTACCCGAGCCAAACTTCGGAAAATGATTCCGAGCACACCGGGCGTCTGAATCAGGTGCCATCAGAAACTGCGTTCTTGAAAAATTACAAAGAAAATTAAAGAAAAAAAAATTCCTTGAAATTTACGGGTCTTTACATTACTCCCACCTCAGGGCTTTACGTCCCCGTAAAGATACATCATAAACTAGGGAAACAAATGTGGGTACTGAGCATGCATCTGAGCCTCCCGCTCCCATGTGCTCTCCTGGAGGTTCCTGTGCTGCCATCTGATGCGCACAAGAGGAATCGATCGCCCATGCAGGACCCGCTCATGTTGATCCTCTATCTCCATCGGACCTCCGCAAAAGTCTCCCCATCATCCACGTCTAGCTCCCCATAGTCAATGATGTGTGTCGGGTCGTGCACGTATCTCCTCAACTGAGATATGTGGAAGACGTCGTGCACCCGGTGCAACTGAGGTGGCAGAGCCAGGCGATAAGCCACCTCGCCAATCCTACTGAGGACCTAGAAAGGCCCGATGAAGCGTGGAGACAACTTGCCGCCTCGGCCAAATCTCCGCAAACCACGTCGAGGTGAGACCCGCAAGAAGACGTGGTCGCCATCCTCAAACTCTAGTGGCCTCCGCCTCCTGTCAGCATATGACTTATGCCGGCTCTGTGCTGTCCTCATCCGCTCCTGGATGACCTGGACCTTCTCTGTCGTGGCCCGGACCATCTCTGGTCCCACAAGTGCTGACTCCTCAGGGTCTGTCCAGCACAAAGGAGATCTGCAAGGCCTGCCGTACAATGCCTCGTATGGTGCCATCCCGATGGTGGAGTGGTAGCTGTTGTTGTACGCGAACTCCACCAAGGGTAGGTGGTCCTCCCAGCTGCGACCAAAGTCGAGGACACATGCGCGGAGCATATCCTCGAGATTCTGAATGGTCCTCTCCGTCTGACCATCCGTCTGAGGGTGAAAGGCGGTGCTCAGACGTAGTCGCGTCCCGAATGCCTCCTGCAACCCCTTCCAAAGCTTGGAAGTAAAGCGAGCATCCCGATCGGAGATGATAGTCGATGGCACACCGTGAATCCTTACAATCTCTTGGACGTAGAGACGCCCCAAGCTCTCCACTGAGCCCTGCTCTTGAATGGGTAAGAAGTGTGCCGACTTGGTGAGTCGGTCAACAATCACCCAAATGGAGTCGTGTCCTCTGGAAGTGCGTGGAAGTCCAGTCACGAAGTCCATAGATATCCCGTCCCACTTCCACTCCGGGACCTCCAAGGGATGTACCAAGCTTGCTGGTACCTGGTGCTCTGCCTTCACCTGCTGGCAGGTGAGGCACCACGAAACGAACTCTGCTACAACCTTCTTCATGCCCGGCCACCAGTGCTGTCGTCTGAGATCCTGGTACATATTCGCCACTCTAGGATGTAACACCAAAGGAGAAGTATGAAACTCTCTCAGCACCTCCTCTCGTAAAGCGACTGGTACCAAGGTACGTCCTCTGAAAAGGACATCGTGCTCTGCTCCAAGGGAGAAACCATCAGGTGCCTGTCCCCGAGGATATCTATGCACGCCGTGTCTCACAGTCAGCGTCCCCACGCTGTGCCTCTCTAACCCGCTGTAGAAGTGGAGGAGAGACTATGAGAGACTAAAGGAAGGCTGTTCTGTCTCTATCCACGAAGGATATCTACAAAGCGGCTAGCTGCTCTGTCGCCTCCTCAAGTAGCTGGATGCCCGACCTCATGCTGACGGCATCAGCTACCACGTTCCCCTTCCCAGGAGTATAGACTATCTCAAAGTCATAGTCCTGGAGGAGCTCGAGCCATCACCACTGTCTCAGGTTCAGGTCCTCCTGAGAGAAGATGTACCTGAGACTCTTGTGGTCAGAAAAGACTGTTAAGCGCTCGCCCATCAGATAGTACCGCCATGTCTTCAGGGAGAAGACCACTGCTGCTAACTCCAGGTCATGGGTAGCGTAGTTCTGCTCATGCGGCCTTAACAGACGTGATCCGTAGGAAATCACGGCCTGATCCTGCATCAGGAAACACCCGAGTCCAGTCCCTGATGCATCGCAGTAGACTACCTATCCAACTCCCTCCTCAGGCAACCTCAAGATAGGTGCGCTGGTCAACCTCTGCCTCAGCTCCTAGAAGCTCTGTTGACATCTGTCTGACCACACGAAGGGTTTCCCCTTCTTCGTCAACACTGAGAGTGGTGTCTCAACTCTGGAGAAGTCTGGCACAAATCTCCGATAGTATCCGGCTAGGCCCAAGAAACTCTGCACCTCTGTCACGCTCTTGGGTGGCTCCCAAGCTAGCACTGCCTCAATCTTCGCGGGATCCACTGCAAATCCTGCCTCAAAAATGACGTGCCCCAAGAAGTGGACCTCACATATCCAAAACTGGCACTTCGAGAGCTTTCAATAAATCTGGTGCTCTCGGAGTGTGTCTAGTACAACCCGCAGGTGGTAGGTGTGGTCCTCCTCCGTGGTCGAGTACACCAAAATTTCGTCGATGAAGACCACGACAAATCGATCGAGGTATGGCTGGAAGATCCTGTTCATGAGGCTCATGAACACTTCTGGAGCGTTGGTTACGCCGAAAGGCATAACCAAGAACTCATAGTGGCCATACCGACACCTGAAGGTCGTCTTCTACACATCCTCGTCTCGAACTCTGAGCTGATGATAGCCTGACCTGAGGTCTATCTTCGAGAACCACCGTGCTCCCTTGAGCTGATCTAAGAGGTCATAAATCCTCGGTAGAGGATACTTGTTCCTCATAGTCACCTAGTTCAGACGACAATAGTCGACACACAGCCGCAAGCTCCCGTCCGCCTTCTTGGCGAACAAAATCGGGGACGCCCAGGGTGAAACACTGGGTCGGATGAACCCCTTGCCCTGTAAGTCCTCCAACTGTACCTGTAGCTCTCGAAGCTCGGTGGGGGCCATCCGATATGATGGAGTGGATATCGGGGCTGTCCCAGGGTACAGATCAATATAAAAGTCTACCTCTCTGCGAGGAGGTAGCCCTGGAACGTCGTCAGGGAAGACGTCCGCATACTGATCCACCACTACAGGAAAACTGGGACTCCGTACGTCAACTTCTCCCAGGATGAGGCTAGCCAACTGATGAGTGATGGGCTGACCTCTCCTCTGCGTGAGTCCATCCTGTGCTATGAAGGATCCCTTCTCGCCGGTGAAGGTGAACCTGCTCCCGTCGGTGCGCACACATCGCACCTTGGGCCTAATGCAGTCAATCTGAGCATGGACCGTAGATAACCAATCCATGCCCAAGATGACGTCGTAAGGCCTCGACGCCGCTACAAGTAGATCCCAGCCGAAGCTCTCACCTCCTAGAGTTATCTCACACTGCCGTCACCAGTGCGTAATCATCGAGTCTGCTATCGTTGGAGTCTCTAGCCATAAGGATCGAGCCAACGGCTCTGTCAGAATCTCCGAGCTCCGAACAAGGGCAGTGGCTATGAAAGAGTGACTCACTCCTGTGTCTATCAGAACTGCAGCAAGGGTGGAATAGACACAGATCGTACCTAGATTCATCTCTGGAGTGCCGTGGTCGTAGGTCTCCGCTGCCTGGAGCTGAGCCTGACTCTGCCCGCCAGCCCCCTGTGGTCGGGGCGGGCCTCCTAGTGGTGGTGGTGGCAGAGCCTCAAAGCGTCGCCCACCACCTGCTGCTCAGCCAGCTCCTCTGCCTCGTCCGCCTCCTCCATGAGGACCTCCACGGTCGACCCTCTGCCTCTGCCATGGTGGTCCCTCCACTGTCTTCTGCCCCTCTGTACGACGGGTCGGGCAGTCACGAGCCATGTGGCCCTGCCCGCCGCACTCGTAGCACTGCCTGCCTCTCGAAAGACTGGCTCCGCGTTGTGTGCCCCGCACTGCTGAGCCAGTGTCCCGAGGTCGTCTGCCAGAAGGTCTGGTCTACCTGGAACCCTGAGTCATCCGTCGGCTACCAGCTACTGAAGACTCCGCTACATGCCGCCCTGCGGTAGGTCTCGCTGTAGACTCAGCCAGAAAGCTCTCGATCAGGAGGGCTCGCTCCAGTACTCCTGCCTGGGTTGGGATGCTGAGGGAGATCAGCGATGCCCTGATCTCGTGTCTCAAACCCTGCTCGAAGGTCCGGGCCCGGAAGAAGGGGTCCTGCACCATGTCTGTCGAGTAGCGAGAAAGATCGGTGAACCTCGCCGCGTACTGAGCGACCGTCAAGCTGCCCTGCCGCAGCTGAAGAAGCTCCTAGATGCGCATCGCACGGAGGGTGGCCGGGATGAACTCTGAGCGGAAGAGGCTCTCAAAGTCTGTCCAGATGAGGGAGGCCTCATCGTGTACCCGGAGCATCAGGCTCCACCATCGCCCTGCTGCTGCGTGCAGTAGGCTCGCCGCAAGGATCACCATGAGGTCTACTGGTGTCCTCACTACCCTGAAAACTCGGACGACCGCCTCCAGCCAGTCCTCGGCTTCCTGGGGGTCTGCCTCTCCACGGAACCTGGGTGGTCGCTGGCGCTGGAACTCGTGCAGAGCTCTGAGGCGTCGTGCATCGTCAGCGGTCAGTGCTGGAAGCATCGGGGGCTCGGCGGGTAAAGGTACCGCCGGTGCCTCTGCTGTCAACAGGCCCTGTACCGAGGCCTCATCGCTCGGCGGGCTGTCGTCGCGCTCTACTATAAGAACCCTAGCTAGCTGTTGTCGTCGGGCCATCCTGAAAAGGAAACAAGTGTGCCACGGTCAGAATAGTATACCTGGTGAGATGACACAAGTTATCAAAAAGAAAACTTGAAACACACATGCAATCAATGTTTTCATGCATTAAGTCAGAAATCAGAAGTCAGGGTCCTGGTGTACGGATACGTCGGTCGCCGCACCAACACTGGACTCCCTGGACTGATAACCACACCCAATACGCTAAACACTATTGCTTCACATAGAAGAAAGATCAGAGTCTGCGGTAGAACCGACCACCTCTGATACCAATTTGTCACGGCCCATCCTTGGGGCCCGTGCCGTGACTACCCCAAGCCCGCCTTCCATAGGCCCAGGGCTGGCGACTAGCACCAAGGTGTAAATACCAAAAAAAAAGGGAAGGCATTGCATTTGAATAGTAAACAAGAACCACCGAGTAAGCAAGCGGAAAAGTAAACACTAAGTAAAAACTGAACAAGCTGTGCTGAAAGTAAAAGGGGCCGGAAATACAAGCCCAACTGTAAAGTACAACTGAAAGGAAAAACAACAACTGAAAAGGGAAAACTGCAGCGTCGAGCCGTCCTCTGGAAGTCCCACCTGAAGGGTGGGTACAGATAGCCTCCATTACTCCTCGGGTCCACCTGACCGCTCCGAGTACGTCCCGCCCAGTGGTCCACCTCCAGGTACCGTCCTGCTCCGCACACCTCCACCACGATCAGCGCTGTCCGTCGTCTGCAACCAACACAACGTAGTGCTGGCAAAGCCCGTGCATGGGTGAGTATAAGATACTCAGTAGGGACCCTGAGAACCCCAAAGGTCTCCCGAAATCCACAAAGGATAATCCACAATGGAAAGATACAATCACGAAGTAACATCTGACACGACTTAGGTATATGCCCATACATATACCTAAGTCATCAATTCCCGTTCGGCTCCAACGTCCAAGCCCAAGCACAACCCAGTCCACACAGGAAAGAAAACGTATACCCACACAGGATAGAACAACACAATCCACAAAGGAGAGTAAATAGTAAATCCACACAGGATAGCTCAACACAATCCACAAAGGAGAGGAACACAAGATTCAGCTCACACAGGTATACTTCTTCGGATGACGATAAAGATGATCACTGATCCATCTAAGTCATCGGACCCACGAAGGATCGATAGGTACTAACCCCCGCAGTGACCCACACAGGATCGGGCCCACACAGGACCTGTAGGCGCTGGCTCACACAGAACCGCTGAGCGCGGACCCACACAGGATCGGACCCACACAGGATCGGGCCCACACAGGACTGGGCCCACACAGGACCTGTAGCACTGATCCACGGAGGATCGCTGAGTGCAGTAGTCATCGCAGTCCACTAAGGATCTCTGCACAGTCAACGCCGCAGTCCACTGAGGATCTCTGCACGGTCGTCATCGGAGTCCACGGAGGATCTCTGCACAGTCGTCGCTGTCGAAGTAGCAGTCGCAGCCAGCACTAGGGTTCCCGCACACAGCAAGCTCGTTCGGGAGGGTCCGCTCCATGAGCCGAGAGGCTGATACATCAACTGACACAAAGTTCGTAGTTGATGTATCCAAAAGTTCAGTATCGTCAACAGGAACTCAACGTCGCCGATGGCGCGTCAATCGGACGCCCGGTCTGAGAGTTATTGGCATTTTCGTCCGAGGGGCCCGGTTGGTTTTTAAGGCAAAACCAACCCGACCGTACTCCACCTGCGTCCAAACCTCGGGCGGAGTGAGCCAAAAGATCCGTCTCACTTATAGGAATTCAATAAAGCTGACGGCACGCCAATTGGACGTCCGTGGCTCAAGATATGAGTGTTTCCGCTCCGAGGGCCCAGTTGGTTTCGTGTACGAACCAACCCGGACGAACTGAATGTATTCCGAAACCTTGAGTGCGATATACGGAAACGACCGACTCGATCAAAGGATCACGTCGCCGCTGACGGCGGGTCGTTTGGAGGCCTGTAGCTCAAGTTACGGCCGTTTGAACGAAGACCGTCCGAAGACGGGGGGGTCCGGGCCCGGGCCGACCCGGGCCGACCCCCCCGGGATTCGGCCGACCTTGGCCGACCCCCCCCCCCCCCCCCCCGGGAGTCGGCCGAACCGGGCCGACCCCCCCTGGGAGTCGGCCGAACTGGGTCGACCCGACCCGGTCCGGTCCGGCCAGGGCGTGGCCCGGCTGGTGGGACCGGCCTGGCCCGGTTCGGCCGAGCGGCCGAACGGCCAAGGCGCCGCGGGGCGCCGCCCCCGCGGCCTGGTGGTGCCGCGGCCCCCCGCGTGGGGCCGCGCTGAGTCAAGGACGCGGCTTCAGCCACGTCCGAAGGCATCAGACCCGCGCGGCCGCGGGTCCGCGGGTGCCGCCGTCGCCGCGGCGCACCGGGTCGCCGCCGCTCTCGGCTGCCGGCGCCGCTGGGCCGGCGACCCGCGCCACCGGCGTGTTCTGCGGGCCACCGGGATCACTCTGGTGGTCTGATTTTGTTCCCGTCTGTGCCGTTGCTCTTCCCGGGACTCGTTCTTCACTGCGGGATCATCAAACTTCCGTTGCGGCACGTTCCGTCGTCGCCCGTCGAATCCGCACAAGAACGAAGAACGGCGGAGATTTGTCGGGCCGTGTTCGTTTGGCCCGCACCCTCCGCGTTAGATATAAATGACGGGAGAATTTTTATTCCACACAGGAAACAACAATTTTAATAAGTTTAAAAATTGTTCACAATCCGGTTCTTTAATTTCATTAAAGAAACATTGACGGGAATATAAAAAAAGGGGTAATTCCCAAAATAAATACCTACCTTGTTGGTCGTCGCGCGCGTGCGTTCTTTGTGGAAAAGCTCGTCGCGGAAGAGGGGGATCGTCGCATCGTCGCGGGAAGGCGTCGTGTCGTCGCGGAATCCGGCGTTGAGTCGGCGAGCTCAACGGACCAAGAACAACAGATTTAAATTATAAATAATTAAATCTGTGTTTCGATTAAAACCAAAAAGAACCTTTAGAGGAAACCCGAAATCACTCACCTCAAATGGTTGGTGATCGGAGATCGGGGCAGGGAAGAACGTCTCGGATGGGAGCGTCATCGATTTCTGGGTTCGGCGTTCTTCGCGTTCTTCGCAAGGGAGAATAAGATACAAGGGTCCTCTCAAATCGTCTCAATGCGCAAATAACCAGGGGTCGTGCGTTGGCCTTATTTTATTATTACGTCAACGAATTTGAAAACTGGTTAAGAAACGATTGAATTAATTTGTTGAATTAATTCACGAAATAAACTTCCCATTTAATTCACAAAATAAACCGCCCAATTAAATGGTCTGTTAAGAAATTAAGAAAACTCATCAGTTGACTTCATAATGACGGGTTTTCGTGGGTGCGTTACTTAGTGGAAAGAAACGGCGAGGCTCGTGCGGGCCCCACCTCACAAATATCCTACCAAGGGGGTAGGATATTTCTGGATAGCATCCTATCCGAATTAAGTCAGTTTAAGCCGCTTTTAAGTTGTTTCAAGTGGCTTCAAAGTGGCTTAAGTGAAATAAAATAAAGTTTTCGAAAAATTATTTTATTTCCTAACTTTAAGCCCGAAAATTAAAAACCACACTCGAGAAAACACAACTCCGGAAGAGGCGTTTCTAAGCGAATACCGGCGCTGCGATTTCATCAGTGCCCTCAGAATTCGATTCCGGGCACCAGTTCAAAAGTTAGAAAAACCCGCTCGTCCGTTCACTGAACGTACCCGAGCCAAACTTTGGAAAATGATTCCAGGCACACCGGGCCTTGGAATCAGGTGCCGTCAGAAACTGCGTTCTTGAAAAATTACAAAGAAAATTAAGGAAAAAAAATTTCCTTGAAATTTACGGGTCTTTACATCCCTTATTGATAATTTAAGCTCACCCTTTTTATGTTTTCTTTTCTCACATTATTAAAAGAATGTTTTTAGGTAAGGAAACAAAAATGGGAAGATCATTATGGGAGATGTTGAAGATCTTTCAAAATGATTAATGTTTATATTCTAAGTTTCCAAAGACACTAAACTATTACAGTCCATTGGTGTATATTTTTGTTATGTATTAGAAATTCCAAAAGAGTAATGTAATTTCTACGTACGTCAAGCTTTGGGTCTCTACAGTTGGTATCATAGGAAAGGTTTAGTCAACCTTAGGAAACTAGGATGCGATAACTTTAGTGAGATCTATAGAGATATTTCTAAGGTAAGACTAGGGATGTCCCTAAGGATAAGTATACATATAGGTAATAGTGCAAGAATTACGGTAATGATATTAGTTTTAATCCTAAGATGTTAGATATTGAAGGTACTACCCCTTGATTATGATTTTTTCCTCTCACACTATTCTTTTTGGGTTTTAGAAAATGGCCGGAAACAGGAAGATTCATGATAATGGAGGATATAATGGAAAATGGAATGATATTCATCATGAGAAACCAAATGAAACAGGATTTGGAAGTCAAAACATCATTATTATTCCTAATCAGCAATCTCACAATATGATCAATAATCTAAACTTTTGTAAGTATCCCGACTCATCTAATAAGAGAAAGATGGAGTTTCATGATGATCATAGAGGAAAGAAATTTCAATTTCCCTCATGTAAATCATGTGGGAAGAGGCATCTAGGAGAATGTTTCAAAGGAACTAGAAGATGTTTTGGGTGCGGAAAAGAAGGACACAAATCATGTATGTGCAAAGGAAAAGGTTTAGTTAACACCATGGAGAATGATAATGGTATTACTATGACATCAAAAATGATTAAATGTTTTAAATGTTGAATGTATGGGCATTATTCCAACCAATGCCCTAAGGGGAAATTTCATGAAGAGAATCAGTATGGTCATATGGGTAGTATTTATATGGATGATGATGAGGAGACTACAAATGATATATGAGATGAAAGAATTGTTGAAGCTTTGTCAATGGTTTTAGAAGGTTGTGGAATTATTGTATGTTTATCAAGAGTTATGTTGTATTGGTAATTTAATGGTACTATGGAATAAAGAAACATCTAAGGATTGTTACACCATTGTTTTTCCTAATGTATTTGAAAGTATATGTTGAATGGTACTTGTAACCATGAAAAGTTATTCAGATATTTTTGGAAATAAGATGATATATGCATAATGAAGGGATAATGAGAAAATAAAATTTTGATAGTATTCATGAGCTCATGACTAATATAAGGAAAAAGTTATATCATGATTTGAGTATATTGAATTTTTGGATTTTGGTATGTGGAAAGAGTTAACTTTTGACTGCATTCATGTTTTGAATAAGGTTAAATGGGTATTCATTTTTCAAGAGAATGCATGATTAAGGTATTCACATGATTGTAATGTGACCAACAAGATATATGAGGAATAAATGATGGTATTCACGTGCTTTTTATATGTACTTTTTAGTAATCGTTATATTTATACTATGAGTTTGGAAAGAAGTATTTTGGATAAGACTAAAGATTGGAATGAATTATGTTGAACGTATTTTAGTATTGTTCAAGGATAGAAATTTGTTTCGATATTATTGATATAATGTTATAATAGTGTAGTTTATGAAAAGGAACAACCTGCAGAATGGGCGATAACCCGTCGCGTTGGAAAAGGCTGTGGGAATTGAACTCACAACTGAAGTGCGACAGGCCTTTATCGCCTACCACTTGCCTACAGGAAGTCCCTTGTTAGTTGAAACTAGTTTTATTATATTAAGCAGTATAATATATGAAGTATAAGTCAATTTTAGGAACCATATATGACTAATCTCACTATAGATAGATTTATGTATTTTTTATAAGATTTTCTAACCTTTTGTTTGATATAGATAGAATGACCCATCATTCTATCACATGATCTGCTAACTCTTCACAAATGACAAATTCAACTTAATTTATTTAAGAGATGAAGTGGAAATTATTCAAGACACGAACAACGGTGAGATTGTACCAAAATAAAGTAAGTATTTCTTTTGATTTGAAAATTCTTCAACATTTGGGAAATGATCTTGAAAAGCAAAAATGTTTTCCTAGTGCCCTCATATCTGATGAATCTGATGGTACCTTAGATCATCACAAATTTATGGCTTTGTGATTTTTGGTTGTTTCATAGCCATGTTCTCTACCACACTCCATCAGAACATGATGGTCATATTTCTCTTCCATATCCATATTTTCGCCTATGTTCCCCTATGTGGAAACCCAGTGATGAGTTAATCTAGGTAACCATTACATTTCTTACTTTAATTTTTAAAATTAATTTTTAGTATTCCTTTTCACGATGTGGGTTTCTAAAAAAGAAACTTTTAAGTAGTAAACCATATATAACCCTGACGAATTTTTAGGGAGAAATTCATTTTAAGGGGGGTAGAATGTAACAACCCAAGATTTTATGAGAATTATTCTTTTTAATTTCATTGATGTGATGTGTTGTAATACGCTACAACAAAATTAGACTGTACTTTACGCAACACCGTATTAGCTTGCGGTATACGCAACACTAATCTTGGATCGTGTTACACACAATTTCAAGTTTGTTTGATATTATTTATTCTACGAAACATTGAGTGTATATATATATATTCAATGTATAAATGAAATATGGTTGGATTTTGTTAAATGCAACAACAAATGAGACTTGCACTACACGCAACCCTGACTTGGATTGCATTACATGCAATGGCCTCCTTCCTCGATAGCGTGTGTTGTACGCAATACCAGGTTTCACTAAACAACGATATATGGTTATAATATTATAAAGTAGCCATTATTAATAATATTAAATACATTTGGAATTTTATTACATTATAATTCATCTTACACATTTTATAGAACATGGTATGAGAACAAAATAAATTTTTTGGGTAAAATATGTATTTTTAAAAAAATGCAGTTTTGCCGCCATTTGATGGCACACCCAATTTAAATATAATTTTTGACAAGTTTATAAGTTAAATTTTATAAAATAAACTTCTTCTTTTGAATCAGGATATAAAAATTTATATTGGATAATGTTTTGATATTTTTCTAAGAACTTTCATATTTTAATGAATAATAAAAACACGCTATATTTTAATTAAAAACAACTTCATTCATCGTAATAATTTATATGGTTAAATTATAATATTTAATTGTTTTAAAGTGTAAATAGAAAAAGTTTTTACCATTTAATATCATTTATGTCATTATAATTGATTTTACATTGAATTCATAGGTAAAATCATTTCAATCTTTTGCAATGTTTTAATTTTTAAACCTCATTTTCTTAACAAGGAGATTAATTTTAAATTAATTTCTGCAACTATTGTGTATTTGATTTAGAAAAATGGATTCCATATTTGGAATTAGTGGGTCCAAATTATGTTAATAGGATATTTTTTTTTTGGTCATTATGAATAGTAACTACGATAAATTTTATTTACCATAATAAAAGGTAAATCAGATAATTAAGGGTAAATATAATATTATAAAATTACCCTACCACTTTTATTAATATAATTGGATGCTTATATTTTGTCCAAAGTAATATTTGTGTCGAAATGGAATCCATTGGAACCCACTTGGAGGTGATTAAGACTTTAGTTTATTTTATTTAAAGGAAAGTGAAATTTGTTTCACTCAACTTTAATAATTAAAGTATTTTTAATATAAGTTTATTCAAAATATAAATTCGGTTATAAATAATCATTTTAAAGATAAATTTTTTTTATTTATCATGGTTATTTATTTATAATTTTTAAGATATATTTAATCTCCTTAATAGCTTATACATTAATGATGGAGAAATTATTTATTTAGTGAAAAATAAGTAATATAGTTTTTATTGAAATAATAATAAACATTAAAAGTCTCAAAAACATGACCAAAACATATTGGTAGTGTATATATACACCATAATCATCCAATGAACGAATATATGGCCGTTTGTAGTCTTATAAAAGTGATTATGACACATATATTATTTTATTTTAAAATAATGTCAAAGTTGTCACCTTCATAATTTAATAAATATAACATTTTAAAAGTTGGGTGTTTTAGAATATAAATAATACTAAAAGTATTCTTATGAAATATATAAGATTTATCTTCATCCTAGTATTTCATTTTTAATTTTTATGCGACAACTAAGTGTATTTAATAATTATAGAAAAATGTTTTAGAAATTATTTTATTAAGGGAAGTATCAAATAAATGGTTTTACAAATAGTAAAATAAATATTATATGAACTATTTAATGTTCTACACTAATTTTATAGATGAATATGACATGTTAGGAACATATTTAATATTTTATTTTGTATATATCCTCTGTGAGGGTTTTATTTAAATTCAAATATATGAATAGTGTCAAAATTGACACTATTGTTATTTTATAAAAATAACATGTTATTAAATTATTTAAAAATCACAAAAATATTCAAAAATTATAAATTGAAATTTATATAGTCTAAAAAGTCATTAATTATCAAATTATGGAAATTAACAACACATAAGGGATTATTTATAACCATTTAAAATTTAGAATTTTATTACCATAAATAAAATTAAATAGATTAAATAATGATAAATCAAAATGATAAGGTTCAAAATAAGATCAAAACATATATAAATTTTATTGGATTATGAGATTACAACCCCATATCATCTAATCTTCTAATTGAGTCATTTTCGGTGGTTTTTATGTGAAGTTTGATTTTATATTAAACTAATATTTTTGAGGATTCCAAAGGTGCCCCTCTCCTCTCTTATAAAAGGGAACCTCCTCCCTCTCATCATTACACATCTTTGAGCCTTCAAGATCGTCAAAAACCTTCCCATTTCACTTATAAACTTCTCTAGAAATATTCTAGAGGTCCTTGTTTTATTCAAAGACAAATTTTAGTGCCCTAAGAGGAGGTTTCAAAGAGGCGTGTCGAAGAAGAGGTAATATCCATTACCGATTCTTTCAAAATTATTTCTTCTTCTACTTCCTCTTCTTTATTTGTTTCATTATGAAGTAATAACGTCAGTATCGCTCATATACTGATATATTATTATAAATATGAAACAAACCTATTCCACCTTTTATACATCCTATGGAAAACTAAATCATCGCGCGTGCGTACGTACGGAATACCATCTCCACACCGTGGTGTAATTTACTTTCCACCACCACATTACTTGGATGGGTATAATGGTATAAAGAATAAATATATTGGATTATATAAAAATTCTATGGATTCTGAAATAGTATACAAACAATTCAATAAAATTTCACAATCATGGTAACTATATCATCCCTCGTGTGTACGTACGGACTACCGTCTCCACGAACGCGATAAGATTCATTCTTCATGTTAACCATTCATGAATGATTATAAAGTATATATAATGTATAATAATGAAATATATGACATAATAATGCTACTTTATTTATGTGTATATATATATGTGTATGTCATCTATTTAATTCCATTCAATTCAATAAGGAAATGAAAACAACGTTCATGCGTACGTATGACCTACCGTCTCCATGAACGGTGTATTTCATTCCATTTATAAATATATCACATATATGTATATGCTGGTTATTTGTTATATATAAATAATGTTTTACAATATTAAATTAAGGAAATCAGGATATGAGTAATAATATCATGAACATCAAGTCGAAACAAGTACGATAAATGAAACGATTTTACCCAAAATGATGCTTTAACAAGGATTTACAAAAGAACGTGTAATATAAAGTCATAAGTGAACCATATATGATATCATAACAATGAATATGATTCTATAATAATTCAATGACATTATTTAAATCATTATATAGGAGGTTCAGATACGTACGAAGCATATCAGACCTATGGTAAGGGATCATGTTGCAATCTCAATTGTTTTCTATCTGAGATTGCTTATACATAAGTATTTACGGGGGTTATATTTATCATCCATGTCCAAGTTTTATAAAAATGTTTTCATGTATGTCTAAAGTCCTTTTACCCATTTTTTACTTTTATTACATGGTACATAAGGAATATTTTTTTTGTTTACCATACGAGGTACTTTTTGACTTTTCTGGCAAAAGTACGAGAAGAATGTTTTTTTAACTTATACGGTATGAACGGATTTTTTACGGTTTCATAATGCCTTATTTTAATGAAGCTTACTCTACAATATTTCATGACTATTTTCAACAAAATCCTTTTCTTTTAAAATTGAATGTCATTTTGTGAAAAGAAAATGATTTTCAAGAAGAAAGGATACTTTCCTCAATAATTAATTTCACGTGCTTTATCAAAACCATGTTCCATCTAAGATGAAATCATTTCATATGTGTATGTTTCAAGTATAATGTCTCTGTGATTTATATGGTTTCACTTTTCTTAGGATGAAATGATATCCATTTTTTTATATGGATTATGTTATGATGGAATTATGTTTATGAAACCCAATTTATTCTTTGGGTTATGATGAATGATTTATGATTGTTTTGTGGCACATGTAAGAATGATTTCAATATGAGATGGTTGGGACCTATATATCCCTTCAATTCATTGGGTAAAGATTTATATCTCATGAAATAGACATGTCTGAAACGACAGGTAAATCTGGTTTAGTAATACAGGGATGGAACGAAAAGTAAACCCGGTTCAGTAAGGGACTTTGTCTAGTAAGATGGTCTTGGAACCAATGCCTTGGCTACTATGGAAATCATATCATGTGATTATGTTTTTCCCCAAATACTATTTTTATTCCCATTCTATTTTATCATTATTTATGTTGCATTATGATCTATGCCTTACATACTGCCATGTTTTATGTCATATCTCAAGATCTTGATTTTTAAACATTATGTTCATGTTTTTAAGTTCAAATATATATGGTTTGTTTTATTTTCTCAATGCTTACCCATACTGAGAATTTGAGCTCACCCTTTTTATGTTTTCTTTTCCCCCAGGATTAAAATGAATTTTTTAGGTAAGGAAACAAAAAGGGGAAGATCGTTATGGGAGATGTTGATGATCTTTCAACATGATTAGAAATTTATATTCCATGTTTCCAAAGACACTAAACTATTACGATTCATTGGTTTCTATTTTTGTTATGTATTAGATATTCCATAAGAGTCATGTAATGTCTATGTACGTCAAGATTTGGGTCTCTATAAGTGTGCAATGTATGATTTCAAAGAAACCCATTGTTGTGTATCTGGTACGATATCAAACACAGAATCCCTTTAAAGTAAAATTAATATTTAATCAAGAAATATTAATAAATATTAAAATTTCAGGTTCTTTATTTTCCTGGGATGTTAAATCCTTCCCCCCTTTTGGAAATTACATCCTCACAATTTTAAAATTGGGATCAGAAACATCATTGAAAGTCCCATATCGTAAAAAGAGTCTTTAAAAATATTAGTTTAAAAGAAATAAAGAGAAGTAAAAAGGTCACCCAAGATAATCCCATACTATAATTCCATGTAGGGAAATGTAGATATGGAAGAGAAAACTAACCATCATGTTCTGATGGAGTGTGATAGAAAACATGGTTAGGAGAAAGTTAACCCCTATAAAATCACAAACTTGTCATGGGTTAAACCTTCTTTGATTCCCTAGTAGGAAAAGTTAATGGTTAATGTTTTTGTTTTATATTACTTTTCAAAAAGTTGAGGAATTTATTTATGAGATTAACTAAAAACATAATGAAACATATATACTTGTCATGTAGACTTTCATCATTTACTAGCTTTCTAACACAAAATCATATTTTCTCCAAACAGTGAGTATTCCGGATGACTTTTTTTACATTAAAATTGTTATAATCAAAATTGATAGGATAACATAATCCAAAAAAGATAAACTATATATTTCCCATGTATTTATATCTTAACCAAAACAAAAAAGGATAGTACAAGATCATATAATCCCCAAAAAGTATAATTCTTTATAAAAAGAAATATTATTCCTAATCTCCAAAATTTAACAAATAGTACCCTAAGTTCAAAAAATACCATTCAATAAACAAAATTACTTAAAATTTTTCAATATAATCCCAACTGACATTGAAAACCAAAACTAAGAAGAATTTAATCCCATATTTTTCCATAATAAATCTTAACATTTATCTCCAATTAACATTGACTACTTTTAAAGTCTCATACTGAAGTGTAATTAACCTAATCACATATTCTCTATGATAGGCTAATTATTTCCATAAATAACCCAAAATAAACTTATTAAAAAGTTCATATAACTAAAAATAATTACTCATACTAACCAGTGACTTCATGTAGTCCAGTGGTAGGTGATAAATCCTAGTCGCACTTTGGTTGTGGGTTTGATTCCCACAGCTTTGTCCGATGTGATGGGTTGTCACGCGATCTGTGAGTTGTCCTTTTTCAAAAAATATATAATTTTATAACATTAGAAAAAATATACAAATTCTTCAAAAATAACCATAACATATTTTAACCACAAAGGTTATCTAATAACATTCATTTTTCATCCCAAAATGTATTATCCTATAATTGCCTCAAATTAAAGGATCATATAAACCCAAATGGTTCTTTATAACTATATCTAAAAAGGATTAGATAATTATTCCTTGAATACAATTTTCATATATCAAACTTCAGGTTTACACATACTATAAAAATTCTTCTAATGTAATCCCATCATCAAAAGAGCCTTAATAATTTTAAACATTTCACCATCCTAAAATATACCATAACTCTTGAATCCCTTATATATTGACTTATTAATCATTCAACA
The DNA here is from genome assembly GCA_963277665.1 of Viscum album. NCBI lineage: Eukaryota > Viridiplantae > Streptophyta > Magnoliopsida > Santalales > Viscaceae > Viscum > Viscum album. Next base: position 106,138,899 of record OY728159.1, read on the forward strand.
TTCTTAATGATCGATTAACCATTATTTACCAACTTATTTTGAAATATCTCTTCCCTGCAAACAAAATCATGAATCATATCCTAAGATTCAATAATGTCAAAACATGTGTTAAGAAATAATCCTTACATTTCACTGGTCATTGTCAGTCTCTTCATCCTCAATTATAATGGAATTAGGTAATGGTAAACATATATTTGTATGATTATGGTGATATAATTCCCAAAACATCTTTGTAGGACATCTTATTGCATAATGACCATGCACAGCACATTTAAAACATTCAATTGAACCCTCAGAAAAAACAACTTTCCATTTCCTAGATTCAACTGGCTGCTTCCAATTTCAATGGTAGGTTCTTGCATTATGACCTTCATTCCCTCATCTATAGCATCTTATCATCCCTTTGAAGCATTTTCCTTGGTTTTTTTTCCACATCCTTGACATATAGGTTTTTAAACATACTTACCATTATGATTATTTCCTGAAACTCCTTTTGGAATTGTTTCTCGCATATACAATGGCTTATAAGAATCACAAAGGTTCAGGTTTTCAATCATAACTCTATATAGTTGGTTGAGAATAACCACAAGATTTCTCATTATAGCTATCATTTTATTCAGTTTCCAATTCATAAAATCATCACAGTTTTCATCACATCCACTGTTACTTTGGTGCCTGGTAAATCTAGCCGTTTACTAAAACCAAAAAGGTAAGTGTGAGTATATCAGTAAAATCATTATATAATATCGTATGAGGAGGGTAAATACTTATTCATGTTATTTTAAACTCATTAAAAATAACTACGACTCTCTATAATAAGCTAACGATTATGGTTATGTCACTTATGCTTAGATAACACTCTATCCTCTAAAGTTATCTAAACTGACTTCTGATACCAACTATAAGGACCCAACCTTATGCATTGTATAATCTAGAATTAAATGAATAATTCACATTGAGGATCTTTTCATGTTTAGAGTTTTAGAGAATTATGCATAACAATTACATTACCTCTCAAATATTACAAATTAGACACTTCTACATAGTTTCCTTCTTTTCATAAAATAAAAAATCTTGAATAAATAAGACATGTTTAGTTCCATGTTTTAGAGAGCATGAATTTTCTATGATCCCATCCTTTACCCTACTCCACTTTATGTCCTGTGAAAAACATTTTAAAAACATGGGATGAGAATAAAAAGCTCAATAAGGGATACACAAAGAAGGAAAACTATTATTTTTTCAAAACAACATGTAAACCATGAATTCATTATCATAATTAATACCTTTCACTTTTAAGAAGTATTATATACTCTTCATTGAATAAAAGATCAAAACATACCATTTTGTATCCAAAATATTACCATAAAACCCATATAAAGAACACATAACAAATAAAGTAAACTTGGTACATAATCATACTTAAATGGAATAGCCATACGATCGACACCCACACATATCACTAAATGTAATAGCCATACGTCCGACTGCTATACACAATGCATCGGAGGTTATAACGTAACCACCCATCCTAGTTTATCACGACACAACCTGTCATATGGTTTATCACATAAGCAACCATCAAATGACCAAGTACCATCATAACACCTAAAATATTTCAAATATAAACATTTCACTAATAAAATTTCATTTGAAATCACAATAAGTAATTTCGAGATATTTAAATAATGATTCCATTTTCATAAACCATTTAAAAAGATATTTTTGAATCATAGTGTCCCAAACCACATTGAAGATTTTAATGGAATTGTAATTTTAAAACATTAATGTCCATATAAATAAATACTCAAACCATTGTTAAAACATGGACATTAAATATAATTATTTAGAATAATAAATCTTTAAAACATTTAAAATGATATTTTAGTTAAAGTGTTTTTAACAAAATGAGAGACTCTTGGATACAAATAATTGAGGAATAACATTTAATATGATCTTTATGATATCATGATAATAAAGGGATTCATGATATACAATGAAAAAGGATTGTATATACACCATATAAGAGTGAATTGGTGAATAACAACAATGATGTCTCAATGGAAATGTAAATTGAGATGAAATCCCTTATAAAGATGGTATCCTTAAATTAAGGACAAATCAATCACATAATTATGTTTGAAAAATATAAATAAACCCAATATAAGTGAATATTATGTGTAAAATAATTATAGGTCATTCACACATATTCATAGGACAACATATTCAAGAAGTACAAGTTTAACCCAAAGAATTGAAATTCGGTTAAGAAGTTCCCTCGCAAAAATTTGAAATCCTAACAGCATTACTTTAAAATTCATAAAATCTAATGATGATATAAAAAGGGTATCTTATCACTTTGACATAAAATTTATGTCAATAAAGATAAATAAGAACATATCCCACCATAATAATATGTAAATTAAAAGACAAATAAAAAAAGAAGTCTTTTAAAAAGAGGAGGGTGAAAGGTTCTCTTACCAATTTGGTAACTTAAAAAACATACACCACATGAATGAAGGACCATAAAATGTAGATGTTAATACCCATAAATGAAATTATATTACACAAAGAGTATAATAATTGGAATTACATACACCACTCAAAGTAAATAGTGACAAACATAGCATGAATCTCACAGGAATAAAAAGTGAGATAAAAACCCCTTACCTCGTTGTAATCAATTGAGTCGTATGACCAAAAGATAGTAACCACCAAATGAATAACACAGTAACATTAATATAATGAGAATTAGGATAATATATATCAATGGTAGTATATATTTAACCATATTCAATAAATAAGTGGCGAACAATGGAAATCTCACGGAATTAAAAGTGAGAGAAGAAATCCTCTTACCTCGTGTCCTACTTGACTCGTTTGTTACTAGTTATTCCTGAATAATAAACTAAAGTTAATTTATACTTGATTAAGAAAATTTTTCATGTTTATTATTATTTTTATATCACTTATTACCATGTTATAAACATTATTAAATCATTTAAGTTAGTAATGATCTTTTGGTCGATATTTGGTACTTGAGTCAAAAATGAACACCTTATAATTACAAGTTTTCCATGTGATCAATAGTCAATTATCTCCATAATGATATTAATGATTTAGATATCATATAAATAATATATATCAAGTTCATATTTATTTTTATAACAGTACATAAAATTTGGAGATAAGAAATGAAATGCACCATTCATGGAGACGGTAAGTCATACGTACACATGGATTCTACTTTCATTTCTATTTTGTATTTTAATGGAATTAAAAAATAATTATACATAGGTATATTATAATTCCCGTATAATATCATATATAATATTATCAACTATATCCTTTATACGTCCCACATATGGAATTAATGAGTCATATCACTTTGAGGGGGCGGTAGTCCGCACTTCCTCAAATGAAATTATCACGTTTAACCATAATGGAAACCATAAAGGGATGCTGTAAATTAATAATATAGAAGATTAATAAAAACATAAACATAATATAGATCAAATATAAATACTGTTCCATCTTAATGGACACCATTTTTGGCGGTAGAAGATAATCGAACAATCATCGTTTCATGAGGCGTTAGTTTGTCATCCACAGAAACAGTATGTTCTTCACCCATTAGATGGAGGTGTGTGAAAGTGTAGTTATAATACATATTATAAAAACATCCTAGTATATTTATGATACTGGTTTTGTCATAAAATAAAATAATAAAATGAGTTTAGGGGGTTGGATATGTTATATATAACAAAATATAAGAAATGAATTTAAGGGAAATTGTTACCTTTAATTTGGGTAAATTCCTTTGGTTTGATCCAAAAGGACCCTTGGAAGTGACTTCTACCTAAGTTAAGGATTCTAAGAGGAAGAGGGGTATCTTGAGAGATTATTTGGGAAATGGATAGATGATCCAAGGGGTTTGATAGGTGTGAGTAATTAGTTAGAAATGGTCTCCTTTTATAAGGGGGAGGAGGGGCTCTTTATGAACGTGTAAAAATATTATTTTATTATATAATGATATTCAGTTTCTAAAGGTCCAAAAATCATTACAGTTTAAGATAAGATAACTCATGGTTAAAATAAAAGCAGAAAATAAGAAATTTGATAGTTTTTGGATAACATTTTAATCATTATAATCATATTTATTCAAACCATTTAATAATGTAGTAAATACTGCATCATTATTGTGTTATAAATAATTTGATTTATTCGATGTCTAAAAATTATGAAAAAATACCATGATGTAGGAAATAGTTTTATCTTTCAAATGAATATTAATGGTCAAAAATATTACTTATATAAAACCATATAAAATGTAATTTACTAAAATAATTTTGTTTTTTCAGTTTTTCCTTTACTTTAAATTAATTAATCAAAAGTGTCATTATCATTCATAAGTGGCACCATGTGGTCCCAAACTAGACCCAAGGATGCCCATGGTCAGCCATTACTCATACAATAATGTTAGGAAAAGTGTCCAAGTAATTTTGAATAATTATAATTTTCTTTTTACCTTGAATTACCCTATTTACCTTTAACTGTGGTAAATAAAAGTCAAAAGTTACTATTCACCAAAAAGTATTTTCAACTTATTGAACCAAATTTTACTTAATAATAACAACCATGTATGTCAGATTTTTTAAATTCAATTAACAGAAGTGGTAACATTTCCTTTAAATGAAAAAGTCACTTTTTTAACTACTACTAAGTGGTTTCACTATTCATCAAAAATTGTAGTTTTTCAGAAAAATACCAAAAAATAAGCCTAATATATATTTGATATTACGATTTAAAAAATAATATTTATTTAAGCTAATTAAAAATAGAAAAGTGGAATTAATTAATTTTAAAATTAATTCCTGTTGTTAAAACAAATAGTGTGTTTTTAAGAAACAATAACTATCAAAAGATTGCCAATTGTTTATGTCCAATTTCAAGGTGAAATTAATTCTAATGACCAAAATTTGATTAAATTGTAAAAATATATTCTAATTACAAATTAAAATCGATTAAAAATATAATCTAACAATATAAATAAGTTACATTAAAACACAGTTTTTAAATAAAATATAATATATTCAATATTCATTAAAAAAGGAACTTTATCGGAAAAAATCCAACAAATTACACAAAGTAAATTTTGATATACCCATTCTAAAGAAAGATTTTATTTGGTGAAATATAATGTATTAAAGTGACCAAAACTATATTTAAATAGGGTTCACCATTAAAAGATGGTAAATCGACCTTTCAAATATATATTATGCTTAAAATAAGATTCATTCACATTTTAAGCCTCTAACTTTTATTAGATAAATGTAAATACATTTAACAAACATGTATAATCATATTGTAGTTAGTTTGTTTCATTCAGTCCAATACAACAACTAGATGTTAACTACTATTTAAAATAATAATATTATATTATTACTGTGCACCGTAATATTTTAAAGAAACCCATTATTGCGTATCGGGTACACTTTCGAACATAGCATCCATTTTAAAGAAAAATTAATAATTAATATAATAATATTAATAAATATTAAAATGTCAGGTTCTTTATTTACCTGGGATGTTACACTTGTACTTTTGTATGAGATGCCACATCATAGACCATTATAAGATATCTAATCATATCAATGCAAAATGGATAAATCTATAACTCTTAATAATAATATAAACAAATTAAATATATTACAAAAATATATTGGTGGATGACACTCCTAATGAATAAATTGACAGGATACCCAAGAATTTTAACCTAAGAGATGGTGAAGTGGTTTGTGGAAGTTTTATTATAGGTGTACACACTCATAATAAGTATATGATAGAACTATATAGTAAGATGGAGTTATAAAATGATAAATGGAAAGCACCAAGGTTTATTTGTTCTAAAAGTGGTTCTTCTAGAAAATAATTTACACCAATTTTTTTGAGTATATACCAACAAATTATTCAATAATAAGTCCATAACTATTAATGTGGTATAAGTAGATAGAAAATGTGAAAATTTTGACCTTAATTTATTTATTAAGTGGAAAATCATATTACATCAAGGAAGATGGTTTAAAAAATAGATAAATATATGTTGGACATAGAGAAATATATTTATAATATTGTGATTTGATAAATAATGAAGACCTCTAAACACTGTATACCCTCAAAGAATGTATTTTCATGTGGAGAAAAATTTCTTATCCGTGAAGATAAAACTAAATAATTTATGTTGACCCACTTTATTCCCATGTGGTGATTTTGATTTATTAAATGGAATGAATGGTGAACCACAAAGAGAATTGAATTTTATGGTTCTTATAATTAAATGAAATGTATACATCATGTATAAATTCAAATTTAAATATCATTGAAAATTATCAAATGATATCATCCAAAGAGAAAAATATAAATCATCTCTTGAGTGGGATATAGTCCAAGGGTGAAGTTTCTGTAAATTTATTTATCTTTATTGAATCTGTAAATATGTATAAAAAATACTAAAAGATAAAGATAATTTTTTATTTTCCCTCAAAAAATTATTCTTATATTCATATTAATATTTGTTATCAAGTGGGTTAATTTCTAACCAGAAGGGGGTGAAATATTCCCCTAACTTGAATATTTCAAAAAAAATTATTCAATATTAGTGTGGGTATATAAAAAATAAGATATGGTATAAATAATACCTATCATTGGACACTAATTTATTTTTAAATAAATCAGAGCAATGAAATGTTAACTTGTGAGTAATATTGGTATTCATAACAAATCCAAATAGGAAGATTGGTGTAGTTTAATAGATTTGATAATTTGGTGTTGTATTTATAACAATTTGATTCATTGAATTAAATGTATGACTTATGTGTTGAGTGACAGAGTGAGGATCTGACCACTAAACATAAAGGTGTTTCCCATTATTTATCGTCAACATAGAATACAGATGGATGCCAGTGAATATGGAAGAATAGATTCATATGATGAAAATAGTAATAAAAGGTAGACTATTACGGATTTGATTCCTATAAATTAGAATATTGGAGGGATATACTTCATATATAATGTAGGTATTATATGTGGAGAACATCAATATATATATGTTTATAAGAAATTGATTAAGGTATATAATAGAGTGATTGTTGACCAGAGGCTATTTGAGAATAAAATCTAGATGAATTTCTGAGAATATATCCAAGTGTAACATTGAGTATTGACTATTTTGTGAAGTGAAATATAGTAAATGGATAAAAAACATTATAAATTCACATGAGTCTAGTTACTAGAGATAGTTGAGTTTCTTGATACAATCTATAGTCAGTATTTTCATGCTGCAAAAGGCTATGAAAACATGCTAAAATATTTTGAAAATATTTTAACAACACCCGTAATTATTTTAAATAAGTTCTAGTGTGGTTTGATGTAATTTTTAATTCATGAGTTTATTTTGAACTAACATTAAAATAACTTTAATCCTTATGTAATTCTTGTATTGGACTATGAATTTTCATAATCTGGGAATTTATTTAAGAGCCATCTAGTGGATTATATCAGTAATTATTGAATTTTATATGAGTAACTACATTTTAAATACAAGTTATATTCATTCTATGTATAAATAATTGTAATTTTTTAAGATTAATTTCTCTCTAAACAAATAACTTTTTAAATAATGTATGATTAATCTGTACATATAAAAACTATTCAATGATTGCATATGTAAGATCCTTGCGATGCGTAATGGTTGACCAATTGAAAATTTTTAGAATTTTTTTACTATAATACTTGGTAATTTATTTATAAATAATGACAATACTTTTGAGAGTGCTAAAGCTATTCTACTGTGTTAAAAAATAATTTTTATTTGTGGAGCATCTATCTATTATTAAATTAAAGAATAATTTAATTAGATAAATATATGAAGATGATTTTTTATAAAAATAAGGGTTATGAATTATATTATTTAAATACTTCATATTTTATCATAATTGATATATATATATATATGATATAATTATATTGATATCTATTAACTATCCAAACATTACAAAAAACATATTTTGATTCAACCAACTTGAATTTAATTGGGAAATATTAAAGAATGTTGAATTTGAGGGATGTTTATTTAGACCGATAATGAAATAATAGATTAATTAAATTTAAAAATTATGTACGAAGATGTTGGATCTTTGATTAATGTTCTACTATAAAAGTGAGATTTTATTAAATATTAATGTAAGTGCTAAATGTTGTGTTGAAAAAAAATCTTGGATTTACTAATCAATATTTATGTCTTTAAATTTTTATTTGAATAAAATCATGATTCACTAAAATAAGTTATGCTACAAGTGATTTTATATTTTATTTTTTATAAATAATTATTAATTTTGTATGATTAATATTTTTTAATGGTATATTTATTAAAAGAAACTAGATATTTTTAGATAAATATAAATATGTTTTGTTAGGGGAAATTGAGACATTTAATAAAAATGAGAAAGGGGTCTACTTTAGTTTTAATGGAGTAAACCATTTGAGCCAAATGGAATAAGTGAGATCATGGGAGACACTCATGTATGAAAAATGATAAAAATAAAATAACCAAATTATTTATGTATTTTCTATTTTAAAACTATATGAAATTATATTTATGGATGCCATTGTAAAAAAATTGAAAAAGAGAGAGTGTGTGTGATGGTGAAAGAAAAAGAGTTTGAAACTTAGGATAACTCAGAGACAACATGAACTCAAGAAGTAAGGGGAATAATTTGATCAGGTGTTATAAAATATTAATTATATGGATGTCAAATAAAAAGGATGAGGAATACAATATAACATATGTCATTCCATTTTATTGAGAAGAAGAGAATGAAGAGAAATTAAATTTTATATTAATTTTCTTATTTTTAGTATCATGACTTTAAAATAGTTTAGAGCTTCTGGATTCATGAAAAGAATAGAATACTGAGATTTAGTTTAGATAACTTAGTGATAAAATATAGAGGATGATCTACAATGATTATGTGTTTCAAAGTTTGAGTTTCTAAGGTTTTATAATGTATTACTTAGTACTTTTAAGTCTCTATTGAGAATAAGGAGATCAATTCGTTTTGATGTAACTATATCTAAAGTAAATTAGAGATCAAGTATAGAGGGTTAACAAGGAATCATTTGTGTCTATATGTTAGGAAGTAGTGGAACTAGTTTGTTTCTATGTATTAAAGTTGATCATAGTGTGACATAGTGAAACCATTTTGAATGTGGATATATAATAATCATTGTGAGAATAAATGTCAATTTCTGCAGTATTTTTTGGTTGTGAAGAATATTTTTACTCACATAGGTTTATAGTGTATAATATAATCCATGGTTGGGGAGAATAACTCATCATGGAAAGGAGTTAGTTTGCAATATTAGTGTTGAACCTTATATGATTACCATGTTCCATCCATTCCATAATTTCCTATAATAAATTTAGTGTATCTAATTGGTAAATATTAAAAACAACCACAATTATTGAAATATTATATAAGAGTAAAAATCCAACAGTTTAAAAGGTTACCAAAGAAATATGAATTTGTTAAAAAAATAATTCAACATATTTTTAACCACACAGGAGTATGTATCGTTAATTATGTGTATTTTAGTGAAAAAATGTTTCAATTTCCACAAAAATTTATATGAATTTTAAATTTGTTCTTAAGAGGTAGATTTTCATTATTCCAGGTACATTTAATTCCTCTATCAATACTCCTACTTAATTATGATCTTCTTTAAACTCCATGAATTAATTTTTTTCTCCAATATTCAATATCTTCTTTCCCAATAATTTCATAAGTCCAAAAATATACCAAAAAATAGTTATATTTTCGACTTTTTTTAAATTAGGAAATGTTTTACCCCTTAACATTTTCTTATTAAAAAAATTATTTTTAGCATTAATTTCGTAGCGACTTCTCATGTGCATTCTAATATACAACCTTGATTTTATCACTAAGAAAAAAATAACCTAGATTCAATGGTTATTTTATTATAATGGTACAGAAAAAAAAGGGAATCTACTAAGGAATTTTTAGTTTAATATACTGGGTAAACAAGTTATCTAAATGCATGTTACATTACATTGAAAATTGATGATATATCAAATTTAATATTAAAATATATTATTTACCCTTTAAATTACATACATTATACGTAGTATTATTCATAATTTCCTAGGGAAATGATAAACAGTAGCTAAAAGTGTCATTTAATGTTCTCCATAAATAAAATCAATCATTTAATAAGTAAGACATAAATAATATGGTATAAATAAATCGTAATTCAATCTTTTAAAATTATTAATAACATTACCATGTAATAAATTCAAGGGTAACATATTAATAAATAAATACATGGAAAATAATAAATTATTTCATATTGACAGAATTCATTTTTTCATACTTATTAATCTTAATTGAAATGCCTCATGCTGAGACATATTATATAATTTCAAGGCCTTGGGCCCTGAAAATATACATAAATTGTTATGGAATCCAACCAATTACTTAGAATAATTTTTTCATTAAACCATATAATGCATCGAAGGGCTATAAAAGTTTAGGATAAACCGTTCAAATAAAAAGTTTAATGCATCTATAATATAAATCCAATCGATAAAAATATATATCATAATAGTCCTTAAGGAATATCAATACAAAATCATTGATAAGTAATAAATAGTTACCCTTGTCGGAACATGGGTATTAATAATTTCAATATCTCTGCATTTAATGGGTCATTATAGATATCAAGGTTAGTATCCCATAATTAACATATAAATAATATGATATAAAAAATTTAATTGAAATAATGCATATAAAATTATTGTTAATTAGTAATTAAGTGAAATTACCTGGTATATGAATATCAATAATACGTTATCCTTCATTATATTTTTTAAAGATCTCATGATTCATCCAAAGAATATCACTTTGATGTTTCAAAACTGTTGAGTAGTCAATCCCACTAGTTGATCCCCATGTGAAGGATTTTTTAACACCCATCCAACATTTTCCAAGGTTATTTCCCATTAGTGAATCTTTTATATAGACTTCATCAACTTTTTAGTATCTAGATATGTATTTTATTTCTACCAAACCACAACATATTTAGATAACTAGTATATTTGGCGCTATTATGGGTATGAGATTTTTTGATCAATAATACAGCTAATGCGTGTTGTATAATTAGATTGAATTTTGATTTATAATTAATGATATGATAATGAATCTATAATAACAAATCACAATAATGTTTCTAAATGAAAATAATATGAGATAATAATATTGTAAAAATAAATGTAGAGAAGCTGTTAGGAACCATTACTTTGGCATAATAATAGCTTAAGTAATCGATATAATAAGTGAGAATAAGTAATATATCAATTAAAATATAAAAAATATGTGATAATAACTATTAATTACAAACATTTTATTAGGGAAATAAATTTTAAATGGAATTAGAAAAAAATAAATTCATTTGAAATGAAAATAGGGGGATTGAAAATTTTCTCTTGCAAGGTAGATACATAGATAATTAGAAGAACTCATTTAAATCCAAAAATATATTTGGAGATACATTTAATAAGTTAAAGGATGTTAAGTTCATGATTAATGTATTTATAGTGTACATGGGTGATATAATGGGGGTAATTTATCTCCTTTTATGGTTGAAAAAGTGCAAAAGATCATTACAAACTTCTCCTAGGTGAGGTGTAAAGGTCAAATACCCAACATTTTGGTGATCTAAGTGTAAGGATGTTTATAAGACATGGGGGTATGATACTATAACCTAAATAAGGCATTATATATTTTATTTGGTTCATGTTTGTTTACCACAATTATATTCATCTTAAATTACCGCGTTTACCCCTTATTAACTTATTCTATTATTTATCTTAGATATTTTATCACCAAAATATTTATGTTGAAGCATCTTAAAATTTTATAATATTATGCTTCGGAAATTAGAAACCATTTAATCTACATAAATCTAGAATTTTGAAAAAAAATTACATTTAAATAAAAAATAACACATAGAAAATTTGACGTTGTTGAATTTTTTTTTAAAATATTTGGCATTCTTAATCTTACTTCAGATGACCAATAAATTAAAAAAGTTAATATATTTTCTTATTAATTGAAAATTTAAAATATATTCATATTTATAATGTGTTGAAATTAAATTATTATAATAAAATCACACAAATTGTAGAAAAGTACAATTCTTTGAAAAATTATCTTTATATGGTGGAAATTAGTATTTACCTTGGTAAAATATTTTTATTAATATAATCATATTAATTAATTTTAATATTATGTATCAAAATATACTTTCGTTTTTTGAAATAATTTTCTCTCGATATGAAATTTATTTGTTAAATAAAAAATACTTATATATTTCAAAAGCACCCATTTTGTTCGTAAAATTATAAAACTCTTCTTCTAGTAAATCTAATGTTATTCCAAGATATATGTGTGTGGATATATTAAAATTTATTAATTAATTTATATTTATTACAATTATTAATTACTAATCATATTATTCTGAAATATTATTTTCATTTTACTGGGTACATGAATGAATAATTATTACACTACTTTGGTTGCTTCCTGAGTCTTAAATTCTTCACTCTCCCCTTGAATACATTTTTTTTCTAAATTTAGGTAGAATATAAATACATTAAAAATAAGGGAAATTCTAACTCATTTATTCTTCATTATCCCATGATGATTCCTCCATATTTTGATACCTCTAAAGTACATTCACTATCCCAGTGTCCCAATTCTGAAACACTTTATATCAAGTGTGAATAATTTGGCCATACTCTTCACTGTATTATAAGTCAGGTTTAAGATCTATTCCATTAGTGGTGAGAATGTTTGTTGGGTATGACATTTATTTTCCTTACAAAAAGACTTAATATTCATGAAAAACATTATAGGGTTTTAATGGGTTCCCACATTTTAATTACATAAAATTTCATTTCATGGGACAAAATATAAGATATTTTAAAGTTCAGTTTCATGGAAATAACATAGATAATACATGAAAAAAATAAAATAGTCTTCAAAATAAATGTTAAATGAATAATTATGGGTTAACCCTATGTTATGTTTACTATATCTCATATATTAGTTACAAAATTCAATAGAAAGGGGAGAGCATAAAGCCCAATAAGGGAATAAGAAGGGGATATAGAATGTGTGTGATAATAAGACATATCATTAATAAAATTAGGCATAAAATTAAGGCATGAACAAGAGGTATAAAATAATAATAATAACATGAATAATATCATGTAAATGTGGTTAAATGTTTAAATGAGACATTCATAAGCATATCACCAATGTTTACCCCTATGGTATCATAAATGAAATGTACGGAGGTTATTCACCAAGGTATCTTAAAATATTTCATTTATAGGGATTAAATTATTTACTCAATTAATGGGATCACTATCATGGTTCACCCTTCATATGGTTAATTTTATGTGAGCCACATAGATAAAAAAAATTAACTACTTTATCATGGAAAATAAAGAATGTGTTTCTTAACAAAAGTTTCACGTAAAAAAAAGCTTAAATACGTGATCATTACATAATTTTAAACCATGAAAGGAAATATGGGTTTTATATAAGTAATTCACCAAAATAAAAATCCATTTCTATTTATATTAGAATATACATTCAATATAAAAGATGTTTTTGTATTCAAAAAATGTAAAAGTATATTTTTCATGTAAAAGAGAGAAATTTGAGATGTAAACTTGGCAGTGTGATGGGTATAAAACATGGTTTTAGAAAAGTTTAAATGAGGGATAACTAAGGTAAAAAATTAATAAAAACAATTATTATATAAATGGGATAAAATAAAGTTGAAAAAAGAACTTATTCTGGATATATTTACACATACCACATAAAAATGGATCTTTATTGGAAAAGAGATGTAGAAATTTCTCTAACCATGAAGAGATACACTAAAATATTGAGAACTGGAAAGTTGGTGGATTTTGGAAATCCTTGGGGATCCATAAGATGAGAATAATAAGAATTTATTTTAATGGACTGTGAGTGCAAGGAAATAGTAAAATTAGTGTGTACTTATAATAAAAGTGGAAGAATTGTCTAATAATTTTAAAATGAAGGTCTTGGAAATCTAGGTTGTGGAAAATGAAACACCATTGCCTTACCCAAGGGTTTTTATCATGGTTACCAAAATTTTTGTTTAATTTAATGATATTTTAATTCACTATTACTAAACACAATTTTTTATTACTTTGTTTTTCATGTAAAAGTATAGATTCCACTAAGAAATATTTAAAAACAAATTCCATTATAGACATTGTGAAGTCACATATAGTTTTAGAAAGTTATTAAAATATATTAAAATCTCAATTTTCATAGAATAATATATTCTTGGTCAGGTAATTTGGTTAATTAATTATTATATCACTATTACATAATTATGTAGTCATAAAACATTATGATAACCCAAAAGTGTATTTATATTATTCAATGAAAAATAATGTATTTTATAGAATTCTTATAAATTTACCATGGAAAAATTTTAATTTGATTAATTAAAATAAATTTTTATTTTATATTAATAATTCTATAAATTTTACAATTATAACTTTTAAACATGAAACCTCTAATTAATTGAAAAATACCATTTTTAAGACATATCCAAATTTTATACACTTATAAATATTTACAAGGACATTATTAAATTTTTTAATAATTAATATTTACATAAAAGTGTTTTAAAATAAAATTACATTAAAATAAATATTTTTTATAATACCTTGGTATAGTATAAAAATATATATTTTTTCCAAAAAATCAAATTTTGTTTTATTTTTGTCCATAAATCAATTTATCAAATTCTACTCAATTACATATATATTTTATTTAGTAAAACTATTCTCAAAAGAAACTTATAGTATAAGAATTTCATTTATGAAAATAAAATTACTCTCTATGTATCCATGTCCTTGACATGTTACCCTTTATTACACCAATATATTCCCAAAAGGTAAGGTGTACGATAGTGGTAATTTCATGGGGTGGCTTTTCTAAAATAGTGTAATTGGCAATCACCACTAACTTAAACATACCTCACTTGTGATTTCATTCAAACTTCAATTATTTAAGATCATATTCGTAATGGCCATGTGTGAATCCCATTGATTCTACATCCCTCCCAAGTTCTGAAAATGGGCTTCAAAAGGAAACACTCTGCTGGTTGAGGCTATCATTTCTCCTTTCTACATCAATTATCATCTAGTTAAAAAAAATATTATAAGGGTAAAATTATCAACCATGGTTATAGTTTCCAATGGTCCAAATGAACAATGTTTAAATTTGGATCCTGATCATATTTGACCAATGGTCATATAACGGTTGAATCTCAATAGTAATATTTCTCTTTAGACGCTATAAATACCACTTTATTCTTTCACTCAAAATTCAATACAATTCCACTTAATGTTATATTTTCACTGTCACAAGATTTTGATTTGTTTACAAATATTTATTTTTTTTTCTATTCCATTTTCAATATAGGTAATGATTCTAGTACATTGGAGTGATCCTTATATTCCCATTTTTTCTTTTCTATTTTATATATTGTAACTAGTTATAATGGTTGGAATTATATTTGGTTCCATACTTAACAAAAGTAATTTTCTTTATTAATGATATAATTTGTTTTCTCTTCATTTTTCATGTTTATAATATAATATAACATTTAATAATCATTTAGTTAGAAATTAAATAAAAATATTAAAAATGGGTGTTACATTCTCCCCCCTAATAAATTTCATCCCCAAAACATCAAATTATTATTTAAATAAGAAAACGGGAGGGTAATTTTACCTCATTTTCCCCTCTCATTACCATATTTGTTCTTCATATTTATGGTTCATCCACAATAATTTGACCATGTGGGTGGTATTGTTGTGTATAACATTATATCTTATATCCCAGATACCCAACATCTTCTCCTCGTAAGAGTGTTCATTTTTCCATTTTACCACCTCTGTGTTCCGTATATGTGAGGGATCAGGTATGTACTTCGACAAGATAAATACGTGGAATATGTCATGAACCTGAGAATGATTTTTTGGAACTGTTAGCTGATATGCAACTAATATTTGTGTTCATTTACTTTAAGGGTACAGCTTACTTAGACCTAAGTTTTTGCTATTTACAAATCACATGACTCTCTTCCATGGTGATATAAAAAGTCAAACATGGTCTCTAACATAAAACTCGATATCCCATCAATGTTTTTTAACATTTATCTTCTACTGACTTTGAGCATGCTTTATATGTTTTTATATCGTATGAATATGATCTTTCCTCCCTTGTTCAAGATCAAGACCAAGTATATTTCACTCACCAATATCATCCTAACAAGTACGAGTTCTACATTTCATACCATATAGTTCATAATATGGTGCAATTTGAATACTTGAGTGGAATATGTTACTGTATAATAACACAAATATTGGTAGGTGTTAATCTCATCAACATTTAAATTCTATTAAGAATTTTTTTCATCATGTACTCAAGTCTCTGAATATTACGTTTATATTATCTTTTAGTTTGTGCATGATAGACCATACTAAAATTCATGTCTGTATTCATAGAAAGTTTAATTCTTTTCCAAAATAGAGATTTGAACCTTGGTTCATGATTAAATATGATATAATGTGGACTCTCATGAATCATTACAACTTCCTTTATGTATATCATGGTAATTTGGTCAATATACATGTATTCTTAAATAGTGTTGAAAAAGTTAGTCATGGGGATTCTATCCACAATTACTGAAATTGAATTGTTTCCTTAGGATGTATATAAAAGAAACGAATGGAAATGAATAGTGATATTGTCCCACTTCCATGTTGGTATTGGTAGTGGATTCAATACCCCCTTATGAATTTGTTTATCTACTTTCACTATTTTACATACCAATCACCTTGTGTGTATTTGACAATATTATTTTTCATATTATCCCACCAATAATGGTCACAATGGTCCCTATACATTTTATATCTTCCAATATGTATATAGAATGTAGATATTCTAGATTCGTCCATCATAACCTCATTTATCAGTAAGATAGATGGAAGAAATATCCTTGTATAAAATTTAATACACAATTATGATCTATATTAAACTCAGGAAACAACGCATTTTTCAGAGCCTCTATCTTCTTTTCTATAAAAGGAATTTCACATTGATATTTATTGATCATCTCTATGAATTATGGTTTGGAAATAATTTTGGATAGGATTGATAGTGTCCCTTCCCTCATGACTATCATTTCAAATACTACTAGGTCCTTGATCAATGGATCTCATTGAATTTTCATCATTTCCATCATAACAGGTTCAATCCTACTTAATTCATTAGAAAATTTTTTTTCTCTTCCCGTGTGATAATGAATTGAACAGGAATGTACATTAATATGTTTAATCCATCTCATTTGTCTCATGTTCCATTCATTTCATAAGAATATATACTCTAAATGTTCATGGCCTATGTATATATCCAATTTCACCCCATAAATATAGTTCCTCCATATCATTAGAGAAAAGAGAGTGCATCTATCTCCATGTCATGCATAGTATAACTATGTTAAAGAGGATTTAATTATTGAGATACATAACAAAATCACCTTTTTATTTTACTTACGGAATCACCCAATCTCATTATAGATGCATCATTACAAATAATAAATCCTTCTCTAACATAGGGCATATTTAACATATATGTAGTAACCAATATCTTATTTAGTTTATGGATGCTCTATTTTCAATCCTTTATATGGAAGAACTTTTCTCATTTTCTAGTTAACTTGGTTAGTTGATTAGAATGTCCTGATTTTTTTCAAAAACCTCATATAAAATGCTTCTACACCAAGGATAATTTTACTCTTAGTTACTATTGTGGGTTCGGGGTACTCCACTACATTGTTTTTCATGTAAGGGTCAACTGAGATTCATTTATTGGTTATAATATTCCACAAGAATGAAACCTTTTTTCTATAATAATACACATTTTCTTAATATTAAAAATATATTTTCCTCCTATGTGTTTTTAATATAACCATTAGATAATCCTCATACTCCTCAAGAATTTTGTAATATATCATAATATCATTATCAATTGCTACCAGGAATTTATTATGGTAGTCCTTAAAAACATGTTCATCAAATCCCTAAATTCTGTAGGAGTATTAGTCAAGCTTAAGGGCATAACAGAAAACTCATAATTCCCATATCTAGTTTTGGATGTAGTCTATTTGATATCTTGTTTTTTAATCCTTAATTGATGATACCTAGATCCGAGTTCAATCATGAGGAAGAATTGTGACCTGAAAAGTTGGTCAAATAAATCATCCAACCTAGGTAGATGGTACTTTTTCTTTATTGTGAATGTATTAAGTTCCCTATAATCAATGAATAACAGAATTGTTCTGACATTATACATTACAAAGAGAATAGGTGATCCCCATGCAAACAAAACTTATGGGATAAATACCCTCTCCATAAGATCCTATAGTTTTTTCTTTAATTCCATTAACTCTATATATTCTAGTATATACCGGGCCATTGATATTAGATTTGATCTAAGTATGCATTTAATAGAAAACTATACCTCTCTTTTTTGGGAAGGCCTATGTAACTCTTCATAAAATAATTAAATGTATTCCTAAACTATGGGAACATTCACTATCTTTATAAGTTTATTTCCTTCCCTCTATACACTGATAATCACCATAAAGAAGTTTAGGGGAATGTCTTCAATAAAAAGCTCAGACTATGATATTAACCCTTTGAAAATAACTATAGTTTTTCGATTTGAGACTTATAAAACATCCATATATCTATATTCAATCATAGAATTATACATTGAGAGGTATTATATACCCAGTATATTTTCATATTCTTCCCTAGGAATGAATTTTGGATTTGCAATGAAATTGTACTCATCAAACATAATTCTAGAGTTTCTACATTGTATTACTGATAAGATAATCCATCTAGGAGTCTTCACTATTATCTATATTTTTATAAGTTTGGGGATTGAATCTATATTCATTGAAAACATTGAGTAAATAAATGAATTCAAATAACCTTAATCATCAAATATATTTTCTATCATTTAGAGAACAATAAGGGTGCATACAAAAACAATATTTGGAGCCTCTACATCATATTTCATGATAGAAAGTCCATGGCCTCACTCCCCTACCCAATTATGAGTTTGATAGTGGTTCCCCTCTATAATCTTACAATTTCAAAATGAATTTAGAATATTCCTAATCTATACACACATGATGCATTGATATTCTAGATGGGCCTTCTCTATCTTCTATTTTATATTAGTGTTGAGATGTTGATTCTTAAACACACTATGAAATTTCTGTGATATATTCCCTTCTCCACCACATTTGTAGAACTTTCCACTCACATGAATGTAGTTCCTTAAATAATTCATCCCATATTTGTTGCAGATGGTATGTTTAACTTTCTTTCC
The DNA here is from genome assembly GCA_963277665.1 of Viscum album. Classification (NCBI taxonomy): domain Eukaryota; kingdom Viridiplantae; phylum Streptophyta; class Magnoliopsida; order Santalales; family Viscaceae; genus Viscum; species Viscum album. The sequence continues at coordinate 106,158,500 of OY728159.1, forward strand.
ACCTCTTTCTTGATTAATATTCATCTTTAAGTTTGGATTCATTGATCACTTCATTTCATTTGAATTATGTGTCAGCTACATCTCTATAAACTATAATTAACCCTTTATATCACTCTAAATATATCATTGTAGCTTTTATAGTCCCAAGTTTATAAATTCCTCTTCTTATGTAGTTTCAATAAACTAAATAATCAATCAACCATTCCAATAGGATCCATAAAAAATCAAGTGTTGTATTGAGAATTTGTTGTAATGTTCATTTCATATATTCCAACTGATTCATTTTCATTTTTGTTTATCTCAATAAATTCCATCCAAAATTTTGTTCACATATAATATGGAAAATATTTTAAAAAACTTATTTCCATGAACTCATCCCACTCCATATCATCGATATCTCTTCTTGGCTTCATGTTTATAATCAGTTTCCCCCACTGATTAGATTTTCTTTCTAAGAGGTATTATATTAGGGTGAATTTATCCATCTACAAACAAAAAATTATAGAAAACAGATTTTACATTGATCCTGTCAATTTCTCATCAATAAATGAGATGATAGATCCAAAAAAAGAATTTGGTCATTGACTCAAAAAGGTCTCTACAAAAATTGATTCATTTTGATGTAAATATGGTCACTCGGCTTGATTCATGTTATTGTTCACAACTCATGTAAATCGATTAATCATCATCTTGATGTTTTCCATTCCATATTCCTTTGAAATAATATAATTTCATTATCTTCTTCACTCATGATTTACATATTTCATAATTATTTCCCACCATTGTTTTCAAAAATTAAAAAAAATATTTGATAAAAACATGTTACTTTTAGGAATTTATAATTCTAAGGGGACATTAATTTGAAAAAAATCATGCTTAAATATATTATTAATATACTATAATAACAATATCATTTTCTATATATCCATCACATATATTGATAAAAGGGGTTTGATTAACCAAACATATATTCCGGCCATGTCAATATAAGAGTATAGCATGGCCCATTGTCAGGCACTAGTTCACAATCTAGTATTGATCAATGTGGTGTTCTTAGGTGTTACCCCAATGTCTATCTGTTCTATAGACACATCCTATTATAGTATCTATATATGGATTCAATTTCATGGAAAACACATACATAATAATTAACAAAATATCTTGATGTAATACTATTTTTAGACTATTACCTAGTCTTCATCCTAATGTTTTCATGTCCTAATTCATACAAATATGTAAACCATTCTTTGATACAAACTATGACATCCCATATTTATAATACATTAATTTTCATTATATAGGGTAGAATAAAGTATATATTAATGATTAGTATCTTGGAAAAAATGTACATAATACATGAAAACATAAAACGTTATTCTAAATAAACATGAAATAAATCTTCATGGGTTCACTCAAAGATAATTTTACGGATTATCATATTTTGGGTATATACATAAAAGTAATGGGTTGAGCATAAATCCATGTAAGGGTTTAAGCAGGAGAGATAGAAGGCATGTGATCATGAGACTTATCAATAAGAACATGAGTCATAACAAGAATATAGGAATATAATAAAAATAATAAAATGAATCATTACATGGAAATATAGATAGAACAATTAAATGAGACATCAATATGTATATATCCAAGGATTATTACAAAGGTATCATAAATGAAAATTACCAAGGTTATTCACTAAGGTATGATAAAACATGTAATATCTAGAGATTAAATTCGGTACCTCATTAATTCGAGAGCTATTAAAGAATAAACTTCATATGTATTAATTTCATGTAATCCATACATATAACAATAAATCATTTCATAAATAACCCATGGAGAATTAATAATGGGTTTCTTATCAAAATATTGGTATGAAAAAGTGATTAATAACGTTATCATTATCTATTTGTAACCCCCAAAAAGAAATGTGGGTATCATATATATAAATAAAATAGTAAGAAAACTCATGTATAGAACTGTTTTAATACCAATTTAAATGAAAATAGGTTTAGGTATTGAAATAAAAATGAAAACATAATTCCTCATGTAAAAAAGATAAATTTGATAATTAAATTCAACAGCATGATGCATATAATGCAAGTTTTTAGAAAATGGTAAACTGAGAGAGAAAAAAGGAAACCCATTAGTAAAATACTATTATAAAATTTATTATACAATAATATGTTTAAAAATTCAATTAGTTTTTAAATATGATTACATGCCACATAAAAAAGGAAACTTTATTGGAAAAGGGAAGTGGATATTTTCCTTACCTTGAAGAGTTAGTCATAACTTTAGATAATTGGAACCAAGGGGGATTGTGGATGCGGTTGGTGTCTAATTTGGAGACAAAATCACCCTAATTTCATGGTGTATATATTGGGAGGGAATGGAAATGGTGAAATTGGTGTTTATTTGTAGAAAAAGTGGAGGAATTACTTATTAATTTCCAAATATAGGTATTAAAAATCTAGGTTATGGAAAATGATAAACCATTATATTAGACATTCATTTTTCTCATGGTTTTAGACATTTGAGTCCCATTTAACGATATATTAAGTCATCATCACCTAACACAATTTTTAATACTTCTTTTTCAGTGAAATATTAAAAATTCCACAAAGTAATGATATTAAAAATAAAATTTTCTATTTCATACTTTAGAAATTAACTTATAGTTTGGATATTGATTAAAATATAGTAAAAATATAATTTCAATTAAATGAAATATTTTTATTCATTTATTTTGGTTAATCAATTATTACATCATTATTACATAAATATGAATTCATAAAATAAACTGAAAACAAAAATATGTATTTTTACTATTTATACAAAAATAAAGTATTTTTGAAAATTTACATTATCCATATTTGGAGGGAGAAATTTAGAATATAATTTATATTTTATCAAAATAATTCTTAAGATATGTGTATTTTAACATTTAAATATAAAAATCCTTTTTATTGGAAGATAAATTTTTTTTAATGACATAGAAGTTTTTTTAACAGTAATAAAAATTCCCTAAGATATTATTGAATTATTTTATCATTTGTAATTTAATAAAATTATTTTAAAATATTATTGATGAAAAAATTATTATATAGAATAAATTATATAATTATAAAAGTGTATAACGTTTCTAAAAAAAGATAATTTTGGTTTATTTTTTTTTCTGTAAATCAATTTATAAAATTAATCCCAATAAAAAAAATATTATAATTAGAGAAATTATTATTAAAATGAATTTATCACATAAATAATTTATTTATGAAAAGGATTTTACACTTTAGGTAATTATTTCATAGACATGTAACCCCTTATTACACTTGCATACACCGTCACAGTAAGGTTAGTGATGGTCATAGTCTCATGAGGTGGATCCGTTAACATAGACTGAGTGGTAATATCCACCAACTAGAACTTCTTATATAAGAAATATTGTCAAAAATTTACATGTTGAAGCTTGTTCTAGTATTGGTCATGAGAGAACCATAATGATACAACCTCCCTACCAATTTCTAATAATGGGTTTAAAACGGAATGAATCTACTAGTTTAGGAAATAATTTTTCCTTTCGACAAAAATTATCATCTATTTATAAACTCTAATTATAATGGTGAAGTTATCACCCATTTGTATAGTTTCCAATGGTCAAATTAAAAAATTCTTATATTGACTCAGGATCATATTAGACCAGTGGGCTTATAATTTTAAAATCATTATAGTCACATTTCCATATATACCTTATAAATACAACTACATTATTACACACAAAATTCACTACAATTACACTTAAGGTTATATATCATTTTCATAAGATGTTAAGTTGTGTATTAACTTTTTTTATTTCAATAATGTATTCATTGGGGGATATGATTTTATCATATGGGGTAAATCCATATTTTTCCACTAAAAATTTTCAATTTAATGTTTTTTCCAAGTTGTAATGGTCGTAATTTAATTTTTTTGGTACCTAACTAATGTAATGATATATATTAATTATATAAAATGTTTTCGGTTTTCGTATATTTTTTATATGAGTAATATTATATAATTTATTAGAAACATCTATTCAGAAAACAAAGATCATTTAAAACTAGGTTGTGATCGGTTGGGTAATGATTCCAAATAATAAGTCATAGTTATTATTGTCTACAAAATCACAATATTCATAATATACTTTACACATAAATTTAAATTCTAACTAAAACTTATAACTACCTTCCATTATGATAATTTTAAGAAGGCATGATCCCATACATAGACATCCAATTCCTTCCTCTAATTATCATTAAGTATTTTTTTTACTCTGAGGGGCTATGATATGAATCTGTATAACTTTCTCCATTTTCGTTGTCTCTTTAATGATTTTTGGAGAAACTGACATCATTTCCCTAGCTTCATCAAAATAGGATGGTGAAAAACATGTTTTCAGATATAATACCTCCTAAAGTTTAATTTTTTACTTAAATGGAAGTTAGTGTTGTATCTGAATTTCTATATAGGATAGTATTATCCCCATGTTCCTTGAAATTCATGTGAGTCTAGCCTCAAAATATCCTCTATTGTTTAGATATTCTCTTATAATAACCATCTATTTGACAATTTTAATGTATTGTCTTGTATATTGATATTTTCTATTCACATTTATTTACCCTAGAAAATTTTATTATGAAATAAGTTTCACAATCCGATAAAATTCATAAACATTCACCATAGTCTCAAAACATCATTGTTATAAATCTTTTGAAGATATTAAATGGGAATATTATCCAATATTTCTACTAGGTTTACACACATGTCGAGTTTATCCATAATGACCAAAATTGAAGTATTATTTTTAGATGTATTAAGAAGTCTGGTGATAATTTCTAATATTATATTATATCATTTCAAAATTGATATAGTGATGGTTTATATTATAAACTTATTCATACATCACTTGAATTTTATTTTTCGTCATACAAAGAATCTTGAAACTGTATCAGTAATTTCCCACTTCAAGATTTTCAATAATATGTGAAAATGTAGACCCCTATGTATCTTCCTAAAACGAGGGTGTGTAGAGACATTCAAGACATGGACATCATCTATTCATTCCATCTTCATCTCAATCATTGAGGGTATGAATAGTTTTATTATTTTAATTATATTTTTAAAACACTAATAATCTTGACATGACTTGAATTTATTATATAGTAAATATGGTTGGAAAATTACGTTAAATGGAATGATGTTTAACTTCCTTAAAAATTTCTATTTCAATCCTTACTAAGTCCAGAAATATTGAATTAGTTTATATCCACATCACTGAAAGAACTCTATAATGCTTCTTATTTAATGAATATGCCAAATTAGTTTCCCTCCTAGAGCCATATTGTATTTCATAGTCATTTTCATGACCTGACCTATCAAGGTAGGACTCGTTATTACCCCATGCATGCCTCTAATTGCCAAGGGATAGTGACCAACAACGAGTTCACATATCCCCAAAATGGGAAGAATTAACCTAATATACATGTACGCATACTCACATCACGAAGCCCATATAGTGATGAAATGTAAAACACAAGGAATAAATTTTATATATTATATCACACAATAGAGTGTCCTAGGAATTTTTTTAATGCTAGAATTAGGGTCAAATACAAGCCCAGCAAAAAATTAAAAGAATTTTAGCTTCTCTAAGGGTAAGAAATGAAGTCAAATGAAATATATCAGTAAAAACATAAGCCTATCAAGCTATGGTTGCATTTAACCCTCTACCTATCCTCTCAAGACACCATCAAATTGATCTTCATCTTTATAAGATTCAACTTGTGTAGGAGAATCCCATGCATGGATGATTATAACAATGCCCTATATTATACCTTGAAAAAAACACACAAATCACTATGTATAGTCATATCTATAAAATAAATCACAACCAATGAATTTCAAAAACACCTAGATATATGTAGAAAGGACACCACACCATTGAGTGGTCGTAACCAATTACCATCCATAGAATTCTTCTTTAAGTAATGCATGTTCTGGTAGAACCAACTCCAAAATCAATGAATTCACCCGAGACACTCAACCAATTGGTCTAGATCATGAGTCCCCACAAAAGTAATCTCACTGGTCTAAGAAGACCCTGATACACAGATAGGGGTCATGCCAATAACCACTAGGGGACACCACAGAACCAATATAGAACAAATTGCTACATAGGTGAACATATCCTAACAATACCAGAAACCCTACCAATACAGCCTGCTAGATAGAAGATCAAGGCCCAACTCAAGGAGGTCACACTGATTCCATAAACCTCACATATGGATTAATAATGATATAGGATTGCATTATAATCTCACATAGTTACACAACATCTCATTCAAAGACTCTACCACTATAAAGGATCACAATCCTATGATGTGGATGTAATTATGAATTGTAACCTCAAGGTAAAAGACCTAGGGTCATTCATGACTGGTCTAAACTAAGGAAATAAAGAGATTCACACACTCTTTATGGGACATACAAGGCATGAACCATGGGTAAAAAACATTCCCATATATCTGAAAGTCTATATAAGTGGTTAATCATCACATAGAATAAATGTTTCAACATTCACATCTTGTAGAAGAAGTATAAAGTGTGTAGTGAAACGTGACATCATACCTGCATTCCCTGGTAGTGTATGTGTTCATACAATTCACATGTACCAACCTGTGTAAAGGTATCCATGTGTATTTCCTAGTGAACAGAATCCCACTAACTGTGTAAACCTAACCTTGTCTATGTTCCCTGTATGGTACATATCAGACCATCACAGAAGGTTCACTCAACATTTGACCAAGTCACATGGTGTGTGATACTAAACACCATTTAGAATCCCAGAATCACATCCAAGGGCCCCACACAATTTTTAATCCATAAATACATGTTGTGTTTCTCATGATTGTTCCAACACCATAATTCCTCAACTCATCATCTTGCATGTTGCTGGAGCTGTCAATCTCACCAAAAACTATAGACCTAGGGTCTTACAAGCCTAATGTCACCATAGATCATAGACTAGAGCTTCAAATCCACTCATGAATTATCTATTTGCATCGTCCTTAACTATGTTGCGTTCTGCTGGGGAAAAATTAAGAACACATAATTTGGTCTCGTTATACCTTTATCCATTCATAGTCATCATTGATTCTTGAACTGCAACTACCATCGTCTTCCTTACGCACAGTTTTGATCTGTTGTATAGAAGAATGTGCTCGCAATGATTGAAAAATGGGAACTGGTTGAACTATTGGCTTAAATAAATTTCAATGATGGATGAAAAGAGAAAAATGGGAGAAAACCATAATTCATAAAACATGGGAAATAAACCATCATCATTGTTCATTTGTCTTTTATTTGTTCTTTTATAAGAATAAAATTGAAGAGGGATAAATAAAAATGAAAAAATAAATAAATCCACAAATTTAATTATAATTATGATATGTGTATTAATTCTATATGTTAAATTGATCAATGTTAATCCAATATTATAAATCAGGATTGAAACCCCCAAAAAAATCATAAATAGAGTCTTGATTGATCATTAATGAAGAATGATTGTGTTTCCATCATTTACAGGATCCAAAAACTCTATTGGAGAAACCATCAATGATTTAGTCCTGATCCATCATCATTTTCAAAAACACTTTCCTCCAACAGTCACTATGTCTCTATGGATTAGTGGAAAACCTATGGAAAACCCTATAACCTCATACTTGTAGGAAAAATCAGTCACCGGATCAAAATAAACAAATTAAATTAATTAATTAATTTATTTTTTTTATTTATGCTATGGATGTATTTTTCAAAAATATCACACTCTAACAGCTATAATGTTTCACCTAGGGTAAAACCCACATTCTGAAGTCAACGGTTCTCTTGGATTTTTTTATTTGGTCCCCAATTCAAGAGTTTTTCTACCATTTTTGGAAAACTGTGTTTATGTGATTTTAAAAATATCTAATATATTTCTGTCATTTATTTTGGGGACATTGGGCCTTGACATCACACATCATCTTAGATCTAGGACTTGAAAATAATAAATATAATATAAAAATAATTCAACTAAATCTTAGTCATTACAGTCTCCCCAGATTATATATTTCCTTCTCCAAAAGTGAAAAAAATTCTCAAAATGATGAGGGTACTAAGCTCATATCAGGGTCTCCTGATCCCATTTACTCTCCTGAATATTCTTTTGTTCCACTTAACACACATAAGGGGATTCAATCACCAACAAAAGATCCTATCTTTTTGGTAATTGATCTCTACTGGGTAACCTGAAAAGGTAGATATATCCTTTATGTACACCTCCCCCCTAGTATATAAATTATGATGGTTCATGACCGCATCTCCTCAACTATGACACATGGAAGACATCATGTACCCGATCCAACAGTGACAGTAGAGCTATGTGGTACACTACCTTTTTAAATCTACATAGTTTGTAAAAAGGATAAATAAATCTCAGAAATAACCTTCTTCCATGACCATTCTCCATAATACATGTTGATGTGAGACTTAGAGGAACACATGGTCCCCCTCTCAAACTCTATAGGTCGCTATTGTTAATACACATAAGTTTTTTGTTTGATTTGTGTTGTGCTCATCCACTACTGGATGTTATGCACCTTCTTTCAAGTATCTCCCACTAACTCTGGGCCCATAAGTGATGACTCGATGGACCAGTTCAACAATGTAGTGTCTTGTAGGTTTTCCCATTTCAAAACTCAAATTCTTTCATAATAATGTTATAATCATAGTTTATCTTGTACTAAAAATCCACCATGGGTATTTAATCTGAGTTTAAGTACATGGATATGTTGGTCTCCGCACCAAAACTGATGTCCATAAAATGAATGTTGAACTCGATACACTAATCACTATTTCACTATACCATAATCACTCATGTTAGACCTATGTTATAATAGACCCCCTCTGATTCCACTCTAATATGACCCAACTAATCGAGATCTGACACGTGACTACCCCAAGACCACCTTTAATAGGAAAGTGTATGGAAACTAGATCCATGTACTATTATCTCAAAAATGGGATGCATTAACCATAAGTACATGCACACGCACCCACATCTCTAATCCCACACAATGAAGAAATATAAAGCACCCAAAAGAAATGCATTCATACATCAAAATCCCATAATAGCATATGACATTAATGTATTGAAAGAAGAAAACATAGAAAAATTCAAGCCCAACCCAAAACTATAAAGAGACCAAACTAATCTAATGGAAAGGACTGTATTCAAGTGTTTCCTCATGGGAAACACATCAGTTAGTCAAGCTCCAATTGTACTCCACCAACACCCTATCCTCCCAAGATACTGTTAAATATTCCTTCTTCTGCATAAAAAATGACATGTGCTGGAAAACTCCATGTAGGTTTTATATAACAATACCCATTAAGATACTCATAAATAACTAGAAAAAACTACCCCAATTCGTTAAATATTATATATAATAATCAACGTTTAATAAAAACACCCAAATATACTCTAGAAAGACACCGTGCGGTTAGGCAGTCATAACTAACATCCATTTATAGTATTCTTCTTGAAGAAACACTTGTTATGGGAGATTACACTCCAAGAGCCACACAATCAGCTAAGACACTCGATGAAGAGGTCTCGACCATTGGAACCCACACATGTAATCTCACTGATCCAATAATACCTTGATACATAGATTGTGGGTCATTCTAAGAATTGATGGGGAACACCGTAAACACAATCTGGAGTAAACCCCTATGTAGGGGATCATATTCTAACAATACCATGAACCCTATTTGTGTTTCCTTCTATATGGAGGATCAATTCCCTACTAAGGGAGTTCATGCTGATTCTAAAAAGCCCCCATAGGGTATAAATATAATGGTGTATCACACTCTAGTATCACTGGGTACTCCACAACTCTATCTGAGACATGGTCTTTATAGGGGATTACAATCCTATGATGTGGATCTAATTATTCATTGTACCCTTGTGGTAATGGACCTATGGAATGCACTCAACCAATAATGGTCCAAACTATAGAAACAAATCGATGTATACATTTTTAATGGGGGAACACATAGTGTATTCTAGGTTCACAGACTGTAATAGGGGTACATTGTGTTCCCAACTGTTACCAAGTCTACCCATGTGCTAAATTCTGACACAATATGTCTGTCTCAACATACACAGTGTGTAGAAGTATTTAACTGTGTGTATTGAAACATGACACCATGCCCATGTCTCCAAACCATTTTTGTGTACTTTTAATGATAATTCTCCAACCTGTGTTTCGGTGTTCGTGTTTGTGTCTGAGTACATAGGATGCCATCAGTTATGTACTCATGAAAACAGTTGTGTATCCTTTGAGATACATGTCTATCCATCATGGATAGGTCACATAGCATGAGACTACGTCACAGAGTGTAAGATACTTAACATTGTATGGAACCCTAACACCATTTTCTGGGGGACCACACTGTGTGTAATCCAAAAATATTTGTCTTATTTCTTCATATTAAAAAAAACATTTCTCCTATTACACATCATCAGTTGAACCTCTAATGCTATTTCCTTCATCAGAAGCTATAGATCTATGGTTTTCCAATCATTACATTGGAGGATATCATAGATCTTATCTTTGAATTTAATTTGGAATTATAGTTTTCTTTATTTGTTAGTGCTTCATGCATCACCTGGGAGAAAGGAAAAATGCATTATCTAGTCATGTTCTCCCTCGATCCATCCATCATCATCATCAATTATTGAACCAACACATTCATCTCATTCCATAAACAAATTTTTGATCTATTGCACTGTAAAATTTTTGTGTAATGATCAAAAACCATGTACCAGTTGAAATTTTCTTAAAAACAAATACCAAAAAGGAATGAAATGATAAAAATGTTTTAAAACCAATGGATATAAATTTTTTGCAACAAATCTCATTCATTGTTCATTTGAACTCAATTAATTTTCATATAAAAATAAAAATTAAGATGGATATGTCAAAATAATCAAATAATCAATTCCATCAATTTAATTCTACTGATGATGTGTGTATCAGTTGTACAAGTTTAATTTATCGTTATTAATCAATGATTATGAAAAAATCATAGATTCCCCAAAATAAAACATCCTCCAAAGAGTTTGGATCGATCATTGATGAAGAACGATTGTGTTTTCATCGACGATGACATCCACAAACTCTATTGGTGCATTGATTAATGATCTACTCACAATCTATCATCATTCACCAAGAACACTCTCATCTAATGGTATATAGTTCTCCATGAATTGGTGTTTAGACTTGGAAAAAAACCTATAACCATGTACTTAGAGGAAAAACCATTCAATAAATCAAAATAAAAAAATGAATAATTTTTTTATATATTTTGTTTATTTAGGCCCCTGGTGGCCTTTTTACAAACGGACTATGATAACAATGATTATGCCACACTAAGGGTAAATCCTAATTTTTGAACACAATGATGCCCTGTGATTTCTTATCCAGGTCCCCATTCAATAGTTATTATACTTTCATTGAAAATCAATGCTTGTGTGCTATTTAATATATTTAATATACTTCAAACATTAATTTTGGGCACACAAAGCCTCATAATATCATACCTCTATAGCTCATATTCTTGAATATAATATATATAATTTCTAATAATAATACATTGAATATCTAAACCTTTGGAATCATATAAATAATTAGTTCAAATATTCTCATTTATCTCATATTGAGCTCTTTCTATGTGAATATATACTTCATAATTCATTGAACTATATATATTTCACACATTTCACATTAAATATGTTTTCTATTTATCTTCCATGAAATGATAATAGTTTTCATCTCATACTTATATGTTGGGTATATTTTCCCATGGGTCATTAACTTCCTTCATGAAAAATAAATAACTATATAATTTGGCATAAGGACGAACCCTATTCCTTTCATTGATGCATAAAATTTTATGAGAAATACTTCCTTCCATGATTGTAAGATCAATACTAGTTCATTGATCAATCACTCTATTAGTTATTCTAAAAATTCTTCACATCATTTTGACCATTAAAATTTGACCCCTTCACATTTCAACAGGATTAATAAATTATCTTATCATAAAAAATTAAAAAATACTCATATTAACCAACTAATATAGAGAAACTGTGTATCTCACTTATATTCATTATTGTGGGTCATTATTTAAAACCACTTTCTTTACAATTTCAAATGATATTCCATCGAAAGGTATAACGTGTCTGTAAAAACAAATATATTAAATCCAAAATTCAAACTTACTAATTTTACTATATAGATCCTTACGTAGAGTGTCATGGATGATTCATAAATAGTCTTCATTATCTTTATAAATTTGGAAGAATATAGAGATAAAATTAATAAAAACCATAGAAAATTTATCACGATAATGCATGAATACTCTATTAATTAAATATGAGAACAATGATGGGGAATTAGTTAACCCAAGGTAATTAATGTGAACTTATAATTCCCATATCTTATTCTAGGGGCCATCATCCTTCTTGAATTTTAATATATGATAATCATAAGAGATTTAAATATCTGAGAAATATTGATCCTGTTGTAATTGATCATACAAATCATTAATGAATGACAATGTATTATTGTTATTATATTAATATAATCATATACTATGAAATCAATGCACAACCTCGTAGATTCATCATTATTTTTCAAAAAGAAAATAGGGTCTTTCTTGTTAAAAACACTAGGTTTTATAAATCCTTTATCGCATGAATCTTTGAGATTTTTCTTTAATTATACTATATCTATTCTATAAGGGTGCATAGATATGGGATTCACATCAGGGTTGAGATAAATATATAATTAACCCTCACAATATATGGGGTATCAATAAGGATCCTTGGGGAATACATAAACGTAATATCCAAAAATTGATAAATATTTAATTCCAAGGATATTTTTCTCATTAATTAATTCATCTTACCTTGAATTTAACTAAGATGAGTGACCATTCGTTGTTCTAAACATGACATAGGAAATGAACTAACTCATTTTAAAATAATGGATTCCATTACAGCCTCATGGATTATAATATTTTTCTCTTGAAATCCAATTCTGGAATTATACTCTGAGATCCAGTCCATACAAAGGATCATTTCAATGTAAACCATTAGAATAACAGCTGGGTTTGTAATTAAAAAAAATTTATGAATTTTAATAGGGATATAAAAATGTAATTCCATTTCCATAATATTTATAAAATAAGTTCTAAATGATAACTCTTTCCTTATTGAACTATGGAATGAATCAATGTTTCTATCAAACATACAACATATTAATGGATGTATAGATATATAATTAAATAAGGTAATTCCCCGACCCACAAAATCTCAGAACTGGAACATTACTTTATTAAATTGGCATTTATAAAAGCTTAAAATCTCAGGTGACCCAATAGTTCATCAGTTTTAGAAATCTAGATTATATATAAAATACAAATAATACATTGGGGAAAAAAATAAAAACCTGATACATAATGAAATTAATGTAATCCTAGAAACTCATTAAAAGGAATATTCTTCATAATCTGGGTAAAGGAAACATAATAAGGGGTATCTCAAATGATCAATAAGGGTAAGTAAGGTGGAAGAAATAATGAATTGATTATAGTAATACACATTTAAAGGTAAATAACTAAAATAACTATATATTGATATATCAATATGGAATGGTATAAAATGGAAACACCTCACATTTAATCAATAATGTAAGAATATAATACATCCATATATATTTCAACACAGAAATATAATTGATGAATAATAAGTGAATCTGACCGAGGGAAATGAATAATGTTTTTGGACATCATGTCTAAGGAACATTAAAACCTATACAACCATGACTATTCTCAAGATGGTTTAAATAATTATGATTTGTACAAATTATTTTTCTCATGTGAACCTTCCAATGCATCATGTTTCTATATAAATACCAGGCCCCACCCATCATTTTCTGTCTAAAAAATTTCTCGTATAGAATAATAAAACTAAATAACATTCCATATCAAATTACCATATTAAATAAACAAAAAAAAATTCAAAATTTGTCCATATAATAAAATAACTGTCAAATTGAACACCATATGTTAAAATGATATACGATTTAGGAAATAATAATATTCATTGAATGAGAATATGATTATTCATGGAAAATTCCAATGAAAAATGATTAAAATAAATAAATAATTTCAATACAAAGTTAAAAATAAAAATAGGTATAATATTTTAAAGATAATCATTAAGAATATTCTAGGGGGAAGTAGTCTTTAAAAATACCAAATCATCTCATTCCACTTCGAAACATTTGAATCATAATCTCCATGAAAGAATAATTTTAAATGAAACTTATAATATAATGATAATTATTACATTATTGTTATAAAATTTTAATGGATAGTAAATAAAAGAAATAAAATTTAATAGTTTAATAGTAACAAATAATTCTCAAATAATTTAAAATGAGATAAAATCTCTTGCCTTCAGTCAGACTTGTCTCATATACCATTATATTCTTTAATAATAAATACATTGTCGTTATTTACTTGACTCAAAACCTTTTTCATTTTTAGTTTTAATTTAAAATAGCATATAAAAATTTTCTATACAACTACTTACACAATTATGTTTACATCGACCATTTTTTTTACCATATTTGGTTCATTTCTTGAAACGACGTTGGTAGGTCGAATATGGTCAAAGGGGACAATATATAAAAATATAAATATAAATAATCATGAAATAATTATCATATTTAAACATATATTATTATTTTAAAACAAATAATGAAATATGGTTATAATAATTGAACCATCATTACAATAATGGAGATGTTTGGTCCTACAGACACATTAGTAACATTCCCATTTTCTAATAATCCTTATTGAATGAATGTGAGTAGAACTATATATTTAAAAAATAATAATATCATAAATAAAATTTTATTTTATTTTATTTATTTATGCATATAATTATTTTTTTGTAAAAGTAATCACATTATGTTGAGTAAGCAGTAGTCCACACGTCCATGACCGACGTTATTACTTTTTAGAGTGTGAAAAGGGTATTAAAGAAAATGATATATTATACTTATATAAAATTAATTATGTCTTTAATATCTTATAGATTAAATTTATGTAAAATAATTTTAATTAAAACCATCCATTATACGTTCAATGTATAGTTCGAACAAATTACATCACCTTGAGGAGGTGGTAGTCCACACTTCTGCATACAATGTTGTTGTATTTACACAAAATGTGAAGGAAAAATGTATGTTTTATAAAAGAATTAAATATGGTTAAATACATTATAAATATCATATATATAATATATTAATAATCGTTACATAAAAATTCCCAACCATGAGATGTGGTAATGGATAAAATGAATGACATCATTTTTTGAGGTTGTAGCCCGATGTACACAAGAATGGTATGTTATACCCATGTTATGGATGTGTCTGTAATTGTAGGTCAAAGTGTAAGAATAAAAAATATAAAAATATTTATGATATTGAAGATATTATATTAGTATGTAATAGGAATAATAGAGTGGTGTAGAATGAAAATAAAATAAAGGATCTTGGAGAAGGATGTTACCACTTCTTTGGATAACTCATCTTGGTTTCTACCAAAGGGATTCCTTGTATGGATTTTTTCCCAAAGTGATGCTTATAGGAAGAGTGAAGGGATGATGATAGATCATTTGAACATATTTTGGGTATGAAAATGGTCATGATATGTGTGAGGAAGTGTGGGGGTGTGTGAATTTATATTTTAGAGTGGAGGATGAGTGACATTATAATAAATTTTAGAAGATGGAATTCCACCCATTTTTTCCTATAACAAGTGGATGAAATAATATTCCAAATTAGATACAGTGGAGTATAGGGTGGAAATATTTCTATAAAATTTATTTTTTATAGGTTTCTAGGTCATTTGGTATGTTAAGATTAATTTTTATTCCCTTGTTAAGCTAATTATCTTCTTAATCGTTGTGATTAATTTTATTTTCATTCACTAATGGTTTTGGACAAAAACTAAGATAAACTTATTAGAAATTGGAAATTATTATTATTTAAAATATGGAATCAGTTTTTCTAAATTACAATCACAGATGTGGTAGATATTGATTTAAACTTAATCATGTAGACATGATAATAATGGGAGTTTTTCAAGTAAAAAAAGTTCAAATGTTTTCATAATTTTATATCCAATTTCATAGTTAAATTGCTTATAATGACCTATATTAGATAAAATAATAAAAAATATACCTTATTATACTTTTAAAACATTTATAAATAAGGTTTAACAATAAAAATCAATTATATGAAAATTTATTTTTAGATTAAAAATCTTTATTTTCACTATTCATTTAAAAATGAAACTTCATAAAAAATACCAAAAATTACCCCTTTCCTATTTTTTAAGTTTATCTATTAAAAATTATGTTTATTTTTATATATATAATATATAAAAGTTTCAAAAATATGTTTTTAAAATAGGTACTCCAATATAAGGTGGTAAAACTACTTTTATAATAATATAATTTTTATGTGTAATATTGGGTCTACTCTAATAATATCCCCATAAAATCAATTGTTGGAATATAAAAAATATTTTTTTGAATTTATAATATATAAATTTAATTAATATTATTCATTAATAATAATTAATTTTAATAATTATGACAAATCACCTTTTAAACATAAAAATAGACTTCTATAAAATCAATTCCTTTATTTTCATTAGGTTTTTATATTCATTTTTAATAAATAAGTAACAAACTTATTAAACTATATATTTTCATAAGTTATTTAATCATATTCATTACTACTAATTTAATCCCTAGGTTATATATTATTATATAAAATAGTAATATTTTAATAATGTTTTAGTTTTCGGTAAAACGTGGTCTTGCGTGTAACACCAGCCATTGGAGATAATCATTATTGCGTGTGATGCATGCTAACTCAGTATCATGTGAATTTCAAGAAATATAATATATTGAATTTATATAAAACAAGAAATATATTACTAATTCCCAGGATATTATATTCCTTTATGTGTTAGGTGTGGTGTGTCATACAAGCTATCAAATAAAATGTTCATATTTCAGAATTATAGGGTGTCACATTCTCCCCCACATTAAATAAATTGTGTCTTCTCAATTTGATCATTTTCTCAGTTATCAATGGGTTGATATTTGAAAATAAATTATTTTTCAAAAACCTACATCGTTAATGTGGTTAATAATGCATCATATAAATAAGAGAGAATTGAAGTTACAATTATCATATAATTTAGATCCCTAGTAGGATAACACATATGGGAAGTCGAATCATGGATATGAATGAAAAATATAACAATAAAGATCTTATAGAGTATTCTAGAGAACATGTTTATATAAATGTATATGACCACAAATCCTTAACCCACAGTAATTAAAATGCTATTGATATCATCCATAATAATGATAATACAGAAATATTTTTTTTAAGACCATTTTTCTATAGTTGATGAATAATTTTACACTATAAAAATATAATTAAATATATATTTCAATTCCATAGACACTATATTATCCTTTGGTTGTTCCTTGAACTATTTATACATAATTTATTAGAAAATATCATCATATAGTAAAGTAGCACATTATCCTCTAAAACAAAATTCATAGATCATATTAAACCATTTTATAAACAGTTAACATTTCCAAAATATTATGATCTAACAATTTGGAGTAAGGTAACCAAGTATAAAAAATGAAGATATCATTAGCCTTCAATTAACTAGAAGTAGCTATTTAATCATCACATACCGATCATGTGCACACCATCTTCATGTAATCTATTAAAATATGGTAATTAACTTGAATTACCAGAAAAAATTATTAAAAACATGATCAAATCATATGACTAAAATAAGAAAATTATTTTTGGATTTATTCCTTAAATAAAAAAATGGTTTACACTCCATCTAGTATATCATATAATACTTTGTCAATAAATAATTACATAGTTCCATGTTTTTCATCACTTATCCAATTTACATTATCTTAAGCAATCATTTATTTTTCTAAAAATCATTGAATTAACATTAGGTACATATTAAGGGTTATATTTCCTTTAAAAATTCTCTTTTAAAAATGTTATTGTTTCTACTAAAAAAATTTCTTAGTCCCATTTTTCATATGATATCAAATAATTTATAAAATTTAAATTATTATAATCCAATTTTATTCAATAATTCAAATAACTAGAACATCATTGATTAATAATCAAATGAAATAATTATTGAATTTAAACAAAATAACATTACTCATTAATCTTAATCTATGGAAGTATAAAAATATTGACCATTATCTATTATCCTTTTTTTGGTATATTACATTAACCTGTGAGTCATTCATTTAGGTAGTGTACCATATCATTGTAGTGGAATCAATTAAGATGGGAACTTTCTTAGGTTCTATTTCAATCCTGAAAATTGTGGTCTTTTCTCCAAACCTAGAATAAATTCCCTTTCCATTCAACTATGTATCTGGGTGTTTATTTCAACAATTATTACATGTGGTAAAATATTTCTTTCCCTTAATTCCTTTAAACATCTTTTGACCTATCATCAACTTATTTTCATTATATCCTTATAATACATAGGACTTGACGAATTATTTACCTATCTTTTTATCATATGATACTATGTGAACATATTATGATAATTCTTAGGAGACTATTCACCTAAAATATAATGGAATACGGCCTTTAAATATATGATCATTTTACTCTTTAGATCATATATATTGGTGAGGTTCATGTTCCTTCTTCTATGTTCCATTAATAAATGATGACATGAACTAAATTATTTAATATAATTATAAAACATAATTTATAATAATTTTTTTTTCAAATAATTATCATGAATTGAAAATTTTATTTGTAGCTAATGAAATAATCATAACCTAGGTTTCTTGGGGGATATACATTTGAATCCCACTAAATTGTTTTGAAATGAAAGATGAATTATCCTAAGAATATCCCCATGGAGTGTCAAACCAGGTGAATAATAAAGAATTTTATCATTCAAAAGTTTACACTGAGTCAGGCCTAACACACCTTCTCAGAGATGATACCCAAGGTATATATATGTTGATCCATATCCATATGTACTATCCAGATTGGTATATATTTCTAGGATGAAAAACATAATTATACCTTACCGAAATTATTGGATTTTATTCTATAATTTTCCTTAAATTTATATCTTATGGTTATTTCACTAATCAATATTTTCTTAAATTGAATTTCCAAGAGTGGTGCAAAATATTCTATGATACCAACTGTAACACCCCTACCACAACAATCCTAAAGCTGGTGCATTACTGTATTAATTTTAAATAGATACAAGCTTCAAATACAAGGGGGGAATTTTTTTAATAGTTTGGGAAACCAATATTACACGCATAAAACACTTAATAAAATGGGAAACAAAAATAAAAAGATGATAAATAATGAAATAAATGGCATCTTTGAAGTTCTTTCAAAGGAATCTACTTTATAACCTATAGAAAGAGAACATAATAAGGGTGACCACAAATGATCAATAATGATAAGTAAGTAGAATCAATAAAAAATTCTTGGGATAAATACACATGTAATGTTAAATTAAAAATAAAACATTCCAATAAAATAACTATATAAGGAAATATGAATATGGCATGTACAAAACAGAATTTTTTTTTTACATAAAATCAATAAACTGAGAATAGAATCAATCGATAGAGGTGATAGTTAAAAATTTAATTGATGAATAATTAATAAATAATAATGACTGAAATTATACAAAAATTGATGTCATGAATGAGACACATGAAACACTATACCACCATGACCTTTCACAAGACAATTTCAAAAAATTTGATTCAGATATCTTATTTGTCTCAAGAGAACCTATCGAGGTAATAAAGAGCTATATTATGTTAGGACCCCACTTTAATTTTCATTCAAAATAATTTTTCATATCTAATAATTTAAAAAGAAAATATTCCTTATGATATATCCATGTGGAATAAAGAATACATATTTATTAATATTTCCCCAGATATTCAAATAACTGTCAAAGTAAACACCGTATGTAAAAATGGTATAACATTCAAGAAATAATAATATCCATTATATGATAATATAGATAATCATGGAAAATTATTATAATAAATTTATTATTTAAATATAAAGTCAACAATCACAAAAGGTGGTATGATTTCAAAGATAATCATTAGGATCATTCTTGAGGAATTTTTTTAAAACATTCCAAAGTTTCACACACTATTTTTGAAACATTTGAATCATAATCCCCATAAAATAATGGGGTTAAATGAAACTAATGATACCATAAAAATAAGTAAATTCATAATTTAAAATTTAAAATTTTAGTATATACACCATATAAAAGTGAATTTTTTTATAATAACAAATACGTCTCAATGAAATTTATATTGAGATGAAATCGCATACCTTGAGTCTGACATGTCTCTTGTTTAATTTTATTCTGGAATAATAAAATATGTTAATTATTTAACTTCTTCAGAACATTTTTTATTTAATTTTTAATTTTTATTCATTAATTAAATGATTTATACAAATACATAAATAAATAATTTAATTTGGTTTTTTTAAACCAAACTGGGTTCATGTGTCAAAAAACAGCTTTGGTAGGTCCATTATGGTCAAAGGGTTCATTATATAAAATTATTAGGAATAATAATCATTAAATAATTATCATATTCATATATAAATTATACTTCTTAATTTAACCATGATATATTGTTTGGAAAAATGAACCAATGTTACAAGTATGGAAATAATAGGCCTCACATACAAATAAGTATTGTTCCTGTTTTTTAGTGAGGATTATGGAATGAAGGTAAGTAACCCTATATCATAATAAAATGATCACAAAATAATAAATAACATGATATTTAATTATATATACTTATACATATAATTCATATGACGTAAAATGAATCACATCATGTCGAAGAGGTGGGAGTCCCTACTTCCACGACCGATGTTATAACTTTTTTGTGTGTGAAAAGAGTAATAAAAAATGATATATTATGTTTCTTAAAAAGTAATTATTTCATTAATATCCTATATATTTTATTTATTTAACTTAAAAAACCTTCCTAAAATCCATGTATGGTGTGAACGAATCATATCTCCTTGATGAAGAGGTAGTCCACACTTTCACAAATGATGTTATCATATTTACACCAATATAAAAGTATAAAGGTATGTGTTATAAAATAATTATAGAAGAATAAATAAATATTACATATCATATATTAACTATTTTCATACAATAATTTCCAACCATGATATATTGTAAGGGAAAAAAATAAACTAAATCATTTTGTGAAGCGGTAGTTTACCGTACATAAGAAAAACAAGTTCATCACGCATTTGATGGAAGTGTGTGTAATTATAGGTTGAAAAAACATAATAAAAAGAACCCAATTTATTTAGGATATTTTTTATATGATAATTCTATAAGAATAGTTGAGGGTGTGTATAATGGAAATAGAAAAACGGGCTTGAGGAAGGCTATCACCACCTCTTTGGGTAACTCCCCTTAGTTTGCACCAAAGGGATTCCTTGGATGGTTGTATACACATTGGGTGGATTCTATTTGGAGTGGAGGGACTTTAAATATCAATTTGAGAAGAGTTTTAGAGATTTAATGGGCATGAGAGGTGTGAGGAAGTTGGAGGTGTGAGTGCCTTTATATAGCGAAAGAGTTGTATTCTTGTAAATATTGGAAAAGTTAATTCCAACCATGTTTTTTTATTTCATGTTGCAAAAATAATAGCTCAATGTAGGGAAAATTTAATATTTGGTCTAAATATGCCCATAAAAGGAATTTTTTTACATGTTTATATGATATTTTTTCTCTTTAGTTTATGGATTAGTCTTTTATTAAAATAATTTTCCTCTTAATTATTGTAATAATTTTTAATTAATTTCACTATAATTTTTTGTGAAAAACCAAGTTCAAATTATTAAAAAATGAAAATTTATATGAATAAAAATATGGAATAAATTTAATTCAAATACAATCACATTAGTTTCATAATTTAATTTTAATTTAATCCCTTAGATGGGATGATAATACTTGTTTATAAATTGAAAAGGTTCAAAATCTTACTAAATTTTTTTATCCAATTTCAATATGAAATTTACTCCAATTAACAAAATTGAATTAATTAACAATAAACATTAAAATTAAACCGTAAAATATATTAATTATGTAATTTAACTTGTTATAAATTTAGAAAAAAATCTATTTTGAATTAAATTTTGTTTTTTTACTATTCATAAAAAAATAAAACTTTATAGAAAAATACAAAAAAATCACCATAATCTAATTTTTAGGATTATATTTCAAAAATAATGTTTTATGTTTACATATTAATTTTATAAATGTAAAAAAATTAGAGGAATATTAAAAATATTTTATTCAATATATAAAATTTAAATTTAATTAATTTTATTCACAAATTGTAATTAATTTAACTTGTTAAGATTAATATTCTTTTGTACATAAACAATAGTCCTTTATAAAATAATTCCCTTGATATTCATATGGTTAAAATATTAACTTATGTTTAATTAGTATACAATTAATTAAATTATATATTTTCATAATTTATTTAATATTATTCATAACAAGTAATTTAAAGGGAATGTAATATCTTATTATGCTAGCCAATAATATGGTAATAATATGTTTTTGTTCAATAAAACTAGGTCATACATGTAAGAGAGGCCATTGAAGATATTCATTGTTATTTCAGATACACGTTAACTCATTATCATGTGAATTCTAAGATATATAATAGAATTAATTGATAAAATATAATAAGTATATTTTTAGGTATCAGAATATTATATTTCCTTACACACATGGTGTCACCTATCATACACACAATAAAATAAAGATGTTCATATATTAGAATTTTGTTGAATTACAAATAATTTATTATATGAACCTGTGTTTATGATCAAAGTAACAATTATGACATGATTTGGGACCCGAAATTACACTATAGAAATAAAATAGGTTTGTTCATTTTTCTTTGGATTCTTCCGTGGTGGATTCCCTTTAATCATTAGGAATTTATTTGAGTAGTGCCTCGTATCCTTATAATTTATGTAGTCGAAATTTATGGATTATTTATTTCCCTTTAACTCATCTCTTTGTTAACCCTTTTCTTTATACCCAAAAAAAATCATTTCCCATTAATAATTTCCAAAGGAGTTTCTTATCACATTTATTTCATTATGGTATTTTTACATTTCCCTTCGTTGCATTTTCCATATTTTTTTATATCAAGCTCAAAAAACCATTTTTCTCCTTCATCCCTTTTAATGTAATGGACATAGATAACTTATTCCTTATATTTATGAAATATACTAATGACATTAAAATTATTTTTAAAATAATACCCTTCTACGATTTATTTTAAATCCTTTATAGATGTGATTGATTTTAATTTTAGGGTTGCATACAAAATATGATGCATATTTTGAAAACCTGGTAGATTTTTTCACATATTAAAAAAACCAATTCATTTTTTAAATTCATAAATTTCATTTCCATTCTATCTATTTACTCTTTAGGAATGTATTTCTTTAGTAATATTACATTTGAGTCCTTCCAAGCCATGCTTTCTATCTCTCTGTCCTTATTTTTTTAATTGAACACAACCAATAATGAGAATCTAACCATACATAATATATAGCTTTTCTATCCCTATATCATTAACTAAATCTAAAATAAAATAATATCTTCTCTAACTACTTGCTTTATTTCTCTAGCACAACTTGGTTAATGGTCCAACAGAAACTATGAGGTTGTTCTCGCTTGAAGCAAGAAAACATTATTAAACCATGATGAGGTACATGAGGTTACTCTATATAGGTAAGGTTTCTTGTCATAACCAATGTTAATTTCCCTGAAATATTAATAATCATGTAAAGTAAAACACTATTTTTACTAATTTTATCATTAGTAAAAAGACTATATTGATTATTGGTTTTTGATGGTTTTTTTCATTATTTTAAGTGACATTTCTGAACAATCAAATATAATTGATTAGGTAATTAGTAAAACTATATATTATATATAATATTATATAAATATATAATTTTTTTAAAATATCATGTAATTTATCCTAGAAATATTTCTATAATATTCTACGGGTTTATCATAAGGTTATATTATCTTACTATGTTCATATAAATATATTTATTAGGGTTTCTACAAAATATGATCTGATACCAACTGTAATGGCTAGACTCCATTATCATAATTTGGGTTTTTATTTTACTAAAATGGCATGGAATTTATAGTACACATTACATTGGATCCAATATTTAATTTTTATAAGCAAAATATATAACTAAATGAATGTAACATTTAATTGAAAACAAAAGATACATCATATGAATACATAAAAGATTCATTCTTTGTCCTTGATATTCTATTTAACATACACAGTATTATTCATGGTTTCTAGAGTAAATGAGACCCAAAAATGAAAAGGGTGAGATCAGACATTCTTAAAGGGGTAGCATACAATAAAAACTAACATATCATAATAATTTCATAAATAATAATGTAGGAGTAAATAGTAATATAAGAATTATATAAATCCAATAACATGAGTTTGTAATATATCCCAAAGTAATATAATATATATATATATATAAGCAATAAAAAATATTTTCATTGTCATTGAAAACATAATGTTAGACATCCGAATCTTATCATGAATTCCTCATGATAGGATATCTTACAAACGATAAATAATTAATTCCAAAAAAAAGAATTTAAATGATTATAGAACACACAAAATTACTTAAAATAGTTTTTTCAAGAAACATAATAATTCATTGGTTGGATATATTATTCATTTCCCCACACTTCATATAACTTGTCCAATTTTCCCATCACATGAAGATAATAGATAAAAAACATTTCTTAATATTCCAATAACAATATTTTAAAAAATTCATGGATAAGAAATCAATAGTTTCCTCTCTAGGAACATGGAGATATATAATTTCAATATTTCCCCTTTCAATATAACAACATGTTTATCTATATGACTATCTTACAATCAATATAAACATAATGGGATATTCACGATGTAATGAAAATAACCCTTATCAAAGGTTTGATAATATGGTAATAGTTTACAATACATTCATTGGTTAATGATATTAATAGGAAATAATCCTTCATTGTGGTTTATAGATAGCTCATCACCCAGCCCAAGAATATTAGTAAGGAGTGTCAAACTATTTATGAATTTACTCATATTATTTTTTCACTATGTGATGGTCGATTTAATACCCAACCGAATATTTCAATGTTATTACACATAAGAAAAGTTTTTCAAGAACTTATATCAACCTATTTATATACAAATATGGATATCAATTTGAGGAAAACATGAGCTTTTAACTAAAAATATTGGTAGATTTATGGGTATATGAGTGTCTGAATATTATAGTGGATAATATATGTACTATAATAAGAGTTAATATTGACCTCTCATTAATTATATCATAATGAATTTATAGAAATTTATAATAATAATATTTTTCAGTGAAATTATATATAAATGGAATTATTACAAAAATTAATTTATAGGAGTGTTTAGGTTCCCATACTACAGTATAATAATGGCTTATAAAAAGGCTATAATGAGTAGTAATATGTAATATACCATTAATATTATATTTAATTGAGAAAATTAAATGAAATTAAAATCACGGTACAATGAAAAATAATTTTAAATCACATTATAAAATTTAAATGAAATTGAAAAGGTAATCATATGATTTGAAAACATTACATGCAAGGTAGCTTCATAAATTTTAAGAAAAAACTATTGAAAACTATAAAAAAACATAAATAAAATATTCAAAGTAGAAATTATAGTAAATTCATTATAAATGGATTTATATTAGTGAGGGAGGTGAAATGGTTGGAAGTTATGTAATTTAATAAAATAAATATAGGTATATTTCAATTGAAATATTGGTTTGGTGAGGGGTAATGGTGGAATCATAATGGATTTGGTGAGTTAGGTATGGACATGTTGGTTAGATATGTGGGTTTTAATTTATAACTTAAAAAATTCATATATAATTTTTCCCCTCAAGTATGTTTAAATAAATTCTATCCATGTTATATTACCTCTTTTTACACCATATTTACTAGTTTAATTATATACCTTGGTAATTATTATTTTTCCAAATAAATTAGAAGACCCCAATTAAATTTTTTTGATGTTATGATTATAAACTTTTATTGTATTTAATCTAATTAAATTTCAAAATATGATGAAATTAGGTTCTAAATGAAAACATATAATGTATAGAAAAACTATATTTATAGATTTTATAGAAAAATAGTTATTCATAATATTATTTCTTGTAAGTTACAAATTATATAATGTTGATACATTTTATTATAAAAAAATTATAATATATTATTATTTTGTTAGTGATAAATTTAATTTGTTATTATAAAAATACACTATGTTTAGGGAAATTAAACTCTTAGAAAATTTCATGTTTTACCAAGGAAATTAATATTTACTTTAGTAACATATTTTTTAAAAATGACCTTACTACATAGTTTGAATATGATGATTCTAAATTAATGTTATTTTTTTGAAAATAATTTTCTATATATGTGAAATCTAATTATTAAATAAAAAACATATATATTTTCAAAATCAATGATTTGGCACCTAAGATTGGAAAAATAGTCTCCAACTAAATCAAATTTTATTCTGAGACAGATTTTTTTAATTATACTACAATTTCTTAATTAATAAATATAGTTTATATTTATTTATTATTATTCATATTATTTTTAATAGAATTATTTGGAACATGAATAAAAAAATAATACATTACTTCAGTTGGTTCTCGGTCCTTACATTGATCTAGTGGTGTATTTGTTACAAATATTATGTACATGAATATGTCCATAATTTACATTAGAACTTTAAATTTCCCTATAAAAATATTATTTTAAATAAAATTTCTTGTAATAAGGGTTTCCTAATTCATTAAGACTACAGAAGTTACATCCCTAGTTTATTTAAAGGTATTATTTTAACTAGAATGTGTCTTTTTAGAGAGAAAGTACTTACTTGAAACATACAAGGAAGAAATTTTTTTTATCAGTAGCATGTTAAGATCGAGCATGTGTCACTTACATATTTTTTTAATTATACCAAAAACCCAATATACTTATTATTGAGAGTATTTTTCTCAATAATGGATTATCTTACTTTTTCTTCCCATTCTATTTTAACCATCTCATATGTCCCTTCACACAACTTACAATTTTTATGTAAGTAGTTTTCAAGATCTCTTATCCTTTTAGAAATGTTCTCTAGCTATGAATTTTTAACATCCATGGTATCTCTTTTTTTTCATCTAGTACATGAATCCTATATTTATAAGATTTTATTGTATCAATTTTCTCATCAAAACTACATTAAAATACTATTTATAAAATGGACTATATTTTCTTTTGAAATATGAATATATTTTCATTTGATTTCACATTTTTGATTAGTGTGTTATAATTTTGAAACATCTTAACTAATTCCTTCTCTATAGAATATGATTTAAATCCCAGTTGTGTCATATTATCATGTATTCCCTTTATAATATCTAAGATATATATGAAAAAATGAATAGGTACATTTTGAAAATTATACATTATTTTAAAGTAAATGAACACCATGTGATTCAATATTAACATACATATCATAGACTACTATTATTTTTACATTAGGATTATTCTTAATAGATTTATCTGATAAAAAACCACTTTGAATACCTCTAATTGGATTTTTACAATCTTCCACTTCAATATCTTTTTCATCTTATTAACCTATTTTTTCTATTTTTATTCATGTTTTTCCAAAAATACCTATGTTTTTACTGAAAGCTCTAGGATATAAAATATATTAAAATATTCACTTAATATATATGTATAAAAACCACTTAAAATTTATATAATCATGGATGTAACTGTTACCCATTGATCTTTTTAATCATAATGATAAGGGGTGAATTAGTGTGAAGTATGATTCAAATATTATTTTTTATTTACATTAAACCATTTAATATTCAAACCTATGAACCTGTTACAGTGAATATGTATGATTACTAATTCCAAAACCACCACACCTCATGTAAGGAAGTAAATAAAAAAGGAATCAAATCATGTTCTCATTGCAAGGTTCTACTTTGAAGTGGCTGAAAATGTCCTTTTTGTGTTCAAATCGTGTCTGATACTTAAATATTAACTAATATAATCATGTTAACATAGATGGGTAACTATAATTATTTATAATGAGGTGATATCCTGACTAATATATTGTCTCAAAACTATTGGTTATACTAGATATGTTCATTTTATTATTGAAATCTTGACTCGCTACTAAATTAGATATTTTTATCATCTTATTGATATCAATGAATCAATGGATAAGATTTTATTCCTCAATTAGGGTCTTTGATAACAAGGATATGTCATCTATAATAACACACATGTTGGTCTCTTAATCTCAATAGAATCATTAGAATTTTGAATTCGTATAAATAAAAATTTTATTAACATTTTCATGATCTTCTTAAAAATAATTATTTCAACAACTAATATATAATCATATAAAATAATTGAACATTTATTCTCACCTAAATATTATTTTTCATATGGTTACTTGTCCTATAAAATCATTATAAGTATTAGTACAATCAGACTTCCCCATATTCTTTTCGTTCTTTGGACTCTAGAAAATAATGGTATTATAGGGACAGTATACAAACTAAATTATTATTATTCTTTACCTCTTTAGATGATGATAGGATACATCATAGCCACACCTCATATTTCTTCTCCTTCTCCTTTCATTATACTCTTTAAAGTTTTTTGAGGTTTTTTTACTTTATATTGATAGAATCGCTTTCTATCCTTCATTAATCAACCCTTTATTCTATTTTTTATATTCTAAAATAGTATATTTAAAATTAATTACCATAATTAATTTATGGAACATAAATTTAATTATTTATTTATAGACTATTTTATATTTTTACCTCAACTGATCTCATGGTTTTTTCCTCCACAATTTATAACATCATTAATTCTCAATTTCTCACCATGGTCATAGAGCATATTTTTTTCTAATAGAATATCCAGGATGATTTTCAACTAATATACAAAATTTTCACATTTAAAATGGTAAAATATTTTGTCTCCACCCCCCTACATGGGTACCCCTCCTTGGTCAGTAGTAAATATGATGATGACAGTTGAAACCCACCTCTAATGGGAAACAGGTACATAACATCCACCAAAGTTATTTTTCAAAATGATGAGGCCATTACGTTATTTATATAATCTAAGAAGATATTTAATATCCACTAATAAACTCAATTTTATAATTAATAATTTTATATTGTAAAATATAAACTAAACTACAAGATAAAGAATAATTGGTCTAGAGATAATATAAGATCGAGCTGCAAGATCCACTCCTACTACCCAAAAAAATGCCTTACCTTTAATCTAGTACCTATCTTGTAAAAAGATATCGAATCCTTGTAAAGGGGTGATCACATTGGAGTAACCATTAGGATGAAATTTTAAAAGGAAAGTAGTATTCATATGAAAACAAATTTTTGAGATAAATATGTTTTAGAAAAATAAGTAAGAAAATCTAGATAAAATACAATAGAAAATAAAAACTGGAGTTTAAGGTAAAACACCATTTGCATTTCATTTTAGAATCACCTATAGTAGTTATGTCACAAATATTTTCCATATCATAAGAAAATTACTTCATCCTAACTATTATAATCAAGATTGATGTCACGCATCTTGAATCAATATAAAATCTATAATTTTAAACTCCCTCTATAATTATTCCATTGTTAAAAAAACGTTGCCATCAAGGAAAAATGAAAAATAATAAAATATGTTAATTGAATAATTCAGACCCAGAAATATAATATGGTGGAACTTATATTTAAAATATGGGTTTCCTATCAAAGCAAGAAAGTTCATGTAAAATAACACCACACACATTGATCTAAAAGAAATAAAAGGAACAAAAATTACTAATAGGTCGTTTTCCTTATAATTTTATCAATTTCTTATCATGTACCATGTTAAGGAACCATATTACTATCATAATCTACTCCCCATGAAACATTCACATTTACCCCATCATCACTTCCATAATATAATATCTATGATCCCTAGCCTCCCATTTCTCTGTATCATTAATAAAATTCTCCAAGAAACATATCACATGATACAAAATTAAAAAAACTAAAAAAACCATATTTCAAGAGCACATAATATTAAATATGTAAAATTTTTATGTAATGGGAATGAAATATCAAAAAAATATTTACCAACCAGGAAGTTCATATAGTACACATTTGACCCAATTTTTTTATCATTCTTCTCCCACAAATTCATCATATGGTAAACTATATTATTACAAATAAAAACCAAAGGACATTAATATAATCAATTATCATATTTATTTTATAAATAAAAAATATAGTCATTCAAATAAACTTTTGCATGAACTCTTAAACATATTACTTGAATACCATCTTAAGTTCATTTCACCACTAAAATAATTAATTAAATAATGTATTTAAATTCAATTCCATTCAATTTTATTATTAATAATGCTTCTTTATCAATATCAATCCTCAACATTAATATAATATTATCACCAAGTGAAGGAGTCGATTAATATGTCTTATTTTATTCATTTATTCTAACATTAACATTTACTGATACTATAATGTATAATCTAGTGACCAATTAATTTATTTAAAAGTGTTAAAAACTACAATATTATCCAAAATAATAGGTTAATTAAATAATCATAACACATATTAGGAGTAATGAAATATAACCTCAAAAAAACATCTCACCCCAAAGACACTCTTTTTAATTTCTCATGTTAAAGGTATTTTAATTTATTTATTTTTTTAAATTAGAAAATATATTTTTTTAATTTTTTTTGAATTTGAAGGTGTTTAGGTTCATAAAATTCAAAACATGAAATACAAAAACATCTTTTTTACAACTTCTTTAACATTAGAAAAAAATTCCTTCATACATAACATTGCATGGGATAACCTAAGGATATACATAAAAAGGGTGAGATATAAAAAACAGGAAGGGAATAAAAATGGAATAACATGAGGATAATAACACAGGTTAGACAAGTCATATCAATGATTAATATAGGAATTGTAATAATAAGGAATAATATACCATGATAATCATAACATGGAAATGTAGTAATAACTAAAAATTTTGTATCTCAAAATTAATTCAAATATAAACCACCAAGACATCAGGGGTGAAAAATTTCCATAAATTTAATTAAGTAAGCACATTTCCCAACATGAAGAATCATGATAATAAACATTACCAAATTAATTAGATCACTATCAGGGCACACCCTTCATAAACATTTCTATCTCATGAAAAAGTGCGCCACATATATCATATAACAGGTATTCATTCAAAATAATAATTTTTAAATGATTACATAATTTGGAAAAAATAAATTTAATTCCCATATAAATAAGAATATGTTAATATAGTTGAATAACCTTTATAGATAAATGGGTTTGGTATTCACTACAAGATTATTTTTTCAAGGAAAATCACTGCCCAATTTCGGTAGCATAACGAAATAATATAGAAATTCATTAAATGTGTTGATAAGAGTGAAAGGGGACTCTCATAATTTATAAATGAAATTTATGTTAAAGAGGATATTTATGAACATATCACAAAATAGGTAAATTTAAATGAGAATACATCATATAAAAGAAATTCTTCATAAAAATGGAGGGTAGAAGATTCAATAAAACAATTAGGCATAGAAACAGGTGTACATAAGGGTTTGTAAGAGAGATAAATGAGAGTGAAATGGAATAACATGATTTAACCATTAAATGTAAAGTAAGGGGTATAATAAATAATGTATCCCAACTTAATAAAATGTAAATGAAAAAGGAAATATCATAAATGAAGTGATTGGTAAAAGAGAGAGAGAGAGAGAGAGAATCCCTTACAGAATTTCAGTATAGTAACGACTTAGGTAAGGGTCTAAATGAGGGGTTATAAATGATAACTCATAAAGAAAAAATCAATTGGATTTTAATTTTATTATTAAAAATGAATATAAGTACTTGAAATTGAAATTAAAAGACTTAATCTCAATGAAGGTTCTTTAATTCAAAGATGAGCAGATAAATCCCTTACGTGTATGTGTTACTCCAATGGCTCAAGGGAGGGATATTGGTAGATTTGGGGAACCTTTGTAAATCTCTAGAAATTATTTTTAAGAAGTTGTAAGAGATTAAATGAGTTTTAGTATAGACAAATGGGTGCTTGGATGGGTTCATATTAGAAAGGTAAGGGATTCATTATTATTTTGGTTTCAAATGCAACATAATAAAATATTCAAATACACATACCATACTAGGGTTTTCCCTATGTTTTCTAGAAACGAGGAGTGTTATGTAATATTTTATATGTTCAAGGGTGGAAATTATTAAAATATTTCCATTACTTATGTGGAGGTGAGTCACACTCTTAAAGAAATGATTTCAAAATCCTAAAATATATTATAATTCTTGGAGGATTTTCTATGGATTTATAAGATAAATAAAGTAAAATTAAAATAAATTATTTTAAATTAAAAATATAATTTTTTTTCAAATATACCGTTTATAGTATTTTTTACTTCATTATTTTGCATGATGAGGTCATAAAACACAGCGTATATTTATATGGTATTTAATTTTTACCCAAAAAATTGATTGTCTGGAAAAAATATGCAAAATTCACCAATCGATAATCATGAAATAATAATAAAAAAATAATATTTATTTTACCTATTTAATTTCATTAATATATGAATTTTTCACTTTAAAAATAAAAAAAGACATTTATTGAAAATTGGTTGGTTTTTTTGACAATACAAGTTTTTTTATCCATAATAAAAAAATTACATTTGATTTCATAAAATATTATAAGATAATTTGTATTTTAGAAAATTAATTTATTAATAAAATATTATTAAAATATTATTTATTTAAAAAATCCATTAATTCATCCAAATAGTTTTATAATTGAATATGAATATTAACAAAAAACTATTTTTCCTTTAAAAATAATTTACAAAGTAACAATAATAAAGAGAAAACATATTCATTACTCTCTAAAAAATAATGTACATAATCTTATTTCAATGATCTTGATACACATCTCTTTATTATACCAGTATAATCCCAAAGAGTAAGGTGTACAGGGGTGGGCCTTTATGGGGTCGTTCGGTGAACCTGGTTTGGGTTATATTCATGATGAGTTTTAAATTCTTTCATAAATAGTTTCTATCATCCATAAGTTGATTAATCTCATCTTGAGCTTCGTCTATGTCAAAGCCAAAAAATTCTCTCTCGCTTGAAAGATATGGTAAATGGGCTCCATTGTGTACAATCCTATTAGATGAGGACATCACATCTTTTATCTATGTCAAAAAGAATTATTAAAACCATATATCTATTCTATTATTTTGATAAATATTCAATGGATATATTATCTATAATAATGATAATTAAAGGTTTTTTTAATCGATTTGTATATAATTAAAAAAAATCATAAATTTTTTATATCCAGAAGAAATTTAAATAAATCAAAATATGTGGAATTTTTTTCATAAATTTGTGGTTCATTACAACCTTCCACCCTTAATAAATTTCACCCTCATAATTTTCTTTTCCCAAAAATAAAATTTATAAGTATAACTCTACTTAATCACCACATATGGTTCCCACATTTCTTCTTCAAACATGTAGTTTCACAACAACACTTTGATGATGGGCATCGTCCTATTTTGTTGAACGTTTTTCTATGATCTAATATCTTTAAAGATTACTCCTCATATGAAATGTCATTATACAATGGTACCACATATGGATTGAGTAAATGTGATTAGTTTGGTATGTACTTTCTTAATAATGACACATGGAACACATCGTGTACTTAAGACAGGTTCGGTGGGAGTGCAAGTCGATACACCACTACTCCAATATGATCAAGGATCTCAAAAGGGATGATGTACCATGGACTAAAATTTCCTTTCCTCCCAAATATCATCACTATATTTAACAGAGATTTGAAGAGGAATACAATGTATCCAACATTGAACTATTGATCACATCAATTTAAGAAAAGCTATTTTTTCATCACTAAGAATCTTTGATGTGCTTCTAGATGGTCGTAAAATTATCCACCATTTATTCAAATATTTCAGGACCTAGAAGATCTCATTCCCCAACTTTATCCCAATATTCTGGTGTTAGGAACCTCTTCCAATAATGGGCTTCATAATGGTTCATTTGGAAGCTTGAATGGAAACTTTTGTTGTAAGATAACTCCACCAAATGAAAATGTTGGTCCTATCAACCTATGAAGTCCATTGAGCAATATCTCAACATTTCCTCAATTGTATGGATAGTCTGCATAGATTGTCCATCATTTTGTGGATGATAAACCATAGTGAGGTTCATCTCGGTGTTTACAGCATGTTAGAGACTCTTCAAAAATGTAGAGGTATATCTTGGATCTCTATCAGACACAATAGATAGTGGTACTCCATTTATCCTTAACAATTCTATAATGTATATCCAATTCAGTTGATCCTGCGAGAAATTATATTGAATATCAATGATTTATACAGTATTTTTAAAATGATAAAAAACCACCCAGATAGAATTGTTTCCATTAAATGTCATAGAATGAATAGTGAAAAGTCCCTGGTGATTTTTCCATTTTCCATGTTTGTATGGGTAATGGATTCATCATCCCATAGACTTATACCGTTTGTACATCTCTTACTAACATAAAACAAAATTTGATGTATATTCATTAATATCTATCATCCTGTTATCCCACCATGATTTCTATAGAAGATCTCAATACATCTTTTTGTTTCCAGGGTGAATAGAGAAAGTCTCACTATGTGCACCATCAAAATGTTGTTTCTTTAACTTGGGATTTGATATAACACATATTCTTCACCCAAATCTTACAATCCATTCTTCATTAAAATTGAACTCTAATAATTTCCCTTTTCTGATAGTTTTCACTTTCTTTTGAATTCCCACATATCCTTTTTTTGTCATCCTTTAACCTTTCTAAAATAGACGGTTGACCAATTTTTTGTGAATTGATTGATTTTTTTATTATTCTAATGCCAATATTCTTCATTTCTAGGAATATATTATCCTTATAAATTTGAATCAATGATATAATTTATGTATCCTTTCTATATAGAACATTTTCCACATTTTTTGCTTTCCTTGGATTGTAGTGAATTGATCTATCATAATCCATGTTGATCTCTTACCATCTTCATTAGTGAATATTCATATATTTCTATGTGAATTTATATTTGACACTTTTTTATCCCTATATATTATAAACCTCAATAAAAAGTGATCATGTTGCTATAATTTCAATGCAAATATCACAGTTTCTAACTCCAGATCGTGCCTAGGGTAATTGTTTCATGAATTTTAAACTACCTTCTGGCCTATGCAAGGAATTTTACATTTTTCATAAATTCACATCCCAATACCTTTATATATCACTGCTAATTTTTTTGAAAATATCCCCACTTGTGGGTAGTGTGAGAATAGGGGTTGTTCTTAGATTTCATTTCAACCCCATGAAGCCCTCATCAAATTCATCATTCCTTGAAAATTTGACTCCCATTTCAGTTATCTTGTTAAGAGAGTTTTATAATCATGATAAATTTCTCAAAAATTATCAATAATATCAATCTAAACCAAAGAAGAAATGGACATATGTCACAGATGTTAGCCTCAACCATCCCTCAAATATTTTTGTCTTAGAAGGATCCAATGATACCCATTACTTTTGATGATATTCCCAACAAATGAGACTTCCTTCAACCATAACTCACACATGTTGTACATTTCATAGATATTCTCCTTTATCAAGTAATTTATCACATTTCTTAGATGATCCTAATTCTTATCCTTAATTTTAGAGTATATTAAAATATCATATATAAATACTACCACCAATTTTTTGACATAATCTCTAAATACTCTATTAATAATGTACATAATGACTCGTGGAGCCTTTATGAGTCTGAATGGTATCAAAATGAACTCATAATGCTTTAAAATTGTACAAAAAGTTGTCTCTGGGATATCCTACTTCTTCCCCCTTACTTGGAAATATCCTTATTGCAGATCCACCTTAGTGAAGTATTGTACTCCACATAGTTGATTAAACAAGTCATCAATTCATGTAAAAAGATTCTTGTCCTTTATTTTAAATTTTTTATCTCATGATAATGAATAAAAATGTCCATTGACCCATACATATTCTTAATTAAGAGGACTGGTGTACCCCATGGTGAAGCACTTAGGCAAGTAAACTCTTTATCCAGATTTTACTACAGGTGTTTCTTCAATTACATGAGTTCCACAATATCCATTATATATGGAGTTTTTGATATTAAAAAATTTCTATGTATAATCTCGATCATAAACTCAACATCCTTGATTGGAGGAAGACAAGGAAATTCCTCAAGAAACACATCAGTGAATTCCCTCAAAATATGCATGTATTCAATAATGGTGCTTTCCAAGGACTCAATCATTTTAGATAGATATGCCTACTTATAGATAAATAATATCAAGGATTGAGACGATGGTTATAGAGAAGATTCACCCACCTCCTAGAACATGTATAGAATCAGGGGTCAATCTTCCATATAGAGAGTGATTTCCATATCATGGAAATTTATATAAGATTTATATAGGGAATGTTAATCCATACCTAGAATTGCATAAAATTACACCAAGGGGGGTATGAAAAGGTTCACCGGTGATTTCAATCCAAAAACTATGTTAGGGGGAGTTATTTATGAGGGATTCAATAATTTCCCCATTTACTATTTTCACCGACATCTCTACTTCCAAGATTTTTTGTGGTTTTTGAATAGTTCTAATAAACATTCATGATATTAAGAAAGGTGTATAACTATAGACAATAACCCTACCTTTAATTTTTTGATTCTAAATCTAATTTATACATACACTTATGGATGATGACATTTAAACTATTGATCACATAATGGGGAATCCAATGACATTAAAGGGATGACATATAGACTATATTATCCCCTTAATTTATGTGTTCGAGGATTCAATCTATGTTATACATGATCTCTTTATTAAAATATATTCTTATGGTAATTATTTATAGTTACCATAATAATGGTTTTTAATGAGATTACAAATTTACCGTAGAATATACCCCAGGAGTTTCAATCCAAATGTGAAGTAAGGCCCACTATCGTGTACCAGGTTACCCCGAGTCGGGCCTAGAACACCATGTCAGAGTTGTCACTCCTAGGTACATATGTTCCTAAATCACGTCCACTTTTAGTATCTAAATGGGGATGTACATTATTGATAAACCTCTTTATATATAACTAAAAAAATTAGAGATGTTTTCCTACACTTAGACTTATCCTCAAAGGTTTACACATTGGTTTTATAATCCTAATCCAAAAACTAACTATACATATCTTTTTATACCAGCTATAACAACCCTTCTCTTTATTTCAATTTTAAACATGGTTTATTACATAAAAATTACTTTATAAAACTCATATGATTGAGAGGTATAGTGTATTTAGGGTTTAAGAACATTTCATAACAACGTAAAACATCAAATACATCAACATATTTATTGAAAACATCTTTAACATGACCACAACATTCCTTCATTATTAACATTGAATTGGATAACCAGATGACATACATAAGAAAGGGGTGATCTATAAAGCCTATTAAAGGAATAAATATGGAATAACATGAGGAAAAAAAAACATGGTATAAAAGGAATATCAATTATGAAAAAAGTAACCTGAATAATAAGTCATGATATAGAATGATAATCCTAACATTGAAATGTGGAAACAAATTAAAACACCACATCATAAATATAATTCAAGGATATGTGGCCAAGACGTCATGGAGAAGAAAATTCCCATAAAAGAATTAGGTAAACCTATAACCCAACCTGAAGTATCATGATAATAAAAATTACCCATTGCATTTCAACTCTATCAGGGTTCACCATTCAAAATCATTTCAATCTCATGCTTAAGTTTGCCACATAGATCATATAACATGGATTTTTTCAAAATAATAATTTATTTTGTGATTATGAAATTTAGAATAAATACATTTATGTCCTAAATCAATAATTATTTTCTCATAAATTTGAATACCCATGCTTGAGAAATGGGTATTTTATTTACTACAAGATGATTTGGGAAAGGAAAATCACGGTGCAATTTTCAACAACATAAAACCATCATATAAATATTCATAAAATGGGTTGATGAGAGTGAAAAGGATCAATAATAATATATACATGTAATGTATATTTAGGGGGATATTTAAGAATATATCACAATATAGTTAAAAATAATGCAGAAGACATAAAATGAAAGGAATGCTTTATAAAAAGGAAGTGTGGAGGATTCCTTACAAAATTTCATCATAGTAATGGGTGTTCATAAGGGTTTAGAGGGAGAAAAATGAAATTAAAAGGGTCTTAAATAATTTAGATATCCAAAGGAATGTAATATGGATAAGTAATAATTTATATCAACTTAAGGAAATGAAAATGAAACGCACATATCATAAATGAAGTGCTTGATAAAAAAGGAGAGAAAGAGAGAGAGATAATCCCTTAAGAAATTCTTACATAGTGATGGCTTGGGTAAGGGTGAAAATTATTGGTTTTAAATGATCAATCATATAATTAACATAAATTGTACACTATGTTAATGATTAAAAATTATTGGCATCATAAGAAATTGATATTTAAGGAACTGTTCTCAAAGAAGGTGCTTGAATTCAATGGTGATGAGAGAAATCGATTAATTGGATGTGTGACTCCAAAGGCATAAGAGTGGAAAAATAGGAGATTTGGGTCACTAGGGAGGACTCTAGGGAGTATATGGAAGAGGGTGGATGCACATTAAGAATTTTAGTGAAGATAAATGAGACCTTTTCTTGGTTTATATAAGAAAAGATTGGGTTTGTTTATTATTTTGGTTTTGGACACTATATCATAAAATATTCAAAACCACAAAACATCCAAGAGTTTTTCACCATGGTTCTTAGAAAAGGGGAGTGGAATTAATTATTTTATATAGACATAGTCTGAACATATTAAATTATTTCCTCTTTTTATGTGGAGGTGAGTCCTGCTCTTAAAGAAATGATTTTGAAATCATAAAATATAAAATAAGTTTGAAATATTAATGAATGCTTTTTAAATTAAATAAAATAAACATAAAATAAAATT
This sequence comes from Viscum album, assembly GCA_963277665.1. Taxonomy (NCBI): domain Eukaryota; kingdom Viridiplantae; phylum Streptophyta; class Magnoliopsida; order Santalales; family Viscaceae; genus Viscum; species Viscum album. The sequence goes on from OY728159.1 coordinate 106,198,199, forward strand.
ATTTTAATGTTAAAATATAAATATGGCATAATATAATGTTTATTGGATTTATTAGATCATTATTTTTTCAATATGATGTTATAAAACACACCGTATATTTATACGGTTTTTTATTTTTACATAAAAATTAGAATGTCACAGAAAAATTTGAAAAATTCACCATTTAATAATTTTTACATCCTGATTCCATAAATTATGCTCATTTTATCTAAATAATGTTCTAAAAATGTAAATTATTTACTTTTAAAATAAAATTAGACATTAAAATTGAAGGTTTTTTTGTCAATACGTGTTTTTCAAACCCAAATAAAATATTACATTTGACTTCCTAAATAATTATAAAATCATTTATATTTTAAAAAATTAATTGAATAATAATATATTTTTAAAATTTTATTTATTTCAAAAATCCATAAATTATTCAAAATTTATTTATCTATTGAATTTACATATTTAGCAGAAATACTATTTGTGCTTTAAAAATCATTTACAAAGAAACAATAATAGGAACAAAACATATTCATTATTATATATATATAAATTTAAATAATATTTTTTTAGGGTCTTGATACATATCACTTTATATTACCAAAATAATCCTTAAGAGTAAGGTGTCTGATGCTGGGGCTTTAATGGGGTCGTTCGGTGAAAAAGGTTTGGGTTGTGATCTTGATAAGCATGAACATCTCTAGAAAATAGATTCTCTCATGCATAAGTTGTTGGATCATAGCTTGGGATTAGTCTAGGGAATATCCTACAAATGTTAACTCCCCTATAATCTTTGATAAATTGCATTCATAGGGTATAATCCATCTTGATGAGGACATCCATTTCTTTGTCTTTGTTAAAAATGATATTTATTCTAGTCATGTGATCAGTATTGAATGAATATATTATCAAAATTAATGATACTTAATAGTCATTTAATTCATATTGTATATAATAATAAAATGTTCAGGTATTGTCTATAACCATAAGTAAATTAATTAAATCAAAATAAATGGAATTTTATTCATAAATGTTCACGTAATTTCATTTAAATTGTTATTTAAGTATAGTATTTTAAATAATGTTTTATAAGTTGTTTAAATTTAAAAAAAATCTTGTACATCCAATTATAGATTACTTTAAAGGTTAGTATGACACTTTTCAATGCTTTCTTTATTTCTTATGATTCCCATTTGTTTCCCCTTTTTTGTTTCACATAATGACAGATTTTTATTATTGTAGTGATTGGATAATGCGGTTAGAGATAAATTATTTATGATGGAGTTGTATTTTATGGTGAGATATGTTATATGATTATCATTCCTATTTCAATATTGTATTTTTTCACACCTTCATTGTTTTATTGGTCATGGGAATTTTAGGTCACCAAGTTGATTCCAATACGACAGAAAAATATAATTAGCATCTATCTAAATAGAGAATGATTAGGTTACTATGTGTACATAGATATACCCCAAGAATAATGCTCCCAATATGGTTTTAGGGACGATCTAGTTCAACAGTACTTGTAGGAATGGTAGTTTATCATAAGTCGGTCAAGGATTCCGGTCACAAATTCATGATAACATTACTTGATTACCTAGGTTAGGGACTAAGAATCGTATATTTTGATTGGTGGTTCAGGTGGGTGTTCATACGTTATTCTTGATTCTTAGACACTATTTTTATTTATTATAGAACCATAAATTCCTTAAATTTATTACCTAACATGTCCTATTATTCTCACATTTACATTTTTCTTACACCTTTGACTTGGGTTTTTCGTAAAAATGGTTTCTAAAGATGATTTTGAAAAAAAAATAATTTATGCATTTTATATTGGGATTAAAAGTTAAATAATAACTAGGTGTTTTAGTTTAAAATGGAATTAGTCAATAAAATTGGTTTTAAGTGATTATTTTGATTTAATAAAATATAAATAGAAAACCTATTTTTATTTTTATTTCAAAATACCTTGATTTTGTTAATTAAATATTTGGAAGGTGGAAAGACTGGAGGTAGACTAATGAGAATTGTTATTATCATGCCTATATTATCATTTCAGTATTAGGATTCGTCTAAACTCTTGACCTATCATGGAGCATTCAATAAATTGGTGGATTTGAGGTTAGTTTTATTATATCACATTTAAATTAGTGTTCATATTACATGATTTTATTGGATATGATTTTTTCATATAATGTATATTGTGTGGTATTTTAAATTAATTCATTATTTCATTTAGTTATATTTTTTTTGTTTATATGATTATTTATGTAGAGAATGTGTGGTTCTAGAGCTGCAATATTTTTAGGGATCTTAAAGGGTGTGTTTGGATATACAGTCCAGTAGAGGGTGTTTGGAGTTTGGTTTGATGGATTAGTATGTATATGTTTATTTTAGTTTATTTCCTATGTTTTTTCAAATCTATTATTTTATTTATGATATGGAAATTTGGAATATGTAAGGTTTATATTGGATTTTTTAGAGAATATAAATGTTTATTAACTCAAATTTATGGGAAAAATAATTACAGTTATATATATATATATATAATTATTCAATGCACTAGCTCTCTTTTTCATCACATGGGTATTGGTAATGTCCCTTATTACATTAATTTAGTCGTTTAGGCACTGGTTTGGATGGAATCCCATGATGGCTCATTACAAAGTGTATTATCAAGATGTTATATGGTGGGATCCAAGTTTCATGAGTATCTAATTTCTAATTAGTTATGTCATTGTAGGATTGAGTTAGGATTTGTTGTTAAAACATGATAGGTTTATATGGGGGTGGGTCACATGAGAATTCTTACATTTGGAACCTCGAGTTAGTAAGGGAACATGAATTTTAATTTTGATGGTCACATTTTTTTATTCTTATTGATGTTTTATTGATCCCCATTATCATTTTTGTGTTACCACGGTGTTCATATTGTGTTTTGGGGTGAAACAAAGTGACGGGTTATGGAATAATGTTTGATTGAATAACATAAGAAACTAGTCGGTGACAAAATAAAATTCACTTGAGACATATATGTAATTTATAAATGGATGTCTTGTGGTCCCTAAAACCTTTTGGTCTATTCAATCATAGGTTTATATCCCATTTGGGATTAATATTTAGATAGTCTTCGTGTATAACCTAATGATAGGGGAGAGTTTATGTATGTCCTTCGATATTTTAACATGTGGTTTGGATTTTTTTTGTCTTTTCATGAGTGAATTTGTGGAAAAATATGTTTTTATGAAATAGAAATTTTTCAAAAGGTTGGATTCAAAACAATTCGAGATATTATTTAAGAATTTTTTTTAAACTAGTTGGAGATGGTCATGTGAGAAGTTGGTTTCATATTCTAAAAAATAAGTTTTATGAAATGGTTGATCTCACTATGGGTTTGTGGGAAAATGTTTTGGGAATCAATGTGGGGTATTTAATTAAAAATAAGTGGTTGATAATTATTTTAAAAACAAATTTTTAAAAGGAAAAATTATTTCAAAGATATTTTTTAGTTAAATTGATTTTAAAATGTATTGATGTGGGTTGGATTATAAAAAAGAAAGGAAATTTTTTGACATCTCATTGATATTCCTAGTTTTATTGGATTATTTTTTAGAATTTAACCCTTTTTTATATGAGACATATCTTTTTGACGTATAAGATATGAAGTAGTTTATTTTATGTTTTGTGTTATTTCAATTATACATACATGAAAATTCACAAAAAGGAAGTGTAGTTAGCTTTTGGATATGAAGATTTGGGTGATTCTCTTCTTATTGTATGTGTAGTTATTTGAGTTGGTAACCCTATAAAGACTCAGTATTGAGTGGTAGAGACTGATTATTTCCTTGTATTTGTAATCTAGTTAAATATCTATAGAATCATACCCTTCCATTATATTCTTGTGGTATAGGTTCACCATGACATTCCAAGAAAAACTAAGTAGGGTGTAGTGAAAATTCATGGAATTTTTCTTCTTGGGATGATCCTTGATTTTCATGGTTTCTTTTTAGTGGATTGGAAGTTAGTTTAATCTCTAATGAATATTTATATATTTTTTCCATTGGATTATCTCTATTTCATGGGGTATTTATTTGATTGTGTTTAGGGGATGATAGACATTGACACACCTGGTTTTTTGAATTTACCTTTGTTTCAGATCGAGTTGGGTTCTTGGTTATTTTTCTCTAGATTCAGTTGTGACAGGTTAGAATTTTTTAGGAATTGTAATTTTTTTTATTCTTATCCTAGCGATTTTCATTGATTCTTCCTTTTAGCATTCAATAAATATGGCTATTTTTGGGTGCACAGACCATAGCTCAGGTTTGTGGCACAGATAGTAGTAATTGTGCACCCTACCCTAATAACTATATATTAGGTGTCTAGGTACGACAAAATCTTCAGCATGTCTAGTGCAGAGTTGTGTTCCTCAGAACAGGAACCATGTTTTTGGTACCCACCTTAGTAGATATGGTCACATCATCCCCATATGGTTTGAAAAACTCTGTAGACTAACTGTGCATCCCATCAATGTCATTAAAATTTCAATTTCATTTTTCTCTCTCTCCAATTTTAACTCAATTACTCCCTCTTGGTAGACCCTCTTGAATGACCCAGATCTAGGAATAAATACCTCCTTCTAATCCTTAGCTTAGGCTTTGATTTTTGGTCTTTTTAGCATATTACTGATCTTTTCTCATGTAAGACCTTATCTACCTTGTTTTCTATTTCATTCACAAATTTTTCTTCATTTCCTTGGGGGTTTTGGTTTTCCAATGGGTAGGATTCTAATTTTAGGGTTTTTTCTTGTTCATTAGGGGTTTATATTGATGTCTTTTGTTAGATTGTTCCTTATTAGTTTTTTTCGAGATGTGGATGTGGTGTCGCGCCATTTTCCAGAAGCTTATTCGGTCAATGATGGAGGTTTTATGCTCTATCATGTATATATTATTTTATTTGATTGTTTAGTTAACTCCAACATGTTATATACTTTAATTGTTTTGTGAAAAATATATTTTTAAAATATTTTAAATTTATATATGATGAAGGTGACTTTTTTTAAGGTAAATGTGCATGTTTTTATATGTGCCTTATTGTGGAAATTATTATAATTGTTCAATCAATTATTTGAGGAATGAAAAATGTGTTTGGAAAAGAACCTATAGTGTTATTGTGTTTTAAATATATTTTTAAAAGAAATGGGTTTTTAAGGGATTGATTGATCCCTTATTGTGTACTTTGATTTTTCCATGAAAATTTGTTAAATGTTGGGAATCTTGATCAAATAGATGTTTGATTGTATGTGTGGATTTTAGAATGGGGATTGTCCCATGGAAATAGTGGAACTAAAAATGTGATTTTCTTGTTATGTTTTAAAATGGGTTCCTCTAATTATATAAGTTGTGTAAAATTTTATTTTTTAAATGGTTTGGTGTGTGTGAAATGAGCAGTGGTTTGACTTTGAAAATGGGGATGGTGGATGGTGATGATTTGTGAATGTGATAATTTGTTTAATATGTGAAATGGGATTGGGTTCAAGGAAATCCCAGATATCTAGATGGGATGGCTAGTTCTAGTACCATAGACGTTATAGAAGTGGTTCATCCAAATCTAATCTATTTGGATTGAAATTTACAATAATAACTAAGAACTGTGATTATGGGAGACAACTAGGCCATTGGGGTGTCCCCTTCTAGTTTCATGTTCACGAGAAAGATGTGATTATGGTTTATAATCCACCATAAACATAGGTATGAGGTTCTAGTGTCCAACTAGAGTTAGAGTGAACCTAGGGATATACCCATTGTGATCTAATTTTAATAAATTCTTATATGATGTGGTGCCTTATATTGGTACATAGTGGTCCTCATGTGTGTGTTTTTATAAATTCATTTTTAAGAAAGGTATTTAAAAAATGGTTATCTTTGGAAGTGTTCCTTTTTGGAATGTTGACCCATAAACTTTTTCCTTAGAAAATTTTTAAACTCCAATTATCGAAAAATAATGTCATATTATCTTTTAAATGTTTTGACAGAGAAATATTTAAAATGGGTGACATCCAATTGGGCTTCATCTCACACCAATCATACACCATTGGGTGTATGTAGACCTGGTTTTGTGTTTGACTAGTGGTCGTCTCTTTTGGATCTTGGTGAAAGTATCTTTATCATGTTTCTCCTCACATTACATGTAGGTTTGGGATGGATTTTTAGTTCCCAATTTGTTGTAATTCATTATGGGGGTTTTTGTTCAATGTTTTAAAAATTAATCTTGGAAAGTGTTGTTCCATGTTTGGTTGTGGATTTTCCATATCTCCATATTTATTTTGGTTTGATTTTTGTAGTTTTAATATTAGGTGAAATTGTTCCCATGATTTTTTTTGGTACCCAAGAACTTCTTCCCGCCCATGGGGATTGGTAATGCCCTTCAGGTCATGCCACAGATTGGGATGGGAACCAATTTAAATGGAAAACCAGATTGGTTCATCAATCAATCATATCATAGGAGGTTATTCTATTTGATTCAGGTTCCTTGGGAAAGATTTTGGGTATAGTGGTACTAGGATTTTCGGGACTTGACCTCTAGGTTACAAGTATGGTGTCTGGACAAAAAACCTCATGATGGGACTCAATTAACTTGGGGAATCCTCAATTTGTCTAGTTTATTTGGTTCTTCTGTTTTCTGATTTTAGGGGGAATGAAATGGGAGTTGCGATAATTGTATAGTGAGCTCATTAGGCCTGTAAATCCATGTGGTGCCGGGGACATGGTCCTTGAATACTCTCTTTGAAGGTGTGGTGATTGGATTATGGTCACCAATAATATTTCCCAGTCACACATCCACACTATCTTCCCCATTTGAGAATTATCTTATGTCACCTTGGCTTCCAAAAAATTATTTTTATAATTCTTGTTAGAATATTTGTGAAACTGGATTTCATAAAGGAAATGGTTTTATTTTCAAAAAGTAGAAAATATGATTTTGAATTTTTTTTAATGAAGTATTAGAAAGGTGAATTTTTATGTAATAGTTTCACTGAATGGGGGTGAGTTTATCGGTATTTGATTTTCATAATATTAACTTCTAGTTAATTGATATTATTTTTTTGGATAACGTGGATTTTGTTTAAGTTGGTTTTTGAAATCTCATTTAAATAGGATTTTTCTAAAATATTGAAATTTTTTTTGAATAGGATTGATTAGTGTTTCTAATATAGATTTTATGGGATCAAATGTTTTGTAATTTATGCGTGGGGGTTTTTTAATGGACTTTTATTTGGTAAATAATGAGATTTTGAAAAGATTTATGATTTATTGGAAATATCAAGTGGATTAAGAAGATTTAATATTTGGATGAATGTTTGTTTTTGAAAATGAAAATTTCCTATTTTTATCTTTTTATTATTATGGGTGATCAAATTCATGAGTTATGTGTGTAATAGTGGATGGTTTCCCGCTATGGCATGAGAGTTACATGTATGAGACTGTATGTGATACCCTTGGTGAATATGCAGTCCACCAATCCTACTTTTTTTCAAACAATTACTTTAAGGGATAATGTGGTGTTTTGATAACCACAGTTTGGTTTTGTGTATCTATTTATATTAGGAATGTTGCTTTCGATTTTTTTTATGTTCGATGTCCATTAATGTCTGAAATGATTTTCAGAGTTGAGTTATTGTCCGTGAGTCAGTTTTGGTATAATAGCTAGTGGTTCCTTTTGAGAAATGATTTGAGGATCCTTCATGGTAGTTCCCTTTTGTTTTGAAAATTTTATTTTGGTAAGTTACGGACAATGGAACAGTTCTATTGGGTCATTGGTGTTCTTATATTGGCTAGTGTACACCCCCATAAATAATCAATGCATGTTTGATGTGCTTCCACAGGTGGTCCCCATTGGAAGACCCTCTAGTTGATCAACATAAAGACTTTATTCTGGAGCTTTTTTAATATAATTAGCCTCATATTTATAGTTAAACAGATTCTATCATAGTCGGAAAGTTAATTCGAGAAGAGTAGAAATAAGAATTAGTTTCAAATAGTGGTTTGGGCTGTTAAAGGTGATGATTGACAACTGTAATCTGGAATGTTTAGCCTCGAAGTGGTGAAGGGAATTATAGTGAGTGAATTGGAATGATTTATAGAGTTTTTTTATATGGCCATTGTCTTAATAAGACATTATATCCTTCATCGGCTTCTTATGATATAAAGATCATTTTTGGCCCCAAGTGTGGTGAATCTGTTCATAAGAGGTTCTTATGGAAACTTCTCGAAATATTGTGTAGGTTGGGACTCAATTTAAAGATCCCTACCATGTGAGGTATCTTAGGCTAAAATGTTCATTTCTTGCGACTTATTCTATTGTCATATTATTGATCAAATGAAAGGGTATATTTTGTGGAACCTTTTGAGAAATTTCTTCTTAAAAGAATGACTTTTCTCTTTATAGAGTTCTATAATTTTTTGTTCTAATTGAAGGTGTCTTCTGTGTTTCCTTTTTCAAATGTTTCTTAATAAAGGAGGAAAGGAATCATGTGTGTACATATTCTAATCTTACATAACGGTAAAGTTCTAGGTTGAAGTAGGGGGGATTCTGGGATGATTTGTGTTGTTTTAGTGCTTCCTGGATCACAGTATGGTTTCCTGATGTAGTAAAAGTAGATTTTTTTTGGGGGGGTTTTCAGTTATTGACTATGAGGCAGGAGTTGGTTCAATGATCATTTCCCCATATACAGGTCCTAGAGTGGGTCTGGCATGCAGTCAAGGATCCCTAGGGGTGTAAAAGACCTTGGTCTAGGGTTTGTATTTAGTGTGGAAAATAGAGAAAGTTTAATCAAAATGTAGTTTTTCATTATAATGTTCCTGTTTGGTGGAAAGAGGTGTGGTGACATCACTCCCATATGTAGACTTGCATGGGAAATAGATATCCTCCTTTATTATAAGGTGGTGTGGTTGTCTCATTTTCTTAAACCTTGTCACATGTACCAATGCGGATGAGAATTCATGTGTGGTTATCTGTGTATGGACATCCTTGTGAATTGATCGTCATTACAGCAAGGGCTCATCAGAGGATGATGATACCCTATGAGAGTAGTGAACTATGTGGTTTTCCCATTTGGTTTAGATTCTTTTATATCACAACCCTTTGGTGAGGGGTTGGTCAGGGTTGGGTTTCTCACGTTGTTCTATTTGGGATGGTTCGTATGGTGTGGAGACCCATTGCGGGTCTTGTTGATTTACCTTTAAGGTAACCTAGTGTTAGACTATTCCTAATGGTTGGGATTCTAGTCAAGGATCCCAATTTTTTAATTCCGGTTTCATCTTGGGTTTTAGTTTGTTTCTAATAGTGGTTAGACTATTTCACCTCCCTTATTTAATTACTCAATTTCATTCCTGGTTTTGTCTTGGAAATAGGTTGTCTCATTCAAATATATCTAACCCCAATCTCCTCTCTTGAGTAAATGTTGGGATGGGATCATGCCCCATGGTTTTGTTTTTGAAGGGCTGTGATGGCCACCTTTAGATTCATTTTTTCATTTCATGTATGTTTCATGTGTTTTTTTGATAACGTATATGGTGTTTTATCTGAAGAGGTTGGATTTTTCATGGTGGGAGGATCATTTCATTGATCAATGAACTATAGGTGTTTAAAATTTTGGGGGTTGGTGGAATATATCAAGGAGTCCCTTTTGGTCTACTGAGTACAACTTGTACACCTCTTTTCCTACCAGTAGCATTCTTGCTTTCCTCCCAGTCTTCATTCATTAGGAATTACCTTGAGCTATAAAGGATAACCTATTATGGGTAAAACAATTATCCTTGGGATGGATTTCTATAGGCGTAAATCATTATGGTGGGAGGAATTGTCACACCCGAGTTTTGGAAATTACCTTTTTTCTGGTTCAGTTTGGGTTCTCATTTGTATTTATTAAGAATCATGTGTCATAGGTCAGAATATTTAATGTATTTATTTTGTCTATTCTTATCCTAATTATATTCCTTGAGTCTAACCTTAAAATTTCAAGAAAAATGGGAGTTTTAGGCTGTATAGACCATAGAGAATCGTTGTTTCATGGTTAGTACTAACCATGAACCTAGCCCAGGTAACTGTGAGTTAGGTGTTTAGGTTAGATAGATCCTATAGCACGGCCCACAGATGGTCATGCACATCAACTCAGAAACCAGGCAGTAGGTACCCTCCTCAGTAAAGACTATCTCACATTCACTGCACAGTTCCACAAACTATATGGACTAACCATGTGACCTATCATGGTCATTAAAAAGTTGTTTTTATTTTTATCTCTCCTTGATTTTAACCTCATTCCTCCCTCTTACTCGGCCCTCTATGATTTTCCATTCTTTGGCAAACCTCCTTCCTTCTCCCCCTCACCTTAGGCATCAATTTTTTTGGTTCTTGTGGCTCAGATTCATCATGATCTCTCATGTAATTCCTTATCTCCCTCATTACTCTTTCTTTATAGTGTTTTCATCCTCTCCTTTGGGGTCTCGGTTTTCTAATGGGTAGGTTTCTTGATTTTCAGGTTTTTTCTTGTTTATTAGTGATCGATTATGATGTCTTATGTCTGATCATTCCTTATTAGGGATTCTTCAAGGTGTGGTTGTAGTGTCACACAATTTTCTGAAATCTTTTTTGGACAAGGTATGTTGTTCCTTACTCTACCATTTTTAGATTATTTTTTTATTTAATTTTCGAATCTTCTATATTTTATTTGGGTGGAGAAAAAATATTTTTCAGAAATTCATTGAATGAATATATGGTGAAAGTGAATTTTTCTAAAGGAGATGGGCACGTTTTAATATGTTACTTATTGTGTAAATTCTTGAAAGTGTTCAATCAATTGTTTGGGGAATGGAAATGTTTTTTCAACGGTTTATATAGTGTGGCTGTGTTTTAAATAATGTTTTTAAAGGAAATAGGTCTTCAAGGGCTTGATGGATTACTTGTTGTGCACCTTGTGCTTTCCATGAGAGTTTTTTAAATTTTTGGAATCTTGAATAAAGTGAAGTTTGATTTAATATGTGGAATTGAGATGTGGGATTGGCCCAAGGAAATTTTTGAACTAAATATGTGATTTTATAATAATGTTTTAAAACGGGGTTACATGAATTATTTATGTGGTGTAAAAATAATGTTTTAAAATTGTTTGGTTTGTGTGAAATGAATAGTGGTTTGATAGTGAAAATGGGTGGGATGCGTGGTGGTGATTTTTGAAAGTGATAATTTGTGTAATTTTTTAAATGGGATTGAGACAAAAGGAACCCAGATGTCTAGGTGGGGTGGATAGGTTTAGTATGATGGATGATATGGAAGTGGTTTGTATAGATTTTTCCTAGAAGGAAGGACATTTAAAACACTAACTAAAAATTGTGATGATGGGTGACCCCTAGGCCATTGGGGTGTCCCCACCTAGTGGGTCATGCATGCGAAAGATGTGATAATGGTTTCTACGCCACCATACACTAGGTTATGAGGTTCTAGTGTCCCACTTGAGCATGATTGAACCTAGATATTTACCCATAGTTCTCTATTATGACCAAATTATTATATGATGTGGTGCCTTCCCTCGGCATATGGTGAACCTCGTATGTGTGTGTGTGTTTACATATATTTTTTTTAAGAAAGATGTTGATGAAATGGTTTTCTATGAAATTTTTTCTTTTTGGAAAGTTTACCTCTAAAATAATTTCCTTATAAACCTTTAAAAATCAATTAATTAAGTAAGAATGTTATATTAACTTTTAAATGTTATGGAATGGAACTATTTTAATTGGATTGAATTCTACTAGGATTTGACTCATACCCTACAGACACCATTAGGTGTGTGTATACTTTGTTATGTGTTTGACCCAAGTAAAGTCAACATGTTTCATGTAGAATTAAGAGGTTTGGGTTACTAGTGGTCTTAATTATTGATCTTCATGGTGGTGTCTTGAGGATGTTGCTCCTCATGGTACATGGAGGTTTGGGATGGGTTTCTAGTTCCCCTTTCTTGTAGTTTATTTGGGATTTTTTTCAAATTTTTAATATTCAAACCTATAATGTGTTATTCCATGTTTGGTTTTGCATTTTCGGTTTCACCATATTTATTTTTTTAGTTATTTTTAGTTTTAAAGTTACGTGAAATCATTCCATTGACTTTTTTTAGTACCTGGGCACTTGTGCCAGCCCATGGAGACTAAGAACACCCTTCGGGCCGTTCAACGAACCAAGGTAAGCACCAATTTAGATGACGACTAAGATTGTTTCATGATTGAAATTTTCTTGTGTTCTTGTCATATATGTAATCATTACCCTTGAAATTATTTTGATTTGTGTTTTGGATCTCATGGATTGGGAATTATTAGTTTTGATGGGTTGATAAAGGGAAACCCTGGGGTAGGTGTTTGGGTAATTAAGAAAGGACTTTCATTTTGGATATTGGGAATTTTTGTGTACTATTTTTCTTTGATAGGATCACCATGTGATGGTAACAAAATTAAGATATCCATTTTTAATTATTGAGTTTTGTGACCCATCATTAAAGAACATTCCATTCTTTGGGATTTTTTATGGTCTTGTATATCTTAGTGAAACTAAATTATGGGAGTGTGAGAGTTCATTTAGGTAATTTATCTCTTGGCGGATGATTAGTTAGTTATTGATGGTCGGTCATGATTGTTAAAATTAGTGGGTTATTTTGGTGGTGGTGTTTTCTTGTCTCTCCATTTATATAAACTAAAAATATTTGGTAGACCATAAGGGGACTCCCTCTTATAAGGATTTCTAGTTTTGGGTTCTTCTTTGGTGGTGTTATATTATGAGTGGGTATTTTTGAACCACCATTATATATGAATTATAATTTGTGGGGAGACTCTAATAGATATCAATATTATTGAGTCATTGTGTCCTATGATTTTTGCTTTATTTTCTTCTTATTGAATAGGTTGTTGTTTAAGGATTTTCTTCATCGATATTGGGTAATAGTTCAGGTTTGTGTTTTCCATACACTTATTGTACATTTCAATTTCATGACCAATAAACATATTATTTACAATGTAGGATTACTTTATCATTGTTTCATTTTATCCTTTAAAAATAGATTTCATGGGGAAGAAATCATTATATATGGGAGATTGTAACAGCTCATGTGATGGGAATGTAAGGACCTATACCCTAGTTACCTAGATTCGGTGCCTTATATTAATAAATTTTCATTATTTAATTAAAGTAATATCTATAAGGAATGAATAGTTTAGTAGTTTTGGAAAACAAGATATAAATATATGTTCAACATTAGAACAGGAAATGAAGTACATAACAATAATTAAATTGGAAAGATATATGATTCCAAGATTTTCCATGAATGTCTTTCATAGTATTCATCTTCAAAACCTTGGGAAAATAAATCATAATAAATTTGTGAGATGATATGATCAGTAATAGAAAGTAATACCGTGAAATTTAACATAAAAATAAACAATATGCATTTTGAAAAACTAAAGACACATGCCTTTAAATATGTACTTGTGCACAATATGGAATGAGGGAATGATGGTGAAATAAGGACATATAAATGATCATGAGAGAATGAAATAGAAACATTTATATTATAATAGGAAAATAATCCCATGGATTATAAATTACTAATACCATAATGAGGTAATGCAAAATTTTATACCTCTGAATCATAATGTTAGGGCCTCAGCCAAGACGTCAGATAATATTAGAGTAAGCCCCTTTCCAAAATCCAATTTTGTTTTTGTATTGTGAAACCGACTAATAAATATAGGGGATATATAAGGCCCGAACCATAACTTGTTATTACCAATTTATTACTCATATGAATGGGTATAAACATAAACAACATGAAGATATAAAATAACTTTTCCCAATCTATACACATAAACAGTAACCATTCTAGATAGTATGGTGAATTGAATCAAGATACCACATCCATAGTCCAATAGATCATAAACCATTTAATACAGTATGTGAGATGATAAAAATAATATATTGAATTGAATAAGACAAAAAATTAAATAGAGGTGTTGAAATAGACAAAAAATACACTAATAAAATCATCGAGTAATTCTTGATTAAAAGAAACTTTTACTTAGAAAATAATTATTTTAGAAAAACATTTGTATAAAACAATAAAAGAAATAAGGTATCTTATCCATGTTTAAATTAGTGGTTTTATAAAAATAATGGTATCATTATATATATTTTAGAGTGTACTTGAAAATAAAAAATAATTTGAGAAGTTCCCTTGAATCAGGCTTTTTTATTGATAAAAAATTAAGAAAGATATTTAAAACCTTTTAAATCCCCATAAAATAAAGGAGGATTATGATTAGTAAAAGTATAAATAAAATAAAATAAAATTTATTTAGAGTAAATAATTATTATTATTATTAATTTAATTGGTATTAATAGAGACAAAGTGTAACCCGAAAGAAAAATAGATGTTCGGTAAAGGAACCCTAACCATATGTCTGAATGAGTTATCCACTTGACCATAACAAAAAGGATAATCAAATTAAATACATTAATTAATTAATTCAGAACCACCTAAATATGTATTTGATTTATTACAATTTTATTAAGTTAATTTATGGCATTTTTTTGACTTATAAGATACAATTTTATTGCATGGAAGCATTAGATTCCTCGGTTTTCATAATTGGTATACTTGTATAAAAGTATAGAAGTTCTTGTGGAATAGGAATAATTTTATCTAGAATTTAATTTATATTATAATAATAAAAATATATAATATTAAATGGTGATATAATTAATTTTTTATATCGTATGTGGATGAGTTACTTGATAGAACATTAGTGATAATCAATTATATTATTTTGGTGATATTTCAATTATTACAAACTACTTTTGTCGTATGAATTAGTATTATGTATTTATACTAGTTTCATAAGATTAAATGATACATAATATATGTTTTATAATATTTTTAAAACATAAAAATGGTTACATGACCATATTTTAAGGTGCAATTGAAGAACAAAGGTTCATCGTCCTTGAAGGTTGTAAATCGGCCGCTCTTAGACGACGATTTCTTTAATTTAATAATATAAAGAGAGATATATGATTGAGGAAGGATATTACATTAATATGAAAACATTATAGTTTATATATGATAATGGAGTTATCATGAACATTTGGACAGAATATTTGAAGAGAGGATAAAGAATGAAAACCAATTGAAAATGAAATTTACAAAAAAAAAAGTAAGAGGGTTTACCTCTTGAAATGTCCTCTTTGAGAAATTTTAAAAGGTATCACACTTTATTTGGATTTCCATTTCTTCACCCATGTATTTGATTGACCATTTTAGGGTTTATTATTATTATAGGGGTTGAATGATGTGTTTCTGGTATATTTATTTTTTAGGGTGTTAAAGGTGAGGGTAAGACATAATTTTTTCCTACATTTCTTATTAAAATCAGGTATTCTATCCACCCTCATAATTTTATTGGTCTTGGGAATTATATGTCATTAAATATATTTTGGTATGAGTTTAGACTCTATTTGGTGTGCATCTAGTCATAGATGTACTAGGTTATTGAGTGCACTTTGATGAACCCCCTGCATCATGCTCCTGGGATGGTGTTGGGTCTTGGCTAGTTTGATGACACTACTATGGTGGGTAGTTTCATGTAGGTCAAAAAAGGATTCATATCTTTAGATCAAGATATAATTAGTTGATTTTCCTAACTTATATCCAATGATTCATTCCATTCTATTATTTGTTTACATTGTGTATATTTATGTTGTGTATGATCATTCTTCCCTTATTATATTTCTTTGGAAACCTAAAGATTCATGCATATAGTACATTACTTCAGTTTTAGTTCCCATTTTACTTCATTCACTAACATTTTACTTGGCCTTTTTTTTATTAAAAATGGTATTAAATATGCTTTATAAATTTTTATAAATAAAAGGATTTCATATGGGTCATTAAAGATAAATTCTTAGTGTGTGTTTCGATTTGAAAATGGAATTTGATCAAAAAAATGGATTTGATGTGATTGTTTTCATTAAATAAATAAAAAAATTAAAACATGGTTTTGAATTTTTTTCATACTAGATTGAAATTGGTTTTCATAATTAATTTCATTATTTATGATTATGGATGGTGGCCTACAGAGTGTCGATATGAAATGTATTTTATTATCATTTTAATTTCAGGCATGGATGCAACTCTTGAGTGATCATGGGGTGTTAATTAGCTTGGGGTATTTTTGATTAATTCTATTTTATTTCATTTGACCATGTATTCCTATTATAGGATTTTGTAGGAAATTATTTTATTTTCAATTAATAACTTGTGTTTTCCCATTAAATGAGTTATTTATTGCTTTAAATTAGGGTTATATATGGATTTTATTATTTATGTCGAGACTAGGTGATTATATATCTAGAACTTGTCAATAGATATTTGCGAAGTGTGTTTGAATTATTGACATGTGGGGGAGTTTAGTGGGTGATAAGTGGGATTTTTTTATATCAATAAATATCATCTATATTATTATGTTTTTTTAATTTATATAGTTTATATTAGATGTGGATATCCGATGTATAGAATGTTCAGGGTGGATTTTTTGTATAATTTTATTTTTTCTAGAATATATTTGATGTTTGAAATTAGTTCCATTGTATATATATTGGATTCCTTGACAATTTAATATATCCCTTGGTGACTAGGGATACCTGTTGGTTTAGTGGAAGACAAATTTTTGTGCTTGTTTAGATGGTGGATTGGGATGGTTCATTACAAGAATTATGTTAAACCTACTAGGTGACCACATCCCAAGCCTAAAATTAAATTTAAATGAGCTTTACACATTCCATACCTATAAATAGTCTTATTTTTAGTACTGCCCTCCTCTAATAATTATCTTACTAACCAAGAGGACACTCAACTAACGTAACAACCCCATCTAATCATTCCTCTAAGATACCAACCCACTCGTCACAGTTATACTAGAGTCAATTTTCAAGAGGGAGAACCAAAACCCCTTCCATAAATGAATTTTATGTTCTCATGAGGCACCTGAGATTAAATTAATGACTCTAAAGGAAGGGAAACATATAAGAAATAATATCTATATAAGGACTAATAACTGTACTCATTATTCAATCTCTAATATTATAACCATCCAACACTAACCTTTCATCATTGGAAGTAAGGAACTAATATTTTATCCCAAAGATATCCTATGGAATAACTATATAGAAGGATACCTGAACCTTGAAAGGATAAACACCCCCAACACAATAAGAACAACGAGAAGAAACAGATGAAATAATCCTTTAATTATAAATTTCTCGTCACCAGATTTTTAATAATTCAATTATCAAATCCTTTAATTTTTAACATCTACTGTTTTTTAACATGTTTCAATTTATAAAGGAATCTAAAATTTATATTTTTTATAAATTTCTATTATTAAATCAATCATTAGAACATAATTACATGATTTAGAAAACATAAATGTGTTCTTTTATGATATGTTTTACATCTCAAATGTCTTATTAACTCCCTATATGATTTTTCTGATTTTTTAACTCTAAAAGATCAGTTGGGAGAGATATATCTTTGGGAACATGGTTGGTACATGGTTATAACTAATCATGTATCTCAAAAATGATCCATGATTATTATATGGGAATGATTATATTAATAATTTTTGGAGGACCTAGAAAATATAGTGTCCCTAATAGGGCGTCACATATATTCTAAAATTTTTAATGCAAGGTTGTATGGTAGTGTGGAATGTCTATAATAATTAACATTGGCTACTACATAGATTGTACAATTTTTTTATAATGGTGTTCATAGTAGTGATAGGGTATTTTCTATATGGATAGTATCCCTACATGGGGTATGCACTATTTTTTTAACTATGTTCCTAATTATATGTGGTCACATGTCATTGGATAGTAGAACCCTATTGTTGGCGCATAGTTTTCAATATCATGTGTAAAACCCATGCATCTCATTAAAGGTTGGTGAAATTACAATTTTTCCATGGCCTTTTAATTCTTCTTCCCCTATTTTCCTTCCCTCCTCTACCTCACACACAAGCTACATAAATCTTCCCTTGGGATATCCTCTAGGATTCCATGTATCTCCCTTTTTCGGAATCATATTCACTCAATATCAATCTCATTGGATTTATATCAGTAAGATATTGATTCTTCTTACATCTTATTTAATTTTCTCTCACTTTATGGAATGGTAAAACCAAGATGTCTCTTATTCCATATTTTAATTGTGTTTTTTCATTCTTATGAATTCTTCTATTCTAGGACAAATCAAATCTTGGTAGAAGAAAACGTAATTTCCTTAATCTCGAATTAATTGGTCTATTTTTTTTACCTAAATACATTCTTGTTTCAAAAAATATTTTCATTATACCGCAGGTCGTAATTTCCATGGATGGATTATAAATTAAAAAATATTTTAAATTTTGTTTTTCCAACCACAACCATGTATTTCTTAGGTCCCATGACATGGTTTAAAGTGATGTCCTCAAACTGAACAACCATTTAGGGTGGGTTTAATTAAATTCTAAAAAATAATGTTCTTTCCTTGGAGATAAACCACCCACATGGGTTTATTGGACTTCAGGCTTATTAATAAATCCATAGTATGAATTAATTGGATCATATATGGAATGTGTTCATACTTGGATCTTCTATACCACATTGTATTGAAATATATAAAATGAAAAAAATGATATTTAATGTGTTCTGGATATCTTCATTGGACCACTATATGAATAATATATACTTATTACTAACAGCTAGAGTGCATAGTTTTTTCTATTGAATTAATGGTTCATGGATTAAAATTGATAAATAGAATTTTCCAAGTAGAATATTAATTGAATTATGATGATTTTTAATTGGAATGGATATTTATCATGGACTGTGTTTAATTAGTAAATGCATTATGTTTTAATTTTATACACCCTGTGTTAACATGGGTTTTCCAATTTAGAAATTCCTTGGAAATTCTTAGAGGTTGAATGAATTATGTTACACCTTGAGAGATAAATTGGTTTTATAGATAAAATTGCTTCAATGGGATCATAGGATAAATCAAGTATGGTACATTATGAGGGATACTTGGGTTATTCTGAATAGAACACCTTAGATGGGCTAGTAGGCTACGTGATGTTATATTACCCCATCTGCGATTACTAGTTCCCTAGTAGATTACTATGGATTAGATCCAAGGGAAATGATATTGTTATCTATCACAGTTAATACATGGTTCCTTATATGGTATACCATAGATTGTATATGAGGGTTATTCTTTTATACCATTAGTTGAGTAATAACTATATTCTTATACCTAATTCCATGGATAAACTCCAACAATGAATGGTTTTTATAGTATACCTGGAGTGATACTTGGGTTAATTTTTATGAAGAACCTTAGTTGGGAATAGGATTCCAATTAAATAAATGAATTGAAACATATGTTAAAATGATAAACTAGTATTTATTCCACTCTTTACATTATTGATAGACCAATTTTATCTCCTTCTGAAGTATTAATTCCTTGATAATTAAGGAACCTTTTATGTTTACGCATTGACGCCCTGAGCATACACCTTGGTACGAGGTCAGAATTACATATATAAATATATGAACATATATGTTCATAAATATATGATTTATATATATACATACATTTATATTGATAAGAATAAATGTATTGAGAGATATTCTTTCTTGGATCGAAGTAGATACACTCTGCCATGTGTGCTTTGGAGAACATTCACCTGACTTGATTTATTTTTTTTGTGAAATGAGGCATTATTATACATAAACACTAATTAATTAATAATAACCAAATAGACTTAATTACAAACTGTTGTTTGTTTCTTATAGAGTGTATGTCACACCATTTTCGGGTCACTATTTGGTACCCATATAGACATCTTGGTTGTAGGTCAGGATTTGGATTGTTCCAATTAGCTATTTTCATCCAAGGATAGGATGGATTATGATAGAAAAATAATTAGATAGTTATGATTATTCTATTTTATATAGGTTTTTGTCTTTATATTTTTTTTATTTACATATCCATCATTTGTATTCCAATTTCATTGAATTTACATTTTTTTTTCATAGAATGATCATGTATGATTATTCGTTAATTTATTATTCATTGTTAGTTATTGTTATATTTTTCTGAATTTAATCGTGATGGATTACTCTATATTTATTTCTGATCTTGAGGGTATAGTTTCCAAAATATACAACCATAATACATTCACTTCTAGTCGATAGCCTTTGGTGTATGGGGAGGCATTCTTGAGGCCTTATGGAAAATTAGATCAGAGCACTGTTCTTTTGGCTCCTAAATCAGGATGTTTCAATTCATATTAAGGATTTATGTTTAATTTTTATAACTATTGTTTTTTGGTTAAAAGGATACTATAAATCTGACAGCACTTCGTAAGTAGCTCATGTCTACATTCGGCCAATCCACTCCCAAATTAAATATTATGTTTCCATTGATGGAATTGATGATCATGTTGTCAGTATTATAGTCTATTATAATGTCATCTTGGGTCATTTTTATAATTCTATAGGTAATTAATTTATAGATCTATGATAATTATCTCTTTGTTCAGCATGATAAAAGATTAGGCGTGTTCTTGCCTCATTATAAGCACAAATAGATTCAATTTCCATGCATATTCCATGACATATGGACTAAATTATAGATTTTCCTAAAGCGTGATGATTTGAATACAATTTTTGTCTGATTATTTAGAATTTTTATTTATACACACATCTTGGGTGATTTTTTCCATGCTTATCTATATTCATTTCTCTTTGATAGCATGACTTATTATAATTATGATAACATTATTGATATTAAAGAGTCTAAATCAACCTAAGTGTCATTTTATTATATAGATTTATTTTAGAACCATAAATAACCAATTATGTAATGTTTCATCAATGAATCGTTGGTTTTGTTGGTAGAACAATCTATGGTTAGGTTGAAATGGGTTCGAATAACAATCTTTAAAGTATATGGACCATTAAATTTTGTAGAGGGTAATCCCTAAAATCAATACATTATATATGAAGTTGTTTTATTTTGAAATAAAAAGTAAAAACAAGGTTCTGACAGCATGAATTCCAGTTTTAACTTGTAAATGAAAATACCTTTATATCTTGGGAATGGTAATTCATCTAACAAAATCATAATGCTTATATTTGGCTACAAAATTAAACTTTTAATAAATTGTTTTCTTTTTTAAAGTTAACTCTTTAATAGCTTGGGAATTAATAACTATATAAATAGATACCTAATAGCACAATTGGACCCAAGTTGGTTACTTTTGGAATGTTTCTTATGATATAAACATGGTTAGGGTGTTTTGAAAACATGTCGATTTAATTGATATGGATTACACTTAGATAAACAAAATTTTCTATGATAGAAGCCTCATATCACACCTTAATCTTTATAAGTAATAGTGTATAACCACTTGGGGTATGTTTGGGGTAAATATGGGATGGTTAATTAAAGTTTCAAAAACCACTTATATGGTGTTAATTATAAATGTATAGTGGAATATTATTGAATATATCTCATTAAATCGACAAAGTCCTTATATATTTTTTGAGATTTATTATATGATTATTTAGTTAATCAAAATACCAATTTCAACCTCAAGGATGTTTTCTTCTATAGGATGAAATTGGAATTTTATTTATCTATGATAGTTGTAAAAATTTCATGGTCAAATAAATAATGGTGTAATGATTAAAATTAAGTTATGAGATAATTTTCCAATTATGATTCATGAGATCATCTAAAAAAATATATTAATATATATATATATAATTATTGGTACTCAATATGACTTATACATTAGATGAACTAAATATTGTGGTAAATGAGAATCATTTAAATACAATAAAATAGATCATTAATGTGTTGTTTTTAGTTTCAACCCTTGAGTAAGGGTAGTTCAAAACTTATTTCTTTCAATTGGAATGTGGATATTACCCATCATTTTTTGTTTCAATTTTTCTTTTACCATTATATAAGAGTTTTGAATTATAAGCCTAGTGACCTTCACAATGTGACCTAGTTATAAAAGTAATTATTTATGCTTTAGTAATGGTTTATCCCTATTTAGGTAGCACCCGCTGAGGTAAATTACCATTGGTAAATGTTTTCCATGAGTTTTTAGATAAGAGGTACCATTCAAGGTCCATTTTAGTCAGGTATGACTCTTAGTTTATGCAACAACCTCAGATATAATGGCTGGTCATGGACTAGTTGATCTTTGTTAGAAATGTGAGCATCGTGTAATGCTCTAGTTCAGCAGGTTTGATATTCCTTTTGGAATGGTCGTCCATTTTTATGTTCATGTGACATTTTTTATTATCTTCTTTAATAGATAACTCCAATTTTATTAATCATGTTTATATTTTCATGAATAATTATGAGTTTGGATTACATAGTTTCATTGGTATTATAAATAAAAGGTTTTAGTTATTACCTTTTCATTGTTTCTTAATCATAGTAACACATGTTGTTACATGTATTTCCCATCGATTTTAGAACTATATGTTTAAACATATACTATTTAACGACAAAGAATCATAATAATTAAGTCATATTGTTTTATGATTTCATGGATTATTCATGAGTTCTTTAATATTACATTCACATGCCATCTCCCAAGTAAAGTGACCACGACATTGAGGGTTCATTTTGAGCATTGTAGATTTGAAATTAAATCATAAGTTAGGTATCCTTGTAATTCAATAAGACATTATACTAAGGATCAAGTGATTAAACATGTCCGATCCAATATAGTTTTGGATTTTATACTTGATAAATGGTACACAAGAATGTACCTCATCATGACAATAATTTATATGTTTAAAGGTGAATCGGATCTAGCATGCTTCTGAACTTCTATTTTCTCTCTCTACTTAATTGCACTAGATAAAATAGTTTTTTTTCATTTCTAGGAACCATGTTTAGTCATTTTGGAAAATGTTTTATGTGATGATAATCTTTTCTGTAGCACCCTTAGTGTTAATTAAATAACTCATTCTTTATGAATATTATGTATATATAATTTTTCGGTTATTTTTGGGATGTTTTGGAGGAGTTTTGGTAAGTTAAAATGGCTTTTATTGATGTTCACGGTTTAGGAATGGTGAGTAGAAACTGTGAAACACCACCAAGAAATTGGGCAAGGGAAACATAGGTCACTAGAAAGGCACACGGTTGGCGCATAGTTTGGCCAAACTATGTGGCCACCCATGAGAAACTGTTAAAAGGGGAACAAGGGGATTAGAATAGTTGGATAATGGTTTTTCTTAATATGTGATCCGACCAGACAAGTGGTGTTTGTATGTATCGTTTGGTCCACTATTTCTGCACAGTTTTCCAAACAAAACCCCTAAACCACGCTCTATTAAAAATAAGATCCGTATTTTATAGATATGGCATGAATAAACTATTAGACCACTTTTTCCCCCTTAATCTGACCCTAACTCAAATTCATCTCGATTTTGAGGCTGTGGAGACGTTTCCCTCTGATCCTAGAGAAATCTGTTGACAAATCTGGGTATGTTGGAGGCCAGATTCTTTAGTGAGTGCCCGTTCTTGGTGGTTTTCCATAGTTTTATTATTTTTTTCTCTATTGGATTCTAATATATAATTATTTGTGGATAAATAAATATTTTTTATACCCATAATAATTAGATATGATTTTTTGTGTGAATGGAACAAGATCTATAGTGCGTTTGGGAGATCTAAGCCTGGTTTTTTAAAGAATTTATGTCTTTTTTCATTTACACCTATGTTTGTGAGGTATGTTTCTTCACTATAAATTCCTATTATTATAAATTGAAGGATTGATTTAAAATTTATTTATTTTCTTTGTTTCATGTTCTTTAATTGATGTTAACTGTTTTTCAGAAATATGTTAAGTGATGGATTGTGGATTTGTAGAAATTAGTTGTTCTGTTGAAATAGTAATTGTTAAATTAATTTAAAATGGTCTTATGGTTTTGATAATTGGTAAAATAGTTGTATAAGTTTTCTCATTAAAATTATTTCATTATTGAAATGGTTTGTCACAATTGGTTTGGTGTGGATTTGGCATAAATATTTTGGTGTGAATTCAATGGGATAAATGATTGTTATGGAGTACCACCATCAATGGGATGGAGTATGGACGTAAAGTTCCACCATCAATGGTAACATCCATATTGAGTATGTGTGGGTGGATTTTTGGAATGGAATGGGTTATAAAAATCAGATATTATAAATTGGTTTAATGTTTTTTTTGTTTCTTTCCATAGGAAACTGTTTTCGTTTAGAAAATTGTTTTGGTTTGGACATTGTGTTGGCATTGATATATACTACTTTAAATTTGTTTACAATTTTTTTATATAGATTTGATATCATGTTATATCCCTGTGGAATTAGTTTAGAAGTCATTTGGGGAAATACTATTGAGTTTTCTAAACACCAATATCATGGTAACATTGGTGCATTTGCAGATATACTATTTTAGGAAACTGGTAATGGAAAATTATGTCATATCTTTAGTGATGCATCGGGATACATTGAGCATGATTTGTGTATTTGGATCTTTAAAACTTTTGGGAGCTAGGGATTTTATATCATTAGTTTTCATTGAGTGGTTTTTTTTTGTTTTCTCTTTGTAATCTATTTTTTTATTGGTTATAGTTTGGTTTTGTGGTTAGTTAGAATCATTTTGAGTAGTATTACATCATACAAATGAATCACATAAAGGTTTACTCTTCTATGGTTATATTGGTTTGGTTGTGTCATTTTGAAATGGAAAATCATTCCCCAAATGTTATAAAGAACTTTCAATTAATTACAGGTGTTCGGTGACTTGGGGATTTCACCTAAGGACAAATATCTCCCTTGTCAATTTTAAAGATAATGAGGTAGGGAAAACTGTTAAATATGGCATCATTCTTGGTTGGTCAAAATTTTTGGGGAAAAATTATATTTTTTTGGTCTTTGAGTTAGAAAATCATTCTATTTCAGTCCATGAGTTAGATTTGTTGAAATAAGTACGATTTACATAAAATGAAATATATGGCATAAAAAGGTTCAGGTAACCTCTTTATCTGAAACCTCATGTTAACATGGAGTTGGGAGCATGAGTGTTCTAGGATGAAAATATAAATTTTAGTTTCTTTTTCATGGGTTTATCCAATGAAAAACATATTGAATTTATTGATTGAAATAACTTCCCACTATTAGTGTATATTACATTTTGATTAATGATTTTTGATTTGGGGTAAAATTGTGTATTTTTGAAAATTGATGAAAAAGTTTACTTATTTGAGATTTTGAAAAGTCACGGTTTTTGTATTTTGAAAATGGTTGTATTTTCAAAAGAGAACATTGTAATTTTCAAAAATGTTTTCAAAGAAGAAAATGTGGGGTTTTATAAATAATTTTTTGTGATATATGTGATGTGGAAGAATTTAAAATTGAAAAGCCTTCAATGTCTAAAGAGTGTGACTAAATGGTGTTTTTTTTGTTATACAAAATGGAAGATGGTATGTGTCATAGAAACCAACTCAAGGAAGATGCTGACAATGTTGTTTCACCTAATACAAAGTTGATCCAATAGCTCATTCAGAGTGTTTTCTTTCTATTCAAGACATGGATAGAGGGAATAAAAGGTATGAAATAAGGAAAGTGGTTCATTCCATTTAGTTTTAGAAGAATAATTCACCTTAATTTTAAGGTGATTTAGAACCAAAAAAAAGAAAATACCTGGATGATTAGTTTTAATCAAATCTTTTAATTTCCTATAATAGTAGATGAGCTGAATTTCAAGTTGGAAGTGTTCATGTTAGAGGACCTAGAATGCCAGTGGATGGATTTAGCAGTTTAGGATAAATTAAACCAAGCCATTTTATGGGTGGTTTTAAAATTATTTTTCAATAAAAAATTAATTCTCAACAAGTTCTGGATTTTTATAATAGTATAATTTGTTATCTAAAAGTACAAGAATCAGTCAGTGATAGAATATATTGAAAACGTTATGATTTTTTCCATTTTTTCAAATAATTTAGCCACTACTACATCCATTAAGGAGAAAAATTTTGAATTGGGATTAATTTTACAAAATTGAATGAATATTTTTGTGTTTTGAAGAACAGTTTATATGGACATTTTCAATAGGGTAGAAGTGAAATAAATAGTCATATTATGAACTATGGGTCGAGGATGTATGTTAATGCCTATGGGAAGTGGTGGGAACTGTAATGCTAGGAATAAGTGGCAGAGGGACACCTATTTCCAAGGTTGTAATATGACTCAGAATCTAATGGATGTATTAGTGAATCTTCCATCAATACCCAAGAGTAATCTATGATGATTTTAGTGTAATTTGTTGGACCATAAAAATTGAGATAGTGTGGTACAATCTAGATCATACCATATTTAAAACCAGATGGGGCATCTTCTGTGTTATTGACATAGTGCTCCAAGGTAGGGTGATTGGGAAAAAATCATGTTTCATAGATTTCATGTGATTTGATAGGTTAAAGATATTAGAATAGTTCTTTTCCACTAAAATAAGCTAGCCATGATGAGTCTATAAAATCTTAACTCCTTAACCAATTTAATCTCAACAGGGTATTAAAGAAGAAAGTGTAGTGGGTAAGAAATTATATCGAGTTGAGAAAGTGATTGTGGATGATTAGTTTGGAATATTGATTGTGAGGGGTATGATTAGTTTCAATTATACCCCTATGAAATATTTTATTGATGTGGGTAGATCTCATTCATTTATTTATTCTCATTATATTGATCTTCTACGTTTTCATGTTTAGAAAATTCCTTTTATTTTCAATCATTAAAATCCTCTTGGCCAAAGAGAATGTTGATCCATTATATGAAAATATTTTTACATAACTATTGATGGATCTAAATTGATATGGGTTTCATTATGCTTAATTTATATATCTATGAAAATTATTAGTTGTGGATATGTTGACGATGTAAAAATATTACATCGATTGTGATACCTGAAGGGTTATTTTTATTAATGATGATGGTATTGAGAATCACTTTAGATGAGACCATAATTTAAAGTCTAATTAATATTTCTTTTTGACCTAAGCAGTTGGAACTATGTAATTCTAGTTTCCAGCTTTAACGTTGTAATAAGTGGATAAGATTGAGAATTGTGAATTTCCATAATTTTTTCATCTATTTTCTGATGTTTTTTCCAATAACATTTCAAGGTTTCCACCCAAAATAGATGTGGAGTATATGATTGATATCTAACCTATGAATAAAATAATATATCATATATTTTATTGGATTTAACCAATTGAGTTATGGGAATTGAAATTTTTATTGGAATAGTTGGCAGACAATGGGTTCATTTGGATGAGTATGTATCTATGAGACACACAAATCTTGTTTGTAAAAAAGGTAGTAGCATGTATTTATATTTTTTTAGATTTTTGTAAGATTTACCAAGTTAAGATAAATTTTTAGTATCCACAAAAATACATTTAAACCTGTTTCTTCAATTAAGGGGATCCATGTGTTTCACTAAAATTAATTGGTTATCGGGATATAACCAATTGTGGGTTAGAAATGAGGATATCCCAAAAATAGATTTCGGGAGTATAAATATTCATTATGAGTGCATGGTAATGCCTTTTTGTCATGTGAATGGACCAAAATAAATTATGTAATTGATGAATCAGATATTTCAATGGTATATAATTTTTTTTGTTGAAATATTGGAATATTTATGGAAAAAGTATGAGCATGTGAAATAATTGGGGATAGTATTGGGGAGATTATAGTATCCTTGGTTGTATATCTAACATTCAAAGTGTAATTGTTTTAAAAAAAGAGTTATTTTTCCTCAGTCATGTTATCTTATTAGGAGTTTTTTCTGTGAATATAAAAAATATAGAGGTTATGGTACCATATAAACCACAAAATATTTTTTTAGATATGCAATTACTGTAACATAGCAGGTTATTACTATCATTTTTTTCATGATTTTCAATGACTATATTTACCAATGATTTCTTATTTTAGGAAAAATGTTTCATTCCAATGTAATTAATAATGTTATAATCTTTTAAAAAGATTAATGTTATCCTTAAATAAACACTAATATTTATACTTCCGGAATCAACATAGGGTTATGTGGTATATTTTGATGCAATGGGATCGAGGTTGGGTTGTTTTATCATGTAAGGATATCGTGTTTTTTCTTATGGCTCATGGATGTTATTGATACAAGAGAATAACTATCTAACATAAGGCTCATTATTTTCTATTTTATTCTAATCTTTGAATATATGGAAAATTTGCCTCTTTTTTGAGAAATTCTACGCATTTACGAATAATGATATCTTTAAACACATTTCCTCACAAATATATTTGAATCTTACATAAAAAACATAGATGGAGTATCTCAAAATGTTTAACTTAAACTTGATGTGTAAAATGGGTAAAGGAAATTCAGTGGAAGATTCATTAATAATAAATTCATATAGTAAATTGTAAAAAGTTACTTTAGATCAAATTTATTTGACGTAAATGATAACCAACATGGACTTGGATTATAAAAACTAAGGCAGTGAAGTGATTATATTTTCAGTTTATTTGGGTCTTGATTTGGTGGAGATTGTTTAAGAGGCACAAACCTCTGATTCATAATGTGTTTTTGTGAGGTCCTAACTCAATTTTGGGGAGACTAGGTAGGGATATAAGCTATATGGGTGTTTGTTTTGTGGTTTCAAGATCATATGGTTATACCATTAGCTTATCCAGAACACCTTCTTCATGATTACCACAATTCGAGATGGGTTTTTCATACTGGAATATAGAATATGTATAATTCAATGAAAACATTATTTTTGTGGGTTGAAATAAAAAGAAAAGTGGTTGATGTTTTTACATAATCCCTCAAATTTCATTAGGATAAGGAATTACAGCAGCATCTAGTGGTAATGTGGTAGTCAATACCTATTTATATTTTGAAATGGGAACATATAGCTATGTATTTTGTGATAAGATTCCCCAGGATGGTTCAGAAGAAGTATTCAATAATGGTGATAGTGGACCAACATAAAAATGGATCATTTCATCCTTTTTCATCAATATCACATAATGGAATATGTGTCTAAAATATATATCTGATAAGTGGAAAGGAGTCATGGAATACCATCTTGGATGGTTTCATATTGAGCCCCTAGTTTATGTCTAATTTTTGTAAAGCGATACTGTAACCACTTCTGAATCAGTGGACAATGAGTACGATGTATCTCTATAGATGGGTTGGCAATCTAAAAGGAAGATAAAAATGTCTGAATACATTTGTAGGGATTTTTTTAATGGATCTTGGTGGCACATGTGTTTTTCACATACCGTTTGTAGTTTTCTAGTATAAAAATGACTATAACACCTCGATACATATAGATACTTTCAAAGAATTGTATGGGTATTTTTCATTCTCTATTTTGTTGTGTGGAAATATTTGTGACTTAATAGATTGTACTAAACATTCTACAATAGACAACTGATAATATTCAGTTCATCGGGAAAAGGATGGAGGTGGCTCAGGGCTGTCAAAAAGCATATGTTGATCATCATCAACAATAATTATCATTTTTTAGAATGATCATGTGTTATTGATTGTCTCTCTAAGGATTGTTCATCATCATTTTTTGACATAGGGTAAGTTATATCTTAAATACATAGGACCTTTTTAGATACATGAACTGGTTAGTGAGTTGTCATATTAGTTGGATTATCCACCAAGGATTAGTTCAATGCATAATGGTTTTCAGGTATCTCAGTAGAAGAAATTCCCAAATAATAATGGTACTTTGATATAATAAGATAAAATTGGCTGAGATTCAAATGAAATATTGGTTTATGTGGAAGTGCATATTTTGGATAATAAAGAGATAGTAGTGTGTGGTAAAAGCATCCGTTTGGTACACATTTTATGGAAATTTGGTCAGATTTATAAAGAAAATTGGGAATGGAAAAAGGACATTCTCAAGAAATGGCCTGAATAATTTTAGTACAATAATGGTTTCATATTTTCTAGGGATCAAAATTGCAATCATGGGGATAATTTAGCAATCTTGGTATTAGGTAATTAACTCATTATTTTTTTATACTAAGAATATATGGTTATTTGTTTTTGTTTTGGATGTTTTGGTGGAGTTCTTTAATGGTTTGGGGATTTTCTAGAGGTTCACATTTTGATAATGGTAAGTAGAAAAGTGAAACACCACCATGAAACTATGCTAGTGGAAGTATAGGTCATTGGTAAGGAACATGTTTGTTCACTATTTTTCTAATCCGTGCGGCCACCGATGAGAAATCATGAAAAGTGGAACATAAGGGATGACCACATTTGAGACTTGTTTTTTCTATCCGTGTGATCTAAAAATGAAATTGGTGTTTGTAGGTAGTGCCTAGTGCATGGTTTATGAACAATTTTCCAAACCATGCTCTTAAACCATGTAGTTTTAAAAATTTCATCTAGATTTTGTGGATCTAATCTGAATTACCATATAATCCTCTCATTTCTCCCTTAATATGACAATAACTTAAATTCATCTCCCTCCCAAGGATGTGGAGACATATCCATTCGATCCTAGAGTAACACATTGATGAATTTTTTTGCGTTGGAGAATAGATATGGTGGAAAGTGGTCGTTATTTGTGGGGTTCCTTATTTTTCTTCTTATTCTAATTTTTGGATTCATGGATATAATCCATTAGGTATATATACATGTTTTTTATGGAAATAATGATCATATATGGTTGTTTTGTGAAAATAAAACAAGTTCTTAGATATCTTTCAGAAAATCTATGCCAAGTTTGTTGAAGAATTTGGTCATTATTCATTTTCATATTAGTTTGGGAGATAGGTAGCTTCCTCTTGAATTCTATTATTTGAACATGAAGACTAAATTTCAAATTGGTCTTATTTGATTTTTATTTTTAAATTATGTGAAATTTTGGTTAGAAACTTTTTAGTGATAGCTTTTGTAATTGTAAAAATAATTTGTTTTGTTGAAACATAAATTTATAAATTATTTTTGACATGATGCTTATAAAATATTCATTTTATTTTGATACGTGTAAAATTGGTTGTAAAAGTGTTTTCAATGTAATTATTTTCTATTGAAATTGTTTGGCATAATTGGTTTGGTGTTTATTTTGAATAAATGGTTGGGAGTGAGTTGAATGGAATGTATAATGGTCCTAAAGTATCCCTATAAAAGGAATTTATTATGGAAGTAATGTTCCACCATCAATGGTAACATCGAGCTTGACTATGTGTTTGTGTGGTTGGGTGGAATGGAATGGGTTCTACCAAATGTATTTGAGAAATAATTGTAATAGTTTGTTCGGTTTCTTTCTATGGGAAACAATTTTAGAGGAGAAAACTATTTTGGTTTGGAAATTATATTTGAATTGATATATACTAATTTAAATTTGGTTAAAAATTGTTCTATATTAATATTATATAAAGTATTATCCTAGTGGTGTGGGTAGGGAAGTCATCTAGGTAAAACCTATTCAGTTTTATACACACACATTTCTTAGAATCAATGGTGCATTTGTAGATATTTTATTTTAGGATGTTGTTAATGGAAGAGTATTTTATTTTTTAGAGATTCATCTGGATAATTTTTAGATGGCTTGTGGTGTTAGAGCTTAGAGCGTATTGGGAGATGTGGAGTCTACATCTTTGGTTGTCTTTGAGTCATTAGTTTTGGTTTCGATTATGTACTATGATATGTTTCTTGGTTCTAGTTTGGTTTTTTGGTTAGTAGGTATTAATTTTATATGTTTTTCATTGAAATAAGGTATCATATAGAGGTTTTCTTGTATATTGTTACACTGGTTTTGTTGTTTTTATTTTGAAAGGTAAATAATCCCTCAACTATTATGAAGCCCTTGGAATTTATTTCCAGTAATTTGTGTCTTAGGGATGTCACATAAGGCCAATTATTTCTCCCATTACTTCTCAATCCAATGAAGATGGGCGGTATGATACAATTTCACAATAAAGTGATGACTAGGACACTCATAATGTGGGGAGTGTCACATCGGTTAGGGTTATCGTTACCTTCCATGTAGAATGAACAAGCCCATAAAGTTCCATTTCAAAAAGGTCAGAACCTCATACAGAAGATGGTAAGCGTCATTAATTATTGAAATCTAGAAGAAATTTTGTGAGTATGGTAGTTGTTTCATAAATAATTGCATACTGAGGTGCTCAGAATTTGAAGAGTTTTTCTAAGGGAGCTCCTGGTTTGTTATAAAATAATATGACCTGTTGCATTGAAATCTATTCCATTCTAATGGATGAATCATGGGAGGGTGATTTAGGTATTGAGCATAGGGTTACAAGATTTTACACCCTTTATTCTAATTCGGATTTGAATTTTACCCACTCCAAATCAATTTTTTCTATTTGCATAAAACCCACTTGGAAAAGTGGGAACCACGTTACACCATACGAAACCAGAAATCAAAAGCTGGGTCCAAATTCAAAATTAAAAACAGAAAAGGCACCCCCACGGGGACTAAATCTCGCAAATCATGCACCGCCGGTAAACTCGTTGACCTCGTCATTATCAAAAAATAGTAGACATCATCACATCGTCACCATCCCTACAAAATATCGATCCATTATCATGCCATCCTCTCAACACTGTCATCGCAGTCACTACACCCATCACCGAAAAACATAACCACCATCAAACACCATACCAAGAGAACATCTTTTATCATCCACACCATCCAAATACCACACCAGAACTCTGGAGACAGTCAGTTGTCATCCCCCAAAACACCCAATTTACAGAACAAGCTCACCACGTGAGAACGATCAACAAGGTTCATTGTTGGAGAAACATCGATCAGATCGAGCAGATCGACCAAAGTAGAAGAATCATCGAACCTTTATAGATGACTTGAGGAAAAAATCCAAAATAAACTGAAACAACCCAGTGACAATGCCAAAACCTAAACATCAATGAAGAAGAAACAACAAGTATGTCGTGCGAGGGGCACCATCAGCTATCAAAACATACCTCCCAAAACCTCTGAGAAGACATCGCTCTAGATCTGACCAGGAGATGAGCCGAGGGACTTGAATATAATGTTACGCACTAGTATTATGGGGTTCAATTTCAATAACAAGTCAGTGATTGGTTATGTGTGATCCGAGCATTAAGGGTTTATGTTTTATGCTCATAGACATGATAACAAAGAGAATTTATTGAATTAAATATGGTTCCCATATTGAGGTTTACCATGGAATTAAATTTTCAGTCGTAATATGGTTGAACCATGGTTGAATTTAGAAACCCACGATCAATAGATACTATGCATGGTGTTAATGAAGTAAAATAAAACCTGTCATCAATGGACCATGGTTCAAAATGTTCCACAAAATTCATATCGATAACATGTTAGTGCACTCTTAGTATTGTGAAGTGTATTACCAATATCATGAAATAATCCAGAGTACATTGATCACGCATTATATATATGGAAATATGATTAAATTGAATTTTTTTATGGTTTGATGACTGGTTCCATGGTATTGTGCTCAGGGTGAAGTTTAAGGAAGGCATATCATGTTGATTCCCACCATGTCCTTTTTGAGGTACATCAT
This sequence comes from Viscum album, assembly GCA_963277665.1. Classification (NCBI taxonomy): domain Eukaryota; kingdom Viridiplantae; phylum Streptophyta; class Magnoliopsida; order Santalales; family Viscaceae; genus Viscum; species Viscum album. The sequence continues at coordinate 106,231,962 of OY728159.1, forward strand.
CATATGAGAAGATTCTTGGTGGTTGATTTTATACATTAAATGGTTTTTTACATTTTCAATGCTCTAAGGAAGTTAAATCTGGTATAGATGGAGACGGTACAATCTAGAGACATCCCTGGATTTTGGGTATGGAGTTTGATGAGTGTTCTCATAGTGTTCTTGTGGTTCTTTGTTGAACGAATCATATTTTTGTGGTGATGTTTGTTCAATCTAACATTCATTATTAAGAATATTCATCTAGGGGTAATTCAACTAGATTTATCTAGAAAATACACTTCGTGTCTCTATGGAACTACAACATACCTATCATGGGTTATGAAAAGATTAAGGTACGGTATTTATGGACATTTCAATGAAATCCAAAGTGACCAATTTGAGTTGGGTCAATCATAATTTCCCCATTGTGATAACTTCTGTACTGAATTATAATTCCAATTAATGTAATCATGAGTATTAAGTTAAGGAACATTATATGATAATCGTTAAAATGATACAGGCATACTATGGTAGAAAATTCTAATGATTGTTACATGAAATTGGTCATTCAAACAAAAGGACCTATGGTGTAGAGTTTCATAGACCATGAAATGGAAGATACAATAACGTTATCATGTCTTGGGTGAGATGATATCTGGTAAGAACAATATTAATATTTTAGTTTTGGATATGAGTGTCAGCCTGAGTTTTAGCATCAAATGTAACGTGTGATTAATGTTTCCCTTTCAAGTTTCGTTGGTGTGTGAAACACAACACTATAGTTTGAGCATAAATTTAAAACCCAAGTTTTCAAAGTGAATTTTTCATTTTTCCTCAACTATTCTAAATTATGAGAAGTTTTAAGATGGGGATATTTTAATGCCTTGTGTTTTGGATCCAGTTGGAATTTCTTAAGGAATTTTAAATTCCAATTTTTGGGGGATGAATTAATTCTTACGTCAATATTTGAACCATAAATAAGATATTTGGAAAAAAATAAATTTTTTGACGTGGTTTGTGTATAAATAGTTGTCTTAGTTGTCATAATATGTTTCAGGAGAATTAGACTCTAAATGATCTTGTTAGTGAAAGTATACCTAATTGCAAGTTTGGAACACAGTTAGAGATAACAGTGTGGTTCAACTCGGTGAAATGTTTCCTATAGGGATACAATTAGACTAATGATGTGTGGTGGACAAATATAAACAACATGAACTTATATTTTTTCACATGGATTTTCAAAACATGCATGACAGGTCACATTTCTATGAAGAATGTTGGAAATAAATTGAAGATGTGGTTTCATGGCTTGTGAATGGTTTTTCAAACCATGGGACTAGCTATGAATAGAGATATGCCACATTTATTGTATCCTATAATGGGATATTCATGGTTTTCTAAACCTGTTCCAATTCATATGTATCCAATTCCCTTTAGAAAGTTTAACATCATGCCTATCATACCGTTTTCCAAACTCTTTGGCTCATTAAAGATGGGTGACATTCCAATTTTTTGCATGCATTCTAATTTTTTCTTATCTTGTTTTCCTTAATTATTCTTCCACATACTACAGGAACTCAAATCCTCCATTTTTATCTTCTATAAGATACTATTTATCTCCCTCGTTCTGCTTTAAAATCAAAATTTGTCCTTCTCTTTGGATCTATATCGATATGCACCTGATTCCACTCATAATTTATTTTGTTTCCCCTCACTATAATGAATGTTGAAACCTTATGAGGTATTTAACCCTATTTTCAATGAGTTTATATATTATTTTTATTTATCATGAACCAAATTAAATCAAATTTTAATACTAGGAGACTGGATTTTTCTAATCATGAGGATGGTGGTTAATTACTTTTCCGTAAAATTCATTCTTCTTAAATAAAATATTTTCATTGTGTTTCATGCCGTAATTTCCAAGTGTTACTGTGAATTTATGAAATATGTTATATTGAGTTGATTATAAAACAAAAATATTGTTATTAGGAATTGTGAATTTTTTGAGGTAATAACCTCCACCCAAACAACCATTTTTGGTGGGATCATTCAAATTCTAATAAATAAAGTTATTTCCTTAAAAATAAACCACCCCTTGGATTTAATGAACATAATTATTTCTAATTAAGTGTTTTAATGAATTAATTAGATCATATATATAATGTATACATGATTTTCCATTCATTTTCATTTGATAGTTAAATACCTAAAAAATTAAAATAATATTTCATGTGGTGTAGATATCTTCATTAGACCACTCAACATATTATAGATATTATCGACTTATGGATAAAGTGCCAAGTGTTTTAAATTGAAGTAATGGTGCGTGTATTTTCATTAATAAACATAATTTTCCAAGTTTAATAACAAATTAATTATATTTTTTTTAATTTTCTTGGATATTTCACATGTACTAGGTTTAATTAATAAATTAAATGAGCTTGAAAGTGATACACCCTTATAAAACCTAGGTTTCCAAAGTAGTAATTTCTTGGACAAGATCATAGGTTGATTGAATTGTGTTATAAGATGAGGGATACATAGGTTCTTTGTAATGAATTTAGTTGATAGTATCATAGGTTAAATGAATTATGGTATGAATTGAGCAATACTTTATTTCCTTAAGACAAAACACATTGGTTGGAATCATAGGCTATATAACATTATATTACGCCATCAGAAATACTAGGTTCCAAAGTTGATTACCTTGGTTTAGATCAAAGTGAAATGCTGATATAATATTACATGTGTGATGCCAAATTATCGACGTGGTATACCCTAGAAGGTCTCATATGTTTCCTGTTTTATACCATACTATGAGTGATACATGGGATATTATATGGAACACCTTTTAGGCTGGGTTTTTAGAGTATACCTAGAGTGATACCTAGGTTCCTTTTTATGGAACTCCTTGGATGAGATCTGGATTACAATTATTTAAATAAATTGATGCATCTTCCAATTAAAATAACATACTTAGATTTGGTCTAGGATTTACAGGCTTGATCTCCCAGTTATACTTCCCACCTAAGCATTTATTCCTTGAGAATTAAGAAAATTTTATGATTATCTATGTATGATTTCAGAATACAACATAGGTCCTAGTTAATATTAATTGTATATATATTTGAAAATATTTGTTAATATTTATAATATTTTTATATGACATATATGTTTTTATAAATATATAATGACATATATTTAGAGACATTCTATCTCGGTTCGAAGAATGTATGGTCGGCTAGGTGCCCATTGAGAAACTTGTGGCCGACTTAATTACTTTTATATATGAACTACATTTGTATTATACCTTCACACAACATATGTTACATTAATAATCTATATTTAATCAAAAACTATTTCTGTTTTCCTATTAAATTTATTTTACACAATGTTAAGGCTTTGTTTTGGTATATGAATATACCTCTAGGCTACAAGTTGGGTTCTAGATTGTGTTTTCTTGCTGTTATCTTCATGGGCTAGGATAGAGTACATGATCAGAGGACTAAGCTAGTTTATGTGATGCCATTAAAGATAGATCATGATTATTTTATTTTAATTATTTACATTTTATTCATATGTATTCCTACTACATTGATGACTTGTATTATAGTTATAGAATATTCATGCATGATCATTCATTTATTTATAATTGACTCTTAGTTGTTAATATATTCTACTTACTTTATTTCCGTTTGATTCCTCTATATATATTACTGAACTAAAGGGTATATTATCCCCCATGTACCACCTTTATGCCCTCACTACTAGTCGGTAGCCTCTGGTATATGGGCATGCACACTTGAGGCCATGTTGAGAACTAGCTTAGAGCACCATTTTAGTTATTCATTAGTTATGAATTTAAATAATTGATTCACTTTTTTTGTATCCCTGGCCTGATTAGTAACCCAAAAATGATATCAGACTAGGTTCCACTAGTCTTAGTTGCAACTGCCCATACGCCAAAGGCTTCTATCTCACAATGGGGCTATAAATGACCATCAAGGGGAGAGTATACCCTCATGGGAAGAAATAATACTAGTTCGAGTAAAATGATATTTAAATTAGTGTAAATTATAAGACATAGTAGACTCAAACTATATCCTCCATTGGTGAAAGCATATAAAATATCAGATAAATAGTGTAAGAAATAAATAAATAGCATAAGCAATAGATAGTAAAAAGATTAGCATGCCGAACACCACTTTTAGCTACCACTATAAAGCAATGTAATCATGAATTTTTAAACAAGACATTCATGTCCAGAACAAAAGGGTTCCTTTGGATAACCATTATAGCTAAATACTATATATAAAACAGCATACTAAAACAGAGAATACACTTATCAAAAACTCTTGCTAGGCATGTACTTAATGTCAATGCTAATTCCAGGAAAGAAGATACAAATATCTAGCTCATAAGGCTTGTCTTGTACCTGTATGTAGATTCAAAAAGTCTATATGAATCTTGAAGGACCTATGTAGGGTGGTAGATTAATCTCACAACGATACCACCAATGGTGCGTACCATTAATATAAGTTTAAGAAGGTGTGAAACATAATTAAATAATAAGTATCACAAAGTAGTAAATAAAAACAATCCCATTGGTTCTCAACAGCCACCAAGAAGTGTCACCAACTTTGACCAATGCCAAAAACTCAGAAGTGAAGTGGGTTCTTTTCCCATGTCCCAAGGTACACCTGAAGTAGTACAGTCTAGGTGAACCCTCATGTTCAACCACAAATCATGTAACCTGGCACCACATGCCTCCAGACACATCATGTATCACATAGTCCCGACGTTATTAAACCATGCCCTAAAAATAATATCCTGGTCCCACTGACCCCTACTCTAAATATCACATCATCCCATGGCATGAGTTCTCGAATAACATTGATGTTTTTCCTGAAATAAATATCAAAGACAATTTCCTCAATATATTGAGCCTTATCCCCCTAACACGATAACTGCATCGCTATCAATTAAAGTCTAATCTCCTTATTTGTGTTTTTCTATCGAAAGAAACCACAAACTAGTAATAAATTGGCGAAAACTATATGGGGCCTCTTCCCAGATGAGTGGCCAAACCCCCTCGTCAATGCAGTCCTCATACGTTCACTTGAATCAATCAGTGCTTTGACCATCATGGGTGAGAAATAATCACCAAGAAAAGAACCTAAGCCACACTAACTAGCACCTTGTTCCCCTACGACCATGTCACTCAAATATAATAGTCATTCCATCTAAGTATCATGGTCCAATCCCAACCAGAATGCCTTGTTTCCTTGATTTAACTTCCACGACACCCAGTCCTGATGCCCAATCCATCCCAATATCATCTTAGGCCATAACCACAAAAACCCTAAGAGTCTCATCACATGTCATTCAAGAATTTCATATATATATATATATAACTTATGAAAAATACATTAAACAATAAATTAAATTAAATACAATTGAATTTAAAAATATGAAAATCCCAAAAAAATCATCATGGAGGTCTTGGATATCTCTAATTAGATAAATATAGAAAAAAAAATTAAATTAATCAATTTTAAATCAAAAAATAACAATTTATTTAATTTTGGAACCCCGACCAAAATACCCCAAGTAGCTACAACCTCTAAACCGACCTGGCTCAAGTGAAATAGGAATTCTGCCTATCCAATGCCATCCCACGGTTGACAAAGTCATTTCGATATGAACCATGAGATACAAAAATGACTTGCTCAAATAACCCCAACATTTTCTAAAATAAAAACCATTGAAATTTCCTCAAATATAAATGTAATGTATTCACCACCTACCTTAGAATCATATATGTAGGCATATCTAATATCGAAATCCAATTCAAATCTGATAAATTTAGATCTTAATTTTCATCATATATAATGAAATTGGATTGAATGGAAATATTGGTCTATAAGAAGATATATTAACAAAGAATATGTATGCATAGGGTTTTCCTTATCGGTATGGTCCTACAACCACTAATAAATGGAACAATGAATGACTAGAATAGGATAGGGAGAAAATAAGTTGGAAGGAGGAGAGAGGGTAGTTATCCCCCTATAGTAGAAACAAAGAAGAAGAAATAGGGGATATGAATGAAAAAAATAAGAAAATAAAAAGAAAAAAAACTGGAAAGTGGAATTTACTAGGCTATATGGTTTACCCGTACTATTAACCTACACAGTTTTCCAAACCATGCAGTAACCATGTGTGTTATAGTGTTGAGGTGCTACCCAGGTGGTTATACACATGTGGTTTATTGCACATTTTTCACAAATTATGTGCAAATCAGGCGGTATCTGTCTACAACTTCTATATATGAGCTTTCATGGCCTTACGCCCCACATTAATAGTTTACTAAAATAGTGCAGAAATACAAAACATGGACCCACAGTTACTGAGAAGGGGTTGCATGATTTACCCTACATCGTGCTTCTTCAACAGGAAACCCAAAACAAGAATCTTGGCCCCCCACGCTCCCAAAACCAGACTAAAACACCCAATTCACTCTCCAAGTCTCTAGACTAACCCAAAACCATCATATAAAGCCAACAGAACTCTTGCAACTGATTTTGAATTAATGAAATTAAAATTGGTGTAGCCACTAATTAAAAAGTTCAAATTGGGAGTAGTTTTCAACCAGACTGAAAAACTCAAGATGTTATAATCTCCCCACGTTAACATAGCTCATCCCTGAGCTATCAAAAAAACCTTGTAGGTGGTACCATACATACCCATCCTGATAAGAGAACTTGGACAACCCCGATCATAAGGGTTCATGATAGATTCTTTAAGGGGATCCCAACTATATGAATTTCTTAACTCTGAACCTTCCAAAACAAAAGGTAAAATCAATCAAAGTTCCATAGGCATATTTCCTAGACCATGGTCCTGTCGTGATGCGTGGTCACTCTCGTACATCATCAGGTTCTCCTGGGTTGCTCTCGATGTGCAAAAATAACATCGTGTACTGCCCTAGTGCACACCAAGAGAGCATGAAAAACATGGCGCAATTAGGTCCTATATCCCATGGATGCTCAAACAATCCCAGATACCTTGAATGTCAATCAATGTCTGTATCCTCAATGCCTCAATTCCCAAGGCACCTTAAGTAACATGCATCCCTTATATTCAACGATTACCAAACACCTTGTAACTCACATCAATCTATTCTCATGATCCTAAGAACCTCATATATATATATATATATTACATTATATAATATTATAACCTACTAAAAAACATTTAGTCATTCCTTAATATCCTATGCACCCAATCCAATAAAAAACATGCCTCATTAAGTCATTTCAATAGAATACAATTTTAAATTGCGGCCATGCCCTTGATTTACCTCTGACCGTTGTCGAATCACCATCACGCTCAACCAATGGCAGATCCACAACATGAACTTGTCCTAGAACTCTTCTACTTGAAGCATGTGAACCCTTTAGTGTTGCTCCATCCACTAGACACTTACCCCAGGATTGGGTCCCACTATCACTACCACATCCTTTGTGTATATCTAAACATCTGATACCCTCACCTGGTACTGATCCTAAACCGATCTCTAAATCTTGTGCTTTCCTCGGTCCCCATCTTTCAGCTATCTTAGATGGCTTCTTATAGAACCTCTCATGGTTTTCAACCTATACACATGTCTGTAACTCCATTGGAGACCAAACACATTGATTATGGACATGTACTAGCTGCCCACATAGGAAGAAATGAACTACAGTGCAACCACGAGGTGCTCTAGCTCAGTCCTTATACTGACTGACCTACTAGAAATCATCCCGGCCTCATTTCATTCCATCTAATCCATCACATGAAGTCGGTGTCTGGCTCAAATGGTACATGTCTGCTAGGTTTCCCTTAGCTTTTAGAACCTGATTCATTCCCTCTTAAAATGAGTTCAGTGTAATGTTTTTTACCTACACCCAAATGGCGTTCTATAATCCATCTTCAAAGTGACACTACCTTAAGGTTTCATCTCTTACCAAACCATGTGTGACACCATAAAATATAGTGAAGGTACCTAGATAGTAATGACGGACATGTCACCCATCTAAAGGCTGAATAACTACCCATCTCTTTCCACCATCATCATATCGGGGAAAATTTCTTAAGAAAGATGGACTCAAAATCCTTCTAGTCTAGTTCCCCATGTCTACCAGCCTAAACATTTACATCCCACCAATGCTTAACTGGACCCTTGAGCATATACGTCACTAGCTTGACCCTCCTCCTTTGAGACATCTCTAGCTTCTGGAGGATGATCTGCATTCTCTCTATATAGTTCTCATCCACCTATGGACCACCCTCACCTTGTAAAAGTGGTGGGTGGTGCAATTGGAACTCCCACATAAAGTAAGATATAGATAGATCTCCTCCTAGAGAACCTCTATAGATCCCCTATGAGACACGTACTTGGATATATCAGAGCTTCTCATCAAGATACATCCTTGAAAATTTCAATTCTAGAAGGATCCCTTTCGATACCAGATCCTAAACCAGAGAATGTACTAGAGGATCATGGTATGCCTGACCCTCAGTGGTATGAACCTATCTGTGCACCTGTGGAACTATATCATCACCCTCCTGATGCTACATCTGAGCCATCAAGTAGGAACCCACTAAATTACATAAATGATCAGACAACCCACGTATATAAAACAACGTATATATAATAAAGATAAGGAAATCAGTAAAAAGATAGTGTACAACAACTACCCTTACTCTGCCCTATTGCAGCCAGGCCCCACGACATCCATGTCTCATGGCCACCTTACATGCCCCAAATAGAGAAAATTATAAATGTAACCTCGGGCCATGCTCTTCTTGATAACCCAAATTTCCTCAAACTGAAGACTTAATCACTAAATCCTAGTGAACTAAATTTCCTCATCCATAGTACATTCCTACTCCAATAAAATCCAGGCCCATTTCTCATGCCTCATGCAATTTCTTATATATACAATGCATGAATAATCAATTACATATCATAATGAAATTCTCACATATCATGAAATTTGATATATATCACATGGTATTATCACTTTACATGGAATCATTTCAACTATAAAATTCAGTACCCTAAAATGTTCTTATCCAAATCCAAACCAAAACAAGCATCACAACGCCCTTCCCATACAGGAAAATGGGACCATATCTCATCCCTTACCGCACTGGTCAAGGAAAAAATATCATAACCAAAACATAACATTCAAAGTGATATACTAATATGGAAATCATATAAACTCTAATATGATAAAAATAGAACAAAATAACCCACCTAATATAAATTAATTTTTCCATCATACATGGGGCTACAGGAACTCAGGAATAGGTTCAAAATCTAGTTCCAAACATTACTTAATCTCCATTATAGCATAAAAAATAGTAATACCAAGATAAGAGTTCATGGAAACACCTATAATGCCCCTTATAGAATCCCCAACCTAATTAGCCACCTGAACAGCATTGTCAGATCAAGCGCCACTTGCCATAGGCACGCCTCCCCGTATGCCAAAGGATGTCGACTAGAAGTGTGGGTATAAAAGACAACATATAGGACACTATACCCTCATGGGATGATATAATATTCTTCCACATAATAAGGTATATCTTGAAGTGGAAATTATAAGACTCAGTAGACTCAAACTAGGCCAACCATTGTTGGAATCACATACAATATCAGATAAACAATGGAAGAAATAAATAAATAGCTTAAGTAGTGAAAATTTACCAAATCATCATGAAAAACACCACTTGTATCAACTATTAAATAACCAAATCATGAATTTTATAATAGGAAATACAAGTCAAGTACAACAGTGTGACCATGGATAAATACTGTAACTACAAACTAATACAAAATAACATTCTAAAACATAAAATAAAATAAATAGAAACTCCAACTAAGCGTGAACTCAAGGTACACACCTACTCCATAAAATAAACTACTAAGATTTAGCTCCTGAGGCTAGTCCACAACCTATACATAAATTCACAAAGTCTACCCGCATCCCAAAGGACCCATACTATGTCTGATACAGATCTCCAAAGGATACCACCCAATGGTGTGTACTAAGAATATATGTTTAAGTAGGAATGTATAATATTTAAAAATTCAGTATTATAAGGAGGAAAAAAAAGATAACCACTTTGGATCCTAATAGCCACTATGAATTATCACCTGCTTCATCCAATGTTGTGATCTCTAAAGTTGAGAGGGTCCTTGGAACACTTCACAAGGTACTTATGATGTTTCACAGTCTAGGTGAACTCTCAAGTTCCACCTAAAATCATATAACATGGAACCACATGCCACCTAACACTCAGTTTCTCACATTGTCTTAGCATCCCAAAGGAATTCCCATGTAATAGTATTGTGGTCTCATAGACCCATGAATGAATGTTTAAGACAGCCCATGGCAGGAAAACTGGAAGAACATTGATTTTTGTCCTCAAATAAATATCCATTTCCATGACCTCAATAATTGAGATCCTCATCCCCCAACCTCATAGCCTCATCATTATCAACCGAAGGATCCTAACCTTCAACATGTCTTTCAACAGAAATAACCCAAACAAATAATACCTAAGAAATAATTATAGCGGGACTTTAGCCACATGAAGGGTCAAACCCCACTCATCAACCGAATTCTGCTTTCTGCACACAACTCAATCGGAGATTTGGCCATCATGGGTGAGCAGTAATCACCAAATAATGAACATAATCCACACTACCCAACACCTTGTTCCTCTATAACCATGTCTCTCATATATAATGGCATTCCATCTAAGTATCATAGTCCATGCCCAACCAAACAGCCTTTCCACCTCAATTTGAGATCCATGACACCCAATACTGATGGACAAGCCATCCCAATAACATCTCGGGCCAAACCCATCATAACCCCATGGGACTCAACACATTCCATTACAGAATTAAATATATATTGAACTTAATAAAAATACATTAAACGAGTAATTAAACTGAATACAATTGAATTCACAATCTAACAATCCAGACATATCATCATGGAGGTCTACAATGCCTACAATTTGTTTAACTAAGATATAACATTTTAAAAAAATCAATATAAATCAACATATATCAAATAAGTTAATTTTGGCACCTTGGCCACAACATCCCAAGGAGAAACAACCTCAATCCTGGCCTTTCTCACACAAAATATGAATTTTTAATTCCCAACAGCATCCCATAGATCACATGGTCATTTTTATATGAAGCAGTAGATACGCAGGGGACTCCCTACAAATAACCAGCTACATGCTAAAAATTATGACCATAAAAAGTCCACAAAAATGAAAAGTATGGTATGAACCACCTACAATAAACTTTTAAATGTAGTCATGTCCAATATGGAGATCTAATTTGAATCTGATCAATATAGATTATATTTTTTGTTGTATTCCCTAAAATTGGATCGTATTGAAACAATGGTTCATATAGAAAAAGATAAAAATATAATAAGTATAAGTGGGGTTATCCTTGCCAGTATAGTCCTATAGAAAGAAACCAATAAAATAATAGACTACATATATAGGAGAGGGATAAAATATTGTGAAATAATGAGAAGGGGGTGGATCTTCCCTAATATATAAAATAAGGAAGAAGAAAGATTGAAGATGAAATAAAAAATAAGAAAAAAATAAAAAAGGGGAAAAGGCGTTTACTAGGACACATAGTTTACCATCATGGTTTGAGAAACCATGCAGTAATCATGCATGATACAGTATTGAGGTACTGCCCATGTGGTAGTACCTGTGCGTTCTACCAAACAATTTTCTCTAACTATGCGCAAACCATGCGGTATCCCTTTTTAACTTCTAAAGATGAGGTCACATGGCCATTCACCCCACATGCATACTTTACCAGAATAGTGTGACAGTTATAACGGGTCTACATAGTTACCCAAAAGGGGCCTCATGGTTTACCCTAAACTGTGCGCCTTCAACCTACAACCCAAAATAAGTCATTTCTCTACCAATACTCCCAAAACCAAACTAAAACACATAGGGCACTATCTAAGCCATTAGAATAAACCAAAACCATCATATAAATCCAACATAACTCTCATAATTGAGTTTTGATCAACAATACAAAAATTAGCATAGCCACTAATTGAAAAGTTCAAATTAGGAGTGGATTCTAATCTAACTAAAAAACACAGGATTTTACAACTTCCAATTTTTTATTACATTATATTATTATTCGATGTCCTGATAATTTCTATTTCATTAACTAAATTCCTGATTTACATTTCCATTACATTCACATTATCATATATATATTTCAATAAGAATATAAATAATAATTTGTCATAATTTTTTAAAAGAGTTTCAAAATCATATCTTATGGAATTATGTAGCGGCAACCAACATGATTATATTTGCATTCCCTAGTTCATAAACTATTTCATTTAACCTTTAAATTATATTCTATATAATCACATATAATAATATTTGTTAAATAAAATAATAATATAAATTAAAACTAGAAATGAAAGAATCAGATCCAAACAATACAAGGAGGAATCATACATCAGCCCCATCCCCAAAGATACATTAAGCAACTCTAGTCATAAAAGAAGAGTTATAGAATGATATTACATATGAGAATAGAAACCCCTACATAAGGGATATATCATCACAACACCAAGACCAAGGAAATAGTAAAGGCATGATTTCTAATGATCTGAGAGAAAAAATCCCCAAAACTACATCTCCAGCACAACGTTTGGATGGTGGTATGAGTTATACATACTATCTGCAATTATATCTCAGGTATGGGTGGGATTACATTGGTTGATTATATGTAAGGAATTATCTGTTGGGACTAATGTTCTTGTTTCAAAAAATAGAATGTTGGTAGTAAAATGCATTCTAGTTAAGGGAGCATCAATAAAGAGAGAATGATGATAGTTCTTTTCATTAAATTTAAGGGGCTAAAAAATGAAATTTTTTAGGTCACATAAGGTAAAAAAAGGAAATATTAAAAAATAAATAATATGAATTTTAAGAGGAAAAATGTTATCCGGAAAGTATCTTTTGTTAATAAATATGATAAACACAAAGATAATACAATAGAGTTGAGAACCCCATGACTCAATACAGGTTTACACTATGTATTTAGCGTCATATTTATCAACAAACAAAATTTTGAACCACCATATTAGAGAAAAATCACTTCCTCCATCATTTTTATAGGAATGATATAGAAGAACAAAGGGAAGAGAATAAGGAAAGAACCTAAGATCATTTATAAAATAGACACAATGAATCAACATATTAACATCCTTATAATGGTGAAAAAAACATTCCAATAAGTCCATTATAATTTTCCATGAATTTATTTGAAAGAAATAAATTTGATTCAAGAAGAATTGTCAACCTATATTTATAGAGGGACTTGACCAACCACTACTATGATGCTGATATTCAAAAAATTGTTGTACTGGCCTTAATTTGATATATATATATATAAGATCCTCAATTCTTAAGATTAACTCCTTCTATTCCCCTAGTGTCCATTTCACCCAATTAAAATCATTTAAACACAACCAATAGAAACACCATGGTATACTAAAATTCCCCTCACTATTTTGGAAGACCAGAAAATCACGGCTACATGTGTTGTGACTTGGTAAAGCTACCATCGCTATTTTCCAACTCACTCACTCTGATCGAATCCCTTGATATGAAAAATCTCTAAAACATACTCTACATATATTTCATGATCCTCTAATTACATAGTTTATCCTCCCCAAATAAAACTCTCTCCACAATAGTGTTGTTTTGTTATCATCATTGTTCTCATCTATTATCTTTGACTCAACTCTACACCTATGAAAGGCCTAAATCAGACTGACAAGAAGATACTTATACTTATTCCCTCATGTAAAAAATAGAGCACCCTTACATGAACTAGGAATACCCAAACACAAGATAGGTTACCTAGACATGGACCCCTAAGGAAATTTTGGTGAGATTGAAGTTGTCCTCATGAAAGCTAGGTGAAATTGATTTTACATTTACATAAAAAAACTAATACCCTTTAGAAATTAATATCTAACCATATGTAGACCATGTGACCCTTATGTGAGTTAGAGGTCCTCCTTCATGCATGATTCGCAAAATTTTGGACCACATTAATAATTTGTCCTTGCATCAAGTCTACCTTTATCCTGTAGTCAAAAATCTAGCATAACTCAATTCCAAACAACATGATGTAAAGGACATAAATATATTGTCTATATGGATACACCTCAAAAAATAGAATAACTAATGACACTACCACATAATGTTCTCTATTATCTCATACGCCCACTAAATACTCACCGACCATTGAGCAATGTGCTTCCCCTTGGATAAATAATACCTGAGATACCCCATAGTATTAAAATGGAAATAGATTAACTCATTAGATATATGGAAGTTTAAGATCTCAAACCTCATGGTTTTATGTCATTATCTAACTCTATTAGGTCACCCCACTCTTATTTTTTTTCAAATAAAGGTTCCAAATTCATAACATTTACCTCAACCTATCTAAAATCCAAATAACTCTCTTTTTGTAAATCTTCCTTTAGGGGATGGTGTCTCCCCATTACTTCTTCATGGTTCTCAATACATACCCAGACTCTTGATAAAGAGACCTAGTATATTTCTGAGTCTTCATACTCAATGAGGAATTTGGGTACTTCCCTCAACTTACTCTGATGGTAAGGAAATAGGGAAAATGTCTGAACCTATTCATATAACTATTTCCAAATTCATCCATATTCTCATCCCATTTTCAAATCTATTTATGTCCCTTCATTTGAATATTGATATTTACATAAGGGATAAAACATATAATGAATATTTCATGAAATTATGACCATGGTACCTAATCTTGGTTTCCACTCTACATCTTATACAATAAATGGGAAATTTGGAATTGAAATATAGCCACTACAGTGACTCATACATAATATAAAATCATTAATAAGTCATAATAAATTTTAACCAATCCAAACCATTCCTTAGATTTATCACCAGAATCTCATTTTTTTAACATTGTTACATCCTTCCACTAAATATTCAACATATATTCACCCCAATATTAAACATTCTCCTTCCAACATGTAACCCACTATTGTATTTTTTTGGGAATATCATAAAGTAATATTATAAAACCGGGTTATATCACATCAGTTGAATCAGAAAATTATTACAGAGGACACTATATTAGTTATAAAATAATATCAACTAGTCACAATATATTTTCCCATCACATCCACCAATAAAAATATGGAACATATTAAATCTAATTATCTACTCATTTTATTGGCACTGGTGTCTTTCTTGACACAATTCCATATAACAAATAATATCCCACCATCACCAGCATCAAGACACCATTAGATCCTTGGGAAAACCTTTTAATTATTCACTATATATTTAAACAATACATGGTTCAAAATAAAAAACATCATGTCTATACCACCCTTGATAAATCATACAATCCAAAAAAAATCATTTTCTATATTGATTACTCATAGTGAAAATTAGTCCATAGAATGAAGGAATAAAAGCCTTTAATAGATAATAATGGGAAAGCTCAATCTTAATCAATTATCATTAAAAACAACCATTTAATTATTATACTAAATTAGATTATACATTATTCATTGGTTCAAGAACAACTCACTACTTATAATTAACAACTGTCCATAACTAGGAATCAAATGCAAACATGCTTCATGAATAACATCGAAATTCCACCAATTTTAGGAAATAATGATAATCAATATATAGATTGAAAAAAAATGATGATAAATCCATCACAAAATTCATATATGGTATTTAAAAAGAATTTTATAATGGACACATGGCATATTTATATTTATATCTTGAAGAGAAGCATAACTCAAGTATCATATGGACACTACATACATTTAACATGTTGTATTGGAATAGTGTATAATTATAACATGCTTTGATCCAATGATTCCTAAATAAAAATAACATTTTTATTAAATAACATTACAAAATATGAGTAACAGATGAGCACACTATTATTAACATGGAATATATGTCAATCAACATTTATATAAGTCATAGAATTATTCTATAAAAATTTATTTATATAATTTATTATCATTCATCATTTATTTTATAGTCACACATTATGTCAATATTTTAATCATTATTTGTTAATTATTTATTTACACATAATAAGCATCTTTCATAGCATTTCATTAAGTCGTTCATCTTAAGGGTTCATTTACTATACCATTCTTGTATGAATTTTAATAAATTTAGGTATGTACATAAAATCAATATATACAAAATGTTATGAAATAGGGACTCATAATTATATAATTCCCTATAACAAAAAATCAAATGCACAACATGCATTTAATTTAAATAACAACATAAATCATGGTATTTATTATAAATATGTAATGATATTTCATATTAATAATGCCAAATATAAGATGTGCTTCCAAAAAATTTAACTCGGATATTCATTAAAATAATTATTTCATTATTATGTAAAAACATTGTATTTAATTCCAATCATAAATCTTTAATATCGTAATTTTACATATATTAAACATTCAGTTACAAATAAAAATGGAACACTAAGGGAAAAATTATCAAATAATTAATTTTACAAGTATGCCAAAAACTAGAATGAATCAATGACAAAAAATTCATGCATCGTGGTTATAAGGATTAAATCATTTCATCACAACTTAGTCTAAATAAAGAAACTAATCATAATAACAAGACAAAAATGCTATCATAGAATGCAATTAATAAAAATGATGCATGATCCCTTATTAAATTTATACCCTTAAATTGGTTTATTTCTACATGAACAATTATAGTACCCAACAAGGTACTTCTGTTGAATCATAGGGGGACTAAAATATATATTTACACATTGATCTCTTCTACTCACATCACATTTTAAGATCTAATGAAAATTCTTTATACTGGAGGAATGAAATCTCTACATGTGACTAACTCTTAACCTCAACATATCTATCCTCTATCAACCCAAATACCGTTTTTCCATAACCCCACTCCACAGGTATCCCTATTATGTCAATAGTGAAGATTGTGATGACCCCAAAATTTCTCCTCTAATAGGACACGGTGCGGAGACCATGGTCTAATTTATTTTTTACAATTATCGACGTAATTGACCTATTTATATAATACAAGAATATAGATATAATACACTAAAACGTTTTGTGTATAATGTAAAATTTTAGATTTCCAAATCATAGATAAACAACATGATACAAAATGATATGAATGTAGATGTTATAAGATCATGATCTTAGCTCCACTCTAGATACCTGAAGAGAATCATTCTCATTCACACATGGCATGTAATATAGAAAAACTCTAGAAACAGTATATTAGTTTGAGAACTTGTGTGTACTTATTAGGATCATATTTTATAAGAAAAATAAGAAAAATCTAAAATCAAGGTTCTAAGAAAGATTTTAGTGAAACAGCTATGTGTGACAAGATGGAAACAAGAGTGGGGTTAATCAAATAATGATGAAGGTGTAACAAAGTTTTCAATCCCAATATCATAACTTTAATCATTATATCACAAATATTTTCAATATCATAGATAAATGTCATCAAGATAGACTATTATAATCAAGATAGATGTCCCACATCATGAATCAAATTCCACCATTTATAACTCAGTATGAAACCATTCCATTTTCAAGATAACACAATCCCCAAGAACTAATGAAAAACAAAAAATATATATAAATAAATAATGGGGGCCCAAAAAACATAAAATGAAATATTTAAACAATCAAGTATGGTTCTCACATGAAACCAGGTGTATCCTATTTGGAGAACCCCTCAAATATTGATTTCATTGACAAACAAGAGAAAATTGTCAAATTTACATATTTTGACATAAAATTCTACAAATATAACATGACACACACTACGTAGCTAACACATTACCATCAAACAATACACCCCATGTATCCATCACATCCACCTCATAATTACTTCCATGTCATCATCATTATGTTCCTTTAGTGTTAGTTTCTAGGTTTCATCAATATATTGATCCAAGAAATATATCACATCGTAAATAATAGAATTCACTGAAAATAAAATAAACAATATGTTGTAAATATACATTATTATGGTAGAGAAATATTTTAGTAGTGGTAAATAAATATCAAAACATATCAACTACTGTCAAGAAAATTCCTATATTTTACATAGGATCCAGTTTTCTATTGCATTCTACTTACAATAATGCACCACATGGTGTCTTTCGTTATTAAAAATAAATTGCCTTGGGACATTAATATAATCAGTTATCATCCTTATTTCCTAGATCAATACCCTATTTTCTCTAACAACCCGTCCCTGATTTCTTTAACTCATTACTAAAATCCCCATTAATGTTCATTTCACCTTTTTATTGATTAATTCATACCTCGATGTAACTTTGATTACACGAATAATATATTCTTACGAATATAGTAATATATATATTTTTCATCAATGTTAATTTAATCATATCACAATGTGAATGATTCAATTAATCTATCTAATTATATTACCAAAGTGCAACACAAATATTTACCAAAACTCTAAACTATATTTTGGTTAAGAATTCATTAATTAGTGATGAGTTATAGAAAACAGTTTTATCTAAATCATTATTTGAATTTCAATATCACACCACATCTTGTAAACTATGACATATACCCCAACTAAACATCCCACCTAGGGTACACTCATTATACTAAACTAACTTCTTCACTACATCCTTAGATTAAATTAAAATTTCAAAAAACATTATTCAAGTCCAACCCTTAAAACCATCCCATTCCCAGAAATAACTTCCCCACAACAACATCTTACAAACTAAGAGGTCACTCAACTAAAAAAACAGAAATAAATCATCCAAAATATATGTCTCAATCCTACTCCTCTCACTTATGTTAGCATCACTATCCATGAAGTAACAACAATCTAGCTTCCCTAAAGGGCATGTAGGTTCTTATAAACTACCCATGGTACAGAAAATATTTCTCATCGAAGGAAAAATATATAGTGGAAATTTTTTGAAGGAGATAATAAAAACATGTCCTTCACCCCAAATTCCATCTAAATGCTTATAATAACATATATTAAAGAAAACTATAATATAAATTAAATTATGAAAATATGGAATCACAACCAAACAATGCTTAAAGAAAGCATACATCAACCCATTCCTCTGGGCTACATTCAACAACATCGGGCACGATAAAAGAGTTATAGAATTAAAATTCATATGATATCAATAACATATCCACCATAAAATATCACCAAAACATTGAGCTTTAAGGGAGACATATGGCATGAATTCGTAAGATTAGAGAAACCCATTAGTGGAAAATTGTCTTATGGTCGTAGGCATATAGCAATAGTCAGCCCCTTGCTGTAGATTTCAATGAGAAAAAGGAACTATCTCCACATTCATCCCAAAAACATGGATTTTCGTAGGCCTATAATTTTGTACCACAATGTCCATCACTGATAGTGGTGGTTGATTTTCATGTACTTGCGTAGAGAAAACTTTTCCCACCTGAAAAGATTATGACATTGGTTTATTGTGGATATAGGTCTTCATATATATATATATATATATAAATATATATTTTAATCTTATAATTTTTTTATATGGAAAATATTGGTATAAAAAGGCATACGCTAATTCAAATCCTTCCACCCACATATTTCTTTTTCCTATTTCCATGAGCATGGAGCCCCTGTAAATTGGGTCCTAGTAATTGGGAATATAGCCATTAGAATAACCTATGGAAATGGGGTCTCAATCTTATATCCAAAGGCATAAAATATGAAAAATATATGAAAAGTAACTTAGATCATGGAAATAATTTATATCCCTATATAGTAGCATTATAGCCATAGGTATGGCTTGTGACCCTAAGTAAATTTCCAACTAGTGAACCCTTCCCTAAAACTATATATACATCAAAATACTAGGCCTGAGGGATGAGTTATACATACTTCCTCTCCAGAAATATTTGGTTGGGTGGGTTTAAAATAGTTTATGTTGTGGGTGGAACTGGCTTATGGGACTAAATAGTGGGTATCAAACAAGATAATGTTGGAAGAACTAATCATTTAAGTGAAAGGAGTTATCTAGCGTGGGAGAATGTTGATAGTTTCAGTAATTCAATAAAGGTACTAGAAAATATAAAATTTTATATTCCATAAATTAACTTATAGGAACCAACAAAATATCAGGAAAAATAATTTCAATAGATAAAGATAATCAAGGAAATTCCTACCTCGAAAAAATTTAATCAATTCCAACATAATACAATATATTCAATCACCAAATACACCGCAATCTCTTCCACAAACCTGTTAACATCAAATTAATCAAAAAATAATAAATATATACCCCCATATTGATGTAACCACTCTACTTCCATAAATCCTAGAATAATTATCCGGAAGTAAAAAATGTGAGAGAAAAAATAAAGGGCATCATATCAAATAATAATTCAAAACCCTAAATCAGTGGATTAATATCCTCATAAGGGTGATTAAATATTCCAAGAAGGCAAGTAAATTTTTTTATATAATAGGAGGAAATAATTAATTTATATCCTAGAAGAATAAATGACTCCTAAATATAGAGGGACTCATTATACCTCGAATATAGAATAGAGATTCTTAAAATCGATGTAGTAGCATTGGTTAAAAGGAGATCTCAAATATGTTACATCCAAATGGTCACCACCTCCTATTCATAGGGAGATATTTTTCCAACTTAAGAAAACATTTTTACCACTAAGGGAAACAAAATAGTTTGGTATAACTCTCCTCACTATTTCAGATTACTAGACAAACACCAAGACATGTTCTATAGTTTGTTGAAGTTACACTATCATTTTTTTAACTTTCCCACTCACCTTTACTCCCTCAATATATTGTACTACCATAACTACCACAACATCTATTTCAAGAACCCCATTATACATAGGTGGTCTCACAAAAGAAAATTACCTCATCCACAATATATATAATCTTAATTACCCATCTCCATAGCTCATCACATGCTCAACACTAGCCCTATATAAAGAATAACTAACCCTAGCATTAATACCATGAGGTAAATGCCATAAAAGGATACATAGAGAACCCCTTCCTGAAATGAAAAATCCATAAATGGGGTATTTTACATTTATATAGAATGAAATTGAACATTTTTCGAAATTGAAGTTAGCCATATGCAAGCCAGGTGAAACCGAGTTTCCCTTTATGTGAAGATAGAATACCATGATGTGACTAATATCTACCTTGACATAGGCTAGGTACCCATTATACAAAGTACAGTTACACATTCACATAAGATTTTCAAACTCCATTACTAACATTAAATAGAATTATGAACCTCGATACTACCATTACACAAAAATCCAAATTTTATAGAAACTCAACACAACAAAATTTTGACCACCTTTGGAGTCCCACTCAACTTCTCATAATCATAGAAAAAAATAGAGGTAATATAATAAGGTTATAATATATTTACATTGAAAATTTATCCTTCCTTTATCTTTAAAATTGATTTAAAATATTCAAATTATAAATTAAACAACTATCACACCAAAAATCTCTCGGTTTATTCTATTTTATTATCAAAAAAATTATCCCGAGTCACAGATCATTAACAACATCATGATATTTACATCCCTGAAGAACAAATCATTATCATAAGATTTAAATATCTACTTAAGTATTCCCCAATAATTATCTATAATTTCTTCATTTAAATTTCTATAATATTAGCCTGAATATATTCAAAATAATCAATAGTATTTCCTCTGAGATAAACTAGATGGTTGTGTGTAATAGTAGCTTACTCTTACAAATCCCTGGAGTACTCCAACATAATCACCAATCTTACAGTGCATCTATAATACATTTCGAAATTTAATACATTATAATCTTCTTGTAATTGTTCAATATATACTAGATTACTCTTATATAAACCACCAAAATCTCAAATTTACACTTCCAACCTCAAAATACTATATTCAGTTTCCAAAATAAACCACATTTTGGGTGACTGGGAACCTTATAAACACCAATACAATATTCAAAAACCTCTATATTAAATATTATTAAACATCATACATCATTAGGAAATTATAAATTCAAAATTGAATATTAAAATTCAAAAATTAAAAAACAAATCGTGGAAAAAACAAGCCGCCGGAGAAACCTAAAGTGAGAGACACCATCACCTCCATCATCACCTCACCGACCTTATCAACTTATCACCATAACTTCAATCTAGTCACCTTCATCATTTCACATCTCGTAAAAACAACTATCGACGTTACCTTTGAATCGTCATCTCATTACTGCCAACCATTCCAAACCAGGATCACAGCGTCACCGAGAAATAACATCAATGCCATTTTCATCTCCAGGGAAAAACCAACACCATCTCTGACTGAGGAAACCATAAACTAGGGATACTCGAACACTAGAATAAGAAATGTGAACAAATAAAACTCCAAAATCACTTCCTTAAAAGTCCTCACTTATGCGACCATTGTCACTAGCCCTCGGCCACAGAACCGACAGAGTACTCCAATCAGAATCCACCAAATCCATCCAACACCATGAGACAAACTCCCAAAACACCTCCTGAAATAACACATTCTATATAACAGATGCATCAAAAAAGCTATATCAAGTACGAACTTGACTAGATGTCATCCTATCATTGCTTATCCTTCTCCTCTATCACCCTCGGTGCAACACAAACACCTCTCATTACATCACCACATCACCAGTCAATCTATAGCCAAACCACTAAGAGGGGAACAGAGCGCAAGAAAACCCCCAATAGAAAACACCCAAAACCACCTAGAAAGAGGTAGAAGGATCGGATTTGGAACCCTAATCGAATCTAGGAGGGAATCTTAAAAAGAAATGTGGAAATCGAAAATTGATACACTGAGGAGATGAATCCCAATAAAAGTAATTGGGGGATGAAACCCTAGATGAGGAATAAGAGAGATGTTCAGGGGACACTTGATAACCAATTCGCTATCCCAAAACCTCGGTGTTCCCATCCCTCTGGATCTGACCTAGAGCAGAGTGGTGGAACTCAAGATCATAATGTGGAATCGAGGCTATAAATGGGCCATCATGGAGCCAAGTTTAGGAGACATAGAACTAGCGAGAGAGAGAGATAGATAGAGAGAGCAATCAAAGCAGAAGATGCCACCAGGGATAAATGAAACCCTAGTAAGAGGAAGATGGAGAGTTGAGATGAGAGCCTGGGAGCTCCCCAAGAAAATTGGGTGTTATCCCAATTTTACACTTCCATATACTTCTTAATTATTTGACATATACACTAAAAACTAGAACTTATTCTTCACTATGAACCAACTAAGTCTAATCTATCAAAATTGTGTTCGTATTTACTCTAATATTTGAGTAATTTACTTTTATATGTCCACTATAAGAATCATAATTAATTTTATACATTTCCTTTTCCATATATACTTCTCTATGTACTCTTATATGTCAACTTGGA
Source organism: Viscum album (assembly GCA_963277665.1). Taxonomy (NCBI): domain Eukaryota; kingdom Viridiplantae; phylum Streptophyta; class Magnoliopsida; order Santalales; family Viscaceae; genus Viscum; species Viscum album. The sequence continues at coordinate 106,255,606 of OY728159.1, forward strand.
GCTTCAAAATAACATTTACATATATCCTTCAAAATTTACAGTTACACTTTTGTATGTGTATTTTAGTCATTCATATAAAAGTGTGAGAACTTTATAAAACTATTTCTCATTTTTAAATTTCTTGAATATATCCTAGTAAAAACGAATTTTGTACTTGATTTCAAGAAGTTTATTTTTATATATTAATTAGTCCTTAAAAATATCAACGACCTATAACTCAAACTTCTCTCAGTCTACTCCCTTCAACATGAAATATATTTATCCACTTAATAGGTAATATACTTTGTATCCATATCATATAAAAACAAATAATTTAACGTAAAAAATTTATCAAATATTGTAACAAATTATCATTGAAATTCTAAAATCATTTTTAATCCTAAAATGACTATTTTTAGTATCAAATTATATTTCAACTGCCTCAATAATTTCTTGAGGTCTTCTTTAATATAAGTTAACTAATTATTCACTAAAAAATTAATTATCTTTGTTAGATTAGAACTCAATATTCTCTAGCGATTATCCTTCTAAGATAATAAATATATGAATTAGCTTTCAGGATTTAAAATATATAGATGGCTACTCACTCTGATTTACATGTAAATTCATTCTTTCCCTCAGGAACCCTTTAATGAAAAACAAAATCTCAAACTCATCATGAATCATACATCTTTTCATGATTTATTCAACTATAGAAATCTATCATTGATTCCCATAAATTATATCTCAATAATAATCACATGTGAAGCTCACTTTTTTAAATTGACATTTTCGAAACATTATATAGTTGGAGCTTCATCTTTGTTTCTGAACTCTTCATAGAAACCACTATTTATACTTTTTCAAATTTTGGATTGATATTTCAGAATATATATATTCAATATCATTTTAATCAATATTTCAACACTTTTGTTCTTTTATTCTAACTCATCCCATATTCACTTTTCCATATTCTCAAGATCTTAATATCTTATTGACAACAACTAAAATCCTCACAATCCATTGGTAGAATTAATGTAAATCAGAACAATATAAATCAACCAATAATAAATAATTTTTACAAACATTACCAGTTTTATTTTACTAATCAATACTTTTATTTATTCATCCATATTTTCCTAATCATAAAATATCATTTTCTTAATTTTGTAACACCATTTCCTATATAACTATAAAAATGAAAAACATAGACAAGAAACCTATAAATCTTCATAATGTTTTTTTATTAAATCATTATTTAATTATATTATGAACATTCTATATTCAACTATTAAAATTCGTTTTTGATAATCAATTTAAATCATATTCATAAAAAATGATCATTAATAAAATAAATGATACTAATCATAAAAAATATCCATTTCTATTTACCAAAATCATTATTAAAAAAAATAGTTATGAAAACACCGATTGGTTTATTATAAATAGAAATATTTAACAAAAATCAACTGCATGGTAATTTTATAGTTCATATACCATCACATGCTCACTCATATACAAGTCACGACCATATGTGACATTATAATATAAAATTATTTTACTACTCATCCTCTACTAGAATTGGTGTATTACCACCAGAGAATTCTGATTCATAAATACCAAAAAATAAATTCCCATATATCCAAGATAAATTGAGATTCTACTATGGGTTTTTTGGCCAGTAACACATATACAAATTTATCATCGTATTTAGACTCTTATTATCTACGCTACAATTTTTAAATTATCAATAATCTATAAAGGAACTGACCAAATACCTATTTGTAACATCTTACCTTGGTATTACTATTCCTATAACATGGTCTCAATCCCCCCCCCCACCCAACTAGAGGCCCGTGACTAGAATCGAGGGTATTGGGATATGTTTTGGGGTCTCATTTTAACTATAATGGTTCATTGAAACATTAAACTAAAAATAAATATCACAATATCTATAAATTTTTATTGTAAGAAATATCAATTCAAAATGATACAACTTATATACCAACATTCCAAAATATATATACAATGATGAGTATCTCAAAAGTGCATCTCATGTATCATTATTTAAACATTTAATCTGAAATAAACCTCTAAATCATATATGAAAGACCCATTCCACATGACACAAAAATCAGAAAAACATTACCCATACATGTCTCCTAACATCATCCCTTGACTATATAGGGATCTTTTATAAGCCTGAATTTTCCTTCACAAAATTGTTACACAAATATTATGTGTATTTACAATAATTGACATTAAATTCATAGTATAAAAAAATATTGTCCCCACTATACTAATAGATAAAATTATGATTATATAAAAATTACATAGAGGTAAAATTATTTAAAAATAATAATTATAATCATGAAAATAAATAATAGGTACCAACTAACAAACAAAAATATATTATATATTCTTTATCCATTGTTGTAATCCATAGATAATGAATCCAAACTCATGGGACCACATCTTCTCATTTGAAAAACACATATAATCTTATCATTGTATATACCAAACACATGGAATTAACATAAATTTCACATCCTCAATTTATCAAAAACCCCTTTTAATGTTTCTAACCTCAAGGAACATAATCAAAAAACATGTTCATTTAGTGATAAACATAACAAAAAATATTGAATCTCAAGCACAACATGTAAAATTCAGAAAAAGTTATTTCACATGATTTCCACCAATTCTATATATATACTTAAAAAATCAAAAATTCTTATACATGAATCCATGGTTTGGAATATAAAATTATTGATCACTTTTATAATATAAAAGTTATTTTTTTTCAATTAAACAAATCTTATAGTTACAAAAAATTATGTCACCGCTTCCCAATTCTTTTACCATTTTATGTTACCTAAACATAAATTTACATATTTTATCACTCATATTTTACCCATTTATTTTTCATAAAGATGATTTAAATAACTCAGTAATGAGCTTCCTAGTTCATTTGATGTGTGTAGTTTCTTAACCAATACATTTATTCCCAAATGAACTTTTTATTCACAACAACTGAGCACAATCTAACTCTTAAAGGTATGACATATTTACATTATTATGTTTCCCAAAACACATATAAATTATCTAATATTCAATATAACATTCATGAATTTACATATCAATTTTAGAAACTTATTTCTAATTAGAACTCCTTATTTTTTTTCTGTTAAATATAATTTACAACCAATGAATTATTAAATAATGATTTCTAAATTTTATCCCCACATTACCCAATTTAAAAAAATTATTGCAATTAAACAACAACTAAAATAAAAAAACAAATCCATTAAAAACATTATAAAAATACTAGAATAGAATATTTAATCATTGAGATATATTTAAATATGTTTAATACATATTTCAATCAGTAATTATACTCATTTTACTAGAAAAAATCATGTAAACAAACAGAACCTCAACAAATTTTAACTCTTTAAACACTTCAATGTTAATATATTTATTGCATTAATATAAAGAGCTATAGATAATTCTTGAAAATAATAAATCAATTTCAAAAAATATATCCCATATTCTATAATATTAAATTAATCATTAATACATAAATAAATTGTAAAAATTATTAATTCATATTCTTCATTATCACATCAAATTTCATGTGAAATTTTATAATTTTGGTAACTGAAAATCTTAATAAAATATTTAACAACACATAAAAAATTAGGAAAAATATTCTATAACCTATATAATGAATTTTCATAATTATAAATTATATAAAAATTTCAATCATATAAATAATGAGAAAATTATATATAGTCACTATTTAAAACAAAAAATAAAGAAATAATATATATATTAGATATTAGTTGATATCTTAAAACCAATAGTTGATTTCCAATATATATCCAACCACTAAATTCTGCAATCCCAGTGGACTTTATGAATTTAATTTAGATTAAATTTAATCTAGAATTGAAACCTCATGACCAATGTAAATAAATTTATGGATTACTTTATACTCATTGAGATGGATCCAATATCACTAACCATGCATCATTGGATAAATAATGTAATAATATATTAACTAGATAATGTTGAATAATTTTATTGATATAGGATAGAATACAAGGGAGTGGGTGTGAGAATAGAAGAGATGGATGAACACTCCATATCTTGCACTAATTTTCAAGAATCTGGTTTACACCATCCCATATTTATTTATTTTTCCAAACTATCCTATGTTTTTAATCCTCAAATTTATTAGTGTGTTTCCACCAACACAAAATAATGTGCATGGCACATTCTTAATCAAGTATGTCTATTAGGTTGGACCTATTATGTTTCTTTAATTAAATTTTTTTATTGATCTTTATAATTGATTTAAAAATTGTTAAAATTTATACATTATTTTTATTATTCCAAAATTGTGAATCTTTCCAATGCCTTACAATTAGAAAATTGAAAATTTATTCTTTATGTATTATAATTCTTATTTATTTCAAACAGAAAATTATATAATCAATATTTTAATTAAAAAAATATATTTTTAATTCCCTCAGACTAATATTAATATCACTTATTATTATCAATATCTTATCCAACATAACAACCCAGAAAATTCAAAACATACCCCAAATTTTAGAATATTTATATTTAATAATTGATATTAAACTATTAAACTAAAACATTTAATTCAACAATAAGAAACATTACATTGTTTTTTTACAAGTTAACAAAAAAAATTATTTATTGATTCATAATAAAAGGGATTCCCTCCTCCCAGTTATATTGTCACTGTGGTAGTACTAACCATCCATAAATTCATCAATATAAATGTTTAAAAACTCCATTGTATAAAAATATTTTAACCCTATTAATATAAACTTTCAGAGTTGACTATTGATTCAAAAAATCATAAAATTGTGATATTTATTAGTTAAAACCAAGAACCAATATATCATTCTTATTATTATTGGTTGATAACACTACTCTATAAACATTATCTTTTTTGTTTCAAGTAATATTCATTACCAATTTAAGACATGATCCAGGATTTTGACTTATAATAAAAATATCATATTTAATAAATTTATAAAATGGTATCACTTTATTAAAAGTTAATAATATAACCCATAAGTGATCCACATAATCCTAGTAAATTTTATAATTCATTATAAGGCCATCAATAAATACAATCATAAATTTATCAACATAATATCAAATGTATTTACTCATGAAATACATAAATATAAAAAAAATCATTGGTTAATCCAAATGACATGAAAAAAACACATCCTATCTGAAACATGATCATTGGAATATCTTAATTATTCTACTTTAATTGATGATACATGACTAAAGGTTAATCTTAGAGAAAAAATTCAAACAAAAATGTTTTCTGAACAAATACTCAGTCTATAGAGGAGGATATTTATTATATAGATGAATTAAAATGAACTCACTGTATTAAATATACAACCTCATTGATTATTCATCTTTTATCATATGTAATATAGGTATACCCGAAGGACATACACTTGGTATTATAAAATCTACTCAAATGAGATCATTCAATTTATTCATTAGTTTTTATAAATCCATTGGTGTCCCATTATATGGAGTATTTTATATCAGTTTGAACATTTACATAAATCAATTGGTGTAACTTTATATGGGGATGGAATCTAAAAAATTAGGAAAACATATTTATCATTTAAAAATGATATTAGGATAGCCTTTATAGAAAAATAAATTTATTTATCCCTATAATAAATATTTACATTGAACTTTGACGGAAAATACATTCCAACTATAAAGTTATGGTCTATAATAAATATGATTATTAGGTTTGTAATATTTTTTTACAAATTAAAATAATTATGGAATTTTTTTAAAATATTTTTTTTTGCATTTTTGTACCCTTTTAAAAATTTTACTAATAATGTAACTTCTAGTTTTGAAATTCTTGATTTTCAATTAAAAGGAATTCTTAGAAATTGAACAATCTATGTTTTATATTTTATTTATTTTATAATGATAATACCTAACACCGTATCATTTGGTTCAAAAAATTTAACAATAGTGATTTTAATGCCATTTCACATTTCCTTGGGTATTTATTTTTGTTTTTTTTTAATTCCCCAATGAACCTGTTTTATTGAAATACTAATTAGAAAAATAACCTTCCTCGTTATATCAAAAAATACCAGCTGTATTGGGAATTCAAAATCATCACTTCATTAGAATTCTCATTGGAAAGCTTGGGTCTTATAGCCCAAGAAAATCTCAATCTATATAGATAAAATTAACAAAAATTTATCACCATCCACTTATCAGAATCAATTTCATGAGTTCTTATTCCTACACCATTTAAATGTGGGCCAATATAGATTTTTTATTCCCTTCAATGAGCTTATGTAATTCCATGTCTGACCTCCATCTTCTTCTTCTTTTTTATTGTTCCTGGATACCTCCTAGAATATGATAACTCTATTTTCAAAATTTGGGGACAAGGAAACAATGCTAAATATGTAAAAAAAAAATTATATTGTTAATTAATTTTGGAGACCTAGATTTAGACAACCTGAAAAATATTTAATCTTTCTTACAACTTCATTGACAAAACAAGATGTGTGTATTGATCTAAATTAGTGATTTTTATCCATTTATCCCTATAAAATAATCCTCTGTATTTTTTTCAATGAATTCTATCTCCATGTTAACTTATGTTTTTTAAGTGAAGTATTTTAAAATGAAATACTTTTTTAATAATTCACACTCATTGGATTTTATTTATTATTAATTATACATTCTTTCTTAATTTATTAACTTCATATAAAAAATATAAATTAATAAAACATACCTTTGAAAATTTCAACATTTAAGTTCAATAAAAACATTTTTCAAATAATTTACCCACCACTCTCTGATTAGTGTATTTATAGACTAACTAGATAAGGTTCATTATTCTCAAATGAATTATTCTTTCCAATATGATCCATGATGTGGAGATATATGATTTTATACATGGATTTTATTATTCATCATTAAGTGTTTCTTCAATGATGAGGAATCTATAATGTTCTCGATACCCATGAGATTCGGTTAAACATTTGGGAAATCCATACATTACTAATTACACCTATTTTTCATTTATTTTCTAATAATTTCTTCTAAATAATATTAAAAAATTAGGTAAGATAAGTACATAAGCATAATCATATTCACATAATATAGTCTATCATATAAAATATTGAATAATTATACTTTTTGTCTAAATTTATTATTATTTTACTAACTCATTAGGTTTTTCCTAAAGTTTCTTTTATCATAATTATAAAAAAAATAACTAAAATATATCGTGATATACATTAAAATACCCAAGACATGAAATTTTAAATATATAATTATAAATTTATTTGATTAATTACATTTTTTAATTAAATTTATTAAAATTTTAGAATAATAAATCTAGAATTATTGGGAATTAGATTCATAAAACATGAAACAAAAAATAATAAAATTATTTTAATAATATTCAAAATCTGAAGATATTATATAAATATAATAAGAATATAAAAAACCATAACTTATATAAAAAATTGAAATAAATAAAGTGTGATATAAAAACCCAATACTGGTATCATAACAAGAAATCATCGTGTCAAGTGGTAATGCTCCAAAAAATATGTGTTATAGCACAATATAAAAAATAATGGGAAAGGGCATAAATAATAATTATTCATAAATAATAATGGAATCATTATGATGCATGATTAATAAAATAATCATCAATAAATGGATGTATTGTATAAGTGTGACATAGTTAATAAAATAATCAACATATGACATAGGTGACAGCGTAATCATCATATAAGGTGTCCAATATATGAATCAATGAGAGAGTAATAATTTTATGTATTTTTAAATAATAAATAAATTACCAGGGATCACTGCCAAGGTATCATAATAATATCATCAAGGATCATTACCTAGTTATTATAAATAGATTACAGACACTATTAACCACCGTATTTTATAGTCAGGAAAAATTTTCATGAGATTATATTACATCATATAAGAATATTCAATGTTGACCAATTGGTTGACAGAATATATAATTTTGTTTCCACTCATCACATTACTTTTTTATTATATAATTAACAACTTTAATTAAAATACATACATGATTTCATGATATAAAACATTCATCACAAGGATAAAATCTCTAAATTTATCCCATGAATAAGAAAAGTGAGTGTTCACTTATATAAATACTTAATTACAAGTAGATATTATATTGATATATTTAGAATATAGTCAATAGGTTTTCATAATGGACACAATAAAAGAAAAATATCAAGAAAACTCTACTTCTTGTTTGATAAAAAATATTTAGAATTGGAAGAATCTATTCATGTAAGTTTGGTTTTATGTGGAAACTTTTTTCCATTTTTTTTAATTTTATAGTTACTCGATATATCAACCAGATGGTTAAGAACCTTTATATTAATTTTAGAGAAGTAATATGAGTGTTTTATAATAGTTTAAGGTGGATACAAATAAAATATGTTATATTTAGGGCTATAGTGAAAAATAGATCACATAATTATTCAAAAACAATATGGTTTTTATTTTAAATTTAATTGTTTTTAACCATTTAATTAATACATGTTAGTTTTAATAAACATTTCTTGTCTTGATTGTTAGAGATAGTGATTTTTTAACTACAAAATATATTAAAACACACCATGCTTAATTGAAATGAATTAAAATGTGGCTACTCTAGATGAAAAAGAAAATCCAATGAGTTGTGACCTGTATTTCGTGGTTTCAAATTGATGTTAGGTGGTCCACCTACTTTTGGTATCACATCATGGTTTTATTTCATATTTAGTAAGTGATTCCAACTATTCAAAATCCAGAATTCAATATTCTGTTTTTTTTTTGAATAGTTGTTTTGGTGATAATGGAAAGATATTACCAAAATTTATCACCCATTTTGTTTTTTAAGTATTATTTTTATTGATAAATTGATTCATTACAATTAGAAACAACAAAAATCACACCATGTTTCTAATTAGCAAATCATCTTTTATAAAATTTCTTTATATATTTTCTTTTTAAAAAAATTTTATTTGATAGAAGTTGAGATAAGTGTCTCAAATATCTTAGGAGATTGGAAAAGATGTTATTAAATAAAATAATTATAATATAAAAGGGAAGAAAAATTTCATAGAGTTGGAACATTAGTCTATTTATTCCTAAATGATATTAAATTAATATTGGAATCTGAATTTCAACTTAAAATAAAGTAGTGTAATTTAGTTGTTTATATGTATTCTGAGTTTTTATAACTATATAAGGCCTATATAAATTAATTTTATATTTCTAATAAAAAATCATTGAAAAATAATAATTACAGTGAGAAGAATAAGTTTTATAAAATGATTTTTCATACTTGATTGACTCAATACAATATTTCTATATATATGGTATCTCTTAAAAAATTGCGTGACTTAATTTGTAATGATGTTAAGAGAATTGAAATTTCATATAAATTAACCATGTTTTACTAGTGGATCTTGTGTACATATCTATTTCTAGTTCTTATCAAGGATTTAGTCATTCGTGTTTTGTCAGTAAACATTAAAAATTATAATCTCATAGATTTCGTTTTGTATTCTATAATTACTTAATAAAGTTAATATCAATATATAATTAAAATAAATTAGATAAAATTGAATTTTATAATGTAAAAATGTAATAGAAAAAACCATTCATTGACTCACCCCTAGGGAATCTTTTTGTAGTATGATATACTAATTCATCCTCAAATGGTATCGAAGTTGTCATGTTTTACTTAATAATTTCAGTTTCTATTGTTATTGTGTGTAGTTTACAAGTTGAATACTAGTTTAGTTTTGGATTTGATTTCCACAAAAAAATCATATGAGATTAGTGAATTGAAATTGATCTCATACATTTTTTGGTAAAAATTAAAATGTAAGGAAAGAGAAAATATTTTCATACATACATTCATTAATTATAGATATGTATAATATTGTGACTTATTATTTAACCCCTATTATGGTAGTTAGTAAAATGAAAGTGATTAATTGAAAGAATGTTAAGAACATCGGTGAGGAATTATGTTTTATATTATCCTCTCTTTTGGACAATTAATACATTAAAATCATAAGGATACAAATAGTGATTAGAGTTTAGGGAAATTTGTAAAAAATTATGAATGAAGTGTTAGAATTTCGAAAGTGAAGCGTTAATTCAAATGTGAAAACATTTAGGATATTTTTATGATTACAGAAGATATAATGGATAAATTATTTAATGAAATTTCATTTATAGATTCCACTTTCTTATCCACAATTCTAGTGTAGGTTTCAGTCCTCCCATGCTCAAATTTAGCTGGGGGTGTGCAGCACAGAGTTAGTGGGTTGGGCCTTGGATAGGCATGGTGTGACGCCTACCTATACCTCGTTACACAATAACATGTTTTAATTTTGGGTCTCTCAGAGTGGTCAAGGGTCCCTATAATTGAACATATGACCCGATTTTAAATCCAAATGGGAGTGAATTTCATCGGGTTGGTAGTGACACATGAAACACTCGGGCAGTCCGTGACGCATGCAAGATTTAGGAATGACAGTTCACTGGGCTATTGGGCCATTATGTGGGAATTTTGGCTATGTAATGGGATTTATTCTCACTGGGTATTTGGGTTATATTCTAAATAAATTAGGATCGATTAGTGGGACATCCCATGGGGGGTTATGGCCTTCTTTTCCAGACTGTCTTTGGTGGTGTGTGTGCGTGTGTTTAATGTAATTTTACCACCATGCAACTAATATATATATATATATACTAGAATGAAAAAATTGTAATCTCTATACAACATAGAAAATACGAAGGATTGTATGGTTTTTAAGATGATATTTATTATCTTTGTAGATATTTTTAATACAATGTTTTTTTCAATTGGTTATATGGATTTAAATCCATTCCCACCCAATAAAATGTACTATTTATTGACCATGTATTAAAAGAGAAAATATTCACCTTTTAATAAGATATATAAATTTTATATTTAAATTTCTTTCAAAACCATAATAAATATGGAGACTAAAAGGAAGGTCAAGGAATATGAATTGTATTCGTTAGTAGAAAAAAACTGAGGTAATGTTAAAAAATCATATCACTTCTCTCAAAGAACATAATAAATTCCACAATAAAATATTCTTGTGTGTTACCATATAAAATTATCAGTTTTAGATTATTTGGATAATATGAATTACACATTCTTAAGTGAGAGAAAGATGAAAATAATGATATTGGTGAGTAATCAAGAATTCCTCTGAGGAATATATTTTAAAAAATCAAAAAAATTATGGTTTATTATAAAGAAAAATATATAAGGTAAAAAATAAAGAATAAAAATAATCTTTTATAATAATGAAAAATATAGTATTTTGAGGAAATTTACAGTGGTAACAATACATTTTAATCACGAAGAAAAAAATATTCTATTAAAATGAATAATGAATCATTCCCAATTGATATAAATGGGGATAAATATACATGATGACTAAACAAAAATGTTATTTGAAGGAAACATTGGTGAAGATCAATGCATTAGATAAAAATAATAATATATTTATGTGGGGTGCTGTAAATATCAAATGAGGCTACTAATGATCATTTATAAAAGCATTTGATATTGGTAAAGACAATATAAATCTTAAAATACTATCATTATAGGTAATGAAAAGTGATTGATGCATTGGAGAAAAAAAAATAAAAAGAAAAAGAACATGAAATTACTGAGAAAAAATATTGATGGCTTAAAATAATTTTCAAAATTTCAAGTTTTATTTTGAAATAATCATGAAAAATGTAAGTGAAGTGTCAAATTAAATTAATAATACATGTGAAAACATCATGAATTGTGATTAAAAAGTAATAAAAATTACATCACTATATAAATTCATAATGTTTTTATGTTGTGAAATATAATATTAGAGATCAAGTAAATATAATGATGTCGAACAGTGAAACATAAATAAACAATGTACAAAAACAATTTCATAAAAAATAATCAAATTTAGTAAAAAATTGTTTTCTGATTAGTTGAAAAAAAAATTGGAGTAAATATATACTTTATGGTATAATAATAATAGAATAATATATAACTTTTATTAAAATAAAATATTCATAAATATTTTTCAAACAAGAAAAAAACAATATGTGTTTTAGAATAAAAAAATAAAAGGTTACGAAAGAAAATTAAAATCTTATGTCTATTATTGGTGCTATATTAGTTTTGGGAGACATATAAAGGGAGAGTTGAATATATGAAAAAAATTTAAATCATTATAAATGATTTTAAGGTTTTAATTTTAGTGTTAGGAAACACACTCTGTGAAAATAAATTAAATGTATGTTTAATTTACATAAGTTAAAGTAATGAATCCATTTTAATTTAAAGAAAAATTGTGGAAGGTTTCACTAATTCACAATTTGTGGGGAAAATTGTATTACTACAAATCATGCATAGTTGAATGTGAATAATGGATCCAAAGTTCATATGAATAATAAGAATGATAAAAAATGTATTTTTTATGTAGACATTTCACAAGAAGATTCATAGATTAAATCATCATGGATACTAGGAAGTGGATATTTATTGCACATGGCATGTCACAAACTAACCTATTACACCCTGAAACCATGCACCCAAGACACACCATTACATACCTGAGGTGTATTCCTAATCACCAAAAGTGAGAAACTATTTCCATGGAATCATATATAAACACATTTGAATAATTTTTCAAATTTAATAAAATAAAACAAGGAAAATTCACAAGAATTTCTGACAAGATCAACATGAATCAGAGATCTATGTGTATAAAAATAAATAGAAACCAGAATAAAAACAATATACAAATGAAACACAGCCAAAAAAACAATTCCTAAAATTGAACAGACCTATGTTGGTAGTATATTTGATGTATATTAAAACTATTTTAAAAGTATGAATATGCGACTATTTAGGATTTTCATGAAAATGAGCACACATACACACACTAAACATAATATTCGGCCTACAAGTAGTTATGTAGATTAAACTACCAATTATTTCTCAGTAAGTAGTTTGATAAACAGATTTACCATTTTCATCAAGATCCAATTTACATGTGGTACAAACTAAAGTATCCATGCTTTTAGTACTATCCAAACCAAAATTTTGTAGAATATATTTATTATATTTACTTTGATTCAAAAAATACCTTCCTCATTTTGAATGATTTTAAATCCAAGAATGAATTTTAGTTCACTTATCAAGCACATTTCAAATTCACTTTCCATTATTTTTGAAAAATCAACACATAAAGAATTTTAACAATATCCAAAAATAATATCATCAACATAGATTTGAACAACAAAAACATATTTTTAAATTCATTTTATAAAGATATTAGGATCAGATATACCTATTGTAACACCTTTATAATAAGAAAATAACTTAGATTATCATACCAATCTCTTGGACCTGGTTTTAAACTATATAGATCTTTTGTAAATTTAATAACCTTATTTTTAAAATGAGTATTTGTAATAACAGGGTTTGTTTAAGAAAATACCATCAACTATATACCCATTTTGTAATACACTCTTAACATCCATTTGATATCATTTGAATTTTAGATGTGTTGGATATGCATACCTAATTATAATGGCTTCAAGTCTAGTAATCAGTGCAAAAGTTTCCTCATAATCTATCCCTTCTTCTTGACAATAACCTTATTAAACTAATCTATATTTGTTTCTCACTATAGTTTTAGATTTATCTAACATATTATTATACACCCATTTAGTGAATATGTTCATGGTTTCTTTGGGTCTCTCTACAAGTTTCTAGAATTTATTTGATTCAAACTGATTTAATTCTTCTTACTTAGTTATTACCCAAAATTCATCGTCGATAGCATAAATGATGTTCTTAGGTTCAAGTTGTGACAAAAAATATTGATGTTTGACCGGATATCTTTTAAAATGCCTAGTCTATATTCTTTTATAAAATTCTCTAACAACTACATCTAAAGGATGATTCATAAGTTTTATAATAAATATAGAAAAAAGAAGAGCTAGTAACTTTGGGTTCTTAAATAGGTTCAAGTTCATTGTTAACAAAATTTGGAGAATTTCTAAAACTGGATGATTTAATAGTTTTCTTGATAGTTGGTTCAAAAAAATTACATTTATGTCTAGATTTGACATATCATCATCATGATTTTCTAAAGATGTCTTGGGTTTATGTGTATTTTTTTCATCAAATTAGACATGTAATGATTCTTCAACACATTTGGTTATTTTATTAATGACATTATTGGCATTACAAGAGATTTAGTATCCTATAAAAATTTCTCCATCACTTTTAGATTCAAATTTCTCAAGATTTTCATTAGTATAAATAACAAATAAACGTTAAATAAATTTTGATGTAATTAACGTTGGGTTTTCAACTATTACAAAACTCATAGGGAGTGTTTTCTTAAGGATTGGTCTGATTAAGACTCTTTTAATAATATATCAAGTTGTATTGACAACTTTAGTCCAAAAGTAGATAGTTAGGTAAAATTCATCAAGCATGGTTATTTTAATTTCTTATAATCTTCTATTCCTTCTTTCTACAACACCATTTTTTGAGGTTTTCTACGGGCATAGAAGTTCAGACTATAGCCATTTTTTAGAAAAAATATTCAAACTATTGTTTTTCAAACTCAAAACCATTTTCACTTCTTAAGGATTTAATTTTATGAAAACATAAGTTTTATACTATTCTATCATATTTGGTGAAATGAGAACAATATCCACTTTAGTGAGCATAAAAAAAGATCCATGTATATCAGGAATAGTCATCTACAATAACATATACATAGTACTTCCCATTTATAGTTGAAACTCTGTATTGCCCAAAAATTTCTATGTGAAACAACTCGAGAGGTTGAAAAGTTGATACGTCTTTATTTTGCATGAAAGGTATTTTTTGTTGTTTACCCTTTTTAAAAAGGTATAGACTTTTTCATTTAGAAACTCAAGATTAGGTAGATCCTTGACTAATCTGTTTATAGTATTCATTATAAGGGAGTCTTTATTATAGTGTTCTCGTCTTATATGCCAAACCCAAAACTCTTTGTGAAAGGCACTCAAAGAAGAAACATTTTGAGAAACTAAAGAATCTATGTTAATAACATAAGAATTTTCATTTCTAAAATTAGAAAATACTAATTCATTTTTTGAATTAAAAATATTACAAGAATAATATTTCAATTTAACATAAAACTATCATCAATTATTTGTGAAATAGTAAGAAGATAATATTTTAATCGATCAATTAAAATTATTTTAGAAATTAAATCTAAGATAGAATGACCAATCTGGCCAACACTAATTGTTTTCCCTTTATTATTGTCACTAAAGGTGATATTTCCATAATCAATCCTTATCAGATTCATGAAGCATGAGTAATATCATATCATGTGTCTTGAACATCAACATTCCTAGTACCATAGACTTCTATAGGAACTCTTGAAATAGATTTCCTACAAAAGAATTAGGAAAGATATGATTTTGGTACACATATTTATTAGGTTCCTGTAACATTAGTAATAAGAGATTTATGAACCCATATTTTCTTAAAGGTGTCATATACATATATTGTAAAGTATTGGAAAAGTAAAATAATTTTGTTCCTAAAAAAATAAAAGAAGTGAATAAATTCCAAGAGATAGAAATATCATATTTTTCTATTCTCAATATAATGATAGATTTTCAATATTTTGTTATAAAATGAGTTTTAACTAATTTTCTTCTGTCGAGGTTGGTATACTTTACCAATAGTGTACCTAGGATCTACCTGTTTACCAAGCATCTGTATTGGTATATTCCTTCCATTGTTGAATTTTTCCATGTCATTTTTCAATTTCTCATTAGATAATTTAAGTTCATTATTTTCTTTATGTAATTGTGCATTATTTTCCTTTTCAATAGTAAGATCAGATTTAATAGTAGAAGTAAGAGCTTTTTGTGTCTTCAAGGCTTCATATTTATCTTTTAATTCCATGCATGTATCTTCAATAATTTGGTAGTATTCAAATATTTCCTCATTAGTCATATTTTTAGAATCACTTTCTCCTCAAGAATAATAGGATTTTTTTGGACACTCAAGGGTTACCTCATATGTTTTTGTCATGAAACACATATTGGCTTTATGAGCCTTTTTATCATGTGAAGGTTGTGAGTCACTTGAGTTGTCCTTAAATCACTCTATATTAATTTTATTTTCCTTTTTGAACTTTTGATATTTGTCCTCATACTTCTTTTAATAATTTATCTTGGGACATTTATCATTTACATGTGCCTTTTTCATACATTCATAATAGACTATTTCATTTGAATTCTCATTCATTTTATAGTACATCTTCCAATTACCTCTATTATCGTATTTTTTTATAATTTATCTTACTAAGGTATTCCATCCTTTTATAAAAACCTCTTAAACATTTAGGACAATCAATCCACTTCCTCGTCACTTTCTAATAGTGAATCATAATTACATTTACATTCATAATGAGTTTGTATCATTTCTTTTTTATTATTTTTGGAAGCATTTTTTAATTCAACTAACATTCTATTTAGTTTATCCTCGTACTATTTGTTTACCTTTAACGTTTCCTCATATATCATTAGATTACTAGTCAACACCTTTTTTGGAAACATGCTAATGTCATAGGATTCTCTAACTGACTTTGAGGATCCTCCACACCTTTCAGGTAGACATCTAATTATCCACATGATTTGTTCTTTGGCACCCACTGGATTTCCATTATAGCACATTGTATTGAATATATAAATGAAGCTGAGATCCATGTCATAAATAGGCTCATCAGAATTCATCTTAAAGTTATCATATTCAATAGTATATATTTTCTTTCTACTTTTCATAACTCTAGAGGTTCCTTCATGTGAAATAGATAATCTTCCCCAAACATCATAAATAGATTTACATGAAGAAATTACGTTTAATTCTCCATCCCCTAAATCACAAAATAAGACATTCATATTTTAAAATTATTATTGTATTCATTTTTTATAGCTTCACTCAATGTACTTCTAGTAGTGTTTGGTATTTTATATTTATCTTCTATTACAGAACAAATATATATCCAATACTTTCTATGAGAATTTTCATCTTTATTTTCCAATATGCTTAATTTTTTCCATTAGAGTAGGGAGGTCAATTGGTAGCAGTACCTTTCCGAATCTTACTCCTAATAAGGATTAAATAATAAATTTTAATGATTTATAAATTTAGAACTAACAAAAATTTAGAGTTTTTGAAAACACAAAAAAAATTAAAGTTGAAAAATATTTCAAAAAAGATTTAATATTTTAAAAAAGAAATGTAAAAACAACCTTTGATTCCAAATGATGGTCAGAGTATGACAATTTAAAAGGGAGTTAATTAAGTTCCTATAAAAAAATTTGTTTCAATAATTATTTAAAAACCCCCCAATTCCAAAACAAACCTGGCCAGTTAATCAAAGTAGTAAATTTATAATAGTTTTAATATTCAATTAATTTCTCAAGAGATTGATTACTTCTCAGTTATATCAACCAAAAATCCAGAAATTACTTTTGAAACATATTTACTAAATCAAAATAGTTATAAATACTATCCAAGAATAACTATCAAAGTGAAACATAGTTTTTTTAAAAATGAGTTAAAACATAGAGAAACTTAATTAAAAAACATGATGAATTAAAACAAGTGGTTTAATCTCAAGTAAATACCCAATCCAATCCACTTGGTGATCACCTTACACAATTGAAATATCTATATAAATCATTGATCCACACCCTTGATCAGGTTTTAAACAATAGTACACAAGACTGTCTAGGTCAAAAGATCTCAATCATATTTCTACCTTTGATATATAATAGGAAGGTCACACAGGACCTCTTCTAGAGTTATACGTGGGCATAACAAGGTGTAAAAAGTTATTTGGGAGAGGATATCTTGTATCCTCTGATTTAGTGTCAGAGACAGGTTGTCTTTAATAGACAGATGCACACACTTCTAAAAATATTAATAAAATAGTAAAAAATAGATATGGATATAATAGTAAGGGATAATAAAGTATCATAGTGTTTTTCTATACATCTCTAGACTTATAGAATGTGGTATATTTGATGTTCGGGGCCTATTCTGAAGGAAGACTCAGAAACAGAGTGTCATGAGTTCTATGTTGTGGTTTCTCGTTCAGAATGTTGCTATTTTCTCTTCTGTCTTTATTGTTTCTTCAAGTATGTTCTATGTTTTGATCCCCAGTAATAAATCTAGTAGAAAATATGTGTTCTTTATGTTGTATTTTGTGAGTTCTTTCATGCATGTGTGTTCTTTTCTAACGTCTCTTTCAGTCACTTTTCTATCTCATGTGTCACCTTGTATTTTATCTTTAATGATTTTGTTATAGACTACAAGATGATGATATCCACACACTATACCTCATACCATTAGGTTTTATGTCTAAAAAAATCATTAATTATGTTAGTGTTAGTAAATGACTCAAATATGTCTGTTAGAATAAACTTCTCAATTTTAATTGAAAAAGATAAAAAAAAATTGTTAAGTAAAGAACAATGTCATAGTTGGTGGTGATATAATAATGGTTCAATAGTCACAGTGAGTGACAAGTGGTTCTATAGTCAACAATTACTTTCTTATCTATCCTTAGAACATGTTGAACGATTATGGTGTCTAGTCCTTGGTGAATTCTGGAATAGGTAGCATTATTACGGTGCCTAGTCCTTTTCAAATTCTAGATGGTGTCTTCTTATGATGTCTTTGAAATGATATATTTTTCTTTTTCAAACATCTTAGTGGTGTCCTCATATGGTGTCAAAGAACCTGTGTTACATACTTTGCGATAATTCTTGAATAGTTGGGAATGAAACGGTGTTTGCTCCTTTATAAGAAACATTGTTAGGGACATTGCTGATTTCCAGACTAAATGGTTAGATAGATTGATCAGAGAAATGGTGTCTCATACTTATTAATATATCTTCCATATTTCATAATAATTAATACTCACATAATGGATTAAGGTTAAACATAATCATAAAAAACATAATAGAACATGAGTAATCATGATTTATAATATTTATGCATGATATTCATGATTTATATGATTTGAGAGCTATAAAACAAGTGGATTTCAACAATTATATATCTATTATATAAACATTATTATATATAAATCATACCATATATTTTTTACTTATGACTTATTTATTAGTCTTTTATTAACAATTCCTTATTAAAATCATGTTCCAGGTAATAACTGGTTTGTTTTTCTTGTGTCTTTTAGTTTAATATTTTGGTCCCTTTTACTATGATCAGGGTTTAAATACCTATATAATATTTAAAGTGTTATAAATATAATATATATTATTTTTATATGTATTTAGATTAATCCATTAATGTTAGATACATAAAATGAAATATATTGTTCATTGTTACGGTACCTCGTACGTACACCAGAATGTTTTCTTATTTTCTCCAAAAATGGAATGAAATAAAGATAAATAATAATCAACCTATTAAATAATCATTAAAATTTATTATATATAAACTATTTTAATTTTAATTTTTCTTTTTACCTTCAATTTAAAGCATATTTGATAAATAAATCACTTCACTTCACGAGGTGATAGTTCTTCATACACACAAGAAACCAAATCATATTCCCAAGGAATATAAAGTGAGTAGAAATAAATGGTATTATAATTATATAAGAATAATTAGGTAAAAAATTTCATATATATAATTTTAATATAATAGTATTTCCAACCATTATAGGATGTGATTGAAAATGAGTTACATTATTTCACAAGGTAGTTGTCTCCTAAACACACAATCAAATATTTTGTTTCCCATTTGATGGGAGAGGTGATGGATGGTGGTTATTCAATTAATATTAGAAAATAATTGTATATGGGACATAATTTGTTTTATTATATTATTATAAATTTATTATATTTTATGGAGTAAGAGAAATAAAAAAAATATAAATGTGTTGTTAAGGACTATACCTCTTATTTGGAAAACCCCATTAGGATTACATCTAATGCTGGTTTATAGATAAATAAAAGGAATAAATGATATAATGATTGAATTAATGATGGAAACTATTTATGTATATTTGGAAATAAATATTTTTTGAAAAGTGAATATTAGAGAAGAGGTGGTTCCCTTTAATAAGTGACGGAAAGGACACACTTGATATTTTTAAAAAGAAAAGGTTGTACTCACATTTTAATAATTAAAAAAAGCTCTAAAATGGATTATTATAGAAAGATTGAAGATATAATATTCCAATATGTCCACAAAAAGGAATTATAAAAATTTTCGGTATCATTTAACACCTTAAAAGTTTAGCTTAACCCTCCGATAAACCCATTTTAACCTTAACCATGGAACATAATTTTTTAGGTTTTTACTATTCACTCTGAAGAAAAATTAAGTAATTCACATTATATGTTATTAATTTTTTTTATTAAAAATATTGAATGCATTTTTTAAAACTTAGAGAAAAAAATTATAAAATTTTAATATAAAACTAAACCAGTTGTCATGATGAAAATCGTTTTCCAATGAAAATTGTTTTATAAGTATAGAAAGTTTGGAAACCACTATAATTAATCAATATGATTTCCTTCTATAAAACAACTATAATTATTTTTTAAAATTTATTTAATTATATTCATAAACCAATTTTTATGGAAATATTATAGCATTCATTTTTAAATCATTCCCGTAATAGTATATCATGGTTTGTTAAAACTCAGTATTGTGTGTAACACAAGATATTGATGAAATTAAATTTATTTGAAACAAAATTATTAAAATTTTAGGGGTTTAATAGTAAAGGTTAATCTAGATATATTTCTATCCTGTTTCTTAATAAATATCACCCACCTATCTGACAAATAATAAATACATAATATCATAAACACATGGAAGTACTAGATATTTTTATAATGGAGTTTAAAACTGAAGAAATATTTTGGCATCATATTGAAATTTGAAGATGGTATAATGAGAGGTAATGGAAAATTTACCTTCATATTATAATCCCGAATTTATAATAATGAAGCATGAAAAAATTATATAGAAATGTAAAGAAATTAAAAATAATTACAAAAGAAATATAAACAGAAGAGTTTAAGAGACCTTAGCATTTTAAATTGATGCTTACTACCTAAAAAATAATTTTATAAAATATTTCAAGCAATTTAAAAAGAAAATTGGGTGAAAAAATAAGAGGGAAAAAATAATCAATGTTTTTGGAGTGACGTGAAATATGAATATGGGTGGGTAATTATACCAAAAGGGGTAGAATTTTTTAATAATCTTCTAACACCTTCTTTAGAAATTTTTATTTTTTAAAGTTAAATATTATTAGTATATAGAGTTTTACATGACTAAATATGTGTAATAAATTTTATTATTTTATTTTTTACATGAAAAATTATTAATTTATAAATATTTATTTCAAAATCATAAATTATATTTCAAACCATAGTATTTTATTTGTCAGTATTAAAAATTCATTTTTATATTTTATATATACTATTTTTATAAGTTAACATATTATTTCTCATTCAAACAATTAAATGTTTATTATATTGTTTTTACATAAAATTGATATCATAATACATACCATAAACACTTATCATATTTTATTATTCACCTAAAAATTCAACAGTCTCAAAAAATTCCAAAAACATCACCATTGGATATTTTCAACATATAAATTATAAATATGATGTAATTGATATGAAAATAATTTTTCATACATTAAACTTTTTAATTATAAATTTAAACCTCTTGATGTTTTTTTAAAATGAAATCAACGTTAGAAATTTTAAAAAAAATATGAAATATTTATTATTATAATAAAAATATATGTAATAACATTCAATTTAATTAATTAATACACTTTGTTTTCAATTATTAATTATAATATTAAAATATAATATTATATATTTTACCGACCACTTTTATGTCACATATAATGTACACATTACTATTCCAATGTTCAAATTACTATGTTACTATTCTAATGGTCACCTTACCATTCTAACGACCAAATTATCCATTATAAATACACACCATTATAAATTTTAAAATCATTCATATTATTCGATTAGTTTCTTTAAAATTTTCAATACTTTTCTAAATTTTCACTTAAATTTTTATTATATAATATATTAGTTTTATTCATTTTATAATTTAATCTTATCGAGATTAAGATTATGTAGTTTCAGTATATTTTTATTAGTTCAATATCTATTGTTAAAATTAATAATATATATATAACTCAATATTTAACTCTACTGATATGATAAAATAAAATATATTATATTTTTTGGTTTATATTATAAAGAAATATTTATTTATATATATTTAAAATCATTAGTATTGTATTTTACCCATCAATAATTTCATCCTCAAAATTTGTGGCACACATCCATCCACATGAAAAGTTATAGAAATTCGTAATCAGTCTTTGATTAGGCTTTGAGGTTGCTTCCCTTATTTCACAATTCCTCAAAAAATAACACGACCAACTGAATTATATGGTTTCACAACACATACTCTCTAGTATGAAGTATTTGGATGGGATCTTCATTAAAGAAAAATACAGTATATATATTTATTTCACTTGTGGTGAGTACATGTGTTGGGTATAGAATTTGCTTCTTTAATAGTGAGAAATAAAACATGTCAATTAGGTTAGACTAGTTTGGTGGCATAGCCAATTTATAATCCATGGATCCAATTCTATCCAAAATAGTAAATTTTTTAACATACCTTGTCCTTACATTATTATTCAAACTAAGCATTATATATCCCTTCTAGTGGGATACATTCAATAATATGTGGTCTCCAAATTGATATCTAAGCAATTACTCTAAAATTAATTATAGTTTTTTTTCTAATTTTTATATTCCTTAATATTTCCCTAGATAACTCATACTTTTTTTAGTTTTCTCTCCAAAAATCTACAAATAAATAGGAACTTTTTCGCCAACTTTATCCCAACTGGTGGGTGGAAGATGTCATTGTTAGTGTCTGAACAGAGAGGTATTGTTATTGTTTGAAAATGGTTGAATTAGTATTTTATTAATTGGTTGTTTATATTTTTTTAATTACATTACCACATATAAATTTTAAATTTAATTATTGTTTTTAAAAAAAAATATTATATAATTTTTGAGTTTTATTAATGTGAATTTTTAAATGTTTTTTGTAAATTATTTAACTTTTACACAAGTATAATTTTCCCTTATATAGTTGAATATGACCATTCTAAATCTTTTTTGAAAATATGTTTCACTATAATTGAATATGGGATAACCCTTACGTAAAATTGATTTACATTTACAGGAAATTTGAATACCATTACATAACGTGTAATCCTATGTAGTAAATTTACATAGCCAGTGGAATTTGATGTATACCATTATGTATATATATATATTACCGTTATTTACTCTATAAAATAAGAATATTACCTTTATGAAACCTATCTAACATTAATATTGACATTACATAATCTATAGAACATGAATATTACCTTTAAGTAGCTCATATAATTTTTGATTTCCTTTACATAGAATGAATGAAATAAGAAATACATCATAGTGAATTTTCAAAGTCTATGGGAATTTTAAAAATTTGACATGAATCAAGTTGTTTGATTTCATCACCCAAAGTATTCATTTTTTTAATCCACGTTATATTATATGGAGTTTTAGTTTGGAAAATTCATATGAGAAAATGGATTCCATACAAGAGAATTAAATTAGTTGTGGTGTAGGTCATCGTGATTTTCAAATATTGTCAAAATATATTTATATATTATGACATATAGTGGGAATCCTCATCATAAGTTTCTAATATCTATATGCTTATAAATGGAATACCCGCTTTGGGTGTTATGTTGGAAATGGTGGACTTATGTGAAATTAGAGAAGGATTCTCAGTTTTACAATTTTTTTCTAGTCAAATTAACTAAAACATTAAATGGTTTATTAAAAATGTTTAATTTTTTTAATAAACGTATATATGATAAGAATTAATGGTAATTTATTTTATTTATTTAAATTAAAATCACTGTATATTTCAAATTACAAGTAAACGATATTATCATATTCATAATATTACCAAACTATAGAAGATTGTGATTTCCTATCAAGAATTACCCACATTCTTGTGAATATTATAGAGTTAATAAAGAGGGAATATTCCATTAGAATTTATTCATAGAACATTAATAAAAACATGACACATCTCATTTGAAGAAAACATCATATAATATATAATATAACTACATAACTCTTGAGAGAGTGATATTCTGAGACACGCAACATTCAAATGAGAATCATGAAGAATTGAATCCCTACTATAACTATTAATCCATTGTTATGAAAAATAATGAATTTGAATATTCCTTATTTTAATTATGTTATCAATGTGAAAAAAAAGTTGCATCATCATCATCAATGTTATTTTTTCGTACTTTTTTCACAATTGTATGTTTTTATTATTTCATTTTTAGATTGTTCTATTAGTTTAATATTTTCTATTCCAAAATATGGGTTGATTTGGTCATAAATCATGTCTAAAATGTACGAACATTGGGTTGGGACTCCTTAAAAAATGCCATTTCTTTTTGAGTATGGGTTATTCCTTTGGGTTAGAAAAGGCATGTCTCGTTAAATGTTATGACCCTTTTCAAAATGTTTCTTGTTATTAATGTGTTTCATTCTTCTCACTGAGTATAGAACATTTAATATTAAAAGTAGTATATAGGTAACCAATTCTACTATAAAATTTCCTATTTTTATAAAACTTTTATTTTCTATTTTAATTTTTTTAAACACTATTGTCGTGCGCTTTCACTGTATCTTTAGTGCGTGTTTAATTTATTTTCATATATATGAAAAATTCACTCTAATTTGTTAAAAAATTATTTATTCAAAGTATTATACAAGGTTTTATCCCCCTCTCAAACACTAACCAAAAATTGGTATCAAATTCAATTACTTTTGGATATGGGTTTTTTCACATTCATATTGTGTTAACCTATATATCCTTGACCATATATTGAATAGAAAAATAATTTTTTTAAATATTATATTAATAATAAAAATGGTTTTTCTAATCCATTGAATCTACCACATTTTAATGAATTTTACTACTTTTGTAAGAAATATAGAATAAAGGAATATTGTCAAAAATTAATCATTAGTCATTAGAAAATATTTTTGAAACCATAAAAGATACCAAATACTAATTCAGATAACCAGTTGGTAATGATGTAGTAATATATATTTCCCATTACAAAGGAACATATTATGTTGTGCTATAATTTGAAGTGTTTTAGACCAATTTTCATCATCTAAGATAGCTCAATGCATATAAATGATACATCAAATAACTCACTATGACACTAAAAAAATTTAAAAATAGAATTGGAAATTATACGTGTAGAATATCAGAATTTAAATATGGGTGAGGATGAATTTGTGAACCAGATATTCCACATATTCAAAATTATCAACCAGAGGATTATTTATTTATTAAAATAATTGTATAGCACAATATGAGTAAAACCAGTGTTGTTTTCACTAACAGAAAAATGGCTTGGGATGAAATCATAAATCTATGAGAGGAAGAATTTAAAATAATGTACTTTAGATTAAAGAATCAGTTATTTTATGAATTTTGAAATAGAGTAGAATAATATAGATGATGAATAATCTATAAGTAAGAACTTATTACATTTAAACAAAAAAAATAGAATATTGTTCTACCTCTCCTCAATCTATTTTCCATGGAAGCAATAAGGAATATTCCAATTTTTTATTGAAAATTACAACTTTTTGAAAAATAGAAGATCTAATAGATAGTTCAGAATGAATGATAAAATAGAAAGAATGAAGGAATTTTTTAAAATAACAAGGATGTTTAAAATATAACCTGTTCTGAGTGAACAAATAATGGAAACATTGATTCATACTATTCTAAACTAAGCTATTCTAATAAATACAATTAATAAAGGAAAAATATTGAAGAAAGATTTGTCTAGTAAAGAAACTTATACTGATCGTTTTGATTCAAACTGTGAGTCATTAAGTAAAGAATAAAAAAGGGATTATTGCATTAATGAATAAGTGTTATGAGGTTACTAAATAACCATTATCTAAATTATAAAAATATGTTATTGTTTTTAATAATTTTGATGAAAAATAAGAAAAATATATTAAATTTTGATTCAAGATCATTTTATATTTAGCATACTATAAATTTGTTATGTTTAAAAACAATACAAATAAATTATGAAATTTAAAGAACTTATGGTTTTATAATTATTGATAGATATAAACAATTAAAAAAATAATAAACTAGGTAAATAAAATAATAAAGTGAAATATGATTGTGAAAATTTAAAACTATTTATCTCTAAAAATGATGAAAATAAAATGAATGTTGTTTACAAAATATTGAAACATAAATATGGTAATGATAAAATAAAATATATTTTCTTTAAAAAAGTATATGATTAATAAATATGATTTAACATAGTGTTTTATTATTTAAATAATTTTTAGAATGAAAAAAAGAAGCTCAAGAGAAAAAATAGAGGGTTGATAAATATATATTTATTTTTGAATGTCAAAGTTGATGATTATTTAGATGTTGTTAAAAAAGAAAATAAAATATTGAAAGATTAAATTGTATAGTTTATGGATGATTTATCTAATTATTTAAAGTTATGATAAATTTTGACAACATGATTTCTATGATTAAACCAAATAAATACATAAACGGTTTTGGTTACAATAGTCAACTATGAATAATAAATAGAACATTTCTTATGTAATGTACAAATAAAGGAATATCTATTATAGTTATTTTTTAGTTTAAAATTCCCAATAATTATAACCATTCATTATACATAATATTCATTAAATTAATTTTTCATAAAAAATATTATCGCTCTGAATTTATTTTCTAAATAGAGTAAAAATTGATGTTTCAAAACTATTTTGGAAACTAAATGTACAAGTGTTATTCTAATTAAACCCAAGATATAATGGGTACAGAATAGATCATTTACAAGATTGGTTGTAGTAAATTTTACTTAGTTTTCTAAAAGATTTATGGTATATAGGAATGAGGTGTTCCAAACACAATAATGGAGATATTTCAACCATTTTATATTTTAATTCATGTGATATAAGATTGATCACATTATGAGACCAGTCTAAAGGTCATCTTAGAGGGTTTAGGGAAATAGAATTTTCAAAAACTATTATTATTTCAAAATTACTATATATAGATGGTTTAAGATATAATTAAATATGCATATCTGAACTATGTTATGATGGAATGAATGTAAAATTTGAAAATGAAATGTTTATTTTTTCAGGACATATTTTTTGTGATCATTATTTTGAAAATATAATATAAATTCTATTGACTTATCTCGAAAAAACTCAATAGAATGTGGTCTATTTAAATTTTGTATAAATAGATTACATTTTCTGTTATAAAAGACTACAACATAAAAATATTTTACTAGTACATAAACATTAATATAATTTGATGGTATATGATCTACTAGAATTAATATAAAATAAACACTTTTTCTCTGAATATCATTTCAATGTTTATAAACATAAATAAATTTTCATATATATTAATGATGTAAGAACTACAAGGCTTATAAAAAATTTTCATCTTGATTTATTTATTCCCTTAAAACCTTATATTTTAAAATGAAATAAGAAAGTCCTTTTTACTGTTGATAATTTCAATTTATTCAATTGAATTACTTTATGTATAATAAAATGAAATCATTGACCAAAGTTGTTTTTCTTTTCAAAATAATTAATAATAATAAAGTTCTTTTGATATTTTCTATTCAGAGTGATAGAGTTAGTGAATATTTTAATCTAAATTCTAAAAAAATTCAAGATAATGGATATAATTTTTTTCTACTCCTAGGACACCATAAAAAATTCTTTGGTAGAAACAAAGAAATGATCAATTCTTGAAATTCTAAGAACAATGCTAAATGATTTAAATTTTCCAAAATATTTTTGGCTTGATGTAATTACTATATAATATCATATTTTAAATATAATCATAATAATTCTAATTTTGAATAAAACCCAATATTAATTGTTAATAATAATTAACCATAAAGTTAGATATTCCAATTTATTTAGTTATAGAGTTCGTATTTTAAATACTAATTTCAAATTAGACCGGTGTGATTATAAATTTAAGGATGAGATCTTTCTAGGATACTATAATTCTTGTAAGGGCTATAGTGTTTTTAATAAGGTAATTTTGTTCATTAAAATCTTGTATATATTATGTTTGATGAAAATCTTAATGAAAAGAACAATTTTGTTTCAAATAATGTTGCTAAATAATATAGGGAATTTAAATTTGGCGAAGATGGTAAAAAATTTAATTATAATAATAATGTATTAACTAGAGGGGATAAAATATTAAAACAAAATCAATTTCTAATGTTGGGAGGCCTCTTAAATATCATCCAATTCGAGAAATACATGGAAATAATGAATCTAGTATTAAAAAAAGAATATATGTTTTAAATTTGTATATTAATTTTGAATTAGTTAATGATTTTTTCAAATTACATTAATGATGATTTAGATGATAAAAACTGTAATGTTTCAATATATGATGAACTTTTAAAAAACAAAAGAAATACACTCTTTATTATGTATAAAAATATGTAAATGTATTTTAAAAAATAAACTGGATGAACCATGAAACATTGTTAAAAATAGTGCTAAATTAATTTACCAAGTATATTCTTAAGAAGAATTAACTTGTTTTAAAAAAATCACATTTTTTATAGAATAGAAATCATTAATATTTTATTATATTTTTATTATATTTAAAATGATAAATTATTTTAAATAAAAGTGAAAACTAATTTTGGAATATCATAATTTAGTTAGAGATTGTTTGAATATATTTTCAGAAATAGATTTGATGTAATGAAACATAGTGTTTTTAATTTCAACTAAATGTGTACGCCAATATAATAGTTATATTCTTTTATATGTGGACTATTTGTTTTATATATAAATTGGTTTTTTATATCTCACTATTGTGGGTGTGTTTATGTAATCCCAGTATATGAATTAGAATTATTATGATGGATCATTGGGTATTTCACTTAGTAATTAGGTAAGACTGTATATTTTTAACAGGTTTCACATTTTCATGGATACATTAATTAATGGGATATAAAATATGTTTATCTAATAAAATAGATTTTAATTTTTTTTTAAGTTTAAGATAATAAGTATTTAAAACTATTAATAAATGATTCACATCAATTTTTGATTAATTTTAAAAATAGAAAGATAAATATAGAGATGGAATTTAGTAAAAATTTATAAATATGTTAAATATCTTAAAATATTCAATGTTTTTTTTTAGAAAATGGGGATATTGTAGGATATTAATATTGGGGAGAGTTTTATCATTTAAACATCCCCAAATTATTATCTTATTAATTGGCTGTTTATGTTTTTTTAATTATTTACCTCACATTAATTTCATATTTATTCATTTTGTTTTAAATGTTATATGTTTATTATTTATGTGAATTAATTTTATGAATCTAGTATTTTAAGGTTTTTTGTAGATATTTATTCTTTTATCTATCCATATTTTACCCTTAAGTAGTTTTATATTATCTTTATGAAACACTATTTAAAATAATTTTTCCTTTATGTGTGGTGCATTTAAACTTGTCAAAAACTAGCTTACCTTTATATAAAATTAAAAAAAATTGCCAAGCGTATAATCTTATAAATATCCTTTAAGGAAATTATGTAATATCCTTATATAACTTATGGATTTTGATATTTCCCTTTTCATATATATAGAAATTACTTTTATGGGGCCTATAGAAAATAATATAACCTTTAATTAGTATATATAATATAAATACTATATTTATTCAAACTATAGAACATGAAGGTTACCTTATTTTTGCATATGTAATTTAATGATTTCTTTTAAATGGACTATAATAAAGGGAAAATTCATCCTTGTAAATTTTTAAAGAGATTAAGAATTTTAAAATATGATAAGAATCACCATGGAGGAGTTCATCACCCAAATCAATTGGCATTTTTAGACCGGACAATAGTATATGATGTTTTTGACTTCGATAAATGTTAAAGATAAATGTCATGCCAAATATGGAAAATATAATTAGTCATGGTGTAAGTCATTATGTTTTTTGATATTTAAGAAATTTTGATCACATAGAATAAAATTAATTGGAAGTTCCCATGGTATGTCACTATGTTCATTATTTTTGAAAAAAAATGCCCACATTAAAAGTTTGGATGTGTGTGGAGGACTTATGTTAAATTCTAGAAGGATTCCCTGTATTATTGGTTTCATAGTTTTATTTACTAAAAGTATATATAATTTATTATATATTAATATATATATATATATATATATATATATATATTCTAACAATTACATATGAATCTTTTTTGATTAATTTAAATGAAGGAATGACAAGGAATAATGAAAATAATAGGCAAATGGTTTTTTTGATTTTATATTATTATCTAATCACGAATGCTAATGATTTTCTATCTAGAAGCTCCCACATGATAAAAAATATTATTATGTTAAGGAATAAAGAATTTTCCATTAGAATATGGTGATTTAACACTGATAAAAGGTTGACACAGATTTTTCGAAGCACATTTCCTATAATAAATGATACTACTACAAAAAAAATTTTAAGAGAAAAAAAAAGAGAAACATGAAATTCATATAATACTTATGAAGTAACAAATCCATCCAATTACTATTTAGTCATATCTTTAAACCTGAACAATCTTTAACATTGATTATTTTACTTAAGTGATTGAATCTATAACAAAGTTTCCTCATAATCATAGGAATTATTATATTTTACATTTCTTTCTATACTAAAAATTATAATGGTGTTTCAATTCAAAGGGAGGTGAAAATTGGTCTTATGGTCATTGTAAGTTGATTGGGGATAACCACAACATGACCTATTATTTTAAAAAAAATATAATCTAGATTACAAATCATTTGTTTAATGATAAATGGTGATCAAATGTATCTCAGTTTCAAAATATTATAAAATACCCCTATAAAATTTTGATGTGAGATGAAGTTCATTGTTCAAAAAAAAAATTGGGGCACCGTAATTCCTCTTAGATTAATGAGAAAAAATCATTCATTTATCTTATATGGGGTATCCTCCCTAATTTTTTAAAAAATTGTAGATGTTGTAAGGAAATACATGTTTTCTATTATTACATCTTTGTTATGGGTATCTTATAAAGTTGGGTAATTAATTCTATTGTGATATTATCCCACTTCAATAATGGTATAAAAAAAGTTCAATGTAACCCATTGGATATTTTATATAATCCATTTCTTATTAAATAGATTTTTATCTTGAAACATAGTCACATACTTGTCATTTCATGTTGTCTAAACTGAAATATTCATATAAATTACTATATATGATTGTGTTACCATAGTGTATAGAAAAATATGAGAAACAATATATATCAATAAAATACATATCCTTCTCAAGTACATATTTTACACAAATTTTTTTTCACAACATCAAAAATAAATCTTGATATATTATGTTTATCATTCATCAAATCTCTATAGCATTAATATATTTTAATAATCATTTTTATGTTTCTAATTATTCATTTTTTAGTAAATCTGGTTGAGAAATTACATATAAAAGAAATATAATTTTCCCTTCCTTAAAAATTTATTTATATTTGAGACTTTTCTACCCTCATAAATGATAGAAATAAATGATCATATCCAATCAATTATTTTATGACCATATTTTCCTTTTTATGGTGGTAGTATATCATAAATTCATAGTCTTCTGGTTGTTTACACCATCTCCATTGTCATATTTTAATATATTTTCATTGTAATATATATTTAAAACAATTATTATCCATATATATTTTTTCTCCTTCATCATTAAGACCATGTATTCATATATTCTAGTTAAATATTACTATTTCCAACACTAGATAATCTATTAGATCATTTTTTCCAGTTTTTTCAAATATTTTGATGCATGAAAAACAACTCTATATTTTTAAATAAAGACGCACATCGACCCATTATTTGATTCGTAGCTATATATAAGAGATCCTTACTTCCAAACTGATGAATTTACTACATATACATTAATTAAACTCTTATTTAGTTCATTGAAGCATTCATTAAATTCCTTAAAAATTGTGAATAAGACCACTTTACATATAAACTTGGTAAATAGGTTGGATAATTTCAAAAATAAATCAAAATATCACCAATAGTGACATTTTAATAAAATGAAACTTTGTATTTCAATTATATACATTACAGTTTTCCATTATTAGATTGCTTGTACATTAAAGGGTTAATAAAACATTCTATTATTCACGGTAATATATAGATGAAAAGAAAGTAATTGAATATAAATTCACCCTTTTTAAATTTCATATATGAAAACCCTTCTCTATGGGTATTTTGAATAATTTATAAATTGATCTCATACTCCTTACATCTGTTATATTATATCAATATATCTTCAACAAATACCATAAAACGTTTTATAAGATTAATAAATTCACTATTCATGTTGATAAATTCTAAGGGTTAATTTACTAATCCAAAAAATATTTATTGAGAACATATAATTCCCATACCTTATTAAAAAATATAACTTTACCATATCATCCTTCTCAAATTTTAATTGTTGATAACTATTGTGAAGATTATTATTTTTATGTATTGATACATTTTATGTTTTTCAAAAAGGTCTTGTATTAATGGTAAAGGATATTTTTTATAAATATTACTGACATTAATTTCCCTATAATCCTCATACAGCCTCATATACCATACCATCTCCTTTATAAAAAAGGATAGGTCCTTTATAAGGTCGGATAATAGTGCCTATGAATCCCATATTACACAATTATTATACTCTCCCCTTCAATTAAACCAATTCCACTAGACCCATTCTATATGGTGGATTAGGAATGGTTTTAGCATTAAGCATGTGATCAATAGAAAATTAAACATCATGATGAGGTGGAGATACAATTAATTCCTCAGGATATACATCAATGAAATATTTTCCAATCATTAAATATTATATTTTTATAATATTTATCTCCTTTAAAAAATATATTTTAAATTTTTTTTCATAAAAATTTCATCAATAAGATCAGTTAGAGGTGGTTCTAGGAATGTCTTAGGTAATAATGAATCTACTTTAATAAACCATGATTATATGACTTCTAAATAAATTTTTATCTCTTTATCTATGAAGTAGTATTAGAATTATATATTGAAATCCAATCCACCAAAAAAAATATCAAACTCAATCACTACAATAAAAATTGGGTTTTCAATTATGAATGTTATATCTATTATAATAAAAGTAACCTAATATTTTATCATCAAAATATTCTTTACTATAGGTATTTTAACAAAAATTCTACACTTGATGTATCATAGGATTATTCAGTGTTTTCTAAAATCATGCATTATATTAAACTATTTATAGATTGAAATTAAATTATTTATTTGTTGACTTTGATTTTATGATCAGTGTAACTAATACCATATAATCTCTAACTTTTATGTTTCATACATGTAATTTCATAACCTTGGCCTTTTACCTCTTCCCCTTCAAAGGTGGACACCCTTGAATCCTAAGATATTCATTAAAGTAGTACACAATCTGAATGCAGTTAATGAATTTTATATTTCTATCATATCTCTTTCCATTACACTCATCGTCTTGATGAACTCAATATCCACCCTGGAAATTAAATCCCAAATAATTCAAAGTATTTCAGGGTTTTTTATTTACAAAATTTTTAATTATTATAAATTAAAAAAATATATTCTCCATCAACAAATTTTTTTCATCATAGAACTCAATCATCCTCTTCTTTTAAAGAATTACTATTAGAATTTAATTTTTGATCACTTTGACGCTTTCTTTATGTCACTAATGACTTTATACTCAAAAATTTAAAGGATTGAGAGACTATTCCTATTTTATATATTGATTTCATTCGATCAAATAATTGATCAATATTAATTTCTCGATTGTGTACATAATTAACAACTTATGTCAATAACAATTTAATGCTAGCCTCATACTCCATAATAATTACCTATTTTTTATCATAAATTTTGGAATTTACCTTCCATATCATATCATTAATAAGGATAAAAATATTTCTATATGAATTTCATAATAAAAGAATCTCATTCCATTATTTTTATCTCTTCCTCCTACTATGTGTTTTTAATCAACGATCTCTATTGATAAACATTTCCTTTTGACAATATGCAATCAAGATGACCTTCTACTTATTGGGATATCACAATTAGATGAATATATTAACTATATATGTTTATATACTACTATTATATTAGTAGTTCCATTGAAATATTTTATTTTTTTAATACGCCTCACTTTTTATATTTGAATTATATTTTGTTATTTTTGTATATTTTATGAAAATTGTGAAATTTTCAACGTTGTACTATGTTGGATGACTAGACACATGGGTTTGGAGACCATGCATATTAATCAAGAATAATGATATTTTTAGGTATTATCTTCACATGGTTAGATTCATGGTTTACCTAATCAGGCATACAAATAGTGCATCCCTTAAAAACTGCTTAAAACATTGATTTTTCATGACAAATTACCTCATGATCATTAATGATTTAGTTATAAAAACTACATATAATATTGATTCCAATGAACTCTCTAACCTATTTTTGACCTAAACTCATATATGATTTTCCTATTTACTTATAATTTGAGTGAGTAATTAACTGGAAATTTTTTTTCATTGTATTATCCTCCTCATTCAACAACATTTGGAGGGAAAAAATTACATCATGTATAAGGAAACTGTCTACGGGTTAAAATAAATTATGTCATATATATTAAATTTAATTTTTGTATCCCTTATATCTAGATGTGATTTATATAGAATATAAAAGATGAGTTTTTTACATATAAAATGTATGTGGCAGTGGAGTTTCAATGTATAAGGCCCCAACCTTAAACATTATATAATTTTAAGTTATGTTAAGAATTCATGTTGAAGATATTTTTAGGTTTATTGTTTTATTGAATTAGTCCATAACTATAACATAGAAACTCAAATATTACAATGTAGACACTTCTACTCATTATCTATTTGTTTAGAAAAATAAAACACTTTAAAATATAACCTGATTTCATTTTTTGATAAAACAATTTCATGAATTCTTCTTTTCTATTAACCATCCATATACCAAATGGAAAACATTTCAAAAACATTGGATGAGTTCTAAAATCGCATTAATATATATAAAATAAGTAATGAAAGCATTTGTTCATTAATATTTTAAACTCATGAAAACATTTTAACAAAATTATACTTCTCACCCCTAAATCATAAACTCTTTAACATACCTCATGAAATCATAAGATTTATAAAAAATGTATTATAATTCATAAATAATAAAGCTAACTTGAGGTATCTATATCAAACATACATATAAACATTCATATCTATATTGGGAGTAACCTTCATGGTTATATTTAGAATACCCATTACAGTATATTTCTTAAGTCTCTTATAAGAAACATTATCATTTAACTCCACCTCATTACCCAATGAATTATAGAGATATCACATGATCACCCTCCCTCGTTTTATCATGGAACAACCTATATAAAAAAAACAACACCCAAAAACTATAATATAATCATAACACATAAAACATGCATAACAGAAAAATAACATTTCCACTTTGAAATCACATTTCATTTTTTCAAATCTGCACACTCATAAATAGAAACACATTATTTCAAAATAAAAATATAAAAATTTGAATTAAACATCAAGAAAATAAATTAATATAAAATATAAAATTTTGGTTCATGACTTATATATTAAATAAATCATTCCATGTTATTGAAATAGTCAATCCATTTTGAAAAAAAATTAAACATTTTAAAAGAATATTTTTGAATCAATGTATCACATAACACTTTGAAAAAGTTGAAAGGATATAATATTTTAAAACATTATTTTTTATATAAATATATCCTTAAGAAAATTTTAAAACATGGAAAATAATGATAATTATTTAGTAGAATAAATATTTAAATTATGTGAATGTTGTTTTAGTTAAAGAGTCTCATACATAGATCATATTTTTACAAAATATATATATTATATGTTTTCAATGTCAATCCAGATAAAAATGATAAATAAAAGATAATATATTCAAAATTCCTTTCACAGATACAATTTTAATGGCATAATCAAGAAGTAGATGTTTAACCCAAAGAATGGATCTTGGGTTTTGAAATAAAATTACCTCGAGTATGACTTGTCTCGTATGATCCTTTTTTATTCCTGAATAATGAAAAAAGGATAATTAAAAACTGATTCATAACCTTTTCATGTTTTCTATTACTTTTATATAATTAATTACTATGTTATAACAATTATATAATTATTTATGTTCATGTTAGATGTTTTGTAGATATTCGGTACTTGAGTTGAAAATGAACTTGGTATGATGTCAATAGTCTATGTAGTTTTAAGTCCATCTTCCCCAAGATATAATACATGATATAAATATCTTATATTTTAATTATAGAAGTATTTATATAAATCTTTTAAGACAAATTGAAAACATCGTTCACATATATGGTAGGCCATACATATACGTGAATGCAATTTTCATTTTTACTATCAAATTGAAAGAAAGAAGTTAAATGAAATATATGTAAATATATATACATATATAATATCATTATAGTAAAATTAATATGACATTTATATCATGTATTTTTACTAAAACAATACTTAATACATTCTAGTTGATGTGTGAACCAATCCCATCATTTTGAGGAGGCGTAAGTCCACACATCCCCAAACAAATTTATCATATAACCACAATATGGAAAGCATGATGGTATGTTTAATATAACACTTCCAAAATCATAAATAGTTTATAATATAAAAATTAAAATCTTATTTTACCATAAAAAAATTATTTTTATGACTATCCTTGATGGAGTTAATAGAAAATCAACAAAAACACTATTCATAGAGGTGATTAACCAGCATAGCATAGACAATAATTTTGTTTCTATGAATAAGAGGGGTGACAAATGAATGTATATGAGGTATTATGTGAAATACATAAAACTCTAGTACACACATGAATCTATATTTATCATTCATCTATGTGTGAAATAGGTGAGTATAAATTAGAAAAATAAAATAAACTAAGAGATGTACTTTGACAAAAGTAACTCTTGAATGTCCCATCATTAAAAGACACATGAGGACATTGTATTTGACCTTTTTGTGATACCAATGACACTTAGAAATTGGAAGAGTGAGTATATGTTTTGAAAAAAATTTTAGGGGCTACAAGGCATTGTGGGTCGAAGTTGGTTGGTGAGGGGTGGTATTTATACTTGAGAATAGTTGGGTTCATGTGATTAATTTACTGTTTATTCTATATTAAAATAAATCCACATTGAGGTGGAATTAATTTCAAATAATTAGACTATAAATTAATTTCTTTTCTCTATTTAGGGTCAAGATCCACCTCAACCAACCATTAAATGTTTCAATTTTTAGGTATGTTAAGCTTTTACCCTTTAACATTAACCCTTGTCACAATTTTACCTTAAAAATGGTTAATGGTTTTTTTACCATGATAAATTTTTTATATGAAAAAAAATAAAATTGACCAAAAAACCTAATTTTTATCATCTAATTCCAAATATATAATCCATTTTACCCAATTTAATTTACATAATTAAGAAAATTATATTTAAAATTAATTCCCCAGACAAAACTAAAAAGGGGATTTTTAAATTGAAACATTTAAATGTTTGAAATCGTTTTATATATAATTCCAATTATAAATTAATTATAAAGACCTATATTGAATTGAATTAAAAAATATAGTCTGATTATAATCTACAACCAAATAAAAGGAAAATATAATAATATAAATAAATTAGACGATAAAATTATGTTGAATTAAAATGCAGTATTTTTCATTATTCAATAATAAATGAGTATTATCAAAAATAATTCCAAAAATTATAAAATGTAAAATTTTATAATAAGAATCCAAATAATATATTTATTTTTTAAAATATTACATATAATAGTGTCAAAAAAATAATTAAAAAGGGATCTCTATTAAAAGGTGGCAGAACGTCATTTTTTGAAAAAAACTTCTTCTATACGAAAAAAATTAAATCTGGCCTTATATCATGCATAGAAAACATATAACATGTTTTTTTAAAATTACATTGAATATATTACTTATATAATTCATTAGTAAAATACACAAATACTTATTTTATTATTATATAGACTCATTTACTTTCATTAATGTTTATTTAGAAAAAAACATTTCTTTTTATTTAAAAATAGTTTTATTTTCATTTGTAATTAAATCTTCCCAAAATAATAAATTATATACAAGTTTAAAAATTATTTTAATAATTCATTTAATAATTTATATTCCTTCTATTCCAACATCTATGTTATAATGGAATAATTTACATAATAATATATAGTGTTTCATTTATGCTCCATGTAGCATATCATGTACGTTATTGGCCATAATGTTTCTTTCTTATATTTCAGGATTTTATACCCTCCCCCTTTAAAAAATTGAATCCTCACAGTTATAATTTGTGTTTTGTTACTAAGGAATAAATTTTTAAAATACCTTTGTAGAGATCACACCTCGAAAAAAGGATTAATAAAACGTCCACTTTAAAAAGAAAGAAAGAGAAGTATGAAGATCACATGAGTGAAAAATTAAAGGGCTTCATGTAAGAAAAAATTGATATGGAAGATTGAAATTTATATATATCATATTCATATAGAGAGTTATATAGAACCTGATAATGGAATTTTAACCATCACAATTCCATAAATATATGATGGGAAAAATTTCTTTCATAAAATAAAGTATACAACATTTTTTCCTGAAGATTTTTTCATAGAGTTGAACAATTATATTATTACATAGACTAAGATCATAAGAAAATATAATTAAGTTAAATTTAGAGTGTCATTATTTAATTTTTTTTGTACAAAAAACTCATTTTTACTCTAAATGATGAGTATTAATATGACTTGGTCACACAAGAAGCACTAGAATCAACTTCAATAAATGTTATAATCCAAAACAGATGATCTATATATTTCTCCCATCTTTAGACATTAACTAAAACCCAAATGTATAGTCCTTGAGAATTTAATTACAAAAAATAATAAACCATTGTATGAAGAAAACCAAGTTTAATCTCCAAACTTCAACAGTGTTTCCCATGTTCTATATAGACCATTCAATAAATAATTGTACATAAAATTATAGAAAACAAACCAAATTAATATCATAACCCAAAATAAAAAGGATTTGTTAAAGTAGACCTCTAAGATAAATTTTATGATTTATCTGCAAGTATCGTCAGTTAATCTTGAAGTTTCACACAAAAAGTAATTTCCCTTATAATCTAAAATCTATTCAAACTTTTTTTACAACTAACATGTATAACCATAAGTATATCATAGATTATTCAGAACTATAATTCATCATTTACTCATCAAATAAAATTTCATATTATTCTATTTAACATGATTATATAGGGTCCCCAAAATAGTGAATGTATTATGAAATAACATTATTCATGTTTTCAATAAATAATTTTCAAATCTCATTTTTATCTATTCAATAAAATATATGTCTAACAAATAAACATATTATTAATCTATAAAATCATTTCACTAAAAAGAATATGTCATACTAACTAGGTACTTTACATAGGCCAGTAGTAGGGTATAAATCCCCATTTCACTTCGGTTGTGGGATCTATTCCTGAAGGCTTGTCAGACACTATGGGTTGTCACCCTTCCTATGCGTTGTCATTTTCCTAAAATTATATTATTTTATAACATTTTCAAAAAGGAAAAAATCCTCAAAATAAATATAATATATTTTAACCTCAGAGTTTATTTCTTTCCTTTCATTTTTCATCCCAAAATGTAATATCCCATAATTACCACAAAAATAAGGATCATATAAACACAAATGGTTATTTATAACTTTATAATTATGTCCATGTAAGAAAATAAAATTCTTCATCGAATGAAATTTTCACACAAAAAATATCTTTGATAAATACTAAAAAAAATCTTCTAATATAATCCCATAATTAAAAGATAATTAATAATTTTAAATATTTCATTATCTATGGATCTAAAATAACTTCCAGATTCCTCAAATATAGACATCTTAATCATTCAATATTCTTCATGATCATTGAACCATAATTTTCAATATTGTTACTTAATGATTCTTTCCTACAAATAAAGACGTGAATCATTTCCTCATATTCAAAATTTTAATTACATGATTTAAGAAATAATGCATACCTTTCAATATGTTATTTTCAATTTCCTCCTAATGATCCCATTCGTGAACCTTATTCATATGATATTTATTTTCATAATCACTATAATCCCCACATTTAAAAGAATAACTTGATAACTCGGGAAGAACTTCTATCCCTTTTATAGATTCAACTAAATGCTTTCTTTTTTCCTTGGCGGATTCTTACATTATAACCTTAATTTCCACACCTAAAGCATCTTCATATGCCTTTAAGTCATTTTCCTAGGGGTTTCATTCAACATTATTGAAGTAAATATAATTAATTTCTTTTATTTTATGACAATTTTTACTTGAACTTGCATATGGATTCATTTCTCTCATATGTGATGCATTAAAAAACTCACTGATTTTTAAGTGGTTAATAATTACACCTAATGGTTTGTTTATAATGACCACAAGAGCTCTCATTATAGCACCCATTTCATTCAGTTGGATATTCAGAGAACCAACACATTTTCCTTCAAATCCACTATTACTTTGGTGACTCTTGGATCCATCCATTTACTAAAACCAAAAATCTTAGAGTAAGTATATCAAAAAAAATCATCATATACTGTCTTATGAAGAACATAAATACTAATATATATGTATTCATGTTATCAAAAATTCCTTAAATTTTTTTAAAATAACAATTAAACCTTATAATATGTGAACCATTATTGTTATATACAACTTGTAACTTATGCATAAAAAACATGAACCTCTAAATTAATCTAAACTGGCATCTGATACCAACTATAAGGTCTCGGCCTTAAACATTACATAATCATGATTTAAGTCTACAATTCACATTGAGGATATTTTCATGTTTATAGTTTTATATAATTAGGCCATAACTATGAAATAATAACTAAAATATTATAAAGTAGACACTTATAATCATTATCCATTTTATCATAAAATAAAACTCTTTTAAATAAAACTTGATTTATTTTTTTGATAAAAATATTATTGTCCTCTTCTGTTCTCTTACCCATACTTATATGATTTTTAAAATATTTCAGATACATGTTATGGGAAAAAAATCATAGTAAGTGTTAAAAAAACTAGGAATGAAAATGTTAGTTCATGAATATTTTAAACTAATGAAAACTTTTTCAAAAAATCTAACATCTCACCAAAAAAAATAATCTCTTTAAAATATCTCATGAAATAATAAGAATCATAAAACAATTCATAGAAATTATAAATCATAAACTTATATTGATGCATTCATATCATATACTTACATTTTATATTTCAAAACTCGATTGGGAGTAACCCTCATAGTTATATTTAGAATACTCATCAATGTATATTCTCTAAAAACCTTATGAGAAACACTGTTGTTTAAATCCATCTCATTAAACAATGAATTAAGGATTTATGATAGGATCACCCACCCTTGTTTTATCATGGAACCACCATTATACTAAAACAAATCTCAAGAACCATAATTAAATCATAACACATAAAACATTCATAAAGGAAAAATAACCTTTCCACTTTGAATTCATATTGCTTTTTTACAAAGGTGTGCACTCATAAATGAAAAATAATTTTTTTAAAATAAATATGTAAACATTAAAATTAAATACAAAAACATTAATGAGATATAAATTTAATGATTTCGGTTCATGATGTATATGTTAAATAAAACATTCCATGTTGTTGAAATGTTCAATCCATTTTTAAAACATATTTAAAACATTTAAAAATAAATTTTTTTATAAAATGTTTCCCATAAATATTTGAAACATTTTAAATGAGATATAATTTTAAAACATAATCTCCATATTAATAATTCCATAAAACAATTTTTAAAACATTCACATTATTGAGAAAAATTTAGTATAATAAATCTTTAAAACATTTAAAAATATATTTTTGAAAAAGAGACCCTTATAACGATCATTTTTTTTAAAGATAGATTGATTATATAAATTCCTTATAAATAAAAATAAAACAATTAGAAATAAAATATAATATATTCAAAATTATCTCCACACCTAATACCTTAATGAAAAATCAGGAAGTTTAAGTTTAACCAAAAGAATGGATATTTTCTTATGAAAATCTATTACCCCTAGTCTGACTCATCCTGTATGTCCCTTATTCTACTTAAATAAAAAAAAATTAATTTCAAATTTATTCAGAACCTTTTATTTTGTATTTTTTATTTTATATCATTAATTATCATTTTATCATAATTATATAATTATTTAATTTCATGCCCGATGTTTTGTCGATATTTGGTACTTTAGTAAAAAATGAACAAAAAACGATGTCAATAGTCCATGTGGTCATAATTCCATCATCTCTTGAATATAAAAAATAATATATATACCTTATATATTCATTATATATG
Organism: Viscum album; assembly: GCA_963277665.1. Classification (NCBI taxonomy): domain Eukaryota; kingdom Viridiplantae; phylum Streptophyta; class Magnoliopsida; order Santalales; family Viscaceae; genus Viscum; species Viscum album. The sequence continues at coordinate 106,298,679 of OY728159.1, forward strand.
TATTTATATAAACCATTGTATAAATACTAAAAATATCATTCATGGATATGGTAGGTTGTACGTGTGCATGTACATTGTTTTTGTTTTTAATATTGTATTGAGGGAAAGATATTAAAGGAAATATATGTAAATATGTATAGAAATATAATATTAATAAATTATAATTGATATGTAATTTATATCATATATTTTTACTATATAAATCCATAATATATTTCATGTGATGTTTGAATGAATCGCATCATATTGAGGAGGCGGAAGTCCACATGTCCCCAAACAAAGTTATCATATAACAAAAATTTGGAAAGCATGAAGGTATGTTTAATATTACATTTCCATAATATAAAATAGATTATTATATATAATAAAATACTATTTTACTAGAAAAATATTTTTAATACCATCCATGATGGTTTTAATAGAAAAAGAAGAAAAACATTATTCACATAGGCGATTAATCGGCATAACATTGACAACAATTTAATTTCTTTGAATAAGTGGGGGTGAGAAATGAAAGAGAAATTAGATATTCCATTAGAAACATAAAACACCCGTAAATAAATAATTATGAAGTTATCATTCATTAATTTATGAAGCATCTTATGAGAAATTAGAAAAATTAAAGAAATTAATTTATCTACATTCCAAAAATTGCCTCTGGAATATCCCCACCTTGAAAGTCACTTAAGGGCCTTGGATTTAGTATTTTGGTGAGAAAATAACAACTTGGACATGGTTATAGTGATTAGGAGAGACTTGGTGAATACTTTTCAGAGATTAAAGTCTTTTTGGGTTGACAGTGTGGTCGTGAGGGTGGTATATATACTTCAGGAGCAGTGGATTCAAGTGATTAATTTATTTATTATTTTATATTAAAATCTAACAACATTGAGGTGGAATTAATTTCAAAAAATTATATTTTAAATTATTATTTTTTATTTTGTTTATGTTTGAACCTCACATTATTCAACTAATAATGGTTTCAATTTTTTGGTATTTTAAGCTTTTACCTTTTAATATTAGCCCTTGTTACAATTTCACTAATAAATGGTAAATAATTTTTTAACTATTGTAAATTTTTTCCCTAAAAATTAAATTGACCTTACCTAATTTATAACTTTATATTAAAAATATGGAATACATTTTACTTAATTGAATTAATTTAATTTGGATGATATTATTTAATATTAATTCTGCAAACAAAATAAAAAATCAGGTTTTTAAAGTGAAATGTTTTAATGTGTGAAATGTTTTTATATTTATTTTCAAATTGAAATTGATTAAATTGAAATATACTTAATTAAATAATTAAAACATAGTATTATTAATCTATGAAATAAAATAAAATTAATATGTAACAATATAAATAAATTACATGAAAAAACACTTTTGAATTAAAATGCAGTATTTATCACAATTAATTAAAAAATTAATATTATCCTAAAAACAAAAAAAAAATTATCCAAATTAAAATTTTAGCCCACAATTCCAAATAAATTTTTTTTTGTAAAATATAACTTTTAAAAGTGTTAACACTAGATTTAAAATGGTTTCACCATCAAAATGTGGCCAAAATGCATTTTTTGGAAATACTTCGTTTATCTAAAGAAATTCAATTTGTTCATATATCATGTCTAGAAATCATATAATATTAATTTAAAAAATTAAATTTAATATTTTAAATATATATATAATAAATAAAATCTATAAATATTGATTTTATTTTTTTTATAATCTTACTTATTTGAATTTAAATCATGGTTTAGAAAAACATTTCCCTTTATTAAATGGGTTTTATTTTCATTTGTAATTAATTGTTCGGTGAAAAATTAATTATATACATTTGTAAACCATATTTTTATAATTCAGTTAATATTTTTCATTACCTCTATTAAAATGTCTAGATTATATTTGTTTTATTTTAATAATAATATTTAGTTGTTCCTATATGGTTGATGTAGTGTTTTATATAAGCTATCAAATGTAGCGTTTCTTTCTTAAAACACTAGATGTTAAAAAAGGAATATAATTCCTATAAAATATCTAAAATTTATTCCAACAATTACCTAAGGGATCAAGGTTATTATTGATGAATCATATTTTTTGGTTTTAGGTCTATAGAAATATGGAGGAATCATTAAAACTAGTATAGTTTTAATTATGGTTTACTTAAAGCTCTTTATTTGAAACCGGATTGATTTGAAATAATATCTATAAGTTATCATTTATATTGTTTAATGTGTAAATAAATATGAACAACTTATTGAGTAAATGTGACTATATATAGTGATATCAAATTAAAAATAATAATGTTTTAAGGGAATATTTATAAATAATGGAAATAATGACTTGGAAATATTGAAATAATTATACACAAGGTTACTCATATTTAAAACTATGAATACAAGGTGTTTAATTCTCTCTATGAAAGGTAAGTAAAAAAATGGGAATCATCGGGGTCCTTATCTCATGAAATAGTCTTTCTATTCTTGGGGTTATTTTTAAAAGGTATTGTATCAACATCGTAGTAGGTAATATAGCGCTCTAAAATGTGAGTACATTAGTCGAATGGAGCTGTAGTAAACAGAGTAATTTATCATGAATTACTATTCATCATGATGGGCCTTCAAGTAACCTTTAAAGATCATTTATGATATAATAGGATAAATCCTCCTTGAATAATAGGTCATATACTCCACTGCATCATGAAGGGGATATTGTGGCATCAAAAAATGGTAATAAGTTCTTGGTGGGCTATTTTCAATTTCAAAGGGGAGAAGTGAGGCTTGAAACAGATGGGTCCTTAGGTGTGTGTGTTAGTAGTTTGTAATCCATTCAAAATAATATATAATTCTAGAAATATTAGATTTGTCACTCCCTTATTTTTGAATTATTTTTCTTAAACCCATAGTTCTATGGGGGTGGGAGTCCCCTGTCATTCTATCTCTTCTTACATATCCATTGGATGTCCTGTAAGAAGAACATTTTGACACTTAATCATTATTTCACTCCCCCTTTCCTTCCTCTCTCATCAATATTTTGTGGGAGTTTATTATTTTTTTACATCAAGGAAAAACACACAAAAAAATCATAATTATTCTTATGTTTCAGGGATGTGAAGGCCTTTTTCAAATTGAGGGATCTATATGTACTGGTATTAGTGGTGTGAGATGACTGTTTGAAATTTTTTATACTAAAAAAATTATGTTGGGATGAATATACCAATAGGATAATCAGCTATTATTTATAATTAATTTTCTTTAAAAAATACATACTGGATTATTTTATTTTATGATTTGATTTCTACTATTCATTTACATCATCAATATGATCACCATTCATATTAAAAATGTCATTAATTGAATAATTTATAATATAATTTCTCTAGTGATATCCACATATTTTCTATGAATCATCAAATATGGTTCTTTATCTCTCAAGTGATAGCTTTATCAAACTAACTACTTCATGCAATTCTCCCTTATCAATATTAATAAAACTATTAATTTCTATTTCAAGAAACTTGAGAGAATAGCTTGGATTCTGTTCAATTCAATCTCTATATTTTTATATGAAAATTAAAAAAAATGATTTTCTCTTCTCAAACACATGACATATTTTGGTTTTTTTGCATTGGTCAAAAATTTAAAGACATTCTTATAAAACCTTTATTTTAATATGACTCTAATAAAAACTAGTAGTCACCCCTCTTAAAATAATAATAATATTATTATTATTATTTTAGGTTATATTTATTATTATAATATCATTTAATAAATAAATACATCTTTATTTTTTAAAATTATATTTATTATATTCATTATATCATTAAATGTTTCTAAATCCCCCATTAATATTTTGGAACTATAAAAAAGGAAATTATGTTTTTTAATAAAATAAATATTATATTCACATAAATTATGAATAAATATTTTTTATGAATTTAATATATAATTAAATATTATATATTATATTAACCTATCTCATTCATGAATTCAATAGACTGAATGAATTTAAATTTTTATATTTCTAGATAATCCCATTTATAACTTGATTTAGAGATAACCCTTACATGGGTCGAAAGCCGAGTGGAACAAGGCCCATACATATCCTATAGAATCAATGGTATAGAGGAACGGTACATGTCCCATAAGCCTAATTCTTAACACCCCACAAAAAAAGTCCCTTATCCATATCTCCTAAATTTGTCACTCCATCTTGTAATACTGACTTAAAATTTTTGGTCATCCATCACTACCTTCCCTCTTGGGGTCTTGTTCTCGTGCATTCCAACCACTCAAGGAAGGAACCTCCAAATTCAATTGATAATCATGTCATGAATTTTCATGTTCTTCTCACCACTAGTCAGATAATAATTCAGTATGAGGTTCTTGGCCTAATCCATGACCCCAGAGGGCCTATGTAAAAAATTCCTTGGATGAACAGAATTCCCTATAGCCCATTGACGTAAATAAGTGGACTGATAGAAAAAAAACAACTGAAATTTTTTTTGTTATAGTTCCCTCTAGAATACTCATATAGTATCTTCAAAATACTCCCCCACCATGATTTTGATCTAGGGATTCATATAGGATTATAGGGAGTGTTAACCACTAGGTTAACACCCCAATATTTTATCACTCTTCTCATGAATAAATATTAAATTTATTTTACTTGTGAAAAAATAAAATAAAAAATTCAAATCACTTTTTATTATGTAGAATAATCCTGTGATTTAATTTATCAAAAATATAACTTTAGTAAATAGTATTTCACTAACTATTAATAAATTAATTCTTAACCATGTACTCTAACGAATATAATAAGCTTATAAATACATATAGTTATATACCGTATAAGTTATTTTCATACTTGTAGTAGATCTAACCCACAACCCAATAGTGTTATATATAAACACATAATGTAACCCACAAAGAACATATGATTTTTCATAATGAAAACCGTTTATGAGTGTATCTATGTAATATAATCTTTTTAACCCATAATAACTCAAAATGTAAGACACATACATGTCTCATTTTCTATTCTAATAGATTTTTATTTCTTTTTATTTTTTAGATAAACTTTTTTGTTAAATACCAATACAATAGACATAAGTCTCTCACTATTTTCTCAATAGAAATTCCATAGATAAATTTCTCCATTACATAAATGGAAAAAAATTCAATATTTCTTATTAAATTGGTGATTTAAATGACTTGATAAATTTTACAAGGGATAATTCACCTAGAGTTACTAAATCATCAATTTCATCTCCATCAACGTACATTTATCATGATACACATTAACAATGATCTGAATTCAAAGGTCCAATACACACACTCCTATATAGAACTATCCAATGGAAAATTAATAATATATTATTTATATTATAAAGTATTTCTTTGTGACCTCCCTTTATGGAAATAAGCATCTGTAAACATAATGAGAAGAGGTATAATTTTCATATAATCCCCCAGAACCAAATAGAAAAAAAAGTATTTGAGTACTATTTGATTGATGTAAATAAAATATTTGAAATTATTTTGTGATTATTGTCATGGATTCCCTTAGTTACCAAAATTTTTGGGACCTGATTTGACTTACTGATCTGATAAATATTATAAGTGCAATATCAAATAATGTATGAAGATCTAAATTTAATATGTGATTGGAATTGGGCTTGTACAAATACATAATATTATAATCAATATTACAAATTTTTTAGTTTTACAGAACTAGATCAAATAGAATCCCACATTTCATAGATCCATCATCTAATTTTTCATAATTTATTACCTATCACATGATATTCATGCTTCTTATATGATATGTATTTATCCATTATGAGTATTATTTTTAACTTTATAATAATACTACTAACAATAACTTAATCTACTTATGAAAAACATATCATGGGATCACATTTCCAAAATATATGCATACTACTTCTTTAGATACATAGAAAACTATGATATATATATATATATATTATAATCATAAATCTCAAGATACTTTGAGCATCCATTCCCCATTTCAATATCATTTTCTAAACAGTTATATCATATCAAACTAGTATATTATGGAAACTAGGTAAGTATCCACTAAAAACTATTTTATTATCTTGTTTGTATACCAGAATCATATCCTCTATACAACTCCAGTATGTTAGGATAGTTTTATATATATCTTAATATGGTTATACAAGACAAACAAGAACCCAGCCTAGCATAAATGATATATACAATCGTAAAAATAATAAAATGAACTTTTTTATAATTATATATATATATATATCCTATCTTGATTTATCTTTATTTTATCTTCCAATACCTTTTTATTTTATATAATATGACTTATTATTAATATTCTATTATAAATAAAAATATAGATCGAGATCCCAGTAATATAAAGTAGTTTATTTAAGTCTTTCATAGAGAAACATGCATCTAAACAAGTCCTAAAAACTGTATGACTAGTATCTCATTTCCCATTAGTATTATTTTATGATAATATATCAATATAAATAATATGCACCTCCCATTAATAATTTTAATGACCCAATGCTCACGATCATTTTTAATAAAACCAAACTATTTTATAACATCACCAAAACGATAATTCCTGGATCTGAACTATTTATTCAATCCATAAATGGATCTTTAAAACATCCATTCCTTGTTTTACACCTCTAAATTAATTAATCATTTTTATCCATACATATATTTTCCACGTGTTTTCAATTTAGTATATAGGATTTTAAATTATTTAGTATTTACACCAACTATAGTTACTATTAAATTCCAAACATGATTTGTGGGCATTAGATTCATTTTTAAAATTTGTATCTTAAGTCCACTTAGTAACTTAAGAACTATTTACTAATTCCTTATATAAAATGGTTTATTATTCTTAAACAATAATTTATCACCTTAATTTATAAAGGAAAAACATATCATTTGTGATCTATCAATTTCCCAATTGAACTGTATAGTTTTAGTGTCTCTAGTATAGCTTCTTCCATAAGGTCTTGTGGAATTTTTTCATATTCCGAATCTTATAGATCTTGATTTTTAACATCACAAAAATCTAACTTACTCTCATAATACCATTTTGAGATGTGTTATATTTATATAAATATAGAATGTATTTTTATTATTATCTTTTAATATAGGGGATTATATATGTAGTATCCTTTTACTTAATTATAATATCATACAAAGATATTATTCATAAATCATAATGAATGTTTTCTATTAGGGCTCGCCTTAACAAAAACCTAACATCCCCTAATAAATATATGAAAGTACAAGTTTATGTTTCATACTCTAACCCATATGAGATATATTTTATATGTTGGCTATCATAATAGGTTATGTGTGTATTTTTTTATTTATAATAAATGTTCATAAAAGGATTGTTTAATAATTTCATGGCTCAAGATCAATTATGCCATATTTAAGGTATTCTTCACAACATACTAATAAAATATTCAATATCTTTTTACCAAATTGAACCACTAAATCACTTTTATATAACTTAATATATTAAAGGATTTTTATTTATATAGCATAAAATTAACATATCTACATCACTAATGTCATTATTAAAATTAATAAAGATTAATAATCCCTCTCACCAAGTCTTTTGAATTTTAATTATTATTTATTATTGAACTAATATTTTATTGTACAACTATATTTTAAAGTAATTATTTAAATACATTTTTTTATAAAATAAATTTTATTTTATTACCAACTTGAATTAAATAACCATATTTATAAAATCAATTCATAAATAATGTAATGGTTTTGATAAAATAATAATAATAATAGTTTAAAAATATAATAATTGTCCAACTAGAAAATATGAAATTATAATATTTTATAATAGGTATAGAAATAGTTACTATAATAATAGCTTAAATATTGATGTCACTTTTTTAATATATTTCATTATATAAATAGTAATTATATATAGATACAAATTCAACAGTCAAAAACTATATCTAATACCCAAATTATAGAATTAGAATGTCTGTACTTTATGATGAATAAACTTGACACTCATGAATACTTTTTTTTAAATAACAGTTTCTCTTAAAATGGCCTTTTCTAAAGACACATGTTTCCCTGAACTGTAAAATTGAGAAGAAATTTTAATTTTTATTTCAAATTATCATGAGGTTAGAAATTGTATTTTCCCCTGAAATGTGATCTCTAATAATTTTTCATACCACTTAATTGGTCCAAGAAGATGTTGTTTACCAAAGTATAAGAGTTTTGTGTAATTATGATCCATTTGAATGTTTATCTAATAATTAATAATTAATATTTCAATTAATATTGTATTCATGCTTGTTGATTTGAAGAAGTATTTTTAACAAATAATTTTAAGTATATTCCATTTTCTTGGTTTTGTCCATAATGGTATGTTATACTTAATAACGCATAAACTCATTTTGGGCACTAGGGTGGGGCTAGGCCCCTTTTTATTTTTCTTTCTTTTTTCTTTAATTTCATTCCCTTTTTTATTCTCCTCCTTCCATTGATTCTTGTATACACCCCCTTGAGGATTCTACAGTCCATGGCTGAGAGAGGATTTGGATAAGGGGAGATATAGGGGGAGGGAAAGGAAGGTATAATCCTCCACAAAGATCAGGAAGAGTCGTATCATCATTTGGTTGCTATGAACTACAGAAATATGTGAAGCTTCAGTGTATTTCCACTAAATAATTTTTTTAAATTTTCTATAAATCTCTATATATTTACTAATTTCAAGTTTTAACGACCTATTATGAATTTGATAGACCCATGTGTGGTCAATATGTAGCTATTGTAGGTAAAATAGGGGTTCTAGGCTGATATAAAGGGTTTCCATTTAAGAAATCCTGATTACATAGTCTGTGAATTTCCATAAACAATCATCATGTGTTATATATATTTGGATAATATGTATTTTTCGAAACAAATTCCATTTAATTGGAGTATATTTCATGTATTGGTACTGGGAAATGCACCTAAGTACATGGCCTGATAGTAATTTTGAAACAACACATCAAGAATTCCAATACGGACATGTGGTCAAATACATGGTAAAACCTAATATAAGTGGGAAATTTCCATTTAGTAAAACATGAAATTAAACCCAATGTTCCCAAGATATGTGGTAGTAAACTACTAGACCCCATTTATTCCCTGGTCGCGTAGAAGTGCATGGAAAATCACCCATGTGTTCTAATCATTACAGAAGTAAATGGCCATGCCTGAGGTTTTGATGTACATGTCATGTACTCATAGTACAAGTCATGTACTATTCCCATATTAACCATTTTTAGGGTTTTGGGTGAATTTACAACCTAGATTATGAATTTTACAAAAGAAAAGTCTACTTATATATTTGTTTTATAAAGATTATAATGGTGTAATCCATGGGTGATTTGAGAACTTTTGAGATGATGTCATGGGAGAACAAGATATGTCTTAGAGGTTGTTTATATAATTACTATATTTTCTTTTCTCTAAAGATTGATACTTTGGATGATATCTATATGATTGTCATAGAAATATTTTGTGGACAAGTAATGTGATAAAAAAATTCATTATTTTCATCTTTTCATTGGACATTCCCTGGTGAGTAGGACAACGGGTGACTTTAGGAGATGAATAGGTTAGGTGTTGAGGCATGCCTAGAGTGGGACTTTTAACTATGTTTTTCCATGATCTATATTTATATACCAATTTTTAAGTATTTTTCCCCATGATTTCAATAGTCTTTTTTTTTGACTTTTTCTGAAGGAACGTTCAACCAGAGAAGCCAGTCTGTGACTAAGGATCCCCTATGGTATACCTCCACTCAGAAACTAACCTATAAAATCCCTTCTGGGATTCATATATGTAGAGACCCAAAGCTTGATGTATATATACATTACATTACTTTTGCGGAATACTTAGTACATAACAAAACCACACACACAAGGATCGTAATAGTTTAGTGTCTTTGGAAACTCGGAATATAATCTTCTAATCCTGGTGAAAGATCTTCAATATCTCCCATAAAGATCTTCCTTTTTTTATACCTAAAACCTTTATTTATATCCTGGGGAAAAGAAAACATAAAAGGGTGAGCTCAAATGCTCAGTAAGGGTAAACAAAAGAAATATCAATCACATCATATACATAAGCACATAACTTTTGGAAATCTTAACCTGTAAAAGAGATCATAATTTCATAACCTGAGGTAACTCATGGCAGTGAAATATAATCACAATAATCATAACGTAAAACATTAAACATTGTGGCATACACACATAATCATAGAGAATCATTTCTTATTAGTCAAGACTCATTGCCAAGACTATCTTAGTGGACAAAGTCCCTTTCTGAACCGAGTCACCCTCGTTTCAGTCCTGTTTCACAGAACCGGTATAACCTACCATTCCAGACATGTCTATCTCATGAGATATAAAATCTTTACCCAATGAATTGGAAGGAGATATAGGTCCCACCCATCTCATAATGATACAATTCTTATGTGTGCCACAAAATCATAAATCATACATCATTATATAACCCATGTAATAAAAATGGGAATCTTAAACATCATGACATCATAAAACAATTCATATACGATAAAGGAATTCATAAAAATAATTCCATCACAACATAACCAAATCAATGTAATAATAGGGATTAAAACAGAACCCTTTATTATCTTAGATGGAAAATAATTTTGATAAAACACTTGAACTTCATTCTTGAGGAAAATATCCTTTCTACTTCAAAAAAACTTTTCCTTTCTTAACATGTCATACAATTTTAAAATAAAAGAAGTTGATTAAAAATAAACATGAAAACTTGTAAAGTAAGCTTCTTGGAAATAATTTTTTTAAAATCCATTCATGTCGTATAAGTTAAAAAAACATTCTTCTCGTACTTTTGTCAGAAAAGATAAAAAAGTACCTCATACGAAAAACGACAAAAGATTCCTTTCATATCTTTTACTAAAAACTCACCAAAGGGTAAAATTGGAATTAAACAATTTGTAGGTGAATGTAAATAATATTACATATTGAGGAAACATGGATGTGGATGATAAAATATACCCCAGTAAATACCAAAGTATAAACAATCTCGGATAAAAATGAGATTGTGATATTTCCCTTACCTTAGGTTTGATTTGCTTCGTAAGTGTCCGAACCTCCTGTATAATGATTTAAATAATGTCATTGACTTATTACAGAATCATATTCATTGTTATTATATCATATATGGTTCACTTATGACTTTATATTACCCATTCTATTGTAAATTCATGTTAAATTAGCGTTTTGGGTAAAATCGTCTCATTTGTCGTTCGTGTTTTAACTTGTAATTATTCATATGATTACGTAGATCATTATTACATAATTATAGAATATAATACATGATTTATATATAGTATATATTCAGAATATACATATAATATAATGGATCGATAAATGGAAGGAAATACACCGTTCATGGAGACGGTATGCTGTACGTACGCATGAACGCTATTTTCTTTTCATTATTGAATTGAGTGGAATTAAGTAGATGAAATACATATATATACACATAAATCCTGTATCATTATTATTTCATATATTTCATGATTACTTATTATATATACTTTACAATCATTCATTAATGGTTAAAGTGTAGAATGAATCTCATCGCGTCGTGGAGACGGTAGTCCGTACGTACGCACGAGCGATGATATCGTTCTCATTATCGTGGGACTGAATTGGAGTGTATGTATACTATTTTAGAATAAATATCACTTTAAAATAATAATATATAGTTATTATTTACACCATTATACCCATCCAAGTAATGTTGTGGTGGAAAATAGATTTCACCACGGCGTGGAGACGGTATTCCGTACATACGCACGCACGGTGATTTCGTTTTATGTAGGATGGATAGATGGTGAAATAGGTTTGTTTCGTACTTATAATAACATATCAGTATATTAGTGATACTAATGTTATTACTTCATAATGAAACAACCTAAGAAGAAGAAGTGGAAGAAGAAATAAAGGTGAAAGAATCGGTAACGGAAATTACCTCTTCTTTGAAGCGCCTCTTTGAGACCTCCTGTTAAGGCACTAAAATTGGTCTTTGAGGAAGACCAGAACCTCTAGGATGTTTCTAGGGAAGTGGAGAGGAGAATTTGGCAGAGGGTTGGCTGAGCTTAAAGGCTCAAAGTTGTGTGAGCAAGAGAGGGAGGAGGTGCCCTTTTATAAGGGAGGAGAGGGGCACCTTTGGAATAACAAAAAATATTATTTTATTATAAATTCAATTTCGGTTTTACATAGCTCCAAATTGATTTTTTCGTGGATAATGTTGGTATGAGTCGAAAACCTCTCATCCAATATAATTTAGACAAGTTTAGGTTTCTATTTTATCCTTATCATTTAGATTTAACATTAAGTTACTTTTACTGTGTCTTCTTGTGTTCTTATACTATAAGGTTAATAAAAATACTATAAGAAGACAAACGAACCCCAAGATGTTTATTATTAATATATATAACTTTATATAAGTCATTTTTCCGAACCATAGATTTTTAGGAATAAAATAACAATTAATAATATAATATTTGTTTTAAAAACTATTTTATGTCAATTTTGACACTATTTAGTAATTGATTTTTGTGAAACTCATAGAAAAATGATATGTTCGAAAAAAGTTAATTAAATCAATACTAACATGTCATATTAACCTATAAAATTAGTGGAATTCATAAAAAGTCTCAAATTATATTTATTTGGGTATTTATAACATCAATTATGTCAGTATTTCATTAATAAGATAATTACTGCATCATCGTTGTGTCATAAATAAATTAAATTATTTAATGTCTAAAAATTATAAATAAAATACCATTATGTAGGAAATCTTTTTGGCTTTATAATTAATATTTATAGTCGAATTTATCTTATGTATAACCCTATATTAAAAATGTTTTAGTAAATAAACTTTGATTTTAACTCTTTTAACCCTTCTTTAAATAAATTAATAATAAATGTCCAAATCTAATCCAAGTGGGCCGAAATGGTCATATTTTATTCCTAAGTTTTTTTTGGTCGAATTACACTTTTCCAATAGAATTATGACATGTGTTAGGGTAATAATAATATCATTTCTACCCTTAATTACGATATTTACTTTTAACCGTGGTAAAAAAAGTAAAAAGTTACTATTCACTAAAAAATTATTTTCATCTCATTGAACCACATTTTACTTAATGAAATCAACCGTGTCTCTAGGATTTTTAGAATTCCACTCACAGAAGCAGTAAAATTAATTTTTATGAAAAATTTAGTTTTTTTAACTACCACTTAGTGGTTTCACTATTCATCAAAAATTGAAAGTTTTTAGAAAAATGCCAAAAATTAGGCCTAAGATATATTTGATATTATGAACTCAAAAATGATTTATATTTTACCAAATTCAAAAAATATCAGTTGCATTAATTAATTTAAAAATTAATTCCCGTCGTCAAAACAAAAGGCATGTTTTTAAGAGATAATAACTATCAAAAGATTGACACTTGTTTATAACTGGTTTAAATGTGAAATTACATCCAATGACCAACATTCTATTAAATTGTAAAAATATATTCTAAATATACTTTAAAACCACTCAAATTAATAATTTATCACTATTAATTATTTCGATTGAAAAAGTTGTTTTTAATTAAAATTTAGTAATTTTCACTATTCATCAAAATATGAAAGTTATCCTAAAATCACCAAAATTTCACCCTAAGCTAATTTCGATATTACGAATCCAAAAATGAATTCCATTTTGAAAAATTAAATTTACAAAATTTCAAAAAGTGGTCATTACTATTCATAACGGCTAGTTTTAATAATATTTTAATAGCATATCGTTGTTTAGTGAAACTCGGTATTGCGTACTACACATGCTATCAAGGAAGGTCGTGATTGCGTGTAATGAAAGGCAAGTCAAGGATGCGTGTTGTGCAAGCTCCTTTTGGTGTAGCGTACTACACAAGACATTAATGAAATTAAAAAGAATATTTTTTATAAAATCTCGGGGTGTTACATTCTACCCCCCTTAAAATGAATTTCGCCCTCGAAATTCTTCGGGTTATAAATGGTTTACTACATGAAAGTTTGTTTAATAGAAACCCACATCGTAAAAAGGAATACAAAAACATGGCTTTTAAAAACTAAAGTATGCAATGTAATGGTTACCCAAATTAACTCATCACAGGGTTTCCACGTAGGAGAACATAGGTGAAAATATGGATATGGAAGAAAAATCTAACCATCAAGTTCTGATGGAGAGTGGTAGAGAACATGGTTATGAAAAAGCCAACAATCACAAAGCTATTGATTTATGATGATCTAAGGTACCATCTGATTTATCGGATATAAGGGAACTAGGACAACATTTTTGGTTTTCAAGATCATTTCCCTAAAGTTGATGAATTAAAAGAAATACTTGCATGATTTTGGTACAATCTCACTGTTGTTCGTGAATTGAACAATTTCCACTTCATCCCTTAAAGAAATGAAGTTGAATTTGTTATTTGTGATGTGTTAGCAGATCATGTGACAGAATGATGGGTCATTCCATCTCTTTCAAACAAAAGGTTAGCAAAAGTTATAAGTCCATATTATGGTTAGATTAATCGTATATGGTTCCAAAAATGAACTGATACTTCATATATCATATAGCTTAAAAAAATAAAACTAGTTTATACTAACCAGAGACTTCCTGTAGGCCAGTGGTAGGCGATAAGGGCCAGTCACACTTCGGTTGTGGGTTCGATTCCCACAGCCTTGTCCGATGCGATGGGCTCTCGCCCGTCCTACAGGTTGTCCTTTTTCTAAAACTATATTATTATAACATCCCATCAATAATATCGAAAAAACTTCTATCCTTAAACAATACTAACTTATGTCCAACATAATCCATTCCAATCTTTAGACTTATCCATAATACTACAGTCCTCTCTCATAAAATAGTGAAAACGATTACCAGAGATTTAATACCATCGCTGATCCCCATATATTATAAGATATGTCTTTTTGGTCACATTCCAAACATTCAAAGTCCTTAATCATGTATTCTCTTGAATACCCATTGAACCTTAGTGAAAACATGAATGCAGTTAAAAGATAACACCTTCCACATACCAAAATCCTCAAAATTCTATATACTCAAACCATGATATCACTTAGTCCTTATATCAATCATGAGCTCATGAATACTGCCAATATTTCATTTTCTCGTTTTCCCTTCATTATGCGCATAACATTCTTTTGCCAAAAATATCTCAATCACTTTGAATACCATATTAGACTAATACATTAATATTCCAATACTCCATGATACAACATTAATTTGGAATCCCATTACATAAACACTTAATCATTCCACCACATCGTTGTCATATTCAACATCGCCAATAGTGATCGCATGTGACTTCCCTTTGTCCTTTGCCTTAAGTGGTTGCTCAGGTTGATCATCACTAACCCTTGGATTAGGGCATTTATTAGCATAATTCCCCATTTCCTTGCACTTGAAGCATTGATGTGTTGGTGGTGCATTCTCTCCAGTCTTTGCTTTATTCACATCATTAGAAACCCTTTTCCATTACTTCGACACTCAACTGCTCGATTACCTTCTTTTCCACACTTAAAACATTTTCTAGTCCCTTTAAGACAATATCTGCCATGCTTCTTTCCACACTTTGTGCATAAGGAAACATTCATCTTCTTTTCACCATTATTCTGAGATTTCTCCTTGAACTCCATCTTTCGTTTCTTGTCAAAACCATGAGATGGATATGTAACACCAACTTCCATTTCTACCTTGATAGCACAACGCACAATTTCTTCATAGCTACTGAAGTCTCTTATAGCTAATGCCCTTCTAAGACTTGGTTTTAAACCACTGAAAAATCGATCAACTTTACTTTCAGGTTGGATGATAATGCCAGATGCATACCTTGTAAGTCTTGTAAAATTCCCTTCGTATATACCAACAAATTCGTCATCCTTTTTCTTTAGTTCAAGAAACTCATTCTCCATCTTTGTTAGAATAATAAGAGGGAATTACTTATTGAAAAATAAGTTCTTGAACTCGTCCCATTCCATGGACTCAATTACATCTCTTTGCCTCGTATTCTTGATAAGATTCCACCATTGATCAGCTTTACCTTCCAAATGATATACTGCTAAGATGACTTTATCATCTTCAGAACATTGAAGAACTGAAAATATATTTTCAGTGGTACTGATCCATTGTTCAGCAACAAGTGGATCAGAAGACCCACTGAAAGAAGGTGGACGTTGCCTCGTGAAGGACTCAATAAAATATTGTTCCCTTCTCTGCTCATTTGGAAGTCCAGAATGATTCATATCTTGTGTAAGTATAGAAATAACATTTAGCACTGCATCTCCCATAACATTTGTTTGTTCAGGAGGACAATCATTGCATTGTCCATTGCATTGATCAACATGGTTCCTTCGGGTTCCATCCATCGTCTAAAACCCAAAAAGAATAGTGTGAGAGGCAAAAATCATGATAGGGAAAACAACATAATAAAGGGGGAGTACCTTCAATATCTAACATCTTAGGTTTAATTCTATGATCGTTAGCGTAATTCTATTACTATAACCTATACGTATACTTAACCATAGGGAGATCCCTATACATACCTTAGAAATATCTCTAGGGATATCACTAACGTTTTCGCATCCTAGTTTCCAAAGGTTTACTAAAACTTTCCTCTGATACCAACTATAGAGACCCAAAGCTTGACGTACATAGACATTACATTACTTTTGCGGAATACTTAGTACATAACAAAAACACACACACAAGGATCGTAATAGTTTAGTGTCTTTGGAAACTTGGAATATAATCTTCTAATACTGGAGAAAGATCTTCAACATCTCCCATAAAGATCTTCCTTTTTTTATAACTAAAACCTTTCTTTATATCATGGGGAAAAGAAAACATAAACGGGTGAGCTCAAATGCTCAGTAAGGGTAAACAAAATAAATATCAATCACATCATATACATAAGCACATAACTTTTGGAAATCTTAACCTATAAAAGAGATCATAATTTCATAACATGGGGTAGCTCATGGCAGTGAAATGTAATCACAATAATCATAACCTAAAACATTAAACATTGTTTCATACACGAATAATCATAGAGAATCATTTCTTATTAGTCAAGACTCATTGCCAAGACTATCTTAGTGGACAAAGTCCCTTTCTAAACCGAGTCACCCTCGTTTCAGTCCTGTTTCACTGAACCGGTATAACCTACCATTCCAGCCATGTCTATCTCATGAGATATAAAATCTTTACCCAATGCACAGAAGGGATATATAGGTCCCACCCATCTCATAATGATACCATTCTTATGTGTGCCACAAAATCATAAATCATACATCATTACATAACCCATGTAATAAAAATGGGAATCTTAAACATCATGACATCATAAAACAATTCATATACGATAAAGGAATTCATAAAAATAATTCCATCACAACATAACCAAATCAATGTAGTAATAGGGATAAAAAAATAACCCTTTATTATCTTAGATGGAAAATAATTTTGATAAAACACTTGAACTTCATTCTTGAGGAAAATATCCTTTCTACTTCAAAAACACTTTTTCTTTCTTAACATGTCATACAATTTTAAAATAAAATAAGTTGATTAAAAATAAACTTGAAAACTTGTAAAGGAAGCTTCTTGGAAATAATGTTTTAAAAATCCATTCATGCCGTATAAGTTAAAAAAACATTCTTCTTGTACTTTTGTCGGAAAAGTTAAAAAGGTACCTCGTACGAAAAACGACAAAAGATTCCATTCATATCTTTTACTAAAAACTCACCGAAGGGTAAAATTGGATTTAAACCATTTGTAGGTGAATGGAAATAATATTACATATTGAGGAAACATGGATGTGGATGATAAAATATACCCCAGTAAATACCAAAGTATAAACAATCTCGGATAAAAATGAGATTGTGATATTTCCCTTACCTTAGGTCCGATTTGCTTCGTAAGTGTCCGAACCTCCTGTATAATGATTTAAATAATGTCATTGACTTATTACAGAATCATATTCATTGTTATTATATCATATATGGTTCACTTATGACTTTATATTACCCGTTCTTTTGAAAATTCATGTTAAAGTAGCGTTTTGGGTAAAATCGTCTCATTTGTCGTTCGTGTTTTAACTTGTAATTATTAATATGATTACTTAGATCATTATTAATTAATTATAGAATATAAAACATGATTTATATATAATATATATTCATAATATACATATATATAATGGATCGATAAATTGAAAGAAATACACCGTTCATGGAGACGGTAGGCCGTACGTACGCATGAACGTTGTTTTCTTTTCATTATTGAATTGAGTGGAATTAAGTAGATGACATACATATATATACACATAAATCCAGTATCATTATTATGTAATATATTTCATTATTACTTATTATATATACTTTACAATCATTCATTAATGGTTAAAGTGGAGAATGAATCTCATCGCGTCGTGGAGACGGTAGTCCGTACGTACGCACGAGCGATGATATCGTTCTCATGATCGTGGGACTGAATTGGAGTGTATGTATACTATTTCAGAATCAATATAAATTTAAAATAACAATATATAGTTATTATTTACACCATTATACCAATCCAAGTAAGGTGGTGGTGGAAAATAGATTTCACCACGGCATGGAGATGGTATTCCGTACGTACGCACGCACGGTGATTTCGTTTTCCGTAGGATGGATAGATGGTGAAATAGTGTTGTTTCATACTTATAATAACATATCAGTATATGAGTGATACTGAGGTTATTACTTCATAATGAAAAAACCTATGAAGAAGAAGTGGAAGAAGAAATAAAGGTGAAAGAATCGGTAACAGAAATTACCTCTTCTTTGAAGCGCCTCTTTGAGACCTCCTCTTAAGGCACTAAAATTGGTCTTTGAGGAAGACCAGAACCTATAGGATGTTGCTAGGGAAGTTTAGAAGAGAATTTGGCCGGGGTTGGCCGAGTTTGAAGGCTCAAAGTTGTGTGAGGAAGAGAGGGAGGAGGTTCTCTTTTATAAGGGAGGAGAGGGGCACCTTTGGAATAACTAAAAATATTATTTTATTATAATGTCAATTTCGGTTTTAAATAGCTCCAAATTTATTTATTTCGTGGCTACGGTGGGGATGGGTCGGAACCATCTCATCCAATATAATTTAGACATGTTTAGGTTCCAATTTTAACCTTATCATTTAGATTTAACATTAAGTTACTTTTACCGTGTCTTCTTGTGTTATTACACTATATGGTTAATAAACTTACTATAAGAAGCAAAAAGAACCCCAAGTTGTTTATTATTAATATATATAACCTTATATAAGTCATTTGGCCGAACCGTAGATTTTTAGGAATAAAATAACAATTAATAATATAATATTTGTTTTAAAAACTATTTTATGTCAATTTTGACACTATTTAGTAATTTATTTTTGTAAAACTCATAACAAAATGATAAGTTCGAAAAAAGTTAATTAAATCAATGATAACATGTCATAGTAACCTATAAAATTTGTGTAATTCATAAAAAGTCTCAAATTATATTTATTTGTTTATTTATAACATCAATTATGTCAATATTTCATTAATAAGATAATTACTGCATTATCGTTGTGTCATAACTAAATTAAATTATTTAATGTCTAAAAATTAAAAATAAAATACCATTATGTAGGAAATCTTTTTATATTTCTAATTAATATTTATAGTCGAATTTAGTTTATGTACAACCCCATATTAAAAATGTTTTAGTAAATAAACTTTGATTTTAACTCTTTTAACCCTTCTTCAAATAAATTAATGATAAATGTCCTAATCTAATCCAAGTGGGCCTAAATGATCATATTTTATTCCTAAGTTTGTTTTTGGTCGAATTACACTTGTACAATAGAATTAGTACCTGTGTTAGGGCAATAATAATATCATTTCTACCCTTAATTACTCTATTTACTTTTAATCGTGGTAAAAAAAGTAAAAACTTATTATTCACCAAAAAATTATTTTCATCTCATTGAAACACATTTTACTTACTGAAATCAACCGTGTCTCTCGGATTTTTGAAATTCCACTCACAGAAGCGGTAAAATTATGTTTTATGAAAAATTCAGTTTTTTTTAACTACCACTTAGTGGTTTCACTATTCATCAAAAATTGAAAGTTTTCAGAAAAATGCCAAAAATTAGGCCTAAGATATATTTGATATTATGAACTCAAAAATGATTTCTATTTTACCAAATTCAAAACATATTAGTTGCATTAATTAATTTAAAAATTAATTCTCATCGTCAAAACAAAAGGCGTGTTTTTAAGAGATAATAACTATCAAAAGATTGTCACTTGTTTATAACTGGTTTAAATGTGAAATTACATCCAATGACCAACATTCTATTAAATTGTAAAAATATATTCTAAATATACTTTAAAACCACTCAAATTAATAATTTATCACTATTAATTATTTCTATTGAAAAAGTTGTTTTTAATTAAAATTTAGTAATTTTCACTATTTATCAAAATATGAAAGTTATCCGTAAATCACCAAAATTTCACCCTAAGCTAATTTCGATATTACAAATCCAAAAATGAATTCCATTTTGAAAAATAAAATTTACAAAATTTGAAAATGTGGTTATCACTATTCATAACAGCTAGTTTTAATAATATTTTAATAGCATATCGTTGTTTAGTGAAACTCGGTATTGCGTACTACACACGCTATCAAGGAAGGTCGTGATTGCGTGTAATGAAAGGCAAGTTAAGGATGCGTGTTGTGCAAGCTCCTTTTTGTGTAGCGCAAAACACAAGACATTAATGAAATTAAAAAGAATATTTTTCATAAAATCTCGGGGTGTAACATTCTACCCCCCTTAAAATGAATTTCGCCCTCGAAATTCTTCGGGTTACTAATGGTTTACTACTTCAAAGTTTGTTTAATAGAAACCCACATCGTAAAAAGGAATACCAAAACATGGTTTTTAAAAACTAAATTATGAAATGTAACGGTTACCCAAATCAACTCATCACAGGGTTTACACGTAGGAGAACATAGGTGAAAATATGGATATGGAAGAAAAATATAACCATCAAGTTTTGATGGAGAGTGGTAGAGAACATGGCTATGAAAAAGCCAACAATCACAAAGCTATTGATTTGTGATGATATAAGGTACCATCTGATTAATCGGATATAAGGGAACTAGGACAACATTTTTTGTTTTCAAGATCATTTCCCTAAAGTTGATGAATTAAAAGAAATACTTGCATGATTTTGGTACAATCTCACTGTTGTTTGTGAATTGAACAATTTCCACTTCATCCCTCAAAGAAATGAAGTTGAATTTGTTATTCGTGATGTGTTAGCAGATCATGTGATAGAATGATGGGTCATTCCATCTCTTTCAAACAAAAGGTTAGCAAAAGTTATAAGTCCATCTTATGGTTAGATTAATCGTATATGGTTCCAAAAATGAACCGATACTTCATATATCATACCGCTTAATAAAATAAAACTAGTTTATACTAACCAGAGACTTCCTGTAGGCCAGTGGTAGGCGATAAGGGCCAGTCACACTTCGGTTGTGGGTTCGATTCCCACAGCCTTGTCCGACGCGATGGGTTGTTGCCTGTCCTGCAGGTTGTCCTTTTTCTAAAACTATATTATTATAACATCCCATCAATAATATCGAAAAAACTTCTATCCTTAAACAATACTAACTTATGTCCAACATAATCCATTCCAATCTTTAGGCTTATCCATAATACTGTAGTCCACTCTCATAACATAGTGAAAACGATTACCAGAGATTTAATACCATCATTGATCCCCATATATCATAAGATTTGTCTTGTTGGTCACAATCCAAACATTCAAAGTCCTTAATCATGTATTCTCTTGAATACCCATTGAACCTTAGTGAAAACATGAATGCAGTTAAAAGTTAACACCTTCCACATACCAAAATCCTAACAATTCTATATACTCAAACCATGATATCACTTAGTCCTTATATCAATCATGAGCTCATGAATACTGTCAAATATTTCATTTTCTCGTTTTCCCTTCATTATGCGCATATCATTTTTTTCCAAAAATATCTCAATCACTTCGAATACCACATTATACCAATACATAAATATTCCAATACTCTGTGATACAACATTATTTTGGAATCCCATTACATAAACACTTAATCATTCCACCACATCATTGTCATATTCAACATCACCAATAGTGATTGCATGTGACTTCCCTTTGTCCTTTGCCTTAAGTGGTTGCTCATGTTGATCATCAATAACCCTTGGATTAGGGAATTTATTAGCATAATTCCCCATTTCCTTGCACTTGAAGCATTGAAGTGTTGGTGGTGCGTTCTCTGCAGTCTTTGCTTTATTCACATCATTAGAAACCCTTTTTCCATTACTTCGACACTCAGCTACTCGATGACCTTCTTTTCCACACTTAAAACATTTTCTAGTCCCTTTAAGACAATCTCCACCATGCTTCTTTCCACACTTTGTGCATAAGGAAACATTCATCTTCTTTTCACCATTATTCTGAGATTTCTCCTTGAACTCCATCTTTCGTTTCTTGTCAAAACCATGAGATGGATATGTAACACCAACTTCCATTTCTACCTTGATAGCACAACACACAATTTCTCCATAGCTACTGAAGTTTCTTATAGCTAATGCTCTTCTATGACTTGGTTTTAAGCCACTGAAAAATCGATCAACATTACTTTCAGGTTGAATGATAATGCCAGATGCATACCTTGCAAGTCTTGTAAAATTCTATTCGTATATACCAACAGATTCATCATCCTTTTGCTTTAGTTCAAGAAACTCCTTCTCCATATTTGTTCGAAGAATACGAGGGAAGTACTTATTGAAAAATAAGTTCTTGAACTCGTCCCATTCCATGGACTCAATTTCATCTCTTTGCCTCGTATTCTTGATAAGATTCCACCATTGATCAGCTTCACCTTCCAAACGATATACTGCTAAGATGAATTTATCATGTTCAGAACATTGAAGAACTGAAAATATCATTTCAGTGGTACTGATCCATTGTTCAGCAACAAGTGGATCAGAAGACCCACTGAAAGAAGGTGGATGTTGCCTCATGAAGGACTAAATAGAATATTGTTCCCTTCTCTGCTCATTTGGAAGTCCAGAATGATTCATAGCTTGTGTAAGTATAGCAATAAAATTTTTCACTCCATCTCCCATAACATTTGTTTGTTCAGGAGGACAATCATTGCATTGTCCATTGCATTGATCAAAACGGTTCCTTCGGGATCCAGCCATCGTCTAAAACCCAAAAATAATAGTGTGAGAGGCAAAAATCATGCTAGGGAAAACAACATAATAAAGGGGGAGTACCTTCAATATCTATCATATTAGGTTTAATTCTATGATCGTTAGCGTAATTCTAGTACTATAACCTATACGTATACTTAACCTTAGGGACATCCCTATACATACCTTAGAAATATCTCTAGGGATCTCACTAACGTTTTCGCATCCTAGTTTCCAAAGGTTGACTAAACCTTTCCTCTGATACCAACTGTAGAGACCCAAAGCTTGACGTACATAGACATTACATTACTTTTGCGGAATACTTAGTACATAACAAAAACACACACACAAGGATCGTAATTGTTTAGTGTCTTTGGAATCTCGGAATATAATCTTCTAATCCTGGTGAAAGATCCTCAACATCTCCCATAAATATCTTCCTTTTTTTATACCTAAAACCTTTCTTTATATCCTGGGGAAAATAAAACAAAAAAGGGTGAGCTCAAGTGCTCAGTAAGAGTAAACAAAAGAAATATCAATCACATCATATACATAAGCACATAAATTTTGGAAATCTTAACCTATAAAAGAGATCATAATTTCATAACCTGGGGTAACTCATGGCAGTGAAATGTAATCACAATAATCATAACATAAAACATTAAACATTGTGGAATACACACATAATCATATAGAATCATTTCTTATTAGTCAAGACTCATTGCCAAGACTATCTTAGTGGACAAAGTCCCTTTCTGAACCGAGTCACCCTCGTTTCAGTACTGTTTCACTGAACCGGTATAACCTACCATTCCAGCCATGTCTATCTCATTAGATATAAAATCTTTACCCAATGCATTGGAGGGATATATAGGTCCCACCCATCTCATAATGATACCATTCTTATGTGTTCCACAAAATCATAAATCATACATCATTACATATCCCATGTAATAAAAATGGGAATCTTAAACATCATGACATCATAAAACAATTCATATACGATAAAGGAATTCATAAAAATAATTCCATCACAAAATAACCAAATCAATTTAATAATAGGGATAAAAACAGAATCCTTTATTATCTTAGATGGAAAATAATTTTGATAAAACACTTGAACTTCATTCTTGAGGAAAATATCCTTTCTACGTCAAAAACACTTTTCCTTTCTTAACATGTCATACAATTTTAAAATAAAAGAAGTTGATTAAAAATAAACATGAAAACTTGTAAAGGAAGCTTCTTGGAAATAATGTTTTAAAAATCCATTCATGCCGTATAAGTTAAAAAAACATTCTTCTCGTACTTTTGTCGTGAAAGTAAAAAAAGTACCTCGTATGAAAAACGATAAGAGATTCCTTTCATATCTTTTACTAAAAACTCACGGAAGGGTAAAATTGGATTTAGAAAATTTGTAGGTGAATGGAAATAGTATTAAATATTGAGTAAACATGGATGTGGATGATAAAATATACCCCAGTAAATACCAAAGTATAAACAATCTCGGATAAAAATGAGATTGTGATATTTCCTTTACCTTAGGTCCGATTTGCTTCGTAAGTGTCCGAACCTCTTGTATAATGATTTAAATAATGTCATTGACTTATTACAGAATCACATTCATTGTTATTATATCATATATGGTTCACTTATGTCTTTATATTACCCGTTCGTTTGTAAATTCATGTTAAAGTAGCGTTTTGGGTAAAATTGTCTCATTTGTCGTTCGTGTTTTAACTTTTAATTATTCATATGAATACTTAGATCATTATTACTTAATTATATAATATAAAACATGATTTATATATAATATATATTCAGAATATACATATACATAATGGATCGATAAATGGAAAGAAATATACCGTTCATGGAGACGGTAGGCCGTACGTACGCATGAACGTTGTTTTCTTTTCATTATTGAATTGAGTGGAATTAAGTAGATGACATACATATATATACACATAAATACAGTATCATTATTATGTAATATATTTCATTATTGCTTATTATATATACTTTACAATCATTCATTAATGGTTAAAGTGGAGAATGAATCTCATCGCGTCGTGGAGACGGTAGTCCGTACGTACGCACGAGCGATGATATCGTTGTCATGATCGTGGGACTGAATTGGAGTGTATGTATACTATTTCAGAATCAATATCACTTTAAAATAATAATATATAGTTATTATTTACACCATTATACCCATCCAAGTAAGGTGGTGGTGGAAAATAGATTTCACTACTGCGTGGAGACGGTATTCTGTACGTACGCACGCGCGGTGATTTTGTTTTTCGTAGGATGGATAGATGGTGAAATAGGGTTATTTCATTCTTATAATAACATATCAGTATATGAGGGATACTGATGTTATTACTTCATAATGAAACAACCTATGAAGAATAAGTGGAAGAAGAAATAAATGTGAAAGAATCGGTAACGGAAATTACCTCTTCTTTGAAGCGCCTCTTTGAGACCTCCTCTTAAGGAACTAAAATTGGTCTTTGAGGAAGACCAGAACCTCTAGGATGTTGATAGGGAAGTGGAGAGGAGAATTGGGAAGGTTTTGGCCGAGCTTGAAGGCTCAAAGTTGTGTGAGGAAGAGAGGGAGGAGGTGCCCTTTTATAAGGGAGGAGAGGGGCACCTTTGGAATAACCAAAAATATTATTTTATTATAAAGTCAATTTCGGTTTTAAATAGCTCAAAATTGATTTATTTCGTGGCTAAGGTGGGGATGGGTCGAAACCCTCTCATAAAATAGAATTTAGACAAGTTTAGGTTCCTATTTTAACCTTATCATTTAGATTTAACATTAAGTTACTTTTACTGTGTCTTCTTGTGTTCTTATACTATATGGTTAATAAACTTACTATAAGAAGCCAAATGAACCCCAAGTTGTTTATTATTAATATATATAACATTATAGAATTCATTTGGCCGAACCTTAGATTTTTAGGAATAAAAGAACAATTAATAATATAATATTTGTTTTAAAAACTATTTTATGTCAATTTTGACACTATTTAGTAATTGATTTTTGTGAAAATCATAACAGAATGATAAGATCGAAAAAAGTTAATTAAATCAATAATAACATATCATATTAACCTATAAAATTAGTGGAATTCATAAAAAGTCTCAAATTATATTTATTTGGGTATTTATAACATAAATTATGTCAATATTTTATTAATAAGATAATTACTGAATCATCGTTGTGTCATAAATAAATTAAATTATTTAATGTCTAAAAATTACAAATAAAATACAATTATGTAGGAAATCGTTTTATTTTTCTAATGAATATTTATAGTCGAATTTATCTTATGTATAACCCCATATTAAAAATGTTTTAGTAAATAAACTTTGATTTTAACTCTTTTAACCCTTCTTTAAATAAATTAATAATAGATGTCCTAATCTAATCAAAGTGAGCCTAAATGGTCATATTTTATTTCGAAGTTTGTTTTCAGTCAAATTACACTTGTCAAATAGAATTAGTACATGTATTAGGGTAATAATAATATCATTTCTACCCTTAATTACCCTATTTACTTTTAACTGTGGTAAAAAAAGTAAAAAGTTACTATTCACCAAAAAAATATTTTCATCTCATTGAACCACATTTTACTTATTGAAATCAACCGTGTCTCTTGGATTTTTTAAATTTCACTCACAGAAGCGGTAAAATTAAGTTTTATGAAAAATTCAGTTTTTTTTAACTACCACTTAGTGGTTTCACTATTCATTAAAAATTGAATGTTTTCAGAAAAATGCCAAAAATTAGGCCTAAGCGATATTTGATATTATGAACTCAAAAATGATTTCTATTTTACCAAATTCAAAACATATCAGTTGCATTAATTAATTTAAAAATTAATTCCCGTCGTCAAAACAAAAGACGTGTTTTTAAGAGATAACAACTATCAAAAGATTGACACTTGTTTATAACTGGTTTAAATGTGAAATTACATCCAATGACCAACATTCTATTAAATTGTAAAAATATATTCTAAATATAATTTAAAACCACAAAAATTAAGAATTTATTACTATTAATTATTTCGATTTAAAAAGTTGTTTTTAATTAAAATTTAGTAATTTTCACTATTCATCAAAATATGAAAGTTATCCGTAAATCACCAAAATTTCACCCTTAGCTAATTTTGATATTACGAATCCAAAAATGAATTCCATTTTGAAAAATAAAATTTAAAAAATTTCAAAAAGTGGTTATTACTATTCATAACGGCTAGGTTTAATAATATTTTAATAGCATATTGTTGTTTAGTGAAACTCGGTATTGCGTACTACACACGCTATCAAGGAAGGTCGTGATTGCGTGTAATGAAAGGCAAGTCAAGGATGCGTGTTGTGCAAGCTCCTTTTGGTGTAGCATACAACACAAGACATTAATGAAATTAAAAGGAATATTTTTCATAAAATCTTGGTGTGTTACATTCTACCCCCCTTAAAATGAATTTCGCCCTCGAAATTCTTCGGGTTATAAATGGTTTACTACTTGAAAGTTTTTTTAATAGAAACCCACATCGTAAAAAGGAATACCAAAACATGGCTTTTAAAAACTAAAGTATGAAATGTAACGGTTATCCAAATTAACTCATCACAGGGTTTCCACGTAGAAGAACATAGGTGAAAATATGGATATGGAAGAAAAATATAACCATCAAGTTATGATGGAGAGTGGTAGAGAACATGGCTATGAAAAAGCCAACAATCACAAAGATATTGATTTGTGATGATCTAAGGTACCATCTGATTAATCGGAGATAAGGGAACTAGGACAACATTTTTGGTTTTCAAGATCATTTCCCTAAAGTTGATGAATTAAAAGAAATACTTGCATGATTTTGGTACAATCTCATTGTTGTTCGTGAATTGAATAGTTTCCACTTCATCCCTTAAAGAAATGAAGTTGAATTTGTTATTCGTGATGTGTTAGCAGATCATATGATAGAATGATGGGTCATTCCATCTCTTTCAAACAAAAGGTTAGCAAAAGTTATAAGTCCATCTTATGGTTAGATTAATCATATATGGTTCCATAAATGAACTGATACTTCATATATCATACCATTTAATAAAATAAAACTAGTTTATACTAACCAGAGACTTCTTGTAGGCCAGTGGTATGTGATAAGGGCCAGTCACACTTCGGTTGTGGGTTCGATTCCCACAGCCTTGTCCGACGCGATGGGCTGTCGCCCGTCCTGCAGGTTTTCCTTTTTCTAAAACTATATTATTAGAACATCCCATCAATAATATCGAAAAAACTTCTATCCTTAAACAATACTAACTTATGTCCAACATAATCCATTCCAATCTTTAGGCTTATCCATAATACTGTAGTCCACTCTCATTACATAGTGAAAACGATTACCAGAGATTTAATACCATCGTTGATCCCCATATATCATAAGATATGTCTTGTTGGTCACATTCCAAACATTCAAAGTCCTTAATCATGTATTCTCTTGAATACCCATTGAAACTTAGTGAAAACATGAATGTAGTTAAAAGTTAACACCTTCCACATACCAAAATCCTCAAAATTCTATATACTCAAACCATGATATCACTTAGTCCTTATATCAATCATGAGCTCATGAATACTATCAAATATTTCATTTTCACGTTTTCCCATCATTATGCGCATATCATTATTTTTTCAAAAATATCTCAATCACTTTGAATACCATATTAGACCAATACATAAATATTCCAATACTCCATGATACAACATTATTTTTGAATCCCATTACATAAACACTTAATCATTCCACCACATCGTTGTCTTATTCAACATCGCCAATAGTGATCGCATGTGACTTCCCTTTATCCTTTGCCTTAAGTGGTTGCTCATGTTGATCATCACTAACCCTTGGATTAGGGCATTTATTAGCATAATTCCCCATTTCCTTGCACTTGAAGCATTGAAGTGTTGGTGGTACGTTCTCTGTAGTCTTTGCTTTATTCACATCATTAGAAACCCTTTTTCCATTACTTCGACACTCAGCTGCTCGATGACCTTCTTTTCCACACTTAAAACATTTTCTAGTCCCTTTAAGACAATCTCCACCATGCTTCATTCCACACTTTGTGCATAAGGAAACATTCATCTTCTTTTCAACATTATTCTGAGATTTCTCCTTGAACTCCATCTTTCGTTTTTTGTCAAAACCATGAGATGGATATGTAACACCAACTTCCATTTCTACCTTGATAGCACAACGCACAATTTCTTCATAGCTACTGAAGTCTCTTATAGCTAATGCCCTTCGAAGACTTGGTTTTAAGCCACTGAAAAATCGATCAACTTTACTTCCAGGTTGGATGATAATGCCAGATGCATACCTTGCAAGTCTTGTAAAATTCGCTTCGTATATACCAACAAATTCATCATCCTTTTTCTTTAGTTCAAGAAACTCCTTCTCCATCTTTTTTAGAAGAATACGAGGAAAGTACTTATTGAAAAATAAGTTCTTGAACTCATCCCATTCCATGGACTCAATTTCATCTCTTTGCCTCGTATTCTTGATAAAATTCCACCATTGATCAGCTTCACCTTCCAAACGATATACTGATAAGATGACTTTATCATGTTCAGAACATTGAAGAACTGAAAATATCTTTTCAGTGGTACTGATCCATTGTTCAGCAACAAGTGGATCAAAAGACCCACTGAAAGAAGGTGGACGTTTCCTCATGAAGGACTCAATAGAATATTGTTCCCTTCTCTGCTCATTTGGAAGTCCAGAATGATTCATAGCTTGTGTAAGTATAGCAATAAGATTTAGCACTCCATCTCCCATAACATTTGTTTGTTCAGGAGGACAATCATTTCATTGTCCATTGCATTGATCAACACGGTTCCTTCGGGTTCCAGCCATCGTCTAAAACCCAAAAAGAATAGTGTGAGAGGCAAAAATCATGCTAGGGAAAACAACATAACAAAGGGGGATTACCTTCAATATCTAACATCTTGGGTTTAATTCTATGATCGTTAGCATAATTCTAGTACTATAACCTATACGTATACTTAGCCTTAGGGACATCCCTAGACATCCCTTAGAAATATCTCTAGGGATCTCACTAACGTTTTCGCATCCTAGTTTCCAAAGGTTGACTAAACCTTTCCTCTGATACCAACTGTAGAGACCCAAAGCTTGACATACATAGACATTACATTACTTTTGCGGAATACTTAGTACATAACAAAAACACACACACAAGGATCGTAATAGTTTAGTGTCTTTGGAAACTCGGAATATAATCATCTAATACTGGAGAAAGATCTTCAACATCTCCCATAAAGATATTCCTTTTTTTATACCTAAAACCTTTCTTTATATCCTGGGGAAAAGAAAACATAAAAGGGTGAGATCAAATGCTCCGTAAGGGTAATCAAAATAAATATCAATCACATCATATACATAAGAACATAACTTTTGGAAATCTTAACCTGTAATAGAGATCTTAATTTCATAACATGGGGTAGCACATGGCAGTGAAATGTAATCACAATAATCATAACTTAAAACATTAAACATTGTGGCATACACACATAATCATAGAAAATCATTTCTTATTAGTCAAGACTCATTGCCATGACTATCTTAGTGGACAAAGTCCATTTCTGAACCGAGTCACCCTCGTTTCAGTCCTGTTTCACTGAACCGGTATAACCTACCATTACAGCCATGTCTATCTCATGAGATATAAAATCTTTACCCAATGCACAGGAGGGATATATAGGTCCCACCCATCTCATAATGATACCATTCTTATGTGTGCCACAAAATCATAAATCATACATCATTACATAACCCATGTAATAAAAATGAGAATCTTAAACATCATGACATCATAAAACAATTCATATACGATAAATGAATTCATAAAAATAATTCCATCACAACATAACCAAATCAATGTAATAATAGGGATAAAAACAGAACCCTTTATTATCTTAGATGGAAAATAATTTTGATGAAACACTTGAACTTCATTCTTGAGGAAAATATCCTTTCTACTTCAAAAACACTTTTCCTTTCTTAACATGTCATACAATTTTAAAATAAAAGAAGTTGATTAAAAATAAACTTTAAAACTTGTAAAGGAAGCTTCTTGGAAATAATGTTTTAAAAATCCATTCATGCCGTATAAGTTAAAAAAACATTCTTCTCGTACTTTTGTCGGAAAAGTTAAAAAAGTACCTCGTACGAAAAACGACAAAAGATTCCTTTCATATCTTTTACTAAAAACTCACCAAAGGGTAAAATTGGATTTAAAAATTTTTTAGGTGAATGGAAATAATATTACATATTGAGGAAACATGGATTTGGATGATAAAATATACCCCAGTAAATACCAAAGTATAAACAATCTCGGATAAAAATGAGATTGTGATATTTCCCTTACCTTAGGTCTGATTTGCTTCGTAAGTGTCCGAACCTCCTGTATAATGATTTAAATAATGTCATTGACTTATTACAGAATCATATTCATTGTTATTATATCATATATGGTTCACTTATGACTTTATATTACCCGTTCTTTTGTAAATTCATGTTAAAGTAGCGTTTTGGGTAAAATCATCTCATTTGTCGTTCGTGTTTTAACTTGTAATTATTCATATGATTACTTAGATCATTATTAATTAATTATAGAATATAAAACATGATTTATATATAATATATATTCAGAATATACATATATATAATGGATCGATAAATGGAAAGAAATACACCGTTATTGGAGACGGTAGGTCGTACGTACGCATGAACACTGTTTTCTTTTCATTATTGAATTGAGTGGAATTAAGTAGATGACATACATATATATAAACATAAATCCAGTATCATTATTATGTCATATATTTCATTATTACTTATTATATATACTTTACAATCATTCATTAATGGTTAAAGTGGAGAATGAATCTCATCGTGTCGTGGAGACGGTATTCCGTACGTACGCACGAGCGATGATATCGTTCTCATGATCGTGGGACTGAATTGGAGTGTATGTATACTATTTCAGAATCAATATCACTTTAAAATAACAATATATAGTTATTATTTACACCATTATACCCATCCAAGTAAGGTGGTGGTGGAAAATAGATTTCACCACGGCGTGGAGACGGTATTTCGTACGTACGCACGCGCGGTGATTTTGTTTTCCATAGGATGGATAGATGGTGAAATAGGGTTGTTTCATACTTATAATAACATATCAGTATATGAGTGATACTGATGTTATTACTTCATAATGAAACAACCTAAGAAGAAGATGTGGAAGAAGAAATAAAGGTGAAAAATCGATAACAGAAATTACCTCTTCTTTGAAGCACCTCTTTGAGACCTCCTCTTAAGCCACTAAAATTGGTCTTTGATGAAGAACGGAACCTCTATAATGTTGCTAGGAAGTGTAGAAGAGAATTTGGCAGGGGTTGGCCGAGCTTGAAGGCTCAATGTTGTGTGAGGAAGAGAGGGAGGAGGTTCCCTTTTATAAGGGAGGAGAGGGGCACCTTTGGAATAACTAAAAATATTATTTTATTATAAAGTCAATTTCGGTTTTAAATAGCTCCAAATTTATTTATTTCGTGGCTAAGGTGGGGATGGGTCGAAGCCCTCTCATCCAATATAATTTAGACAAGTTTAGGTTCCTATTTTAACCTTATCATTTAGATTTAACATTATGTTACTTTTACCGTGTCTTCTTGGGTTATTACACTATAAGGTTAATAAACTTACTATAAGAAGCCAAACGAACCCCAAGTTATCTATTATTAATATATATAACCGTATCTAAGTCATTTGGCCGAACCTTAGATTTTTAGGAATAAAATAACAATTAATAATATAATATTTGTTTTAAAAACTATTTTATGTCAATTTTGACACTATTTTGTAATTGATTATTGTGAAAATCATAACAAAATGATAAGTTAGAACAAAGTTAATTAAATACATAATAACATGTCATAGTAACCTAAAAAAGTAGTGTAATTCATAAAACGTCTCAAATTATATTTATTTGTTTATTTATAACATCAATTATGTCAATATTTCATTAAGAAGATAATACTGCATCATGGTTGTGTCATAAATAAATTAAATTATTTAATGTCTAAAAATTACAAATAAAATACCATTATGTAGGAAATCTTTTTAGATTTCTAATGAATATTTATAGTCGAATTTATCTTATGTGTAACCCCATATTAAAAATGTTTTAGTAAATAAACTTTGATTTTAACTCTTTTAACCCTTCTTTAAATAAATTAATAATAAATGTCCTAATCTAATCCAAGTGGGCCTAAATGATCATATTTTATTCCTAAGTTTGTTTTTGGTCGAATTAAAATTGTCCAATAGAATTAGTACATGTGTTAGGGTTATAATAATATCATTTCTACCCTTAATTACCCTATTTACTTTTAACCGTGGTAAAAAAAGTAAAAAGTTACTATTCACCAAAAAATTATTTTCATCTCATTGAACCACATTTTACTTACTGAAATCAACCGTGTCTCTCAGATTTTTGAAATTCCACTCACAGAAGCGGTAAAATTAAGTTTTATGAAAAATTCAGTTTTTTTTAACTACCACTTAGTGGTTTCACTATTCATCAAAAATTGAAAGTTTTTAGAAAAATGCCAAAAATTAGGCCTAAGATATATTTGATATTATGAACTCAAAAATGATTTCTATTTTACCAAATTCAAAACATATCAGTTGCATTAATTAATTTAAAAATTAATTTTCGTCGTCAAAACAAAAGGCGTGTGTTTAAGAGATAATAACTATCAAAAGATTGACACTTTTTTATAACTGGTTTAAATGTGAAATTACATCCAATGACCAACATTCTATTAAATTGTAAAAATATATTCTAAATATACTTTAAAACCACTCAAATTTATAATTTATCACTATTAATTATTTCGATTGAAAAATTTGTTTTTAATTAAAATTTAGTAATTTTCACTATTCATCAAAAAATGAAAGTTATCCGTAAATCACCAAAACTTCACCCTAAGCTAATTTCGATATTACGAATCCAAAAATGAATTCCATTTTGAAAAAAAAATTACAAAAATTCAAAAAGTGGTTATTACTATTCATAACGGCTAGTTTTAATAATATTTTAATAGCATATCGTTGTTTAGTGAAACTCGGTATTGCGTACTACACACGCTATCAAGGAAGGTTGTGATTGCGTGTAATGAAAGGCAAGTCAAGGATGCATGTTTTTCAAGCTCCTTTTGGTGTAGCGTACAACACAAGACATTAATGAAATTAAAAAGAATATTTTTCATAAAATCTCGGGGTGTTACAATATACTTACTTAATCTTTATAAGAATATAAAGAGGGGTTCATTTTCTTATAACATTACTAATATGATCCAAGTAGGGCTTATTATTCTTACATATTGACATGGAGTGTAACACCCCAAGCTTCCATAGTATATTTCTCTTTGAATAATGCAATAGATTGAGTTGTGCGCAACGTCGAGATTCTAACACATCACAACCAATCAAACTAACCATTATGAATAGTAATACCAACTTTTTGAAATTTTATAAATTTTTTCTTTCAAAAGGGACTTCATTATTGGATTCAGAATATCGAAATTAGCTTAGGGTGAATTTTTGGAATTTTTTTGAAAACATTCAATTTTTTGATAAATAGTGAAAAACACTGAGTTATAGTTTAAAACAGATTTTTTATTTAAATAATTATTTATTTTATTTAAATTTTTTAGGTTAAAATATATACATAATACCTATATAAGTTCAATTTAATTCATTATATTCAGTTTATAAACATTTTAAATATATAAAAAATTTATTTACTATTTACTATCTTTTACCCACCACCTACGAGCATTTGAGAATTTACTTACAACATAATTTTATCGCTTATGTGAGTTGAATTTAGAAAATATGAGAGACACGGTTGATATTATTAAGTAAAATGTGGTTCAATAACATGAAAATAATTTTTTGAATAGTAACTTTTTACTTTTGTTTACCATAGTTAAAAGTGAATAAGATAATTAAGGGTAAAAATGATATTATTATTACCCTAACACATGTTATAATTCTATTGGATAAGTTTAATTCAACCAAAAAAACCTTTGTAATACAATATGATCCTTTAGGTACACTTGGATTAGATTAGTACATTTATTATTATTTCATTCAAAGAACAGTTAAAAGTGTTAAATTCAAAGATTAATAACTAAACCATTTTTAATATAGGGGTACACATTTGATAAAATCGAATATAAATATTTATTATAAAGATAAAAATATTTCATACATAATGTTATTTTATTTATATATTTTAGACATTAAATAATTTTATTTATTTATGACACAATGATGATGCGGTAATTACCTAATTAATTAAATATTAAAATAATTGATATTATAAATATCCAAAATAAATGTAGTTTGAGACTTTTTAATAATTAAACTAATTTTTTAGGTTAATATTACATTTTAGGGTTAGTTAGATAAATTTTTTTTGAAGTAATAATGCTTTTATAAATTTAGAAAATTCAGAATACCAAATTGTGTCAAAATTGATATAAAATGGTTTTTAAAACAAATATTATATTATTAATTGATATTATATTCCTAAAAATATATGGTTAGGAAAAAAGACTTATATAATTATATTTGTATCATTAATGAACCACTTGGGTTTCTCTTGTAAGTATATAGTAAGTTTATGAACCATATAATATAAAAAATACAAAGAGACATGGTAAATGTCAAACTATTTTACTAAGAGTTGAATCTAAAAGATAAGGTTAATATAGTGACCCAAACCTTTATAAAACCTATTGGTTTAGTGGTTTTCGACTGATCCACACCTTATCCTTTAAATAATTCATTTTGGGTCCATTTGAAACCGAAAATAATATTATTATAAAATAATATTTCTAGCTTTTCCTAAGGTGCACCTCACCCCTCTTATAAAAGGGAACTTCCCCTTCTCTCTAATTAACACCTTCAAAGCCATTTGGATTGGCCGAATCCTTCCCAAATACTATCTCAATTGTCCTAACTTCATCATAGAGGCCTTCCTTTAGTCATAAATTCATCCTAAGGATCCCTTTTTATCAAATCAAAATGAAGAACCCGAAGAAGAGGTAAATATTTCATCACCTCTTCAAGTTCCTTTCTTCTTCTACTTCTTCTTCATTTGTTGTTTGCATTATAATTTAATAACTTCAGTATCTTATATATACTGTGAAGTTATTATAATTATGGTACAACCATATTCATTATTCTATCCATCCTTTGAATGACATGTCATCATAGGTGCGTACGTACGGCTTACGATCTACACATCGTGGTGTAATTGTTATTTAATACATTATTATTTGGATGGGTATAATAATGATTTGAAATTAATGTAAATAATAAATATAACATGATAATTATTCTGTATATACGGTATACCATCCAATTATATATTATTTTAATATCAATAGAATGATATTGTTGCTCGTGCGTATGTACGGATTACCGTCTCCACGAACGCGATGAGATTCATTCCCCATCGTATCCATTCAAGACTAATTATCATTATATGATTAAAAATAATGTTTAGAGACTTAATATCACTATGAATATGAATAATATACATCTTATACATAACAAACATTACTTATGTGTCAAATCATATAAAGGAAAACAAATCAGTTAACACCCAAAATGACGATAATACTAAGATATTATTAACAAAGCAATGTTAAAAGATCATATATGATATCATATTAATGTATATTATTATTTTATAATTTAATAAAAATTATTTCACCATTATACAAGAGGTTAATCTACCCTCTACCAAGGAAAAATACAATGTAATGGTTAACTATACAACCTCTTCATTATTCAAGGTTGCTTATATGTAATTATCTACTGGTACCTATTTACCATCCACATCTGTGTTTTCCTAAACATTTATTCCAAAATTTTTTTACTATTTACTAGACTATGAGTTAAATTCATTTATACCCTAATTTTACATTTTATAAAATGGTTTTAAAGAAATCATTCTGTCGTTTTCCAAACCAGGCACTTTATAACCTTTTTGACAAATTTATGGTAAGAATGTTTTTTTTAACTTATACGGTAGGTGAAGATATTTTCCACCAATAAAACAACATCGAAGCTTACCTTACAATATTATATGAATATTATCAAATAAATGTTTTCTTTTATAATTATATGACTTTTAAATGTCTTCGAAATAATAAGATATATTTCTTTAAAAAAAGGTTTTGATTCCCTCTATGTCAATATCCTTTGATAGATTTTAAGCTTATTTGAAGTTGATTTATTATAATAGAAACCTTACATATTGTATTGGAGTTTTTGTGATATGTTTTACTTTGGAAGTTTTATTTTTATACCCTTCATGGTTTATCGATAAATTATTAACATTTTGTATGCTAGTTTTAACACGAATGTTTATGTAATGTTTAAAACATTTCATATGAGAAATGCATTGGACTTAGTAAGTGATGAGTGGAGCCCGCTATAGCTCCTTGATTCATCGGTAGGTCTCATGAGACAAACTAGTGTCTTGGAATAATTTCTTGACTAAATCATATTTTTAGTCTTGTCATAAGGCCTTGACTATGTGGTTATGGAAGTTTGAAATAATGCATTCCATCATTATGAAATTGGCTATTGATATTCCATGTGATTATTCGACTAGTAAAATGTCCATGTTAATAAGTAAATGGAATTATTTGATTTTATCTTTTTCATATTATGCTAAATTTCAAGTTTAAAAGGCTTTTTTAGCCTTATACATTTTCTTAAATGTTTATTCCTATTTAGGATTGTTTTTTCTATATTGTTATCCTTACTGAGCATCTGAGATCACCCGTTTCTATGTTTTATTTTTCCCAGGTTGCGAAGAAGTATATTATGACTGACCTACATGGATATTATATGGGATATCAGTGTTGTATAGGGAAACAATGTTGTTGTAGTTTTCTAGTTTATGATGCAATGTAACCTTAAGAATGTATCTAGTACTTCCAAGGCTAGTAAACTAATCGGTGTTTCGAGACTTGATCTTTTGTGTTCATGCCAATGATACGTAATAATGCACTGACTCTAGGCTTCTGTGTTCAGGGAGTTATAGTTGGTATTAGAGGAAGTTTAGTACAAACCTTGGAAACTAGATTTAGATAAACTTTGATTAGAGAACATAGCCCTAAGATTGACTTTGAGGATTAGTATAGAAGAACTTCCTAGAATTTTGGTATTGGAATGATTTTGTGATTTTTCCAAGAAATACATCCATGTATGGATACGAGTAGGTAGAGGTGGCTTTGGCATAGATATACGTAGGGGTAAAACATGAAAACACCTCTTTGAGCTAGACTCGAATGGGATCTAGTGCATGATAACGGGCTTTGCTGCACTCTTGGTTAGGACACTCATGGGGGATATGCTTAGGATAATTCTCATTTTCTTTAAAAACCATTATGAAGGGTTTATGACTATATACTTCCTCAAAGAAAAAATATTTATGTTTATGGATTATATCCATGAAATGTTCAGTTTATGTTAAGTGTTCTACAAGTTTGGAATTATGTATTTCAATTAATAAAATAATCTAGTTTATGCCATTGTTTAGAAATGGTTCCTAGTAGAAGGAATGGAAACTATATCAAATCACACACTCCATGTAGGGATTTACCTCCTTCTCAAGATAATTATAGTGGAGTTGGTGATACAACTGGTGTTGATCATCTTATCACCATACCGCGACAAGTCACTCTGGTTATGAATAATAACCTTACTCGTATGGAGCACCCTAATCCACAGTGTGGAGGATAAATGGTAGATCACTTCATGAGGAAACAACCACCCATATTAAATGGGAGTACAAATCCATTAGTATCTGAGAAATGGATAAATTCCTTAGAGAAAATCTTCCACACCATGGGGAGTAGTGAAATAGAAAAATTTGTCATGGCATTTTACCGCCTCACTAGAGATACTGATCAAAGGTGGTCATTGATTCAAAAAACAAGGGAAGGTGATGACGTATAAAATATGTAATGGAGGGAGTTTAAAGATCTTTTCTTAGAAAAGTACTTTCCTTTTGACCATCGATAATATATGGAAGTGAAATTTCTGATTTTGAATAAAAAGGAGGATGAGAATGTCACAAAGTATGAAGCTAACTTTACAAGGTTAGCGAGGCATGCTGTAGATTATATATGTAACCCAAGAAGTAAGATTGATCATTTTATTGATGGGTTAAAACCATTTATCCATCGAGCATTAGTCTCACAATCCTTATTTCTATATGAAGATATTATCTCATGTTCTATCAATACAGAAAAAGAATTCTCTATGTCTTATGACTTTAAAGCAAAGAAAGAGAATAAGAGATCTGTTGAACACTCTGGAAATAGAAATAAGGGGAAGAATGGAAATTTTGAATATCTATCCTGAAGTAAATCTGGGAAGAAACACCATGGTACTTTCTTTACGGGAATGTGAGTCTATTACAAGTGTGGTGAAGAAGGATACCATGCTCGTGATTTAAAGGGGTAGAAAGAGGTTGTCAATGTTGAATAATAAAATTGTAGAGAAAGGGGGCATTATGTGAATGAATGTCCTTAGCATTAGGGGAACAAACCTCACAAAAGGACAAGGGATCAAGTCCAAACTTATTCTATCACTACTGCTGAGGTTGAAGCTCTGAAAAATTTAGTGACATGTAATTTAATGGTTTCCTCATGTTTAGAAAATGCTTTATTTGGTTCTGTATCATCGCATTGTTTCATATCTTCCCAGTTTGATATGAAAATTAGATATTTCCAATTTAATTTAATAAACTAGTTGTCAGTGAAAACTCTTATGGGATGTATCATTACAACAATGTTTTCTGAATAAGTCCCCATTAGGGTATATAAATTTTCATTATCTGCTGATCTCATCGTCATACCCATGATTGAATTTGATATAATCCTCATTATGGATTGGATTTCAGACTATGACGCAAAAATTTATTTTAAGAAGAAGGAAGTTACTATTTTTTATAATGATAACAAAGAACACCATATTTTTTGAGCTGAATCATCACCACCTAATTCTTATCTAGATACACCCCCAATTGCTCTAGTAAATTCAATTATTGGGAAGGAAGAGAATGAAATAATTGTGGGTGAGGAAAGGAACGTTCAAATAGAGTATATACATATTGTGAAAGAATATGTTGATGTGTTTCCATAAGATTTACCTGGACATCCTCTAGAACATGAAATTGAGTTTTTTATTGATTTAATTCTTGGTTAAAGGCCCTTATCGAAGACCCCTTCTAGAATGGACATTGTGGAATTAGTGGAACTAAAGAAACAACTAGAGGATTTGAGTAACAAGGGATTTATTTTCCCTAGTGTTTCTCCATGGGGATCCCCTGTTCTTTTTGTTAAGAAGAAATATGTATCTTGGAGGATGTGCATTCACTACAGGTAGATCAATGCTATAACAATAAATAACAAGTATCCCCTACCATACATCGATGATTTATTCGACCAAATTCATAGATGTCAATAT
Source organism: Viscum album (assembly GCA_963277665.1). Classification (NCBI taxonomy): domain Eukaryota; kingdom Viridiplantae; phylum Streptophyta; class Magnoliopsida; order Santalales; family Viscaceae; genus Viscum; species Viscum album. The sequence continues at coordinate 106,339,771 of OY728159.1, forward strand.
ATTTCAAAGATTTACCTTCAATCTGGATATCATCAGGTGTGTGTTAAGAAGGAATACATTCTGAAAATATAATTTTTTACCAGGTACGGGCATTATGAGTTTACAATAATGCCTTTTGGATTGTCTAATGCACCCTCTGTCTTCATGGATATAATTAATAGAGATTTCAAGGAATATATTGATGACTTTATAGTGGTATTTATTTATGATATCTTGGTATACTACAAAAGCTACGAAGATCGTGAAAATCACTTTTTCGTTATCCTAAAGACTCTTAGAAGACATGTATTATATAGGAAGTTAAGCAAGTGTGAATTTTGGCTTCAGGAGATTTCTTTTCTTGGCCATATTTTATCTAAGGATGGAATCATTTTTGATCCTTCTAAGAAAAGAGCAATCCACGAATGGCCAGCAAAGGCTAGTATAACGTAGGTAAGTAGTTTTATTGGTTTAGTTGGTTATTATAGGCTTCTCATCCAGAATTTTGCCCGATTGGCTAACCCATTAACCAATCTCACACGTTATGGGGTGAAATTTGTTTGGACAAAATAATGTGAATAATGTTTTGAATAATTGAAAAAAATATTAGTAAATTCTTCTATATTGACTCTACCAATGGGGAATGATGGGTTTTTTATTTATAGTGATGAATCAAAGAAAGGAATTGGTTGTTTCCTTATGTATAAATATAGGGTTCTTTCCTACACATCACGACAGCTAAAAATTCAAGATAAATACTATCCTACTCATTATCTTGAATTAGTAGTTGTAATATTTTCTTTTAATATATGGAGAAATTATCTCTATGGTGAAAAATGTGAGGTATATATAGACCACAATAGTTTGAAGTATATTTTCTCATAGAAAGAACTCAACATGAGAAAAAATAGATGTCTTGAACTACTCAAGGATTATTATTGCACGATAAACTACCACCCGAGGAAGGAAAATAAGGTGGCAGATGCTTTGAGCATAAAAGATCATAGAGTTTTGAACAAGATGATAGTTGATAGGGATCATATTTTCATGGATATAGTAATGATGGATATAATAATAACCATGGAAGGTGAAACATCAATGTTTTTCCAAATGGTTGTCAAACCATCTTTAATAGAAAGGATAAAAAGGTCTTAGGTTGATTATATGGAGTTTTGAAAGAAGAATGAAGTTGTGAATGATGGGAGATTGAGTGGCATTGTATATGAAGATGGAAATTTGAAATTTGGGAAGAGGTTTAGTGTTCCTGATATACCTGATCTAAAAAGGGAATTGTTGGATGATTCTTATAGTTCAAACTTTTCAATACACCTGAGTAGCCTTAAGATTTATAGAGATTTGAAGAAATGTTTTTCGTGGGACAACATGAAGAGGGAGATTTCTGATTTTTTTTCAAGATGTATTGCTTTTCAACAAGTGAAACTTCGAAGGAAACAACCTGTAGGAGTCTTGAAACCTCTTCCCATACCTAAGTGTAACTGGGATAATATTACGATGGTCTTTGTCATGGGACCACCAAAGCCTCCTAGAAGGAACAATGCAATATGGGTCATTGCTGATAGTCTTACCAATTCAGAACATTTTCTTGATATAAGAAAAGATTTACCACTTGAACGTCTACTAAGAATATATATTTATTATCTTTTTGGACTTCACGGAGTACACCTATCGATTGTTTCTGATCGTGATCCACATTTTACATCAAGATTCTGGAAAAGTAATTAGAAAGCACTTGATACTGAACTTCGTTTGAGCACTCCCTACCACCCCCAAACTGATGGACAATCAAAACTGTCAATTCAAACCTTAGAATATATGTTGAGATCATTCCCACTTGACTTTCAAGGTTTTTGGGATATATATTTACCTATGGTATAATTTTCCTATAACAATAGCTTCCATTCAAGTATTCATATAGCACCATATGAAGCGTTATACAAAAATTGATATCTCACACCAACCTGTTGGGATGATGTTGGTGAAATAAAACTTGTCGGCCTAGAACTTGTCGATGAAACGATGGAAAAGGTGAATGTAATCCAAACACACCTCAAAACAGCTCAAAGTAGGAAGAAGACCTATGCCGATAACCGAAGGAAGGATTTGTAATTTTTGGTAGGAGGTCATGTTTTCTTGAAGTTATCTCCATGGAAGGGTGTTTTACCTTTTGGTAAGAGGGGTAAATTGAGTCCCTAGTACATCGGACCATTAGAAATTATAGAAATAATTGGGCTTGTATCTTAACATTTGGAAATGTCACCAAGTCTCTCCAATGTTCACGATGTATTCCACGTATCACTATTGAAAAAATACATGCTTGACCCAACGCATGTACTTACCTATGAGGAATTAGAACTGGAACTTGATTTGTTTTATTGCAAAGATCCTGTCAAGGTTTTTGAGACAAGAGAACAACTGTTGATAAACTGGATGACTCATCTGGTAAAAGCTATATGTAGAAGCAATAAGATGGAAGAGGCAACGTGGGAACCAAGGGAACTTATGATGAAGAACCATCTGAATCTTTTTATGAAGTAGTATTCTAGAAATTTCTAGGAAAATTTTTTTTGAATGAGGGGAAAATTTAACACCACAAGCTTTCATGGTACATTTCCCTTTGAATAATGCAGCAGCTTGTGTTGTACGCAACTTTGAGATTCTAACACATCGCGACCAATCAAACTAGCCGTTATAAATAGTAATACCCACTTTTTCAAATTTTAAAAAATTTATCATTCAAAATGGACTTTACTTTTGGATTTGGAATATCAAAATTATCTTAGGGTGATTTTTGGTATTTTTCAAAAAACATTCAATTTTTGATGAATAGTGAAAAACACTAAGTGAAAGTTTAAAAAAATTATATAAGTAATTATTTATTTTATTTAAATTTTTATTTTGGAAAAAGAGATACATAATACCTATATAAGTTCAATGTAATTCATTGGAGTCAGCTTATAATAATTTTAGACATATAAAAATTTTGTTGAACTTCTTACAGTCTTTTACCCACCTCCTAGGAGCACTTGAAAATTTACATAAAACGTAATTTTACCTCTTTTGTGAGTTGAATTTAAAAAATCCTGGAGACATTGTTGATATCAGTAAGTAAAATTTGGTTCAATGAGATTAAAATAATTTTTTTATGAATAGTAACTTTTTTACTTTTATTTACCATAGTTAAAAGTAAATAGGGTAATTAATTGTAAAAAAAGATATTATTATTACACTAACACATGTCCTAATTCTATTGTATAAGTGTAATTAGACAAAAAAACCTTAGGAATAAAATATGATCCTTTAGGTCCACCTGGATTAGATTTGGACATTTATTATTTTTTAATTCAAAGAAGAGTTAAAAGTGTTAAATTCAATGTCTAATAACTAAACCATTTTTAATATATTGTTAAACATAAGATAAATTCAAATATAAATATTAATTAAAAATATAAAACTATTTCCAACATAATGGTTATTAGTTTATATTTTTTAGACATTAAATAATTTAATTTATTTTGACAAAATGATGATGTGGTAATTACCTAATTAATGAAATATTACAATAATTGATATTATAAATATCAAAATAAAAGTAATTTGAGACTTTTTATGACTTAAACTAATTTTATAGGTTAATATAACATGTTACGGTTGGTTATATGAATTGTTTTCGAAGTAATAATTCTGTTATTAATTTAGAAAAAATAAAATACCAAATAGTGTCAAAATTGACATAAAAGAGTTTTCAAAACAAATATTATATTATTAATTGATATTTTATACATAAAAATCTAATGTTCAGCATAAAGACTTATATAATGATAGGTGTATCATTAATGAACCACTTGGGGTTCTCTTAAAAGTATATAGTAATTTTATTAACCATATAATGTAAAAATACAAAGAAACATGGTAAATGTAAAACTATTTAACTAAGAGTTAAATCTAAAAGATAAGGTTAATATAGTGGCCCAAACATGTCTATAACCTATGGGTTGAGTGGTTTTAGACCCATCCCCACCATATCCTTTAAATAATTCATTTCGGATCCATTATAGATCAAAAAGGATGTTATTATAAAATAATATATCTAGCTTTTCCTAAGGTGCCTCTCACCCCTCTTATAAAAGTGAACTTATCCTTCTCTCTAATTAACACCTTCAAAACCATTTGTCTCGGCCAAACCTGGGCCAAATACCCTCTCAACTGTCCTAACTGCATCCTAGAGTCCATCCTTTAGTCATAATGACATCCTAGGGAGCCCTTTTGATCAAATCAAAAGGAAGAACACGAAGAAGAGATAATTATTTCATCACCTCTTTCATGTTCCTTTCTTCTTACACTTCCACTTTCTTTGTTGTTTCCATTCTAAAATAATAACTCTAGTCTCTTATATATACTATTATGTTATTATAAATATGGTACTACCTTATATATTATTCTTTCCATCCTTTCAATGACATGTCACCATACGTGCGTACGTACGGCTTACGGTCTCCACATCATGGTGTAATTGTTATTCAATATATTATTATTTGGATGGGTATAATAATGATGTTTAATTGATGTAAATAATAAAAATAACATGATAATGATTTTTTATATACAATATAACTTCCAATTATATATTATTTTAATTTCAAAAGATTGATATTTTCTCTCGTGCGTACGTACGGATTACCATCTCCACGAATGGGATGAGATTCATTCCCCATCGTATCCATTCAAGAATAATTATAATTAGATGATTAAAAATAGTTTTTAAAGACTTAATATCATTATTAATATGATTAAGATACATCCTATCCATAAAAAACATTACTTACGTAACAAATCATATAAAGGAAAACGAATCTGTTATCACCCGAAACGACGATAATAATAAGATATTATTAACAAATCAATGTTTAAAGATCTTATATGATATCATATTACTGTATATGATTCTAGTATAATTTAATAACAATTATTTCACCATTATACAGGAGTTTAACCTACCCTTGACCTAGGAAAAGTATAAGGTAAGGGTTAATTCTACAACCTCTTCATTATTCAAGGTTTTTTATATGTAATTATCTACTATGACCAATTTATCATCCACATATGTGTTTTCCAAAAAATTCATTCCAAAACATTTTTACTATTTACTAGACTATGGGTTAAAGTCATTTATACCCTAATTTGACTTTTTATAAAATGTTTTGAAAGGAATCATTCCATTGGTTTCCAAACAAGGTACTTTATGACCTTTTCGACAAAATTAAGGTAAGAATGTTTTTTTAAATTATACGAGAGGTACGACTATTTTTGGTCATCATAACAACGTCAAAAATTCCCTTACAAGATTATAATAATATTTTCAAAATAAATGTTTTCTTCTATAATTATAAGACTTTAATATGATTTCAAAATAGTAAGACATATTTCTCTAAAAAAGTTTTGATTTCATCTATGTCAACATCCTTTGATGGATTTTAATCTTATTTGATGTTGATTTATTAAGATACAAAACATTCATATTTTATTGCAGTTTTTGTGATATGTTTGATTGTGGATGTGTTATTATTATACTATTCATGGTTTACGGATAATGTATTGACATTTTTTATGCCAGTTTTATTATGAATGTTTATTTTATGTTTAAACCTTTTCATATGAGGAATGCATTGGACTTAATAAGTAATGGGTGTAGCCTTCAATAGCTCCTCAATGCATGAGTAGGTCTCGTAAGACAAACTATTGTCTTGGCACAAGGCCTTCACAAAATCTTATTTTTAGTCTTGGCACAAAGCCTTGACTATGTGGTTATGAAAGTCTGGCATTATACATTCCATCATTATGAAAGTGGATATTGATATTTCATGTGATTATTCAACTAGTAGAATATCCATGTGAATATTTAAATAGAATTATTTGATTTTAACTTTCCCATATTATCCTCAAGTTAAAGTTTAAAAGGATTTTATTTTAGTCTTATACATTTCCTTAAATGTTTATGCTTATTTATGAAATTTTATTCTATATTGTTATCCTTAATGAGAATCTAATCTCACCCCTTTCTATGTTTTATTTTTCCCAAGATGCGAAGAAGTATATTATAACTGAACTGCATGACCTTGAGAAAATAAGGGATTTAACTTGGACGTAATAGCATCAGTTTTTTAAAAACCAACGCGAATAGTATGTGAGGGGAATTTATGGCTTCGGTTTTTAGTAAAATCGACGCCAAAAAACAATTATTCGATGATATTTCGCGTCAGTTTTCATGAAACTGACACAGAAAATTTGAAAGAAAATGTTTTGGCATCGATTTTGAATACAACTGAGGCCAATAATAATAATAAAAAATTGGGCATCGGTTAAGAAAAATTGCATCCTTTTTCCTGAAAACCAATGCCATAAGTTATCGTTTCGGTGTCGGTTTTCTCCAAAACTGAGGTCAAAACTAAAAAAAGGATTATCAGTGTTGGTTTTGAAGATAACCAACCCTGAATGTTTTTTTTTTAATTTTCAGCGCTGGTTTTGGAGAAAACCTATGATAAAAATATTTGAAAATTATTCGGGTTCTGAAACCCTCATTTTGTTCGATCGTCAAAATCGAGTTCCGCTGCAGATCATTGGACTCCTGATGACCTTCGAAGCTCATTTGTGATCTAGGAAGGCCATTTTTGAAGGTTGTTTTTCCGTTTTCACGATTTTGGGTATGTGTTCTTCCTTTTTATCTCTTGTTTCATCTTCCATTGTTTATTTCATCTTCCATAACCCTATTTAACGCGATTTCAATATTGGTTCAATTTTAGTTGTTGTTTATGATTATTTTTGGTTTTTATTATCATTGTTGGTATATATTTTAATGTTTTTGTTTTACAAAGTCATTATACTGAGCGCAGTTTGGATTGAACATCTCCATTCGAGATGAAATTCAAATTTGGTAAGATTTTTTTTTAATTTTGTAGATAAATCATTTATCAGTCAATTTTGTTATTTATTTTATTTAATTATTAGTTTATATTTTGTTTTAAATGTGTTCAGAAATTTTTAAATATTCTTTCAACAAACATTCTTAAATATCATGTCAACAAATTGTATTTTTTACATTGACTCCAATTAAATTTCACCCAATACACTTATTGCATCCTTTAAATTAATGTACTCTTCAATATTTTTCACACATGAAACATCAAAATATTGCAACTATGTAAAATGAACTAATAAATTTTAAAAGAATTATATTATAATTAAATTATAATATCAATATAACACACATGTATATAATATGAAAATAAATTGTTTACTCTATTTGTAAACGTGTTTCATATTTGATGTCTTTTATCTGATTATCAATAGTTTTTATTAAATATGTTTTTGTTTACAATTTAACTGATAGATATTTAAATGTTTTTATGTTTTAATATATTCATCAATTATATTGTAATATCAGGTATTATTGGATCGTAATTGGATTCATTTATGATTAACTACTAGTGAATATGAAAAGGGAGTTGATACTTTTTGGGAATTTTCTAAACAACATCATCAAAATATTGATTTCATTTTTTTTCCAAGAGTGAAGTGTGTAAATATGAGAAAGTTAAACTCCATAGAAATCAAGGATCGTCTCATTTGTTATGGTTTTAGAATTAATTATACACGTTGGGTCTTACATGGTGAAAGAACATAAAATTCAATATCCAATGTTGATGACGATATTCATAATGAGGCAAAGGATCGTATTGAAGAATTAATTCATTATTTAGGTTTTGAACCCGTAAAAAAAACACCAACTGTTCAACGATTGTATTGAGATTCTTTGAAACCATTATTCCAAGGTTGCAATAAATATGGAGTGTTATCAGCAGTTTTGTGATTAGTTAACATAAAAGAAAAAAATGGGTGGAGTGATAAAAGTTTCTCTAGTTTACTTTAGATCTTAAAAGAGCTACTTCCAGAAGTCAATGGGAATCCAGATTCCAATTATGAGGTGATGAAAATATTATTCCCAATGGTATTGGGGTATAAAAAGATACATTCTTTCCCCAATTATTCTGTACTATATATGAAATAAAATGAGCAATTATCGAGTTGTCCTATATATGGGACATCGTGCTATAAGATTGGTGAGAAAGTTAACTCATATTCATTCTCAGGTGATGTCAGGTAAAGTCATGAAAAATCAATTTTTTACTCTCCAATGATATAATCCAATATTTTTTGCATACAATTCTGATAATTCAATTCTGATTTATTTTTAGTTACAAGAATCAAAACTCCAGTTAAAGAAATTTTGTACCTTCCAATAATTCCTTGTTTGAAGTATCTATTTTCAAATTCAATTGATGAAAAAAGGTTAATATGGCATTCAGATGAGTGCATCTCTGATGGTAACATACATCACCATGCCGATTCAACACAGTGGAAGAGTTTTGATAAAAAATTTCATGATTTTGGAAGTGAAGATAGAAATCTTAGATTGGGATTGTGTACAGATGGAATGAACCCATATCGGAGCCTTAGTAGCCAACACAGTTTATGGACTATTTTTTTGGTACTTTACAACTTGTCCCCAAATCTATGTATGAAGAAAAGATATGTTGTGATGAGCTTGATGATTTCTGGACCAAAACAACCAGTAAATGATATTGATGTGTATCTTACACCATTGATTGATGATTTGAAACTTCTATGGGAGTAAGGTGTTAAAGTTTTCGATGCATACAAGAAAGAGTATTTTCTTTTGCGTGCTAAGATAATGTTCACTATAAATGACTTTATTGCATATGGAAACTTATCTTGATATAGTGTTAAGGGACATAAAGCATTTCCAATTTGTGAAGAACAAACTTCATATTATCAATTGCAGAATGGAAGAAAGACAGTGTACATGGGAAATCGAAGATTTTTGTGAATTGATCATCATCATCGTAGATTGAAAAAAGAATTTAACTGTTTACAAGAATACAACCTTCCCCCTTAAGCATTTGCAGCTAAAAATACTATGACATAGTGAAAGACATTGATTGAACATTTGGAAAGATAAAAAGTTCTGGTTTTCAAAAACATATTTGGAAGAAGCAGTATATTTTTTTCAAACTACCTTATTGGATATTTTTAAAGATAAAACATAACATTGATGTTATTCATGTTGAGAAAAACATGGGTGATAGGTTTATTGGAACTTTTTTAGACATAAAAGGAAAGATAAAAGATGGATTACATGATAGATTGGACTTGATATTAATGAGAATACGTTCGTAGTTAGCTCCAACTGTGAAAGGAAACATAAAATATTTACCTCCGGCTTGTCACACATTAAGAAAGATTGAAAAGATGAATTTTTGTCAGTGTCTTCATGGTATTAAAGTTCCCGTTGGTTTTTATTAAAATGTGAATACTTTTGGGGACATTGAAGGATTTTAAATTAATAGGTATGAAATCTCCTGATTTCCATGTGTTGATGCAACAAATTCTACAAGTAGCAGTGTGTGGTATATTATTGAAAGCTGTCATAAAGACAATCATCTGGTTATATAATTTCTTCAAATCCATTTGTATCAAAGTCGTTGATCCAAATTTGATAGATGTGTTGGAGAATGATGCAACTCTAATTATTTGTCAACTAGAAATGTATTTCCCACCCACATTTTTTGATATAATGGTTCATCTATTGATTAATTTGGTGCGTGAGATAAGAATATGTGGGCCAGTTTATTTAAGATGGATGTATCCTTTTGAAAGATATATGAAAATTTTGAAAGGATATGTTAAAAATCCTTATCGAACAGAGGACTCAATTGTTCAAAAATATGTATCAGAAGAGGTGATTGAGTTTTTTATTGATTATTTGAATGAGGTGGAGCATATTGGTCTCCCTGTATCTCGATATATGACAGTTGATAGTGAAGGTAGAGGTGTTCAAGGCTTAAAGGTAATGTTCATTCCACATGATGAAGTGATGAAAGCACATTTATACATTTTGAACAACACATATGATGTTCATCCATATATATCGTCACATATTGTTGAAATAAAGTTACGATATCAGAAAAGAAACGAAAAGTGGTTGATGATTGAGCATAAGAAGACGTTTGTTTCATGGTTTAAAGAGAAAGTCACCCCGGATATATCTGTATCAGAAACATTGAAGTGGTTATCAGGTGGACCATCTCTTAATGTGATCACATGGTTTGGTTTTGATATCAATGGATATACATTTTACACAATAAACCTGGATGAAAAGGGTGGCATTTAGAATAGTGGTGTGATGGTTTTTGCTGAAGCAGTGCATTTTTTGAGTGCAAAAGATAAAAAACCAATCTCTACATCAACGTCATATTTTGGAGTTATTGAAGACATGTGGGAAATTGATTATATTAAATTTCTAGTCATTGTTTTTAAGTGTAATTGGGTTGATAGTAATAGTGGCATGAAACATGATGAATATGGGTTTAAACTGGTTGATTTGAAAAGCTTTAATCACAATGAGGAACCATTTATCATGGTGACACATGCAAAACAAGTATATTATGTCATTGATCCATTGAATGATTAGTGGTCAGTTGTTTTGAAAGGAAAAAGATACCATTTGGGTGATGAGGAGGATTCTGATGATGTTAGTTATTTATATGAGCCTTATTCATCTATTGCTCAATTTCCAGATGATTACAATGAGTATAAGACAAACATAGTGCATGCAGTACGTATTGATCATGATAAAGGCATGTTGGAAAACACTAAATTAGTCTCCTAATTTTTCGTGTAAATATATTATATTTTGTGTCTATTTTTGAAACATACAAATCCATGCCTTTATTTTTACATACTTATTTTTTTCTTCCTTGTTTCTAATTATTTAGTTTTCTAATGATATGCAGGTACATACAATTTCATTACACTTTCTAGTAGAAATGTTAGATATAGATAGAGAGGAGCAGTTACCGAGGTATGTATATTTTGACATATTATTAAATATTCATTAATATACTTATTTAATGAAATAAAACTGTTAATTTACAAAACAAAATTTACAGGACTACTGATGCGTCCTCGGAAGAGGAGACTTCTCCTGTTACTACTCAAAAATCAAGTTCTCAAGTTGGTAAACGTGGTATTACATGTTTACCAAAACTATCACTTTCTCATGATGATAAAAAAGTACACATCTGTTTTGATGATAATAATAATAATGCATTTGGCCCAAATGAACTTCAGTTTGTCAGTTATATAGAGATACAGAGCCGTTGCAGGATTAGTATTTTATATCCTCATTGGAAGTCTGTGGACAGGATGGAGAAGCAACTTATTTGGGAGGTCGTGATGGTAAAATATCTTAATTTATTTCTTTTATCTCATTTATGTAATATTATTTATTTTAAATGACATATTTAATTTATTTAATTACAGATGACATTCAATTTTGAGGAAACCAAACATATTAAGAAAATTCATCTCTCTTTAGCGGTGGTTCGATGGAGAGATTTTAAAAACAAACTAACAAAAAATTATGTTTTTGGAAAGAGAAGGTTTGAAAGCCCATGTCTTAAGTATCCGTATATAGATGAAGAAACATGGAAGCAATTTGTTGATAGTTTTCAGGAAGTGAAATTTCATGTATGGTAATTGTTTTATATTTTAAAAATTATGATATATTTTTTTTGTTACATAATAGTTTATTTTAATATAATAGGCCTCTAGGAGATCTCATCAGGAGATCCAGTTCAAAAACGTATACCCTCATACTTTATCACATGGTGGGTATTCATATTTGGAGAAGAAAATGATGGAAGAAAAATTTGAAGCATTAAGAGCTCAATCAAGTAGTGGTTCAGAAGAGGTCCAGTTTGGTCCTCCGTCTCCTCCCACTCGCCATGAGAAATAGAAATGAGCAAGAAGAAGAAAAAATGAACAATATATTATAGAGGAATCTCATCAAGTGGCTGATAAAATTGGAAATAAATATTATTTATTTGTTAACAATTTTTCTATTTTATAATTTTTAAACACTAATATAACCTTTTTATTTTTCATTTCAAGATGAACTTCAGGAGCAAGAGACACAGGGCACTTTTATCCCTAAGAGTAGGATGGACATCCTAGCCACTGCTTCGGGAAAAGTAGAACACCCCATCCTTGTTAGAGGATATCATTCGGGTGTTAGTATTTGGAAGGTTTTTGGTAAGAGTAAGCAATCAAAACACCCAGAAATAGAATCCTTAATAGAAGAGTTGAAAGACATGAAACAGTCTATGCGTGATCAAATTCAAGCAGCAGTGTAGAAGGCTTTATCCGAACACTTGGAAAGACAATCATAGTCTATGCAGCCTTCCCAGGTATATTATTTATTTATCGTCAATTTTTCTATTTTATAAATTATAATCACTAATATAATTTTTTCATTTTTCAGCCTTCCCAGTATGCTCACCCGGACTACCCGGCCCCATCTTCTTACCCTTCCCTATCTATGTAGCCTCCCGAGGTATATTATTTAGTTATCATTAATTTTTCTATTTTATAAATTATAAACACTAATATAAGTTTTTCATTTTTTAGCATTCTCAGCCTACTCGCTCGGACAACCCTACCCCTTCTGCTTACCCTGCCCCTTCTGCACATCCTTTAAAGGTATATTATTTTATTTTAATCAATTTTTTTTTATTTTATAAATTTTAAACACTAATATTACTTTTTAATTTTTCTACCTTCTCATCCTCCTCACCCGGACTGCCCTGCCTCATCTGCTTACCCTGCCCCGTCTGTGCAACCTTTTGAGGTATATTATTTTATTTTAATCAATTTTTATATTTTATAAATTTTAAACACTAATATTAATTTTTCATTTTTCTAACTTCTCATCCTCCTCACTCGGATTACCCTTCCCCACATGCTTAATTTGATCCTCCACCTCCTCCATTGGATCAATCCTTATATTGTGAGTTTTTTTCGGGAGATCCTCATGTACATATTGTTGTGTTAAGACAGGTGCATTTTTTGTTGATCTCGGTACATCATCAGCCTATGCAGATGGGTCAGGTTAGAGTATCAATACTTGTTATTATATATCCTACTACTCTACTACCAATTCCTACTGTAGAGATCACCAGTATTGGGTAATGTATGGGCCATTTTTTACTTTGGCCAACTTCCCTTCTTCGTTATATTTCACTTGAGGTATGTGTTTTTTTAAATATTAATTACAAATGATTCAAAATTACTTATAATGTTCTCTAACATTTAACATATATAAGAATATCTGAAAGCAAAAGAAACTGCAAAAATGCAACAAAATGTTCAGGAACAGTTGGCTGTAGATACTTATGATATTTCTTATGGGTTAAAAAGATTATCTGAGTCCTCTTCTTCCTTGAATTTTATCTATGAGTTTCGTATAAAGCCCAATATATGTGGAAGAAATTATGGGTTGAAATTATTGAAAGAAGAAATCATGAATTTAGTTAATTTTGAAGAGATCACGTAGAGTGTGGTTCATTTTTTTATCATGTTAGTAAATTTACGATTAAATTGCTATTTCATTAATAAAATATTGTTATGTCATTGACTAACTATATTTTCTATTTAAATTATATATCTACACATGCTTCTTTTAATAAAGGAAACAACAGACATTTATATATTTATAGATCCAGAGTACATTTCTTCAGAATCCAAATATGTGAAGAATCATGAAAGAGTTCAATATATATCAGAGAGATTAACACAGAAAGAGATTCAGCGCAGGTTTTTTCCATTTCATGATAAATAAGAACATAAACATTTTTATGAACTAATGATCATTATAATGTAATTAATTGTGAACTTTTTGTATTCTAGGTGGAATTGGATGTTAGGCGTATTTATCCCAAGTGAATGCACCTTATATTGGATTTGCTCTTTTTTAAGAGCAGTGTGTAAACCATTTCTCACCTTATTAAACAGGTAAGTTTTTTTTATTTTTTATAATCTCATTATGTTTAATTCTCATTATATAGAAATGTATTATTAGTTCATATATAAAAAAATGCAGATCATGGAATCATTTTAACAGGGAATACAGGCCAGAAAAGAAACCAACAGAAATCAAATATGTGGAATTATAGGTAATTAGTTTTTATACTTTTGTTATCTATTGTTTTTTTAGTTAAATGTTTTATAACTACTGTTTCATTGTAAAAATGGACATGTTGAATGTGGTTATTATATTCTACGATTCATGTATGAGATAATCACAACTGGGAAAACTACTAATTTTCATAAGGTTAGTTGTATTAATTTTTTTATATAATTTCTCCCATATTATTCTATTTTTTAATTTCATATTATTCAATATTATTTTAGGAATTAAATGATTCATAGCCTTATTCCGAATCTAAAATGACCCATATTAAATCTACTTTTGTGAACTATTTGTTAAGTCTGATTAAGATTTTAGGTATGTATATTCTATTATTTATAAATAATAATACATGTGGGTATAAAAACCTAACTCTTTTAAAATATTAGGTGTTTGAACTTACTAATAATCAAATGAATGATTCAATAATAACCAACAATGAGCATGCCGTAAATGCTGGAGTCGTGGGACTTGAAAATGTCACAAAATTTCTTGAATTCATTGATTTAAGGTATGTGTATATTAATTTTACGTTATAATAACAATTAATAGATAATTTTTTTGATTAACTAGATAAAATTATTGAGTTATAAGATGCATTGGATGATAAATATTGTTTAATTGTTTTTTATATTGTGTTATTTTTACATGGGTTTTGAATTTTTTGGGAAGTGTAATTGGAAATATTTTATAAAATAAAATTATTTATGGTGTCGGTTATTAAAATAAACGACCCCAAAATCTTAAAAAAAATTAACTTTGGCATCAGTTTTAAGTAAAACCAACGCTGGAAGCTGGTTGGACCGGGTCTTCGGCATTGGTTTTATATAAAACCAACGCTGAAAATCCTATCGAAAATTATTTCCGGCATCGGGTTTAGGTAAAACCGATGCCGAAACTCTTACCGAAAACTATATTTTTACATCACCTTTATAGAGGTCGGTTTAAAACCGACGTCCAAAATTAAAAAACCAACGTTAAAATATGTTTTTCCACTAGTGAGGGATAGTCTATGGGATCTCAGTGTTGTCTATAGAAGCAATGTTATTGTAGTTTTCCACTTTATGATGTAATGTAACCCTATCAATGTATCTTGTACTTCCAAGGATACTAAAATAATCGGTCATTCGAGACTTTCTCTTTTGTGATCAGGCCAATGATATGTAATAATGTATTGACTCTGGGATTCTGGGGTTGGGGCATTACATGGAGGGCCTCAAGTTGGATGCCTCTCTTTTTTATTAACCTAAGAGACCCTATTTTGGGTTTCAATGTTTCAATGACCATGAGAAAGTGTGTTATATGTTTGGGTAGATATTATAGCAGGTATCACCAAAGAGCTCATATTAATAAAGTGTGCCTAAGGGGATGTAGTATTAGTGATTGGTTTAGGTGTTATGCCAACCCTACTCTAATATTTTTTTTATTTCAATCTATTACTATTGTTGTGGATCTAATTTATTGGTATGATTCATTTTACTCCACCCATGGGGTTAATTTAATTTGATGGTATGATAGGGACTTCTAAAGATACTTCCTGGGATCCATCTTATGAGCCTTATTATTTGAATGTTACTTTTCAAAGATGTCCCATTTGTCTGTGGGATTCCTCCTTATATATGGATTACAGATGTAGGTTGTTAAGTTCCTATTGTATCACCTCTTGTTGATGTAAAATATGGGATTCTTAGATTTCTAGGATTCTAGGGATTCCATAGGTTGATGGGTGGTTGAACTTCCTGTTGAACAGGGTGCCTATTCTACCCATGATGGTTGATCCTGATATCCTTGATCTGAAGCCTAGGATACTCCCTCAGGTTGGGAAAACATACCATTACTGAATTTCTCATACTTTTCAAGGAATGGGATATTGATTCGTTTATTTTAATTTGTCGAGTTATTATTTTTTACCTCTGAGAGTATTAGTAAAATGTAACATTACGGTCATCCCCGTTAGGGATTATCTAAGCTCTAATATTGTTCCTTCTGATGGACCAGAACCTCAGAATCTGACATCATACTAGATTACAATTAGATTTAAGGGTATGGCATCTAGTTTAAGTCCATATTTAATATATATTATGTTGATACTCGTTATCCTTTCTAATTTAGTGGAGGTGAGTATAGTTGATCTAAGGGATAGAAATGGTATCTACATGTGGGGATGTAGCTTCTTAAGAGATATTTTCAACAATGGATGAAGTACGTATGGTTTATCAGGATCACAAACCCAATGAACTATGGGTTACACATGGGTTGATTTTTATGGAATCCATATCAATTCCATGGTCATCGTATGTCTAGGTGACTGGAATTTGGATTCCAATGATTGACTTTGGATTTATTTTCTTTATTCATTCTAATTTTTTCATGGCTATGTAAACATATAGAATGATCATTCATGTATGAAAAAAGAATATAAGTTCACTATTGAGGTGGACTACTAATATTTATTTCTCACCTTATTTGAGCACTTTGGTGTGTATGAATACATTATTTATTCTTTCAATTTGAGCACTGATGCATGATGGATTGGTTAAAGGCCAGGGTAATTGATCAAGTAGATCCACTCCTGTGGATTCTTATGAACAGCCTGGGGCACGTCAACTGCGACTTTAAATATCTTGTATGTGGTTTGGATCAGAGTTAGTATTTGAGGCTTTTACTTTTTTTATTTGTTTTATTCTGGTATATGTTGTTTTCCCACTGGGAGATTAATTATGTATAAATAACGTTTATTTTAAGAACTTTACTGCATTCCATTTTATTATAAACTTGTTATATTTAATTAATATTAACTCAAATTATTTATTTTTATGGATAAAACATTCTTATTTTACAATTTTATTACTTTGATGTGAAATAATTTTCTCTCAATGGAGACACCTATGGCCCTCACTTTTTGTTATCAGCCTCTAGCATATGGGGATGTTCACTCGAGGCCTGATCACCAATCGTTCATATAACTATATTTATATTGTGTATGTTCGGGACACGAATCATTATTTTCTCATTCAAAGAAAACATCTTCTCAGTCATTTATATTCCTCTCAATAAATTTTCCATTAGAGAAAATTTCTTAGACACAATTGACATGTGTTATTTCACTAGTCACATAGCCTTTTTCTCTTTTTTATTAATTATAAATATTATATATATATATATATATATCTTTATCAAAGTATTTATCAACATTGAAAATCAATTTTAAAGGTCTAATTAATTATTTTTCATGGTTTTTAAAGAAACAATTTACAAAAAAACATGAAAAATAATAAGATTGAGTAGAGATAATGAAATCTATGGCGAAATACTTTACCAGATTGAATATCAATTTCTCCAAATACACAAGAAAACCTATCATCTTCACTACAGGAGGTTATGTATGGGATTCCTTTTTAAAAAATTTATGTGAAATATTTTTTGGATATTTTATATCTCCCTTAACTAGAACTCTCCTGGAGATGATACATCAACTAGTTTGTATCATTGGATATATGATTTTTTTTTTGATTACTTCACTTAAATTATATAATATTGAATTATATATATAATTCATAACCCATGTGTCTCCAGTTGATATCAATCTCATTATCATTGACTTCTAGAGGTAGTTTTGGAGGTTAAGGGTTGCCCCACCCCAGCGATTATATCATTTTTTCAAGCCTCCACCATCGCACGGTCGCTCGGCTAGCTGTCCCGTGTAGGGTTGCACGGGCCTAGTTCTGATGGAAAAAATCCATAACCTCTCATTCTTCCAAATCTGGATGGACAAACACTAGTGAATGCTTCCTCCTCTAAAACCTCATATGGTGCATATCCATGTTCTTTGTCGAGAAGCTTTCAAATACCAAAATCACAAAATCACAAAAGACCAATCATACTGATGCAAGGCCAAAAGCAAAACCAACTTCAAAATACCATCACTAGCTTCCTTCCACCAAAATAAATGTCATGAAATATCAAGAATAAACTGAATGAAACACTTGCTTCCATCAACAAATTTCAATCCTGAAAATCAACATAGATTTAGCAGACACTATCACGGACTAGACCAGTACTTCCCAAACCATAAATAATTTCAAAACAAGTAGATCATACCCAAACCGCAACCAGGAAAATCACAGCCGAAATCATTTACAACCATACGCAAATCCAGGATCTAGGAAACATTACCACTCACCTCCTGAAATCCATCCACTAGTTAGAGTTTACGCCACAAATCAAATCGAGCACCCGATCATGTCACCACCACCAGTCCCACCAAAGAAGACCACAACAAACCCTCAAATCACTCATGCCACCACAGAGTATGAAGACGACCCTAAACTGCCAAAATAGATGACCACAGGTAAATTTTATTGTCCAAATTTGATTATAAGGATAGTGAATTAGTGGGGTTGTTTTTCATTATCTAAAAAAAGAAAATATTTTTTAGTGCATTATTCTTATTGCCATTTTTTGATAGTATTTATTAGTTCATTATTTATATCTCCTAGAATTTTATTAAATCTAATATTTTCTCATTATTATATTCAAAATATCCATATGCAAGAATATTATAGTAGTTATGATCAATAAATCTATTATTATAACATAAATTATAGTAATATCCCCACTCAAAGGTTTTGAGGTTGGATATACTCTTTCCATATACATTAATGCATAGCTCCTTGATCTATTCAGTGGACCGGTCAATCCTTAAATTCTATACACAGATTTACACAACGCCTACATCCAAATTATACTAATTAATATATGACCACTTATACTAATGCCAATTTGGTTAATTCAAATGTTAACCATCACTAAAATTACTTAACATTTTGAAATTATCTTAACTATGTACAAAAAATCACTTAAAGGTATGATTGGATTCTAAATCGGGTAATGGGGGAATTTACCTTACATACTTTTTTTAATGATTTTCTAATATTCATGAATGAAATTAAATTTTACATTGAATAATTTTTAATTAAATTATCTCAGTACCATAGATAAATAATTAATAATACATATAAAATATTTCAATATATGTATTGTAAATTTTTATCTTAGAATTCTTGTTCATTATTGTTAATATGTGATAACAAAAAAATAAATTGATTAACCATGAATAGATAAATAATTATAAATGATCATGATATTTATTATAATGATTGGATTATAAAAATATAATAAACCATCCTAGACCCCAGTGGAAGTAAATCTATAAGTCTATCTCGACTTGAGTTGTAATGTTCTCCATTATTAAGTGATTCTTATTTTATTGAATTTTTCATTAGATCATCTCTTGAACATTGATGGGTATCCTCCATCCTTAAAATCATATACACACATAGAGATGAGGGGAACAGAGGAAGAAAAAAATACATTTAATATTTAAATGTGTCCACACACCAAAAATGATACGCTTTTAACAAGGGTCGATGCACATATCATAAAATTAATTTAATAATTATAATTTTAAATATAACCCATATAATAATTAAATGAAATTAAATAAATAAATCCTAAACATATACAGATCTATATAATTCATGATAATTCAAAAATCAATAAACATTTCAATGAATAAAATTTAATGTATATCTCAATTGAAATTAAATAGTTTTTAATTAATTTAAAATAATAAGTTATTTTTGTGATTCCACTTATGTTCCTCGTGTCCCTAAAAAAATTATAAAATTTATTTCAATATTTCTTGAACTTTTTATACAATTTTTACAACTTATAATATATATATATATATATATATATTATCATAAATGTAATATATATCAATTATTCAAACAATATATATATATATATATTATTCTAATTGAAGATAAGTGAATGGGTGGCCAACCCCTAACTGCACCCACCATCAACAATATTTTATATTTTTCATTAAAAATAAATTTTTAAATAAATCCATTCGATAATGGGGGAACATAATATATGTAAGGGGAAGCCCTGCTCCCCCCAATTTAATTTTATGGTAATTTTTTATGTTATTATTGTAATTATTTTAATTGTTATTGTTTTAAAATTAAACACGAAAAAAAATTATTATTACAATAAAACCGGTATAAATAATATATGTTAAAAAATAAAAATGTGATCCAAATAAAAAAAACCTTCTTTTTATTTTATTTTCTTTATTAAATTTTAATTTTTAATGAAATTAATAAATAAAATAAAATAAGCACATTCTGTGAATAATATATCATTTGCTTTGAATAGTTCATGACCATTAGAACTTCAGTTCACACATGGTATTAGCCATTAAAAACAGAACTAAACCCTTGAGATTTCATTAAAACAATTTACTATAATATTAAATTATTATAATAGATCTGAGGCAACTTGGTTTATATCAACATAACATATATAGTGTGGTGAGAAAATCATTTACAATTTTTTATCTAAACTAAATTATATTATCCAAAAGCCTTTATTAGAATCATCATTTAGAAGGTATTATAACATATGGGAATATCTTTCTTAATGACATATCTATTGAAAAAATTAAATATATTACGTATAGGTGTTTTTAGTTGGTTATCATTTTGATGACTCAACTTTTCTTTATAGGGATCATGTTATGTTTCTAGATGCTTATTTTGGTTTATGGTTTTGAACTACTATCTATAATAAAATATCATATTAGGACACACACAAAGTGTTTCAAGTTGCTTATTATATTCATTTGATTTAAGGTTTAAGAATAAATATTTTTCCAATTTGTGGAATTATATTTATTCAAGTTATATTCATCGTAAAATCAATTAGAATATTATTCAAGATAACAATAAGTTATTTCCAATTTATCTCATCATTATTGTGGAGAAAAATATATATAATATTTATTCAATAGATGAGTGAATAAAATATATAATATTTATTTATATGTTATGTTAATAAAATAAGTACTTATTCAAAAGTCCGGCAATGATGATATTAATTTTATAAAAATGAACCTAATATTTTTTTCACGATCCTATAATATTTATGAGAGTATTTATATTGATTTAATGATACAATAATGGCATTTAATATGATATTAATAAATAAATATTTATATATTTATGAAATAAAATTAAAATAGTAAATGTCACAAAAAATAATAATATTTTCAATATTATTTTAAGAGTGTTGAAATTTTATTTTTATTAGAGTAAATTTAAAATAAAGGACCTAAATGAAGTTATTTTAATTGTTTAGTTAAGCAAAAAAATCGAAAAAAATAATTTGTTTACATTTGAATCACATTTCATCAATTTTCCATCTCAGGACATAGATATAAAATTAGTGAGTATCAACCTCTAAACTTGAGTTTTAATTGGGATAATGATAGATATTTCTTCATATGATCATGATAAAATTATGTGTATCACTTGGCTCCCTTACACTTTCACTCGAGATATCAAGAGAAAAATTTGGAGATTCATGGAACAGGTGGATATATTACTAGTTTAATTCTCATTTGAATTCATGAAGAAATTAAAATACCAACATGGTCAATAAATGAGTTGATGATGTCAATGGTAACTCAAAATCAAATTGTAAAATAATATAATCTATGTATTTATATAAATTAATTAATTAAGAATAAATTCATTTTCATGATATTCTTAGAGGACTATGAACAATTTCATTGAGTTTATATAGGAAATTTTAAATGAGAATCATCTAATGACATCGATTGTTGAGGTATGCTTTTTGTTAAATATTTATGTTTTCTAATTTAATTTTGACTTATTTTGACATGTGTTTTGATACTTATGCTGAAGATCTGGGGTATAGAAGATGATTAGATGTGTATATTTAATCTGTTGGTCCACAGGGTCCCACTGGGTCCTTGATGTGGGGTACTGGGTACCTAGTAGAGGTGTTATATGGGTGGATCACCAAGGACAGCATCAAGTATATAGTGGTTGGTGATTAAGTAAATGGTATCTTACTATGTGGTTTTTTTCAAAAGTGGGTCCTTTATATCTTTTTCATAAAAATTGGATTAAATATAAAATCAAATTTAACATGTTCTTGGGGTTATAATTTACCAATTTAATTATCTCAAATATCATTCTTTATCTCCTAAACTTCAAGGATTTACTTATTATCAATTTTAAGTGAAATATATGTTCAAATGGTAGAATTTATTCCATCTTGCTAGAAGATTCATGAACCCCCTATTTTTTTATAATGCAATGTGTTTTAGATATATATTTTTTAATTCCCTATCTTTTTTTCTATTTTGTTGACATCCATGGTTCCTTATGTTCTTGAAGGAGATGAATCACCATTCCTTTTTTAGATTGTTCTTTTTGAGTGAGAAAGTTTAACTTTTTCTTCTTTTGGTATTTAAAGTTGTGATTATATTTTATTTTTCAACTAATTAAATGAAATAAAAATTTATGAGAGATATTTAATAATAGAGGATTAATTATAATATTGAAGGATAAACGTTAATTATTTTTTGAGTAGTTTTTGGGATTAAATAATGAGTTAAAGGTATGAAATTATAGCTATCCTTGTTCAAATAAGGGATTTAACGAATATAATAGTTAATATTGAAATCCTCAAAATCTCTAGTCCACTCCTTCTAGTGGACTATGAGACCGGGGGTTGAATGTCATCCCCTTTCCATTTTTTTCACCATTTTTAGGGGCAGTGATTTTTTACTCACGTGTGTAGCATAAGATGTAGTTCGTGGGTGTGTCACTTATATATAGAGATTTTTGGTTCATCGATGATATTTTTCCATCTGCACTCAGTGTATGAAGTGGGAAATTTTTTTCACTAAGAGGTAAAAAAAATTGAGTTAGATTCATAGTAGGAAATGGTGGTGGGGAAGGATATTCTAGACAAGATATATTGAGACATTCATATGCAATAGTAGTTGTATATGCTATGACCTAATGGTATTCCCCCTACCCCATAGTCTATAAAAATCCTTCGACTAAAAATATATTAAATTTAGAAAAAAAATATTAAATTGAAGTATTCATTAATTGAATAATTAATGATAACAAAACATGGGTTGAAGATGTTATTTAATTCTTGAATAATGTGTTTACAATATTTTACTCCTATAAAAATCATAATGAATTTATATTGATTTTTCTATGTTATTTTGAAGTTGTTTGTTGATATTCTGGGTGTTTGGATTATGAATTTAGGCTACAAAAAATATTTTTTGAGGTAAAATGCATGAGTAAAGGGGTTAACCGCATGAAATTAACTTGAATAGTTGTTTAGGTGTTTTACTAATTGTTATTACTCAAATATTTTATTATAATTGGAGGAGTGATTGATGGAATGACAATTAAAAGTGATGAGAAGTGATATGAAAAGGGGGAAATATTACTTAATGTTACTTAATTAAGTAATTGCATTAATACAATTAATGTTTATTTTTTGGCGTTAGAAATGATAAAGGGATTATATGTGTTTGAGCATGAAAATATATTTTAAGTTACTGTTTTTTACATTTGAATTTGAAAAGTGTTTTAGTTATTTAAGTGGGATAAATCAATGATGAATATTTACCAATTTATTTGAAAAAAATGTAGTGTAGGGATTTTTCAACTAAATGATTTGTGTTTTGAAAAGTTACAGGATGTTAGTCACATGTAAGAAAACATGGTTTCGACAAGGGTAAGAGATATTAATCTCAAATTCATGTGTTTATCTTGGACTTATGTTAAGAATGAGGTATTTTATGGTTCCTTGAGATTGGATTATGTGATTTTGTGATACCATATGTTTGGAATATGAGACTATAATGAGCCATGTTTTTGAATACTGTGAATTAATGTAACTAACACTAGCTGAAGAAGGTTTCTAACCAATTATGGGTCCATGTTAGAACCTAACTCTTTATATAATTTTTTTTAATTCATATCATTAAATCATCTAAAGATTTATAATATTAATAAATAACCACATTAAACACTGTGGGATTCGAGAGTTCAAAGTGGTTTCTTATAGAAATTTATTCTCACTCCCCATATGTACACACCTCATGTGTGAATAGATTTCATGAATGGGTTTTTATGTAAATAAAAGAGGGATATCTAGTAAGGATCTCATGTTAAGTGAAATCCTAGGGAATTGTTCACATTCACATGGAGTCATTTCCAAGGGGTTTTCTACACATTGATTTACCTAAATTTTAAGTTTTATTTCCCAGAATTTGGAATGTAACTTTTATCTTATAGTCTTATTGGGATGTGTGAAATATTTTTAGGAAATATTGGTATTGTTTATATATTCTTTTCATTCCATATTATTTATTTCCCTTTTTGGGGTATTTTGATGTGATAGGTAATTAGAGGGTAAATAGATCTTTGAGATATATCATAAAACCCATGGTGTTAGTTCTCATTCACCAGTTTTTTAGAAGTTCACTTGAGGCCATGTTTGGTTTCACCTTGGAGGAATTCCCTTTTCCCCAAACTGACCCCCTCCCCCACCCCCGCATTCTTTGTGCTCAGCAATATTCAAAAAAATTACATTTGGAAGTAGTTTTTTAGTATTTAATGGTGATTTAAACTACTACTAAATGATTTATGAAGGTTATCCAAAATAACCCTGTATACCATTATTGTGGAATATTTTGTGGCACGTTTTAAAACTATTTTAGATCATTTTGCTTTAGGTTTTTTTATTTTTTTCTATATATTTTTTATCTTTGACATATTTATTTATTTTTCGTTTTTTATTTCTAGTTAATGTACCCTACCAAGTGGAAATTAAGTATATATATGGGTAGGGTTTTGTTTGAATCCCTTATCGATAGGTTATTAAACCAAAAATTTACAACATCAACAAGATCTTTATATAGTTATTTAACATACATAAATATATTTATATATGTATATGAAATATATGGAAATATATAATAAATAAATAATCAATAATGAATAATGAATAATAAATAATTATAAATAAGTAAATAAATACTAAATAATTACCAATTAATGATCAGGGTGATGAGTGGTATACCCTAAAGTAGTAGAGGAGAGGAAGACACCTAAGGAATAGGGATGGTTTTCGTGGTTGGGATGGGTGATGTTTTTTTTATATTTATAGTGGTGTGTTAGCCACTTGTACCCTGCACTCTTATGTTATCTTATTTACTTTTGTAAATATATTTCTGAGTCCTTAGGGTTTAATCCTTGGTCTGCACATTTCTAGTATATAATAAAATAGAAATGATAATGAATCGTAAATGATAAATAAATATTAAATGAATAATAAATAATATAGTAATAAATAATATATAAATATACATCAAATAATAATAAATAAATAAAAAAATAATATATATTAAATATGAAATAATAAATAAAAATAAAAAATAAAAAATAAAAAATAATTTATTCTGAATAATTAAAAAACTAAATATATAATAAATTAGAGATATATAAATGATGAAAAAATATTAAACAAATAATAAATAAATAATATATACATATATAAGAAAGAAAATCAATAAATAACAAATTAAAAAATATAATTATATATAAATTTATTTTATTATAATTATATATATGTTTTATTAAAATATATAAATATACAAAAATTAAAAA
Source organism: Viscum album (assembly GCA_963277665.1). Taxonomy (NCBI): domain Eukaryota; kingdom Viridiplantae; phylum Streptophyta; class Magnoliopsida; order Santalales; family Viscaceae; genus Viscum; species Viscum album. Next base: position 106,365,451 of record OY728159.1, read on the forward strand.
TGAATATAAAAAAACACATAGACATATATATATATATATATAAACTAATATAATATATATAAATTAATATAAATTGACATAAATTTATATAATTATCTTATATATATATGTAACTAAATTTATATAAATATGTGTAAGTATGTATATATATATATATAATAAAATATAATTGTATATAACTATATATATTTATATACAAACACATGTAAATATAAATAAATATAACTCTACATAAATAAATATAAATATCAATACATATCATTGTCTATTTATACATATACCCTCCAAATATATATAAATATATAAACATAAATAAATATAAATATTTGTAAATATATAAAAATATATATAAATTATAAATAAATAGACATAAAGATACATAAATTAACACATACAAAGATACATAGATATATATATTAAATAATAAATCACCAAATGAGGGAATACCGCTCCAATCAAAATACCTTCATGCCAACATCAATGTAAACCCTTGTTACAAACTATTATATAACCCAAGAAGAAAAGAACACCTTCTTAAATGAAACTAAAATTCCCTTAGATGTTCAAAAATAAGGCTATCTCCACTAAAAACTCAATTTGGGAGACATTTCATACCTATCGTTGATAGTGAAAAAAACAAGTTATAAGGTACCTCATGATCCATAAAATTTAGATCCCATCAAAAAAAATTACTTGATATCTAATGGAGGCCAAACAGAAACTTGTATAAAAATTTATGGTTGTTTGAAGTTTAATTTGATTTTCCACTTCTCATATAACAACATTGAATTTTTTGTTATTATATATTATCCAATTATTATGTAGTTTCATGGTATTTAATTTTCATAAGCTTTAATTTGACAGGTTGGGGAGTATAAATGAACACATAGATCAAATGTTATGGTAAATTGATATTGAAGTCTGATTTTCATCTTCTTTTATAACATTAGTTATGGTGGGCATTTTCACCTTTATATATATGTTTTTTTGTGTGTAAAGTGTGGGTGTGTGTTTGCATGTGCATGTGTGCTTGTGTGTGTGTGTGCTTATATTAATTATGAACAAGTCATTAATAGTAATAAATTATTAATTTATAAAAATATTATGTATTAAGTATTAATTATTTACTATTTACTATTTATTATTTATAACATATATATATATATATATTTGAATATATAAATTATTATTATATTTATTTTAATTTTTGTCATTAAATTTAAGAAATTTAGTGATAAATTTTATAATAATCCCCACTAAAATTAAATTACAAATTTATAAAAAAATTATTTTTTTGTCATATCATGGTGGTTTTTTTAAAAAATTACAACTAATGTTAAATAAAAAGAATATTTCTTATTTATTGGTGATTTAAACTACAACAAAATTAAGGTTAATTTTATAAGAAGATTCATTAATTAGGGGTAGTTTTGAAAAATCGTCACTAAAAAACAAAAACAAACATTTAGAGTTAGTTTTGAAAACCGAAGTTACTAATTTGTTGATAAATTTTAATTTTTCTATAGACTGGATTGTAATATATCTTAAATCTCCATTTATTTTGTGAAGGAATCCCCACCACCAAATCATTTTTTTATTTTATTCAAATAGAGTACGGGTCCAAGCTAAGATATAGAAAAAATAGGGAACTGTAGAAAATTATGGGGGTATGAAATGGTGAATCCTGAGGGTATCCCCTCTAACTAGGTTCACCCCATCAGAGGGAAGATATAAATATATATATAAGAAATTAATACACACTCATTAGGGGTATGCAGAAGTAACTAAATAAGAAATAGTGTTCCCTTATCTCTAGGTGTGAAGAAAATCCATGTGGTTGATGATAAGACCCTTGCACCTACATATTAGTCAGAATGGCCTGAAGGCCTTCATTTTTTTTATTATTTTGACAATCCACCTTTCAAGGGGTGAGGTGTAACCCTTAAAATTCCCTAAGTCATAAAGACAATAACATGACCCATAGGTCTTAGAGGACATCACCCAGGCAAGACAACTTGGAACTGCTCCTCCCCAACATATGTCAGGATATCAGCACTCTACCTTCGTAGGGCTGGTTGGCTAGTTGTCCTATGAAAAGATGCACAGGCGTGGCACTGATGGAAAAGCCATACCCTCTCATTATTACAAATCTGGATAGATTTGATCTAGAGGATGCACATGCCCTGAATCCTCATCTGAAGCCTTGTTCCTTGTAGTCAAACAGGTATATCTAAAATCAAGTGGCCCAAAAGCAATGGGATGGACCTAAGGCCTTAAGGTGACCCGAAGGCCTTAAGAATCAACTAGCCCGAGGGATTGGGTGAACCAAAAGCCTTGCAGGACCCAAGGCCCAAACTGGTGGCCTGAAGGCCCAAATTGATGAATAGTTCTGGCTGCTATAGTACTAAACAGTACCTACTACATCAGAGTATCCTTGTTAACATTGCATTATAATCATATTGGAGAGAGTCACCACTTCCAAAATACATCAGGAATGGATGACTAACTGAGCCCATGGGATCATGAACAATGCTTCCACCCCGCACGATAGGCCATGTTGCATGAACCATCCATGTTAAGATTATGACCAAAATTGGGAGGATACAAATGGATGCACAAACCCTTTGTGGTGCTAATGACTTTGTGTTGGGTGGTTATGATAGCCAAAAGTTGTCTAAGGATGGGGGAATATTCCACATTCTTGAGAATTTGAGTCAGATAAATAAATAGATTCCTAGTTCTAAAATAATTTTTTTCCTTATGTATGTGATACCATCATGTAAATCATTATTCCTTACCTTCATACTACACCAACAGCCCATTGAGATGATCATAGCTCATTCCTTCTTCTCAGAACTAAATTTTCCCACTCTCTGGAACCAAAGATCATGGAAAGTGATTATTGATGACTCCAAGAAGGAGGAATTGAATGATCTATAAATGTATTATATATAGTACACACCCATTAACCTTTTAATAATGAGAGATATGAGGTTTCTTCCCAAGACTCATTGCAAAAGGTGAACCTGTACAAAAGATTAATCCCTATATACTTGATATTCTCATATGTGGGGAAAATGTGACTCCTAACACACCATATGATGAAGTTGAATTTCATGGGGATATCCATACAACAGATCACCTCATCACAATAGTCAAGATAATTAGAATCCCTCTTCACACTATAGAAATATATCCCAGTGGAGACACCCAATGAAGATCCTATAAGGAATATTTATATGGATTAGATTTAATCAAATGAGATCAAATATTTTATTTTTATTCTTGTGGAAAATATATTCGATGAATCCCATGATTCGTACTTCTTTTCCAAAATGTTATTTCTAGTGGTTGATATTTTGTAAAACTAAGCATGGATATCAAGTTGAATGTTCTATCTCATTCCATTTCAATAAATTTTTTTGGGTGATTAATATTTTAAAATTGAATTTTTATTTATGAAATGAATATTCGAATTATTGATGGAAATTTTATAAAAGGTTTTCATGATTTATTTTCTAATTTCATGTTATGTCAAAAGGATTTTCCTAGAATGTTTAACTAAAATTATTCTTATATTTTTTCTGCACACTATATGTTCGAAGAAATGTTGAATATTGTTTAACTAAGAAATAAATGGATTTGATTTTATGGATTTATTTTTATGAATTATAAAAAGAAGATATTATAATTAAAAAATGACTAAAGGCTAGTGTGGATTGAAATATAGTTATTTTTATAGGTTTTCCTATAAGCTTCATAGTATACCCCTTCATTTCAATTATTTCAATGTGGTATTATATTGTGATTTTGGTTGTAATTATTGTAAAATAGACTATTTCATTTAAGGGTGTCTGATGGTGATATTTGAGTTTTTTAATGTAATATTTAATTGTAATATTAAATTTTTCCTCATCTCCAATTTTTATAAATTACTAGGAATCCCTAGGTTTCTATGTAAGAATTATTAGGATGAGTGTTATATTAATTTTTTATTCTTTTTGTATAGTGTCCCTTAATAGATTATCCAATTCCAGTTAAGGGGTTTACTGGATTACAAAGATTGATAGAAGAATTTATGTGTATGTATAATTAGGATCACATCACATCTATACAACAGATGTGTTCCTTCCAGGACATGTCCTAGTTTTCCACCTTAAGACCTGGATCATGTTCCCATGATAATTATGAATTGATTATTGGTTATTTTTATAGTACTTTCAATATACATTGATAAGATTATTTTGATACATTATACATTCATTATAAACATTGTATTTAATAGTACATTAGAAATTCTCATAAAATACTTTTAATAAGTTTTAATGAATTATATTTTTGGATAAAAAATTCATATTATTATATAAATTTTTTAATTATTATTATTTACTTATTTAAATTTTAAAATATCTTCTATTTATAATTATAAATTATTTATATTTAAAAATTAGATTCCCTTGATAAACATGATTAATTGATATTTTTTTAAAGTACATAACACCTTTCATAATCATTTCAATTATTTTCAAAAAAATGAAAAGATTATTTAATTATATGTATTTTAATGTAGTATTTTAAATATTTATTGTAAAATTGGATGGCTATAATCTTATAAGAATCGTAATGGGCTATATTCTCACTACTTATATGTACACCATTGGTGTACATCAAAAGTGACTTATCTTGATCTTTTTTGTAGGTTTGGATAGTGGCTTTCCTGTTCAAAGGTTTGAACCATTATATTGGTGATATAGAAATAGAGGTGGCAATATATGAATGTTTTTATGTGTCATAAGGATTTAGTTGGGTATATTGCGATACTCCAACTTGAATCTCACATTATAGTTTAGGGGGAATCATATACCATTATTAATACCACCCCATATGTTAGAGTCTTCTAAATAGTGTTGAGGACCTAAGAAACAATGTAATACCTCAAATTTTAATTATAAAACACTTTTTAATAGCATATAATACATAGATCAATGAACATAAATGATCCATTAAATAATATAAGTTTCAATATAATTATTATAACTTAGCTGTTGAGTTGGAAGGTGTGAAAAAGAGTCACTTCCTTATAAAATAACTATATAAAGTTCCAACATAATATAAATTTATTTATTAATTATTAGAAAATAAGATCTCAATTTTTTGTGTAGTCATTTTATAATTAATTTTTTTTTTCAAAAATGGTTTTTATTTTTTTTAATAAGAAAATATTATAATCAATTTCTTCCCCTTATAGAAATATTTTTTATAAAATGGAAATATTTTTTTAAATTATCATATCAGAATTATATTAATGTTAATTTTTGATATTTTTTTTGAAAGTATTAAATATTTAGGGAATATGGAATGAATAAAAATTTTATAGAAATGAGACTTTTGCATTCAAGTATTAACAATGTCCAATTTTTTTAATTGATTTTAAAATTTCATTCCTTTAGTTTGATTAAACATAATCAAATTATGTTCACTTCTGTTGAATTTTTTCAAACATTTTCTATAAATACATTGTTATACATAAAAATAAATTTTTTTAGAAAATGGTTTCTCATCATATTATTTAAGTTAATTTTAAATGTAATATTTTCAACATATATGGATTTTATTTGATAAAATTTATTCTATATTTGCAATCATTATAGACTAATTAAAAAATAGTCCAAAATTATTTTTGATCATAATGAATTTTCACCTTGGTAAAGAATTTCATCACAATGGTAGGGGTATAATTGGTCGAACAAGGATAAAACTATGAAATAAGTCCTCAAAATCATCCATAAAATTTCTTATACTTCATTGGATGAGATTAATTCTTCTAAAACCTGCATATATTTAGGAATATGGGATTTTGGCCTCATTTATCATTGATAAATACCCTTATATTATTTTAAGTAAAGTAAACTTCTAAAATGTCTCTTTTTAGCCTGTAATATTCATAATATTTTATGATATGGATATAAGGAGGTTAATAATGACTATAAATTTTTATTTTTAAGATTAATAATTTTTTTATTTTTTTGTGATGAAATAAATACCCTCAATAATTTTTCAACGTCGTCATAATTCTTTTGCAGGAAGAATAAATTCAAGTAAATTATAGTATAAACACTAAAAATTACATTTTTTATAAGTTATTATTTTACAGGAATTTGTATGATGAATATAATTTACTATTGATTTTTTAAAAGTTTATATTCAAGTGAAATTATTATCTTAGTATTTTAAATGTATTATTATGTAAATATTCCCAAAAAAATACTTTTAGAGTATTAATATGAAATAATATTTTATGAAATAATTTAAAATTAATTAAAAAAATTATCCTTAACTAATCTAATGGGTTATAGTCAATAATATCAAAAATTATCCATTTATGGGTCACCTATTGGTATATATTACCTTTCTTGTCCCTTTTATAGTAAAAAAACATTGTTTCCCTCATAATTGTTTAATGGTATATTGGTGGTTAAAACTTAGATATAATGGTTGAAACATCACATAAAATATGTCTAAATTTTATTGTGTGAGATTATTTCCACTTATCTATATCCTTGATTCTAAATATATCAATTTTATCCACTTGAACAAAAAATAATAATTTATATTAATTTAATACATTATTTAATTTCAAGGGAGCCCATCTACCCTCTTATATAAGGACACCATATATTCTCTCTTCTTCACACTTCTTGACATACTTAGATCAAACAACACCTAAAGACTACAGTGTTCCAATCAATTCAAAAAGAAATATTACAACTTAATAAATGATTTTAGAAAAAACATTATGATCTACACTAGAAGTGTACTGGTTTACTATCGTTGAAGACTACATATATAAAAACATTATTTAGGTACGTTATTCATAATTTATCATAATGTCTTTCTCAGTTTTTACCCTTTTTGGAATACACTATATAAAACCTTTATTAATGACCTAGTTAATGGAAACATAAGAAATGATGACCTCATATTTTTAGTTAGGGTAAACATTGGATATATCAATCACATATCATATAAATGAATAAGGGTATGAAATCATGAACAGACCTCACAAAGTTCATACCCAACCTATTATAGATCATAAACACGATTTAGATAATAAAACATAAATATTTCAAAATACATTAATCATAATATTGAGGAATCACAATTAATTAATCATGACCCAAAATCTTAGATCTTAATCATGAATAAATTCCATAAATGTGTGGCACCATTCAAATGCATATAGAAAGAATTTCATCGGTCAAGGTAACTATATTGACCTTAAAATCATAGTTGATCTAGCATCAATACATGTTTCTAATATTATAACATATCACTTATCATCAGTTGTTTCTTATATTGGGTCAATCGTGTAAAATTACATCCCATAGTGAATCAAGTATATCAACATGAAACCCATAGTTATTTAATGAGATATAAAACATCACTCAATGCATTGGAAGGATATATAATTCCAGACACACCTATAGCATAATTAAAACCATTCATTTTTGTGTCATTATATGATAAAACATTCATCATATCATCATAACAAATATTATTTATACAAGATAAGTTTTTAAAACATTTCATCATTTCATCATAAAATAACCTATGGAAAATAACTGGTTTTTGTAACGATCTCATCATCATAATCATAAACTATCTAGAAAAATAATAAGCATGGTATAGTTTGATTTTATCCAAATAAATCATAATTAGCATAAAAGGATGTCTTCGTAAATGGAAATTCATTAAAAATATCACTTTGAATATTTTTTGATGAAAATGACGTTTTCATTTTGAAATAAATTATCTTAAATTAAAAAATATTCTAAAATATAATGGAAACTATTTAAGAAAAAAATAATGGAAACTTTTATTGGAAGCTTAAAATTAATTATTTTTCATGATTGTGGGAAATTATTTTCATTCATATAAATTAGAACAATGAATCCTTTCACGTTTTTGGTAAAAAGTCAAAAATGCCTCATTTTGAAAACAAAAATAACATTACATTCTAAAAAATAAAAAAAGGATAATGGGTAAAAATTAATTTAAAAAATAATTCAAAATTAATCTAAATCATTCTTGAAAATATTTTAAGGAAAACTAGGATGTTGATGAAAAATATTCCCGACTAAATAGTAAAACATAGTTGATTTTCCATGAAAACATTCTTCTAGTCTATTGAATACATAAAATGAGGAGATAAGGGAAAAAATTATTATCCATCAATAACTAGATGATAATGAATTTTAATGTGATTTATCAGATAAGAATTATAAAATTTCCTCAATGAAAATTCATGCATAAACAATCCTGAGTAAAATGAGATTGAGATGTAAATCCCAAACCTCAAGTCATTTCTTTTTATGTATGCATTGAAACCTCTTATATAATAAATTTATATTTATTAAAAATTTATTCTAGAAACATTATCATATATTTCAAACCATATATATTTTACAAATAACATCTTATCACTCGTTTATTAACAATATTGTTATTAAAACCGTTACTTAATGTGATAAATGTTTCATTTCTCATATATTTTTTGGTTTGGAAGTCCTTGTCCATATACATTGATCATGGTTCCATAATATCAAAATTTATAATCATGATGTTAGTATCATATTTAATTATTATATATATTTTTATAGTCATCATAGAGGATAGATATATAAAAATTAATCACATTGTTCATGGAGACGGTGGATAATATATACACATGAACACTATTTTCATTTTTCAATGGATAGAATGAAGGAAATTTAAATACTAATTAACCATGAAAAATAATTATTATGTCATATATAATCATTAAATTCATCCTTATTACTATCCATGTAAATCAAAAATGAAAAACTCACATTGCTTAGTGAAGGTTGTAGTCCAGACTTACGCATGAGAGACATTATTGATTTCAATGGATTGGAAGGTAATAAGGTAGATATAATATTATAATAAAAAAAGAAAAATTATATCATAATTATAATAAAGAGAAATTAAACCCATCATAATAACCTTCCTTAAAATAGGGTTTTTCAAAATGAATTTTATTGTTACTTGTAGGTTGTAGTCGAGACATACAAAAGATTGATACTTTCACTTCCCATTTGAAGGAATAGAGGGTGGATATTTGTGGTTCAATAATCATAATAAAATTTATTTATATTTAGAACACAGAATTTTTTTTTATTATTTTCTTTTATTAATATAAAATTTTTAGATAACGTAGAAGAAGAAATAATTTTGAAGAGGTTGAGTTAGATGACTTCTTGTCCTCTGTTTTGACTCCTTTTGATCCTTTATTAAAGACCCCTGCATTAGTATTTTAAAAATACTAGAACCTATAACACTTGTATATGTAATTTTATAAGAGTTTTGGGTGGGGTTTGGTTGATATATATGGCTCTAATGTCTATATTGAAAGGAGGGATGGGGTGTCCTTTTATAAGGGACGGAATGGACACACTGGGAATTATAAAAAAATGTTAAAATATAATTAAGTTCTTCTTAGAAAAAATATATCCAAATGTCTAGTGATTCAAATAAAAAGATTATATGTTTTATATAACGTCATAAAATGAATTGAATATTGGATTTGGTCTCATTTTCAACCTTTTTTCATTAACCCCATCGTTATCAATTTTTAACTTTAACCATGGTATCAACTACTTCAATCTTAAACAATTATAATTTTACTTATAAGGTAAAAATTGGCTCGAAATGAATGGGGACAAAATTTTTAATAATATATTATCCTACATATATTCCTTCATGATTTTTTATGATCTTTAAACATTTTAATAAAATGTAATTTTCATAAAATGTCATTAATATTATTTTTTATAGCATTCATTAAATTTTTAAATTAAAGTCACAAATAAAAATTTGTAATTAGAATATAATAATTTCCCACATACATAGTATATCATATATATCTAAAAATCCAAGGAAGTCAATAATTTATCAAAATTGTATTAACATTAATATTTTCAATATAATTTATTTTATTATTCTACAAATTCAATAAATATTGTGTTGGCGTTGCGTAATAATTTAAGGTAATTATTTCACCACTAAAAATTTAAAATAAAATTTCATCCTAAAAAATAATTCATCCTTAAAATAAAAATTTATAACCTTAAATAGGTTGTTTTATTCCCTATCAAAAAATATTATACATATAATAATAAATAAAGTCAAATTATTTAATATATCTTTTACAAAAACATTATAATTTGAAAATAAAATCAAAATGGAAAAATGACTTATTTTATATGTTTTGATTATTCTCGATGAAATAGACTCTTATTATGAAATAAATTCATGATTTTTAATGAATTTGGAGCCATTTCCAAATAATTTTAACCATAATTAACCAATTTTACCATTACCATGGTAATAAATATTTATTATAGATACTATTCAAAATGGGAAACAAGAACCTCTTAATGGAAAATATGAAATACAATTATAATGATTATATTTATAGTAGTTGAAGATATTAATTTAACATAACTACTCAAAATAAAATGAAAAATGGTTTTCATAAAAATAACATTCCAAGTATAAAGGATTGTATACAAAATTCAATATATATATTGATTTTAATGAACATAATTGGATTTTTAATTATATAATATAACTATTTTTTCATTGAAATAATTTTTTAAAAAATGAAACCTTGTAAAATATTGAAACAGAAATATAGTTTTATATAAAAACCTATATTTTAAACTATTCTCTAGAAAATTAAACTTTTAAAAAAAAATTACAAATATTTCGCTCTAAGATAATTTTAAACTTATGAGTTCAAAAATTATGTTAATTTGGTAGAATAAATTTTCTTAACATGTTATCAAATAAATATATTATTTTCTTCCCAAAAGTAATAAATACCATTTTTAGAAAAAATTTATTTTTAAAGCATATAATTACCTTACTAAAAATATATTTTATTTTTATAAACCATTTATGCAAAAAAAAATTAAAATGTGGTTATTCCCACTCATGTAACAAATTCAATGAATATGTTATAATGGTATACTATATTATGTTTCATTTAGAAAGGATGTTGTGTTTATCACAAGCTATCAGAGAAATCAAATTAATATCATAAAATATCAAGGTATTACAAAAAACAACTTCTAAACTTCCTTATATATATTCTATAGGTGAATTTATTATTAAAATGAAATACCTATAGTAATTAATGAGAGATCTAAGGGATTTTCCTCAAAGAGGAGGTAATCATCTAAACTAAGCGTTTTCATTTTACTTATTCTTCTACCACCCACAATTCTATCCTAACCATTCCAAAATATTAAAATACATATCTCTCATATATTGAGATGTTATTATGTTAATTTAATAACCTTATTAATTTTTTCCATTAAATGGGAGACAAAACCAATATTCATGTGTACATATTGATTATCACCTCACGAACCAATGTATTCCATTCCTCATCATCACCTTTCATGGATCATTATTATGATGGATTTATTGTATATATATGATATTCATAAATAATTATGTTTTTGGAAATATAATATATCATATATAATACATACCCTTCCAAACATTTAAAACATAATCATTACATAATTGGGAATATTTTTACATCATAATATCCTCTTGTTCTCATAGAGATTTCTCTAATTTATGGTTTCATCAAGAAAAATATTGACCAGGTGAGTGGTATTGTTTTATAGGACATTCAGTATATGATATAGGACCTTTGGGTTTAGTACATGTAATGGATCATGTATGTGCTTTCTCGGGAGATATATATAGAACACATAATTTACTTCCAAACAATTTAGTGGTAGTCCCAAATAATATTCTACTATTACAATATGATAAATAATTTAAAAGGAGACAATATATCTAGGGATAAATATTCACTTGTTTCCAAATTTCATATACTTATTCAAATTTCATATTCAATGAAATAAATTTTCACCAAATTTAGACTCAAGTTTTTCTTATTGATTTTCAACATAAGTTTTATATCAAATTTGAACTTCCATTATGTGTTACTAAATGAATCATACCTTCTCTTCAATATCTTCATCTACATATAATAAAAATAACTTTCTTTCTCCAACTTTATCCTAGAATATTATAGTCATAAACATATTTCTATATAGTTCTTCATATGTATCCAGTAGAATCCTTGAGTGAAATCTATTACAGTATGAAAGTAACACCAAGGAAGGTGTGGATCCTAACCAACATTGAATTATATAGATAAAGATATTAACATTTCTTCAAGACTAGTAATTGTTTTATCAAACTGGCCATCTTAATTAGGGTGATATATAGTACTGAAACACAACATGGTATATAGATCACACTAAAGACTTCTATTTAACTTCAAAGTAAGCCTAGGACCCTGATCAGATACAATATAATTTTATACTATATACAATATGACTATTTACTTAATGTCTAATCCTAAAATATGATCAAGAATGTAATCTTCTTTCATGGAAATAAATCATGCAAACATTATAAGGGGTTAAACTATAACATAAATATTTTTATTCCATTTCGATGTTAAGTGGTGTCCAACTAAGAAATCTGCGGTAAATGTTTCCCATTTTTATTCAATTATGGGTAATTTCTGTAAGATCCTCTAAGATTTGTTCTCCCAACACTAACTTTTTGGCATGCTGGACATCAAGATTCATATTCAAAAATATTAATTTTTATGTAGTCACATTAGAAATATTATTTTCATATCTCTATTAATCTTTGTTATTTTAATATTAGTAGAGAATAATGAACAATGAGTTTCATATAACAATTTGGTATTCAATTATGGAAATTATGGGCAAAATATTAGTTCTTAATCATTATAATTTCATCACAATCATGATTGTACACAGTAACATTTCTAAATTTCTTTGGAGTTACCCATCTTCCTTCTATGCCACTTTAATCCTCGCATGGATAGATGGTTGAACATTCCTCTGAGAAATATAGGACTTGTGTCCTCTCTTCATAATTTTTCATTACATATTAAATAAATCCTGAAGTATTGGATCTATTTCAATCCAAATTATTTCAAAACTAGCATATTACTTTAATCTCAATTTAGCAAACACCTTGTTCTCCTTCCTAGGGTTTTAATTAATAGAGAGTTATAATTTTTAACCAATTGCAACAATCTTTTATGGTCTATATTAAACTCTTTTTCTGTGAAGATGTACTCTAAAAAATTAATGATATGTATATATGTGACAACATCCACCATAATGATAGTTACACTATATCTTCAACAAATAAATCACTACAGTTATCTCCAAATCATGAGTTAGGTAATGTTTCTAAGTTATTGTCAATTGGTCGGAGGCATATGTTATCACCATAACATTATTCATGAGTAAATATGTTAGTTACTTCATTTATGCATCATTATACATCAAAATCCCTCATACACTATAATTAAGTGTGATTATATGTGCATTGAGAAACCATTTTTATCATTTTTTGTAATTTTCTTCTCATGAATATTTCCATAAGAATATAACCCTATTTGAAGTAAACATGGTGAGTGTATCAGATAGTCATGATATATATATATATATATCAAACAAATATTTCTAATATCCATTAAGCATAATAAAATTAAGGATTCTTATTACTGTGGTGGGTTTAGGACATTATTGAATAGCATCCATCTTTTTATGATCGATGGATATACCCTCACATGTAATTATATTACCAAAGAATAGAACATTCAAAAACTAAAAGTCACATTTGGTAAATTTTTCATACAACATATCCTTCCTTAGGTTCTTTATAAAAATTCTAAAATGATATTCATTCAACCCATTCTATTCAAATATATAAGATTATCATCTATAAAAACTAAAACAAAATAATCAAGGTAGACTTTAAAGAATGTTTTTATTAAAACTTTGAATATAGCAAGGAAATTCATAAGACCAAATGTCATAACTATAAATTCATAGTTTCCATACCCAGAATCTAATGTTTTCTTGGGTATGGTCTCCTTTCTTGCCTTCAATTGATGATATCAAGAATGAATATCAATCTTTGAAATTATTAGGCTTTGCATAGTAGGTAAAATAAGAAGTCAATATTATGAAGAGGAAACATTTCTTTATAATGATCTAATTGGGTTCTTGATTCTTCATTAAAATATGTGTTGATTCATTTTTTCTTAATGAAATGAAAAAATTCCCCCCAAGGTGATGCTTGTGGAATAATAAACCCTTATCAAGATTCTCCTTGAGTTTCTTATTCAATTCATGCAGCTCAATTGTTGTAATTCAATAAGGAGTCTTTGAAATATCTTTACTACTATATATGACATCTCTTTAGAACTAAACATTATGATTTGGAGGAATACTAAGAAATTATTTCAAAAAGCATAAAAACCTCTCATAAAATAGATGAATCCTCAATTATGAATTTCTCCCAAACCATATTAGATAAATATCATTCATGGATAAGAATTAAGACACATGTGATATGAGTAATTTCTATTATAATTTTTTATTCATAAACACAAATATAAATGATCATTTTCTTATTTTTAATATGAAATGTGAATTGAATTCCTTAGTAATTCAAATATGATATATATAAGAAACAAAATCAATTCATATAAACCCATAGAATTTAATTAAAAGGAGAAACCTAATATTTTTAAGGACACTTTCCCACAAACATAAATTGGAGAAAAATTATATACTTGAGATATGGATATCAAAAAATTATGAGTTTCCATTATTAACTCAATATATAATCTTTGAGGTTATAATTAAAAATATTTATGAAAGTCATTAGATATAGAAAAGTTGGTAGAGATAAAATCAAATGAGATATTAGTTACTCTAGAGTGGATGATAAGTGTAATTTTTAACATATCATTCTCAAATCCCACTTTTATAGTCATGACTTCATGGTATTTCCCTTTTTCCTGTAATATATATTGTTTTTCTTACCGATCATCATAAAAAACATTCTAATTTGTGCACAATTTGGCATAATACCCAAATTTTTCATTTTAAGAATCATATTGTGGGTGGTGCATTAGTGTTTATCTCCATTTCTTCTATTATATAAATTATCCTCTTCAATTATTTTCAACATATAATGGATTTATAACATTTCATTCCACTTTCAAAGAACCTTTTTGTCCCATTCATGAATTTCTCTTATAATTTTTCCTACATTTCAGGCATGTGGGTGGTTATAATTTTCTTCCACCGTGTGAATTATTCAAATTTTCATGAGGCTCCATCTTTCTTTCCTTATAAAACTCATGTGAATGTTGGGAATAACTAATTTCTAACTTGATGGAACTTTTAAATATTTCTTTATAACTACTAAATTTTCTTTTATTCAATGCATCTTAAATACTTGGTTTTATGCCACAAAATAATTGATTAATTTTTCATTCATTGTTGATGATAAAACAAGAATAATTCCTTGAATGTCTTGTAAAATAATCCCCATAAGTACCAGTGTATTCATTGTCCTTTAGTTGAAGATTATGTAATTAATTATCTATTTGTGTATGTTTAATATGAGGGATTTTATTACTAAAAATGAATTTATAAAATCATAGAATTACATAGATTAATTTTATTCCACTTTACTCAAATCCTTAATAAGATTACATTGTTGATCTTCTTAGCCTTCCAAACAATAAACAACTATAAAATAAATTCATGTTTAGATCACTGGAGGACAAGAAAATTATTTTCTCAATGTTATTGATCAATCACTTAGTCACTAGTGGTTATGAAGACCAGCTAAAATGAGTTGGATGTTACATGATGAAAAAACTCAACACTATGTTTTTTCATTCATTGATTGTCTTGAATCTAACTACGATTAATGAACTACGAAATTTGTTTTTGAATAGGGTTAAGATATTTCCTTCTATCAAAGGTAGTATTGGGTTGATCATGTAAAAAATCATTTTTATTTCTATCACTTCCATTGTTACGAGGATGTATTCTAGTCCCATCTATTGACTAAAACCCAAAAAATAATGTTATTTCATCAAGATATAATAATTATATTAATATATCATATAATCATGAAATATCATCAAAATTATGTCTAAATCATGAAACATAATTCTCAATATATGAAACCACAGATTTAACAATTTTTATCCATCATCATTACCAAAAAATGGATGTTTTCTTATATTTAGACTTATCCCAAAGGTTTTCAACACACATTTATAACCCTACTCTCCAATGATTAACTAAATCATGTTCTAAAACCAAATACAATGTTATAATAATTTCATATACAAATATATATTCTTATCATAAGAATACTCAATATTAAAAGAGGGTTCCCTAGACCCTGGTTATGCATGTGCTTTGATTACCGTTACATGTATACAAATTGATATATGCATGTATTTTTTAACAAAATAGTATGGATACTTCTAAATATACTATATTTATTTTAGTGTCCTTAGATTATGTGTTATATCAAATATATGTATCAATTCTTAGGATATAATGGGAATATATAGATACAATGATAGTAATATTAACATAATCTTTTATGGTCTAGATACATCATACTAACATTACACAGATAGTGTGAAACTATTAGGGATGGGGTATCATAATCATTAAGACTTCTTCATATAAAGTTTACACTTAGTGATATATTGTAATTGGGGATATGGGGAAATACCCACCAATAGAAACACCACATATTTGGGTGTCATTAGTTGTTTCTATATACGGTCATGTGTATTAGTCTCCTGAATTGAGATAATTATCATTTTTTTCATTCCATTCTGTACTTGGTTGAAAGGGAAACCCCATGAAAATGATTTCTTGGAGAGGTATATTGTGTTGAGTGCATCATTGGTGGTATGACATTGGTTGAATGGTGAAGGTAGAATTTTTCTCTTCCATGTATATTAAGTTATATCTACTTTCTGGTTGATTAAGATGGTAGAACATTCATTAATCCATGGCCATAGTAGTTGAAGGTATGTTTTCCAAATTAGATTGAAAAATAATAAACCATGAAAGGATGATGACGTAAGTGTGCCACATTCTTTAAGCGATATTGTTTTGAAAAAGAGATTATATTATACAGTGTGTGTTTACAGGTTGGTTGTCGATGATATCACTATTCTTTCTCTCTATAGGGGTCTTGATGGTTTTCTATACTTTACTACTTTCATGTAAATACTCTTCACTTCCATCGAGATAAGGTTCTAGAGGGTTGCACAAAATTTCATATTTGAGAATTATCCCTATTCTAGTGAGTAGGTTTATATGATATAGTGGGATCCAACATGAGGTCTAGGATTTTTTTATGTTTTATCGACAACTGAAAAATTAATTAATTAATTATTAATAATTTTATAATAAATTAGGTTTATTTAATTATTTAAATTATTTAGTTGATTTTTAGAAAATCCATGGAATAATATTAACCAAATGAATATAATTTAATATTAATGGTTCATTTAATTTTATCAATAATAATGAGTTGAGTTAATAGCTTGAGTTTATCATGCAATATATTTAATCTATATTAAAAGTATGTGGTAAAATATAAATAATATTTACGATGTAGTAATTTCATCATATTTATTTATTACTTATTTATAGGATGTAAGTATAAGGTGGTTGGGGTACCCACACCAAGTATTTTTGACATCCACTGTATAATTATAGATATAAGCTCTCTCTGTGGAAAATTCATAAGTTGGAATTGATAGATTCTCTCAATTTTTGATTCATAGAGAGTAATTTAATCTAAGTGAGTGAATAATCTAAGAACGCCTCTATGAATTGAAGGTAGGGGTTCTTGGTGATCGACTCAGCATCAATGAGATCATCAAAGATCTATACTAGCGCTTGGAATCTGATGAATGGAATACACCTGGATTTGATAAGTGTGTGTGGAGGATCTAGATGGGATCAGCATTAGATCCTTCAAGAAACAATTTATAGTGACTTGTAGATGATGTGCATGATTTGAATCATAATTATGTACACTTTCTATTTATTTTAGTTCTTCAATTAAAACATGAAAGATCATCGAGATATACTAGGGTTCATATTTCCAAAGATGATGAAATTTTGTGGCTTTAGTGATGATATTTTTAACAACCCCATAATACAAGCTTATTCTTCATGCCTCGGTACCAAAAATTTCAATCATAGGGATCATGTATATGTTCTAGGAAAAGAAAATTATAATTTATTAAATTTTAAGTATATGGATGTAAATCAGTCCCAATTAATTTGATCACGCTTTGATCCGATTTTTCACTTCCATGTTATGGATATAAAAAATAATGGATCAAAAAAGGCTCGTTAGGATATTAAATTTTTATCTATTAAAAAATGATGAATAGTTGTTAATAATCACATTATTTTTAAAAATGTTTTATCCCAAAAATACCAAGTTTTTACTTCCCGTACCACCTAGATTCCAATATCTAGAGTAATTATGGATGGTTGTTGAAAGAATTATAAAAATATTTATATATATTAATATTTATTATTTTATCTTTAAAATAGGATAATAAAATAAATGGGTGGATGTTTTGTTTTTCACAAAGAAAAAAGTTTTTTCTTTCCATTTTTCCAAAATGTAATGTTAAATATTTCCACAATTCAAAAGAAAAATCAAGGAAACTTTTTATCCCACAACATAATCATAGTAATTAATTTAAAAAAAATTAATCCCAAGGGTTTCATTCTCCCTTCTCTATTGGTCCACACTGCCTCTCACCCGACTAAGACTCCTCTCTCTCCTATTCGAGCAGTCGAACCACACCTTGATGAGATGTCGTCCCCCATGATGTCATCCCCTACCTCACATGGATTCAAATAAAAACACTAATTCATCCCATGGAATCCAAATATCATGATCTCTTTTGACCAAGAATGAGATTCCACTATCTTGTAGCATGGAATCAACTCCACTACCTCCACAATGTCTACCTATCACCAGCCATTGTACATCTTGTGGGATGTTCCACCATCTAATGAGTTGAGACCACTATTTACATCTATATCAAGGATGGCCTTGGCCCTATAGTGAGATCCCGCCAACACCAGATCTCATCTGCACCGATTTCTCCATGAACCCCATCTGTAGTGACCACACCCAGCTCATTGTCTTCATATTTGGCATGTCAACTACCTTATGCACTAGAGACCATTATCGATTCTATCTACTATCCATCAGGATACCTCCCTGACTTTGATGTACCCCATTCATAGTCTACATTGAACCATTAAGAACATATTCACACCACAATGAGTCGAGGTGGTTTGGCCTAACCCTGAATTGCTCTAGGTCAGTGTACCTCTACCAGAACACCCCTACACAGGATCTACCTTGCCTGAATTGGGTGAATGGGGTTACGGCCTAGCCCATAAACAGCATGTGTGGGGTTTTTAGAAATCGTGTTCAGGTAATGTTATAAACACATAATTATTTTAATCAATTTAATTATATAATTAAATTAAAATCATTAAAATTATTTTTTGGTTTGAAATTAAAAATATTTTAATGTTTAGAACAATTAACATAATTTTAGAATTAAATTAAATTAATTAACTAATTTAATTTTTTAAATTAAAATTAAATTAATGATAGTACCAAATTAAATTAATTTATATAAATAAATTATTTGAATTTTAATATTTTATTTAATTTATTTAAATACTCTCATACTTTATATTTTGTGTAATATAATTTTATCTTGTTTTTTTTATTGTACTGACTGTTATTGAGCTAGTGAATGTACTTGTGTATATCATGATAAATTTCTAAACTGAATTATTTATATCATATAAAGATTATAATAAGTAGTTAATTATATGATCTTTTTTATATTTTCTTCATTTAATTAAATATGTATAAGCACATACTTGTCCAATTTATTTTTAATATATTATTCTTCCCCATACCATATAACCCGCATCAAATTATATTTTTATATTAGACAGTGACCTTTTGAGATGTGGACCATGCCAAGACGACGTAGTAATCCAGACAATAAGAAAATACATTTGACTGAGGGTGAGGTGCAATAAAAGTTAATAATTGACTCAGTTATGTTACCCTAATATCATTGATGACCCATTAAATTTATAATGGATCAAACAATATTAGATTTTCATGGTCAGTCACAAAATAATACATTTTATAGATTGTTTATTATTTATGAATGTTCATGTTCACTGTGAGATCACATAAAATAATAAACAAGAAAAATTCATAAGTATGTGGCATGTGTTTTTAGATTAATTCATGTTCTGTTGTGTGAATGACAACATAGTTTTAACTTATTTTGTTGAAATGGATTACATTCATCAAGAAAAAAAAATCTATCAAACATATATTATGTCATAAATTCTTTCTCTTGATAAAATTAAAAAAAACAGGGTGTATAGGATGATCATCAGCCAAAGTTGTGGGTTCTTACTATTTTTTGGGAGATCGTATGAGGATAATGGGTTTCCAGGACTAATGTTAGTAGCAAAGAAGTATCCAAAGAGATATTTCTATCAATTTAGGGGGGAATCAATAATATAACCATGGTTATTGTTCTGATAAGCTATGCCTTTACTCAATAGTTCACAGAACCATTTTTAATACAGCTCGATAGTCTAGAACCTACCTATAACCTCTCTTATTAGTGGTGTATCCAAATATAGATTACTATGGGGAGATGTCTCATGGATAATATCCACAAGAATACTCGAGCTATGAATTATTCAGAATCTAATTTTGAGGGATATCGAGGTTCGATAACATATTGTTTGATATTTAATGATTTATACTAAATTAATAAAAAAATGTCTACAAGGTAATCAAGATAAATTATTGAATACTAAAATTATTCATTTTTGATAAAAAAAAAATAGAAAACATAAACACCACTAGAAAATATTCCCTATCATCAAGAATAGATAGATAAAATATCTTGATCGGTCATAACTTTCAGGAGTGGTATAGAAACTTTCTCATAGTACAATTCCATGAAAATAATCTTTATCATTTAAAGTACTCACTTCCTATTAAGAATCATTAGAGGGAACCAATGTGGATAAGGAAAAGTATAAAAATCATGTATATGATACAATAGATGTATAGTGTACCATGTTGTCATCTATGTCCATCTAGTTTTAGAAAATGAATGAGTATGAAGAATCATAGAAGACACCAACTCATATTTAAATGTTATATTCAGATAGAGCTGGGAATGAATAGAAAGAGATATCTAGTGTGTTGTATAGGTGTACGCTAGAATAAGGGAATAAATAATTCCCTCATGTACTCAAGATGATTAGGTTCATTGAGAGACATGTATAACTAGGGTTCAAGTTTAACTAAGAACAAGTTGTTGATCTAATTGTTTCCTCTTTACTATCAAGACACTCAACATTCATATTTTACTAAAATATGAATAATATGATAACATCATTCTCAGATATTTTGGATTTAGTTTTCCCAGATGACAATGATGTGAATAATTCCAATTCTTAATGTAAAAAAGAGGTGGAAGGGAAAGGCTAAGTCCATGCCAAAGACACTGATGCATCGTCCTCCCAAAATGATGAGGATATAGAGGTAGGGAAATGGGTATGGGTTTTTCTAATTTCTATGTGGAAATAAAGGACACTAGAAGAATCATTAAAAAACTAGGAAGATGAATAAAGGTGACACATCTAATTCAAGAATTATTTCACTGAATGAAGTTTCTCATTATCTACAAATTGGTTATTAGATACGACATGTGGATCAAAAATTTGTATTAATACATAGAAACCACATTTATTTAAGAGGATTTAAAATGTTCAAGTGGAATTCCAAGCTGTAAATGGTGCGAATATAGAATCCATAAAAGTGGGAGATTACAATCTGAATTTACCTAGTGGTTTGGTTGTTTTATTGAATAATTATTATTAAGTACCTTTTGTAACAAGAAGAATAATGTCCTTTACATGTTTGGACTATATGATAATTTATATCATGTTTGGAAATAAATATTTCCTCTCTTATAATGATAACATGTGTTATGGTATGGCTCATCTGAATAATGTTTTTTTATATACTTGAACATTAAATCATTGTAATTGCATTCAATTATAATAATAGTGAACATGATTAATTTTACACCCACTTATGGCACTTCATGATTATTCAAGTAAATGATAATAATTTAAAGAAATTATATAAATATGGGTGTTTATACTCCACTAAGTCCAACCCCTTATATTTGTGTCATGCTTATTTACATGGTAAAAACAAAATAGTAACTTTTTAGTAATTAAGTAAGAGAAACTAATTTACTTGAAGTAATTTATACTCACATATGTGGTCCATTTACATTTTATTCTGTGGGTGGGTTTTTATACTTCATTATTTTTCAATGAATATATTTGATAACGATATATATACTTAATGTGGTATAAGATCAAATATTTTAATATGTTTATAAATACTAATATGAAGAAGAAAAATAGATTGGTAAGAAGATTATGGAACTTCACTCATATTGAGGTAGAGAGTATCGTATCTAAGAATTAATTTATCACTTAAAAGAGTGCAGGATATTTTCCCAAATAACTCCTCATTATACACCAAAGTGTAATGGTGTTAGTAAAATTAGAAATATAACCTCTTTAGAAATTTCTAGATCAATAATGAGTTAGGAAACCCATCCATTATACTTTTTGGGATATTCCATACAAACAACATCATATACTCTTAACAGAGTACCAACTAAAGAGAAATATGGGATTCCATGTGATTAGTGGTGTAGAAAGAAACCCAATCTGTCAGACATACATGAAAGGGAATGCAAGACTTTTTTCAAGACTATACCTATTGAAAATAGGAATCCTAAAGAATGAAGTGAGATTGTATAGGTTATCCTAAAGAATCTAAAGAATATTACCTGTATAACCCTTCAAATGGAAAAGTGATTATATAATGACTGGCTATATTTCTATAAAGGGAACATATTTTTATTAAAAATAGTGGGAGAAAGTTTGACTATATGTCTACACATGATGTTATATTAAGAAATTTCCGAGACACAAGAACATTATATGTCTACACATCATGTTATAAAACCATAGTATTATTTATTTTTTCTCATTGAGTTTGATGAAACATTACACTTTAAATATTATGAACCTATAAACAATAAAGAAGTATCAAAATAAAAGGATGATGCTAAATAAAAATATTATATTTATTTTGAGATGGATTCCATGTACAAGAATCAATTTTTGTATTTTGGTAGATCCTCCAACTGATGTGAAACGCATTTGGTGAAAATGGGTATTCAAGAAAAATATTGAATGGATGGTAAGGTCAATAACTATAAAGAAAGACTGGTAGTGAAGGGTTTTAGACATCATCATGGAATCGATTGTGACAAAACCTTCTCACCTATTGCAGTGACGAAATCCATTAGAATATTTCTTTCAATAGTATCCTTACATGATTATGATATTTGGAAAATGGATGTCGAAACTACTTTTCTAAATGGTATGTTGGTTTAAAACTTCTAAATGACTGAACCTAATGGGTTTATATAGTTAAATAATTCCAATAAAGGGTTCAAGAAATAGTAATCCACTTATGGGTTAATGAAGGAATCACAATCATGGAATGTTCTTTTACTTGGAGGCCATAAGATAATTTTGATTTTTTCAAAAATGAATGTGACCCTAGAATTTATATGTTTGTCAATGGGAATGCCATTTTTTCTAGTATTATCTGTTGATTACATATTAATAATGGGATATGAACTAAAAGTATTACCATTAGCTAAGACATGGTTAAATTAAGTCTTCTCCATGAAATACATATATGGAATTGCCTATATTATAGGTATAAAAATCAATTGAGCTAGATATTAAAGGATTCTTAGTAAAATTCAATGTAAATATTTTGACTGGGTACATAAAAGGGACAGTACGGAACAATCCAAGAGATGGTTGTTGCCAATGTCACATGGTATTAATATCTCTAATAAATTTCTCCCACAAAAATATGATGAGATTGAATGAATGAGTATAATACCTCATGCCTCGTCAGTGATATCTATAATATTTTCTAGGATATGAACTATGATTGATGTTTTTTTTTCTTAAAGCATGGTGGGAATATATCAATACATCCCAATAGAGATAAATTTGGAAGCTATCAAAAACATCTTGAAGTACTTGATTCATACAAAGGATATTTTTATTGTGTATGGCGGAGATGAGGAACAAGTAGTGAGAGGATACACTCATTATATTTTCTATATAGATCATGATGGATGAAATCACAGTCAACTAACATTGTTTTTCTGGAATAGAGGTGCAGTGAGATGGAGAAGCATTAAGAAACCTATGGTCAATGATTATATATTATAATTTTACAATATACTATCTTATTATGTAGATAAAGAGGAATTTATTATACACATATTTGTCTTGGAAGTTTTTGTGGTTCCTAGTATTGCAGACCATGTTCTGGTTTATTGGTATAGGACTGCAGCAATAGTTATTTCCAATGAGCTGAGGTTACACTAGAGGAAAAATCATATACAATCTAAGATTCATCTCTTGATGGATATTACCTAGAGCGGTGAAATAATTATTTTTAGAGTATCCAAGAGGATAACATTGAATATCCCCTAACTAAATCAATATCCTAACATGAGCATGATTCTCATTTGAGAGCTAGAAGATTGAAACTTGTTAGGAGTTGACTCAAGTGAATGTGGGGGTGTTGAAAGTGGGTTCCCTATAACCAACATATATATGAAATTTTTTTACCATTACATGTATAAATAATTATATATACATTTTTTTTAATTACAAGAATATTTTTTTTAATGATAAGTCTACTATATCTATGGAAATGTCCTCAAATTATGTGTAGTATAAAAGGGTTATAGTAGTTCTCTGGATATAATAAGAACCAATAAATATTATGAAAATAATCTTAAATTTTTGTAATATTTCCATGATAAATGATACTAATAGGAAAAATATGATGTGTTATAATCAAGTGATGGGAGATCATAATAATTGAGACTTATTCTCATGAAGCTCACACTTTGTGATCCTTAGTAGTTGAGATCATGAGGACAGATCCTCTAATAGGAACACCACATGCTTTAAGTGTCATGGGTTGTTCTAATCTATAAACATGTGTGTTGGTCTCCTAACATGAGATCATTATCAATATGTTCCATTTTATCATGTACTATGATTCTAGGAAAAACCCATAACAATGAATTTGTAGTGGGGTAGATTTTGTGTGGTGCCCCATTTTTTCTATGGAATTGGTTAAATGATCCTGATTGAATTTTTCACTTTCGAATATATAAAGTAATATCTCTGGTCTAGTTAATCATAATGATAATACCTTCAAAAATCTCTATCCATGCTAGCATAAGGGAAGACCGTCTAGTTATATAAAGAAATAATAAAGAAATAAAGAATGAAGACACAAGCATGTGTCATTATTTTTGACATATCAAATCAAAAAGATATTATATTACCCGGTGTTTGTTCATAGGTTGGTTATCGTTTCTATGACTATTACATATCTATTTAGGGGCCTTGATAGGTTTCTATACTCTTCTCAAAATTTATAAATAATATTCACTAATATCGAGATATGGTCCAAGAGGGTCATACACAATAGTGTATTTCAGAATTTTCCCTATACAAGTGAAAAGGGATATATGACATGCTAGTCCCCACCAAGATGTCCGAGTGTTTTAAATGTTTTATCAATCACTGATTAATAAATAATTTAATTATTATTTTAGTTTATACTAATTGGTTTGAATTTATTTATTAATATTATTTAGAATTGTTTAGGTAATAATAATGAATAATATTAAAAAATTAATATTATTTAATATTCATGGTTCATTTAATATTATTTGAATTTAAGAGTTTAATTAATATCTTAGGTTTATCATGTAATATAATAAATATATTTTACAAGTATTTGATAAAATATAATTAATATGTATGATGTATTTAGTACATCGTGATTATTTATTTGTTGATTATTTAGAGGATGTTAAATGAATAGGGGTCAGGGAACCCAAACTGTGTATTTTTTGACTTCCACTATATAAGTGATGAGGGAATATCCTTCCATAGACTACTCATCAATCTTAATTGATAGATTCACTCTCTTCTTGAATCCATAAAACACAATCCCACTAACATAGAGAGTGATCCAAGAATTCATTTTTGAATCAAAAGTAGGGGATCATGGTGATCGACACAACATCGAATAGATCATCAAAGTTCCATGCTACCACCCAGAATCCAATGGACCACATACAAACTAATTCAATTATAATTTTTGACTTATCAATAGGGGTTCGACATTGGATATTCATGAAATGGTCACGGGTGACTTTTGACTGATGTGCGTGGTTTGAATTGGAATGAGGTACTAATTATATTTATTTCTTTTCTCTAATTAAAACTTAAGAGATCCTAGAAATTTAATGGGTCTCAGGTCACTAGATATGAATAATTTTCATTTCTTCAGTGATAAAAATATTAAAATCCTTGGCCCTCTGGTTTCCTTTATCCACCTTAGTACCAACAATTTATATATAACATTTTAATTCACCCAATAACCAAAAAGGTTTATTGTATTTGATAAATCTCTAAAAAACATATTATTTATGTATATTATTCATAATTTCTAATAATTTCCTTCTCACATTGTACCTATCTTGACTTTCCCAACATAAAACCTTCATTCGTAACCTAGATAGAGTAAACCTAAGAAAATGTGATCTCAAATGCTCAATAAGGGTAAACAATGGGGATGCAAATCAATGATCATAAGAAATTCTAAAATAAGAATAAGTTTATGATATCATGTACATACTTTAAAATTTTTATACCAAATATTTCATATATCATATATCATAAACAAGTTTCATAGCATAATGATTTATCATTTCAAAATAAAAGAATCATAAGAGTGAGGAATCCCAATAAATCAATCATAAACCAAAAGTTCATATCATAAGAATGAAAACATTTCCAAAGAGTGTGGAACCATTAATAGGTATTGAAACCATTTTAATTGTAATATTTTACTTACAATAATGTAAAATCACAACAGATCAGGGATTAACACCTGTTTCCATTACGAAAAGATTACTTGGAATATTTTTTCCAAAAAAAAAAATTTAAAAATTAAATAGCTTATTTAAAATACAAAAATATTGAAAATATTATAGAAACAAATTATTTAAAACTACCTTTGAAACAAATAAAGGAAAATTCAAATCATTGAGTAGTCATGATTGCTGGAAATTCTATTCATGCCTATATGTTAAAAAAATATTCCTATAAAATCTTTGGTAAAAAGTAAAAATTAACTCTATTGAAAAATAATAAGAATATTTCTTTTAAAAAATTATAGAAATTAAGTCATGGTTGATAATGAATTTTAATAATAAATGGAGAATAATCAAAATCATTCTTGAAAATAAGTTCAAGAAAACATGGGCATGGAGGAAATATTTCTTAACTGAATCAAAAAACATGTTAAATGCCACATAAAAAAATTGGTATATTGAATATTTAATCTGAGGAAAATGAATAGGAAACTTTTATTCAATATAAATAAAGAAAATTAGAATAAAAATATAATAGATTTATCATATAGTGATCATATAATTTTTCTAATTGAAATTCAGGCATAAACATTTCTGAATAAAAAGCGATTAAGATTTAAATCACATGCCTCAAGTTTTACCTTTCTTTATATATATTCAAACCTCCATTATAATAAATATATTTTTATTATACATGTATTCATTAACCATACTTATATATATCATAAAATGTGTTATTTACTTATAACATCTTATCACGCATTTATTAATATTTTTTTATTAAAACCACTTTTCCATGTGGTAATACCTTCATTTCATATACATATTTTTATTTTGGGATACTAACCCTTGTTTATTGATCATGGTTACATCATATCCAAAATTTTAATCCTGATATTAATACCATATAAATTCATTATATATATTTAGAGTCATCAATAAATGTTGGATGTTGAAATATGAATTACATCATTCATAGAAATGGTAGGCCATAAGAACACATGATAAATATATTAATTTTTTGATAGATATAATGAAAAAAATTTCATCCATGTAAATAAAAAATAAAAAAATCATATCACTTCGTGGTGGTGGTACTCCACACTTACAAGTGAGCGACGTTATCATTTTCAATGGATGGAATGGTAAGAAGATGAATATAATATAATAACACTAGAAGAATAACTACATCATAAATATCGTATATAACATTAAAACTATCATAATAACCAGCAATTAATTATTTTTATTTAAAATTAACTTTATTTATTTGTGGAACTGGTAGTCTACAAATATACACTAGTGATACTTTAGCTCCACATTTTCTAGAATATAGGGTGGATATTGATGGTTCCATAATCATAATAACATTTTAGCATATTGATGATACTGAAGTTATTATTATTAATTTTATTATGAATACCATATATTTAGATATTTCACAATATGAAATAAATTAAAAGAAATTGTGTGAGATGATTACCTCTCCTTCCGTAGGCCACCTTTAGAACCTTTATTAAGGAACTTGAGAATAATATTTTAAGAATACAAAAACCATTTATTCATGGATATTTAAGTTTAAAATAAATTTTCATAGGTTTTTGTCAATCTATATGGTTCAAATTGGTGTATTGAAAATAGGGAATGGGTTTCTTTTTTTAAGGGAGGGAAGGGAAAGACACGGAGTTACTAATCATATTAAAATACAATGAAGAAATTATTAAGAAAAATTATTTTAATTGGACATATATTAGAATATAAATATTAAAAGCTCAAAATGTCCTCATTTAATGAAATTTAGAGAGGACCTGGTGTCATTTTTAAACATATCTTATTTTTCAACCCCTTCATTAATTATGTTAATCCATAACCATGGTATTATTTATTTCAATATTGATGGGTTATAATTTTACTTATAAGGTAAAAATTGGCTAAAAATGTACATGGGATAAAATTTTAGACCATATATTATCCACCTTGTATTCTTTCAAAATTGTTGTTATTTTTAAATAATTCAATAAAATAATATATTCATAAATATTCAATAATTTCTTTTTTAACTTTATTCCTTTAATTTGACAATAAAGATGTCAAGATAATGATGGAAGTAAAATATAATTATTTCACACATATATAATACGTCATGTGTTATCAAAATAAATTTTATATATTAATAATCCATCAAAAATTTATGAAATTTAATATTTTTTAAATCATTAATTTTATTTTCTATTAATTGAGTATATTCTATGTCGATGTTGCGTAAATATTAAGGTAATCATTACATCACAAAAAATAAAAATAAAAAATTTCTATAAAAAAGGAATACATATTTAAAATAAAAAATTATTACAAGACATATGTTTTTTATCTAAATCACAAAATATTATAGATATTTAAAAAAAGTTAAATTTGATTACATTATATTTTACATAAGAATTATAAATATAAAAATCAAATCTAAATGGAAAACAGTTCACAATTTATAATATTTTGTGATTATGGATGAAATATACTAATGAAATGAAATAAATCCTTATATTTGAATGAATTTTAATCCTTATCAAATTATTTTCAACACTAATTAACTAGTTTTACCTTTACAGTGGTAATAAATATTATTATGGTTACTATTCCTAATAAACAAAAATAAAAGGGAAATATTTTCCAAATCTAGACCTCATGATTCCAAACTGGGAATAAATTTTTAATGATTCAATTTAAACACGTGTTAGATATAAATTTAAGATAAAAAATAAAAAAAACAAAATGCCAAAAATTCAGACTTAATTATTTTAAGTATAAAAATGTTTATATACATAAAATAATAATAAAATTTATTCTCATGAACTTAATTGAATTTTAAGTAATATACTTGAATTAATTTTAATTTTAATCAATTTTTAAACAAAATTTAACTATGTAGATGCTTGAAAAAAATGTTTCCTATAAAAATCGATATTTTTCAATATTACTAGAAAAATAAATTTATGAAACTAATCCAAAATTAACTCTAAGATAATAACTATTTTTGAGGAAAACGTTAATTTTTAAAACATATAATGGATTTAATAAAAATAAATTTTCATTATACCACACTTTTATACATGTTTTTAAAAAAATGGTTATTACTTATTCATTCAACCAATTTATAATTCCTCATTATAATGATAAACTATATTAAAATTAATTTAGAGTCAGGGTTTCGTGTATCACAATCTATCAATGAAATCAAATTTATATCGTACAAACTAAGGGTGTAGAAAAACAAATGTTCTAAAATTCCCTATATATTTATTGAAGGTAATTTTATTCTAAAAATAACATCAATATGAATATTAATGATATGTACAAAGGATGATCTTTATGGAGGAGGTAATTGTCTTAAATGAGAATTTTCATTTTACTTCTTCTTCTGCCACCATAAATTATATAATAACCATTCCAATATAATAACATAATTATCTCACATGCATTGAGATGTTATTATGTTAATTTATAAACCTTGTTCTTGTCTTTTTCCCATCAAATGAGAAACAAAACCATCATTCTTGCATATGTGTGCATTACCACCTCCCGAACTGATGTATTCCATTTCTCGTCATAACTTTTCATGGACAATTATTATAATAAATTTAATTTTTTTATATGATATTCATAAAATAGTTATGATTTTTAAAATATAATATATCATCTTTATATATACCCTAATAATCATTAAAAAAAATAATCATTGCATGTGTGTACATACTGACTGTCATCTCCACATTGTGATGTACATCATTTTTCAAAAACCTGCCTCCAATGGTTAGGCATGGGGATGTATTTAATGAAGTTATTTTATATTTATAAAATGATAATGATTATATGAGGATAATATTTCATTTTTTTCTTATTTTCCACTCAATGAAACATAAAAACATTGCTTGTCGGTTCATGGGTACAACCACATTGTGAGATGATGTATTTTGTTTTCCATAGCTACTTTTCATAGATTTATATAATTTTTTATTTGATGAAAAAAAATAATTTTTTCATGATTATTATTCTTGATATGATGGAATAATGTTCCCTTTAACCATGATTAACTTTAAAAAATCATTTTACAACTTTGAACTGAACATCCTTAATACACCTAAAGTCGACTTAACCAATTATGTTTAAAAAAATATATCACTGAAATAAATGAAATAAAAATTTTATTGATAAAGTAATATACCACAAAAAATTCATAATAAAATAAACAATTAATATAATTTTATTATACACATGTTAAAGAATGTACTTAAAAGTTATGTGCTCATGGTAAGGGGATTCATTACTCAATTTTCATTTATTGGGTTATACATCTACTTCATTAAATTCGTTATTCCCTGAAAATGTTTGAAATAACATACTATTATATTATTTTTTATTTACACTTATTTAATGTATTTATATATTGTTACACATAATCACCTCAATGATTAATTCTCAATTTAGTGATATGATCTTTATATGTATTAGTCATTGCAATATTGTTTCTTTGATACATGTATCATATTATACACCTAATGCTTTTATAAGTTATGTATCAAACATATTAAAAGATTATATCATGAACTAATATTTGATTAAAATATTTATATTTCCTATGATTTTTCTCTTTTACGATATATTCATTCAAATGTTATAAAGGTTGCATGGGTTTTCGTAGTCACAATTTCAATTCATTAAGACACAATTCATGTTATGCACCATGTTTTATTTTAAAATACTATACATAATTCCACATTAATTAATATTTTTATAATATATTTAGTAATTCATGGGATATACATATCCATTTAATATTATTTATTTCAATGGATTTTGATTGAAAATATTCCAAGTCAGTAAAGCCTTTATGTTAAATTTTTAATTCTTCATGGGATTTTATATGTTCAATGTTCATTTGGGGAAAATTATATGATCTTAAGTTCTTCATCCACACATATATTCTTTTAATCTAGTTATTTCTATGGTTTATATGATTTACTTTAATTTTATTCCCCTTTTCACTAGAGAAGATCAGTATAAAATTGTTAAGGAAAAACTAACCTTATTTCCCTTCCTTGGTCAGGAATCATTTGTTTTCCACAGCCATGATCTGTAAAATGTTTTAAAAAATCTTATTTAATATGAGGTAATTATTTTACAAATTCCTTTTAAACATTATATTAAATTACTTATAAAGGGTTAAAATGAATATTTTTTTCTTTTTACAAACTAGGTACTTTTGCTTTTTCAAGGTTATGTGAAATGTATATTTTTTTTAAAATTTACCAAACTCATGGATTTTCCAACCATCATAACTATTATTTTATTCGATGTTAATTTTAAAAATTTCACCCTTTATTTTGAAATAAAATAAGTTTTTAAATATTCTTCGAAATTTTTATAAAACATCATCAAATGAGAAGGTTGTTTTTCTTATTTTAAAATAAATGTATTAAATATTCCTGTAATGTATTTTTAATCCATGGAAATATAATTTATTTTTTAACTATGATCAAATGGATATATATTCAAATAATTCAATTATTATTCTTAATCTATATATATTATGATTAATTTAGAGAGATTTTCATGGAACACATTTCATTTCCATAGGTTAATCAACCTATAAAAGGAATGATGATTTTTTTCAAGGATGTTACATTGAAAAGTGTAAGCATCTAAATGTTTTGTCTAATATATTGAACATGAAAATATTTAGAGATGATTTAATTTTAGTCCCATTATAAAAAATTATGAATAGTTACATTATAAATAATGTATCGGTGGTCACTTTATAAACCATGGATGAGTGGTTCCATTATTTTTCTGCAAATCGTTTGGTAAAGTGATGGAGTCAATTACATGTATTTCACTCTAAATATCTGATTTATTTTACCGATTACAGGTTATAACTAATAGATATCATAATTATCTAGTTAAGGGATTCCAAGATGAATTTTTAATGTTCCAAGATACTTCAATAGTTTTTTAATGCTTCATATGTGTTCCAATGGATCATTTTCTCAAGGATCATTTTCACATGGATCATGATTGTTAACCTATATTAGTCTTGCCTTATGTTAAAGATTTATTTATGTATCATAATTTTTTATCTACTTTTTTGATAGGTATAAATTCGATTATATTATTATCATCCAATTTAATTATGTCATCATAACCTTATTCTAATCCTAGTATCTATGATAGAATTTAATTATTAGTGCATATTTTTACCCTTACTAAGAATTTGGGGTCATTGTTATTGTGTTTTCATTTATCTATGTTTTTAAGATTGTTTCAAAATGAATTATGCCAAGATGAGTTTCATGTGTGAGTAATTTCATGGGAGATGATTAATAATTATTGTGAAATAATAAAATATTTGTATAATAGGTTAAATGGTCACATGAAGACAAGGGTATTCTTATGTATGAGTTTTTATGATTTCTCTAATACTATAAACCAAAATCGTCCTAGGGTATGTAAGTGATTCAATATTTCAATTTGATGTTGTATGTTTTGGATGGGACAAATTGGGTATTTTTTGTTGATTTCAAATAAAAATGTGTAATGAATACTTTTTTATCACTAGACCTCAGAGTACGGGTTTGGGGATATTATATTTAGTATAAGAGCTGGGTTTTGATAAAATTTAAGATCATGATTTTCTTATGATAAGTTAACTTAAAATATATAGATATCATCATGGGTTTGTGTGTTTAAGGTTGATCATAAGTTCCAAGTCATATATACCCATTTTTAGGGTTTAAGTTATGGGATTTTAAAGTGATTAGATATATTTTGGGAGAAGTTTTATTTTCTTAATTTACAATTAACCCTAACGTGTATCATTTCATTTAACATGAAGGATTATTTCATAATAATTCTATTAAATTTTTAGATATGTAAAATGGAAGGTAGAAGATGACCTTTGTTTTTAAAACATTATTCAATGTTGATATCATTATTGTTAAATTTTATATAAGGTTGTTATTTATGTAATTACTTAAGGAGAATCATTGGTTTTATTATGGAAATTTTGGAGTTAAATGTATTATTCATTTATATGAAGGATTATTCATTTTGGGTATTATCTTACCTTGTTCTTACCTTTCTTGATTTAGTAAATATAGTAGTATTATATTTTTATCCTTAGTTTAATACTATGATATATTAAACATTTTGAAGATTTAAGAATTATAAAGATTCATTATGGATACAAATTTATTGACATATAGGATGAGAGAGAGGTGGAAACTTGTTAAAAGATGCAACCAAAGGATGAAATTACATTTATGAATTCGAAAAAAAAAATCTGTATATTTTACAATGCTTATAGTCTATAAAATAAAATAATCCTTTATAAATTAAAATTTTTATCAAATTAAAATCCTTTTGAATGAATTTATGGTCTCTCTTATCTCTTATTAATTCATGATTTTATGTTCATTAATATCGTTCTGAGGTAATTATATATCACTACTCATCATTTGTTAGAAATTAATTTTCTTCTACATGTCCACATTTACACTTCCCACTAATTTTTTCTAATTTAGAAACCTAGTTATGTGTTATTATAGATTTAATTTATATTTCCATTTCCCACTTTTCAAAAGGATGTTTTACTAAACCTTTTTATGATCTTGATTTTCATATGGTATTATCAATTATTAAACCCAAAGAAATACGATGATCGATATAATGATATGAGGAATAAATTTCATTAATTGGGGATAATTTAATACCCATAGATTTTAATGGAAAATTATGTTCTATGGTGTATATGACTCCCAACAGAAAACATAAATGAAAAAAAAAATTATTTTAAATATGACCATTATAACAAAGAAATTGAATTAGGGGTAATGAATAGGATTAAAAAAATGTAAAATTTATATATAATTTTCCAATTTAATATAATTTAACTAATTATTTATTAGGAAATAATCACTCATTTTTTGTGAATTCATCTTATGCTTTAAAAATAGATTTTTTAAATGGTTTTAATTACTTTTTGTGAGAAAATATTGTAATTAATTTATTCCCTATGTAGATATTTTATTTTATCAAAATTATATCATATTTTAAATTTTTATATCAACATTATCAGATGAATAAATTTTATCAAATATTTTTAAAGAATAATTTTTTTATGGAATGCTGAAAAAATATATAGCTTATAAAATTTTTGTTTTTTTCATTCAAGAATTTAAAAAATTTCTCTTATGTTTTTTATTTATTTTAAAATTTATTAAATTATTTTCTATTAATCACAATGCAATTATGTTCATCAGAATTGATATTATGCTTCAATTTGGTATAAAATAATTTTCATACTTAAAAATTCATTTTTTAAAAACTATTTTTCAACGTGTTTTCCTGGATTATTTTAAATTTATTATCTTTCAAATATAGGGATTTAATTTGATAAAATGGATTCCATATTTATAATAATAATGTATAATTTTTAAATTATGATATATTTTTTTATAAGGAATAGTAACCTTGGTGAAAATGTTGTCACTATCGTATTCTAAAATTGGTTGAAAGAGGATAAAATAATGAAATACTGATTCAAACACATCCATACACATTCCTATACTTTATTTCATGGGTATAATTCTACTAATACCTTCATATATTGTAGAATATGGAATTTTGGATCCAATTTAATTTGATAAGGAAAATTATATTGTTATAGGTAAAGGAAATTTTTGAAATGTCTCTTTCTTGATTTTAATAAATATAAAATTTGTTGAAATAGATAAAAAAAGTTATTTTAATATTTTGTTACTCATTTTTAGGTACTCATAGACCCTTTATTTGATCTAATTTAACTCAGGTCTTGTTTTCGGGTTTATAAGGGAGAATTTTTAAAATTTTAGAAGCCCAAGGGGATATACAAGGTTTTCAAAAAGTTAGGGAAAACTGTGTAGTTTGGATCACCATAACATGAACCCTGATGTGAGACAATAAAAGGGGGAACATGATTGTTCAAAATGTATAGACATACAATCCAAACCATGCAGCCCATGGATAGTGGGGAAGGAACCATTGGAACATAGTTAGTTTAATCATGCAGCCAAACTATTCACCCAAAATAGAATACCTGTAGGGGAACTACGGTGACTACTAAAAAAGAATCCTATGATTTCCTAGACCTGGTTCAGTAAAAATTAATTTAACCTAGTTGTTCACATGTATTAAAGTGTGCCTCTCCATATTTTAGAAGTTTTTGACTGGCAATTATGGTCTTTGGTAGAACAATGGGGAGACTATACCCTCTTGATCAAAGTATAGAAATGTTGTATAATCATATAAATCAATAGTGGGAGTATATGAAATAAATTATCATCTATAGAATAAAAATTCATTATATAATATCCAATTAATCTCATCCTACAATTTCATATAAAAATGATGATCGTGGAATGTTATACAAAAGATAATTAGTACATAGAAATAGGGATCTAGCACAGTACATGTATCAAAAGTACAAAAGGTAAAAAAGGAGAAATCCCCATATAGAATCATGAACCATATCCCAGTATTGTTCTCTTATGATCATATACAAAAATGAATATAGAACCAGTATGCAGACTCTTACCCATGTCATAAATTATATCCATGAAGTTTGTCTTGGTACCCAATAAAGGACTGGATAGGGTGGGTGATAACACTCAGTAGGGCACCACCCATGGTTTCTATAACATGTCCAGTCTATACATATACACTTAACCAATGTGAAGATATTCTAGGAATAATATTTATAAGAAATAAAAGAAATATTTTCATGTTTATCAAGTCTCATTCTGATCAATATCTATAAATCATGTCAAAAAAATTCAACATTCTATGCTTCATTATCGTGTATCAGGGCTACATGTGATAGTGTCCAATTTGTAGAAATTTCCAAGGGAATATTGTAACCCAAGATAATCAATTAAACATGATTCATGGAGTGGAAATGTCCAACACATCTTAATGAGCCTCATAAACCTATTAAATCATATCCAAGGAGAAGAAATTTCCATGGAATAATAATATAATCATTGAATCCAAGGAGTAGAAATGTGCATGGAATCCTAATATTATCATCGAATCGAATGAGTTGAAATGTCCAAGGAATCATAATATGGGCATCGGATCCAAGGATTATAAATTTCCTTGGCATAATAATATAGACATCGGACCTAAGGAGTAGAAATGTCCAAGTCTTCCTATTTTGTCAAGTACATTGGATCCACGGAGTAGAAATATCCAAGAAATCATGATTAGATAATTTAACTTGAACCATAAAGTATAAATATCTAAATCATCCTATTATGTCAATCAGATCGTATCTAATGAGTAAAATTTTATAAGCATTCTAATAAGTAAGATCCATGGAGTAAAAATGTCCATGTCACACTATTATTTCATGTAAATCATATCTAAGGAGTATAAATGTATAAGAAATCCTAATAAGTATGTTCCATGGAATATAAATCTACATGGAATCTAAGTGGGTTTTTATTGAAATACTATGATCCCTCCAATAACATCAAAATCAATTCAATCGACATTTTCTCAAATTTTCATTTAGCTATCTCACAAATCCTTTCATAATCATATAATAACCATGGGATTGAACATTTAATACATTGTATTTACATTAAAAAAGTGATAAAGGTTCTTACAACTTTTAAAAATTCTAACAATTAAAATGTAAAATCTTGAATTTTTAATGGTGACCGCAACACACATTAAGGGTGGGATAATCATGATAAAAAGGTAGAACCCATCCCACAGGAATTTTGGGTTAAGGTAAACTACCTCCAACATTATATAAGGGTTTCCAAACATGACATAAACCAGAATATATCATTAAAAACAAATAATAATTAATTTTGGATGAAACTTTTGGAAATAATAACTTGAGGCACAAAGGAAACTAGCAAAAAAAGTGATAATTTTTTGGGAAAGTTATAGAACACCTTCCTTAATCCTGTAGAATCACAGCCATCCTGTCTCAGCCTATGATTCAGTCTTGATCAAGAGAAAACAAAATAATATATCAATTCCTCGAAAATAGGGCACAATATCATGCACTAAAGTAGTATCACTGATAGAAAGGAATGAAATTAAAGGAGCCTAAAAAATGAATAACTTTCTTGGGGATATCTAATAAGACAAAGGGAATCTGAATCAAAAGTCTTATGATGAAACAGAACAAAATCCTATCTTAAGAATGAAGTTGTGATTTATTACATGTACCTCATTTACAAGAGAGAAGTGATGGATTTATTATATCAAAAATAAAAGGCCTTGCCTCCTTTTTAAAAAACTAACCCAAAAAGAATCCAACATGTGTCATCTATACTCACCACGTAATGATCATATTTCCCCCCTCTAGGAAAAATCCAATAAATATTATGAAAAGATTCTTCCATACTAATATGTGTCATGTATTTAATATATATCTTGTATTCTACATACATGACATGTACTAGGCCTCAAGCCAACCATCATTCTGATTCTTCTTTCTTTCCAAAAATATAAAAATCATCCTAACATCTTGACTTTCATGTCTAAGACAAAACTAGTTTTACAATAAGAGTTTAACCAGAAGATAAAAGAATCATACCTCATAGAAAAGCGAGAATCTTATTATTTTCCCCACTTAAAGAAATTTGTCTCTGAATGGCCCCTCTTAGTGTTTTAACAATAAATTTTCCCACTAGTCACATTTTTGGCCTCCTACTCCAATGCATCATCCAATACATGGACATATTTCCATTGTAGGATCAAAATGATGATCTATATGCTCAATATACAATAGGGGGTGAATTTTATACTTTAAAATTTTAAGTTGGAACTTTTAAAGATGGTAATGTTTAACAATGTTAAACAAGGTAAATTCACAATACCTCTTAGTTCTACAAACTTACTTGATTCCAAAAACGTGGTTTCAGAAATGAAACTTAAGAAATGTTTACAAAGATAAATAGTCTACCTTAATGTGTATAGAATATAACTAATCACAGTACAAGCATAAGAAAGTATAAGATAGTTATACTTTCCTTATTAAACAAAATACAGTGGAAAACAAACATGAAATAATAAAAGAAACAAGTAAGAAATCTTTTAACTAAAAGATAAGGGTATCCAACAACCTTGGATAAGGGTCCCTTGATTTATACATTCAAGAATTTCTATCTTACCCAAACTAGTGTAAGCCTTTGATAAGAATATCGGAGTGTATCTTGCTATCCCTGCAAGCCCTCAACTTCAAGGTAGTCATCACCTCTGTCTTCCTCACCAAGGATGTCCTAGAGCATTAAGCTAGTCGGCACCTCTGTCTTCCTATCCCCGGAAGGCCTCAAATGTACTCAGCAACATTCAGATTTTCATGAATGAATTCTGAACAATATTTTCAGTATGAAAAATGCAATAAAGTCTCTCTCTCTCTAGAAATCACTTCAGCAACATGTAATCTCTAGATTGACCAACCACTTTGAGATTGTTCAAATGATCTCCAATTTATAGGCCCATCTTCATTGGTTGGCACCCTCCTCCAATGGTCATATTTTCCCTTGAATTTTGGAGGGACTTCTACACATGTCACTCAAACAACAGTTTGTTAGAAACAGAAATCATGAAATCATTTCATAACTATAACAAGGATAAGAAAAATATAATTACTCAACCAAATTCAATTTTTCGGAGTCTAACGGAAAAAGAAAATTTTCAAATTATATTCAAAAAACCTTTCGGTGTCTATAATATAGGAATATTCTAATTCTTTCTTCATAAAAATTAGGAACCTGAATTCTATAGAATTTTAGAGTATGAATTTCAAGGAAATTCAGAGTCTGAATTCATAGAATTCAGAGCCTGAATTCATAGAATTCAGAGTTTGAACTCAGAATGTTTGGAGTCTGAATTCAAGGAATTCGGAGTCTTAACTCAAAAGGTTCAGAGTCTGAATTTAGAGAATTTGGAATCTGAACTCAGAAAGTTTGGTGTCTGAATTCTAAGAATTTAGAGTATGAACTAGGAATGTTCTGAGTCTGAATTCAATGAATTTGGAACCTGAATTCAGATCCAAAAAACATAATGCTCTATATCTAAGTACTTATAAGATCCCGAGGATTTATATAAAAAATTGAATTTTATACTTAGAAATAAAATGAGTTAGGTATAGAAAAATTATGATATGAACATTGAAAACATGATAATGATAAATTTTCCTTGGGGAAGGAAAATTTTCCTTATTATGATAAAACATAGGGGAAATTAAATTTTCCATAAGATAAAGTGTTTGTGATTTTCAAAACATGAAGGAGTGAAAAATTCATAAGGATACCTTATTAACTCAACAATCCCCCCCATTTTGGAAAGAACAAACATCCTTATGAAAAAGAATTTAATGACTAAGAAAATATTTTTCTGGACTTTGAAAATAAAACATATCTCCCTTAACACTTGGGAAATGATGAATAATATTAACTCCCCATTAGGCTTTGGAAGCACTAATGATCATATTCTTGATTTGCAGATTGAGACTTAGCATTTTCTTGCATATGAAAATCTTTATTATGAGAACTCCCCCTTTGATGAACTCCCCCATAGTTAGCAAAATTTATACTTCACTAAGTATTCCTTTTGACATTCCTTTCTCACCCTTTGTGAATTTCAAAATGAAATACAAGGAATGGAAAATAAAAATTTGTACATGAAATATTAGTACCAGAAAAAAAAATTTAAAAAGTGCATCCCACAATTTCATTAGGATTGGAATATTTTATACAAGGAAAAAAACATAAAAAATTCAGAATTAAACAACATTATCCTACCTTCTCTTTCGGCATCATCTTCTTCACTATGTTTTTGATCTTCTTGAGTTCCTTGTGATCCTCTGATGTACGTTTGAGAAGCTAATCATAATCTTCTTTTTTATTCTCTAACGCTTTGATTTTTTATTCTTGAGCCTTAAGAGATTCTTCCTGACCCTTTAAAACATCTTCTTGCTTAACTAGCTTCTCATCTATCTCAATCCCGAGATCCCGTTCTCTCTTCCAACTATCAAAAAATGAATATAATTTCCCATTCAGATCTTTCACTTCTTTCTTCTGAGTATTTTCTTCAAGAGATAGATTTTATTCAAAAGACTTGGTGAGATCTTCGAACTTACTATATTCAGTTTCAAATGCATCTGTGACATTATCTTGAAACTCATCAAGAATCATCTTTTCTTCTATCGTTTTCTTTGACCAGTTAGTCATCTTCTTGAAATATCTTTTGAGGGATTCGTAGTTTATGAAAAAGGTTTTGAAGTCAGCCTCAAGTTTGATGCACTTATCCATCACCATGGATACTGAATCTAATTTCTAATTTAATGAATTCTAAAGCATCAAGCATCTGAAGTCTATGCTTGGAAATAGAGGGATATTTCTAACAATCTTTTTCAAATACTAGACTACCAAATCATGTCCAAGAGAGGGTGATTCTGAATCAACGATTTTGGTTGGTGAGGATTCACTTTCTATATCATCATCTTTCCTCTTCAATGAATCACCCACTTCTTTCTTCTTCACCACTACTCTACTAGGTGTATCAACAGCCCCTTATTTTACCTTATCAGCTTTCGGGATGACATCTTCTTGATTGGGTGATTCATTTCTACTATAAGATAGTTGCATAATTTTATCTTCATCTACCTCTTCTTTCTCAGCTCCTGTCTCAGCATCCTCTGGATGAATGAAATCATTGTTGGGGATTCCATCTTTAAACACTTTTTTCAGTTCTTCTCCACTTTTCTCATCATTCCTTGGGATATAACGTTTTAAAGACTCAGCTTCAGAGGTTCGGAATGATAATTTTTTAGAAGGGAATTCCTTCTCATGAAAATCATCAACTTGCTTTATTAAATCTTCAGTATCACCACTCACTTATTCTTCTTCTTCTATCTGTTTTTCTTGATCTTTTTCTGGAGTCACAAAATTATTTCCCAGAGTCTCCAGTAAAGATTCTATCAAAAAGGATTCTGGTACTGGAATATTCTCGGATGCTTTCTCAGCAGCCTTTAGAAGTGATTGGACAATCTCAGCCACAAAAATATTTTTCTTCTACTTATTCTCTTTCTCTTTCCTCTAAATCACTTCAGCTGCCTTTTCCTTCAAAGATTTTTCCTCAGCAAGGTACAACCTAAACTTAGGCTCCCCTTATTTCTGATTTTTCTTTTCTTCTCTCCTCTTTTCTATAACCTCATCAGGATAAGCTTTTTTTCTCTGTCTTTGGGGGTGCTGACTGAATTTCCTTAACCATTGGGGTTTTTGCCTTCTCTACTACTTCTTTCACCTTCCTCTTCCTTCCACCCTTTTTAGAGGTTTTAGCCACCTCTTGTTTATTTGAAAGAGCTTCAACTTCCTATTTATGAAAATTATAGAATTTATCGAATTCTTGGGAAAACCCAATTTTCATCATTCCCAATGTGTCATCACTCAACAACATGAATTTGAAATTTCTTGACATAGATCTGTAAGGAATTTTGATGGATTCTAAACACCGAACAATCTTTATTGACAGAATGGCTGGATACATAATAATTTTAGATTCTGAATTCCCATTCTTGATATTCTCAATCACAACCAGAAATTACTTAACCAGATTTATCTTCCTTAGATTTACCATTAAATCCAAAATATAGTTTTCCCTCTTCTTTAGAGTATCCTTATAACCTTTTCTCAGAATAATGAATCCTAGAACCCACAATTCAAGAATCCAAAATATTATAGATAGGTGAAAAATCTTCAAAGTCTTTACTTCTGAGTGACCAAGGCAAGCCATGGTCTTTACCATATAAAAATTTCCTTGAACATCAGGTAGCTTGTGAGTGTAGAACTCAACTCCCCCTTCACAAAGAATACTAACCAAGCTACAGCCTTGGTGTACGAAAGTGAATATGTATTTCTATAACACTTGAAAGAAAACTTACACCAGCCTTATTCCTTAAAGAATGTTACTAACTCATAGAACTCTACTAACAACTCCAAATATACCAAATCCTGAGCTTTTGGTTTTTTGAAATATATACAATATCCCATCCATTTAGTTTGATATTCTTGGAAAAGATAGAGTCATATTTGGCATAAAACATTGGATCAACTAACATTTCTCAATATATTGGTCATTCAGAGATTGGCTTGACAGTTGAAATTTCTTTCATGAAAGAAACTTCGGTAGACAATCGGAATTGAGGAAGATCTGATAAGTTCAGAATGGTCATATGTAGGAATGGTAGAGCTTCATCATGTAAGATCTTTGAGATCTAAGTGGGACAACCATCAGGGGTCCTTTATATAGGTGTTTGAGGTGATGGTTCAGCTTCCAAACTCAATCCAACAGTTGAAAAACCTTCTTCCCAAATCTGACAGCAAAAAAGATGACCGGGGAAGGATTTTGATAGATACTGATCTTTTGAGGTTTTTAAATTAAAACATTAAGATTTAAGGAAAAGTGAATCAAAAATAAATTAAAACCAAAAGAAAATAACAAAAAATAAAAGATGATTATGAAAATTCAGAAAAGGAAACATACCTTTTGGATTGCTAAGAATAGTATTCCTAATAAGGTAAATTCTTCTTAAAGAACTTTAGATTCCGAAAATATAAAATACGAAAAACTCTATTATGAAAATTTTAAGTACGAAAATATTCATTATTAAATTTATGGCTACAAAAAATTACTATGAAAATTTTCAAAATGAAAATTTCTCGACTTCAAAATTTTTGAAAAACTATCAAACAAATATACTCCCCATATGAAAATGAGTTCCTTACTGTAAGGAGATTGGTTTCAATAGGAAGTTAACATAGAATATTACCTTCTGGTTATAATTCCTAACATCTGTTTAATGTATTTAAATTTATCGAATGGTAAAGATTTTTTAAAAATATCAGCAAGTTGATCTTGTGT
The DNA here is from genome assembly GCA_963277665.1 of Viscum album. Classification (NCBI taxonomy): domain Eukaryota; kingdom Viridiplantae; phylum Streptophyta; class Magnoliopsida; order Santalales; family Viscaceae; genus Viscum; species Viscum album. The sequence goes on from OY728159.1 coordinate 106,409,600, forward strand.
TCTGATAGATTAAAGAATGATATCTCCTTTTGGTGTGTGCTCCCTAAGAATGTGATGCCTAATTTCGATGTGTTTTTCACTAGAGTGATGTGCAGGGTTTTTATTTAAGGAAATGTCACTAGTATTATCACATAATATATTTTTTTTGGTAAAACTCCTGCCATAATCTATGACTATGTGTTTCATCCAAAACACTTGAGCACAACAACTTCCAACTGCTACATATTCAGCTTCAGCAGTAAAAAGTGCTACTGAGTGTTTTTTTTCATTACCAAGAAACTAATTAATCTCCTAAGAAATTACAAGTTCTGGATGTACTTTTCCAATCCATTCTACATCTACCAAAGTCATCATCTAAAAAACTTTTTAAAACAAAATCATTTCTAGAAGTATAAAAGAGTCCAAGATCCATTTTTCCCTTTATGTAGCGAAAAATTTATTCCACTACCTTTAAATGATTTTCCTTAGTATTGGATTTATTTCTTGCACATAATAATACTAAAAACATTAAGTCTAGATGACTAACTCTCAAGTAAAGTAGACTTCCTATCATACCTCAAAAAGATATTTCATCTACTGGTTTCCCATCTTCATCTAGATCAAGTGAATTTGAGGTACCAATGGGAGTACATATATTCATAGTGTTTTCATATCCATTCTTTTTAAGAAGATATTTAATATACTTATGTTTGGATATATATATTACTTCAGGTTTTTGAGAAATTTGAAAACCAAGGGAAAATGATAACTCACCCATTATACTCATTTCGAACATAGATTTCATTATATCAGCAAAGGAATCAGTTAAAGATTACTAATATAAACCAAATATAATATCATCAACATAAATTTGAACAATCAAAACATTTTTCATATCTTTTTTTTAAAAAAGGGTTGGATCAGCATTTACCATAACATAATTATTTTGAAGAAAAAATCATGTAAGTCTATCATACCAAGCTCAATGGGTTTGCTTAAGTCCATAAAAATCTTTGGTAAGTTTGAAAACATGTTCAGGATGTTTTGTATCTTCAAAACCAGGAGGTTGTTTAACAAAAACTTCCTCTTGAACAAAACCATTAAGGAAAGCACATTTAACATCCATTTGAAAAAGTTTGAAATTAAAAAAATCTATAGAGGCAAGTTGAATACGGATAGATTAAAGTCTATAAACTGAAGCATAGGCATCTTCATATTCGATTCCTTCTTGTTGATTATAGCCTTTTTCAAACAATGTAGCTTTATTTCTTACTATGATTCCATTTTCATCACCTTTATTTCTAAATAATCATTTTACTCCAATAAAAGAAGTATCCTTTGGTCTTTCAACCAATGTCCAGAATTTATTCCTTTTGAATTCATTTAGCTCATCTTGCATAGCCTTTATCCAATCATCTTCGCCTAAAGCTTCATCAGTGATTTTCGGTTCTAATTGGGAAAGGAATGCTAGATTTTCTACTTCATTTCTTAAGTAACTTCTAGTCATTACGGGCTTATTTACATAACCAATGATACTATCACTAGGATGACTCTTAATAAACAGCTGATTTAGGTTTTGTAAAACTTTTTGATCAATGTAGGGTTGGAAATATTCTAGAGAAACTCTCTAGAAATACCTTCTTGAACATTTTCCTTAATAGAAGGATCTTCTAACAAGTTTTGATAATAATTTTTTTAAAACACATCTAAATATGTAGGTTGAGGTTGTTTAAAAACAAAAGGATTAGTTTCATCAAATTGGACATGTACTGTTTCTTCAACAGTACAAGTATTTTTATTGAAAACTCTATAATCCCTAGAGGTTGTGGATTAGCCTAAGAAAATTCCTTCATCGTATTTTGGTTTGAATTTTTATATATTATCATTAGTATTCAGAATGAATACCTTACAACCAAAAACATTGAAGTAGGGAAGTCTAGGTTTTCTACCATTCCATAACTCATAAAGTGTTTTATTAAGAAAATCTCTAATCAAAAAATGATTTATAGTATAACAAGAAGTACATACAGCTTCATCCCAAAAAATTTTAGCTACTGAATATTTACACAACATGGTTCTTATTATCTCTTGAATAATTCTATTTCTTCTTTCAACAACACTATTTTGTTGAGGTGTTCTCGGTGCTGAGAAGTTATGAGTGATTCCTTTTCTACTAAAAAAGGTTTCAAAATCACAATTTTAACATTCATATCCATGATCACTATGAATAGTTATCAAATGAGGGTTTTTATCATTTTTAACGTGGGCACTAAATGTTTTGAAATAAGAAAAGGATTCATATTTATTTTCTACAAAATTGTCCCACACAAATCTAGTGTCATCATCAATTAAGACAAATACATAATATTTTCCTCCAATTCCTCTGGTTTGTATTGGACCAAAAATATCCATATGCACCAACTGAAATGCATCAGTGGTTGAGACTTCACCAACTAATTTAAAACATGATTTATGTTGCTTTCCATATTGACATGGGTCACAAACATTAGAAGAATCAAATCAAAGCTCTGGTATATCCTTAACTTATCGTTTAATAGAAAGTTTTCATAGTTTCCTATGTTTATACTGTCCTAACCTTCTATTCCACAACCAAAAATTATCTTCCATTGCACTAAGGCAAGGTAGATCTTAGCTACTAAGGTCTTCTGAGTTTAGTGTGTATACATTTTCATGCCTATGGGCAGAAATAATAAACTCTTCCTTGAATTGTGTACTAAGCACTTTTCATTCCTAAAATTCACAAGGTAACCTTAATCACATAATTGACTTATGCTAATGAGGTTGTTATTAAGAACCTTAACAAATGAAACATTTGAAATCAAAGTTTTTCCAAGAAGAACAATGTCACCTATACCAATAATTTCTCCCTTAGCATTATCTCCGAAGGTTACTTTTCCTCCTTTCATCTTGATAATATTTACAAAGAAGTTTTTTTATGAGTCATATTTCAGGAACATCCATTATCCATTAACCATGTATTGATGTTGGTACTATACTTATTTTCTTAAAGGTAAGAGTGTTAGACTTTTGGAACCCAAACTTTCTTGGATCCAGATGCTTCAGAAAGAAATATTTTAAGAATCCACATTTTCATTTAAAAAAATATTTATGAAAACCTAAAGACTAAGTTTTGTTTCAGGAAAAAAATTTCCCAATTCCCACCACACTAACACATAGTGCAAAATGGTGCACATTGAAAAACAAAATAATTGTTACTGAAAATCGGTTTTGAACTATTATTAGCAAAACCAAGATTCTTCTTTAGAGGTCGAATTTGGGAATACATATTAATAAAGTTTTCCTTACATAAGGTAAAGTTTTACGAACACTTCCTCAAGGAAAATATTTATAACTTCAGTCTAATAACTATGTTCTTATCCTAAAAAATATTAGATTTAGCACTAGAGTTGGGATTGAATACATTTTTCCTAGAAATTAATTTTTCTAGATCCATAAAAAGTTTATCATTCTCAGAATTAACTTCTTTGAAGTTTTTTGAAATACATTCAAAATCAAAAAATTTATAATCGATATCTTTAGAAATATCGGATATTTCCTTATTATGAAAAGAAATTCTAGAATTTTCCTTATCAAGTTTTTTCTTGACCTTAGAAATTTCATTCTCAACGAGCATACCAAGACTAGAAACATCTATATAGGTAGGTAAAGTATTATCTTTATCAGAAGAAAATTCTTCATCCCAGGATTTATAGTATTTATTATCATTATAATTAGAATTCAAAGATACATTGGTTATAGATTCAACATTGTGTACCGTGTCCATTAAAAAATTATTCTCAATAGGTAACTTGGCATGTAAACCAAGATTCTTCTATCTAGAAGATTCGTAATCTAAGGATTCATCAGAAGTGTCTCCACCCCTGGAACTCCAGGTGTCATTATATTTCAAAAAATTCTTAGATTTAGATTTTTAGTACTTCTTTCTATTCATTTCAGAATGATCTTCCTTTCTATCTTTTCTCTTAAGCATAGGATAATCTGGCCTTATATGCCCAGATCTTTTTCATTCATAACAAGTGACTTCAGAGTCTTTCTTATCATGTATTTCTTTATTCTTGTTTATATACTAAAAGTCCTTCTTCCCAACTATCTTCTTTATCATTAAATAAAGATTATATAGTTCATTCTCATAATGTTCACTTTCACTTAATTTAGATAAAACAATAATTGTCTTAGACTTAGATCTAGTAACTCTCTTAGAAGACTTGGCTTTCATATGATTTTAAGTAGTTGTAAAATAAACACTTCCATTTCCATTATTTTTCATAACATTGTCATTATCTCTCTTCATTCTAGTCTCATGTTGAAAAATAGTTCCAAAACGCTTATCAAGAGTAATCTGTGAGACCTTTCCATTATCATATATAGCTTTCCTCTTGGATTCCCACTCATTAGGCATGATGTATATAATATTGTCTACAAGTGCCTCATCATCCAAACCTATTTCACCTATATATTATAAGCTGTTGATAATAGTCATAAATCTCTGTTGTAACTTATATATTGGTTATACATAAGAAAATAAAAAACTATGGTACTCATATCTAAGCATAGCTCTTCTAGTTTCAATAACATTGGAAGTTATAAAATGAGTAACTTCAATCTTCTTCAAAATTCAATTTACAGCTTCACAAGATGAAAATATGGATATATATATTCATGGTCATGGTACACAACAAAGTATTGTGTACCTTATAGTTAAGTTGATATTCTGACTTCTCTTGAATAGTAAAAGTTCTAACTTCCTTAACAAGAATCTTGTAATCTCTAGTACACATAACAAAGTTTTCTGGTCCATTATTAATGAAATAAGTCTTCAAAAAATCTTTCCAATATTCATAATCATTCCTATAAAATATTGGTGGTCTAGTAGGATTAAGATTGTTAATTGAACCAACATTCATTCCTTCCATCTCAAAGAAAATATCTTTTTACACAAACTTTTTATAAATCAAAGTTTGTAAGCAAGGATAAAAAATATCCTAATCAAGGAAAATATAGAACAATGAAAAACATGAGAAAAAACTTATATTTGAATATAAGTATTTTAGAGACCTCCACTAATACCAATTATAGGATTGAAATGATGATGTATATGCTCAATATACAAGAGGTAGGGTGAATTGTATACTTTAAAATTTCCTTTAGAACTTTTAATGATGGTAATGTTTAATAAAGTCAAACAAGGTAAATTCACAAGACCTCTTAGTTCTAAAAACTTTCTTGATTCTAGAAATGTGGTTCCAAAAAGGAAACTTAAGAAAAGTTTACAAAGATAAAGATTCTACCTTAAAACGTATAGAATCTAACTAATCAGATTACAAAAATAAGAAAGTATAAGATAATTATACTTTCCTTGTTTAACAAAATGTAGCAGAAAACAAACTTGAAACAATACAAGTAACAAGTAAGAAATATTTTAACTCAAAAAGAAGGGTATCCAAAAACTTTGGATAAAGGTCCCTTGATTTATACTTTCAAGAAAGTCTGTCTTACCCACACCAGGGTAAGCCATCGATACGAATATCAGAGCCTATCTTGATATCCCCGCAAGCCCTCAACTTCAAGGTAGTCGGCACCTTTTTCTTCCTCACCAAGGAAGTCCTCGAACTTTAAGGTAGTCAGCACCTCTATCTTCTTATCCCCAGAATCCCTCTAATGTACTCAACAACATTCGGAGTCGCACGAAGACATTCTGAACAAGATGTTCAGTACACACAAAGCAATAAAGTGAATCTCTCTAGAAATCACTTCTACAGCATGTGATCTCTAGATTGATCAACCCATTGAAGCTCTTTCAAATGAGCTCCTATTTATAGGCACATCTTCAATGGTCGGCTCCCTCATCCAACGGTCATGTTTTTCTTTGAATTTCATAGGTACCTGTACATGTGTCACTCAAACAATGGTTGGTTAAAAACAGAAATCACGGCATCATTTAATAACTATAACAATGGTCAGAAAAATATGGTTGATCAACCAAATTAAAATTTTCAGAGTCTAATGGAGAAAACAAAAAAAAATTAAGTCTAATCAAAAAACCATTCGATGTCTGTTATACATGAATAAGAGGATTCTGTCTTCAAAAGAATTTGGAACCTAAATTCTATAGAATTCTGGAGTTTGAATTTCAAGGAAATTCAATGTCTGAATTCATAAAAATTCAAACTCTAAATTCATAGAATTTGGAATCTGAATTCATAGAATTAGGTGTCTGAACTCAGAATGTTTGGAGTCTGAATTTAGAGAATTCGGAGTATGAACTCTGAAAGTTCAGAGTCGGAATTCAAAGAATTCAGAGTCTGAAATCATAATGTTTAGAGTCTGAATTCAGAGAATTCAGAACCTAAATTCAGATCCTGAAAACAGAATTCTCTATATCTAAGTATTTATAAGATTCCAAGGTTTTAGATAGGAAACAAAATTTTATAAATAGAAATAAAATGAGTGAGGTTTAGAGAAATTATGATATGAATAACGAAAATATGATAAGTATAAATTTACCTTGGGGAAGGAATATTTTCCTTTTTAAGATAAAACATTAGGGAAATGAAATTTTCCTTAAGATAAAGTGTTTGTGATTTTCAAAACATAAAATAATGGAAAATTCAAAAAGAAACATTATTGACTCAACATCCATATCACCCACATAGAAGGAACCGATTGGCCTCAGATAACCTTCATGTCTTGATCACTAAAAAGGATATGATTTTACTTAAAGGATTCGTCTACCTCCAACTCAACCTCATAAAGATTAATAATATGTGATGGATCAAAATGATATCAGCATAGATGTGATATGTAGAAGATTTCATGCATGGACTGGTACCTTTGAGGGAACTGTAACTGATAGGCTACCGGTCTGACTCTTTATAGACTCTCAAAGTGCATGAAATAAAAATGTGTTAGCTTCCCTTGTTTTTGAATCATTTTATGCCTCATTATTGGTGAAACTCACATGAAAACCTGACTCCCCACCTCAAACTCTAGTGGTCAATGGCCGCGATCCACAAATGACTTCTTCTAAACAGAGCGGTAGACATATTTTTCTTGAAATCCAAACCAACTATGAAGTCTCTAAAATGTGATGATTACCCACTATCATTTCATTTAATCTATAGAGTGGCCTAAATATAGCGCCTCATAAGGAACCATCTGTATAGTTATTTAGAAGCAATTGTTATAAGAACACTTCGTGAGAGGTAAGTATTTCTCCCAAAAACCTCAAAAATCAAGGATGTATACTTAGATCATGTCCTCAAGACATATATTATATTCTTTGGCTAACCAGCGGTCTATGGATAATTGTGTGTACTCTATAGTACCGGTAAGCCCAATTCCCTATGCAACCCCTTGCAAAACCATGATGTGGAATGTGCATCTTCATGTGATACAATATAACATGGAACCCCATGAAGGTATATGATCTCATGGATGTATATCCTTCCAGTATGATCCATATCTAAGGTCTCTAGAATAGGTGATAAATGGATAACCTTTTTAAACTTATCTACAATCATCCATATGATGTCATTTCCATATGGAAAAATTTGAAATCCCATCACGAAATCCTTGGTGATTCCATCCCATTTCCACTCAAGAATAGGGGATTGCTTGAAAATCCTTTTTGGTTGTTTCTTTTCCTCCTTCAACTATGGACATGTGGAAGACCTAGTAACAAACTTATCTTTCAGTCTTTTCATACTTGACCACCAATATTGACGGTATAATTCGTGATACATCCTATTAACATTGGGATAAACAACATATATTAAGGCATGAGACCCTCACAATAGCTCCTATTGAATGTCTATCAAAAGCCAGAAACATCTTTTAATATACAATGCCACATCCTCATGAATGAACTAGCCAAGAGGCCGGTCATCCCCAACAAGGATATCCCACAGTACCATGTCATTACAATTTTATATATACCTCGTTATCACTCTATTTATAAGTGAAGATGTTATTTATAATGAAAAAATTATAGACTACCATTGATGGTCCTATACTTCTAAATGCGCCTCTAAAAATTGGTCCATGAGATACCAGTCAATAATATCCCCTTGAACAACCTATATCTGAGTCCTCCAACTCATATCATCATAAAACTCATTTTCCATTCTAGATTTATAAGCATGATCGACGTCAAATTACTGAAGGTATTAAATCCACCTTCATTTCTTATGATTCAAGTTAATATGTTTAAATATGTAAATGATTATTTGGTTTTCAATATATAGCATAAAATGATCTACCAAAAATCGGTTCCTCTAATAACCCAAGTCATGTGCATCTATGACTAACTTGAGATTCTGCATTGTGTAATTCAACTTGTGGAGCGTCAACTTATGAGACTAGTATTCCATGGATCACTCCCCCTACATTATAACTTATCCTATAATGATACCTTTTGAATCAAAGTATATTTTATAGCTTATGTTGGGCTATAGCAGAATTGGAATTGGCACTGATATTAGTCTCCCTTTTATCTCTTGAAAGGCTTTATCATTGGAATCTGAGCATATAAAGGTCGCAACCCTCTTAGTTAAACCCATAAGATTTGATTCTATGAATGAAAACTCAATAATATTATGAATTTTATAACTGGACATCCCTAAGAAGAATCATATATAAATTATATTCTTAGGATACTCCCATGTAACTACAGCTCTTATCTTCCATGGGTCTATTGATACTCGTGTATCTCAGATAATTTGACTCAGAAAGTGAATATTATCCATCAAAATTGGAATATTGTTAGATTAAATTATAAATAAATCTCTCTTAGTGTGTCCAACTTGATTCCCAGATGTTTGGGATGGTCATTATAGATGTTAGAATATACCGAGAAATCATCCATGAAAAACCAGATAAACGAATCCATATATGTATTGATAACTTTGTTCAACAATTCTATGAAAATATATGAAAATTTCATTAGACCAAATGGAATGACCAAATACTAATACATACCATAACAGACATGAAAATATCTACGAGGTATGTATGAAGTTTTAACATGCTCCATATCACTACTAGGGCTCGAATAAATCTTTGGGGGAACTCTAGCTTCATAGATTTTCTCAAAGAGATCATCTATACTACAAAAAGGATAAAATTTATTAACTTTAAACTAGTTAATTTATGTAAATCCACACATAAATGAAGTTTTATATCCACCTTCATATAAAAAATGACTACATAACTTCAAAGAGAAGTAATGGGTTGTATAAACCCTTTGTTTACATTTTCTCTAATTGCATCTTGAGATTCTAAAACTTAGTATTAATAATCCTATATGGAGAAATTGATATTGGTGCATCTCCCAGAACTAGCTCAATGGAGAACTCTACTTCTCTATCAGGAGAAAGTACAAAAGTGTCATCTGAGAAAATACCCCTAAAATGATCAACCATTGGAGGGAAAATCACCTGATGCATTCCCTGGTCATCCAGAAGTAAAGTAGCAATATGGGGTACCATCCTACCAAGCCCATGATTCTCAAGACTATCTCAACTCTTCTGGACAACACATTTACCTTTGTGAGAAAAATTCCACCCTTTTGTTATTTGAATGTCACCCTTGAACAATGACAAGGGAATATATGATGTGACACCCACCTATCTAAAGGGGAACTGTCTGCACTGACATACACTTTCTGATCATATCCCCAATAGAGTATCAAGTCTCATAACACCATATTATGACTGGTCATTGAGCCCAAGGATCTCAACAATAGGCACAAATATAAATGAATTAGAAGCACCTATAATGAAAAGGGAATATACCTACATAATGGCTACTAAAATAATACCTATTAAAATAGAAGTTATGGTACTCTTCTCCTCTAGTGTCAGTTTTACTATATATACCTGGCATAATCCATATACTTGTAATATATCTTGGTTATGCATAGAATGTCCACTTTGATAGTGTAGAAATTCAAGTGCCTAGATACCTCTTCTACAACCACCTCCACAGTCATGTCTACTAAATATATTATAGCTCCCTTCTTTATGAGGAGAAATCAACCCCTCTCATGAACATGGAGTCAATTTATACCCTCTATCACTATAAACTGCAGGAAAATCTGGAAAAATCATTTTAGGTGGCCCATCTTTTTCCATGATTTACACACTAATAGGTCTCTCAAACCCTGAGGCATTATATGTTAAGGTATACTATAATAATGAAACCACACCCAACTATATTAGTATATACCATGGCTACTAATATCCCCATGTGGAAGCTCCATATGATGCATCCTACTTTAGTTAAATATAATTATAGATCATGGTTTTGAAATACCATGGATCTCACCCTATCCTCCCTCAGTTTGCTCTCCATGATAAGGACTTGATTCACTAATCCTGATATGTTAGTAAGCTGAAATTAATTCACCTATGATCGAATTTCATACATTGTTCCATCTCCAAATTTCATATCCCTCGATAACTCTTCTCCTTACAAAATAGGTGTTAGATGTTGGATCTATATAAAATGGGCAGAATAATCAATGCCTGATATGGAACCCTACTAAAAGTGCATAAACTCTCAAACTTTATTATCCCTCAAAATATTATGATAGAATCAATCATTAAAGGATATATGAAAATCTCTAAATGATATATACTGATGAAAATACATTTGATTAATCATGTTTGACCATTTCTTTGAGGAATCTGATAGCTTATATGTAGCTGGATTTACTATCCTCTGGGGAGGTGTCTCGAGAAGCTCAAAAATCAATATCATGGCCTCTATCCATGACTCTATAGCCTATGTTCAACCATTTCCCAAAAACATGGTAGGTTCTTCTATTGTAACTCATACCTCAACTCTTCCACAGATGGAGAAGGTTTCAATCCTCCCTAAATGGTATTCATAAAGCATGGGAACTCATCCTGAAAATGGGAATCAGTGCCTATATCTATTATATATGGTGGTGTTGAAATAGGTACTATGAGTTGTTCTATTGGTGACCTAGGGCTCACCACCTTCGAAGTGTGGTCATCACAACCCTCCTGTAGAATGAATCTAGGTTGTTGTGGTGGAATTTCTTTTCAAATTCAAAATACACACATGAACCAAAGATTTAACAACCATTAAAAAAATATATAATAATAACATAGGTAGAATCCTTCTTATATAAATATGACACCCCTCTGCCTACTCCAATATCTAGGTCTTGGGGATATAAGAATCATATGATAACCAAGATACACTTCTCATTACCCAATAATGAGGTTGGTTCAAGTTCAAGTTATTTGTTATATGTCATAGGTCTGGGTATACATAGTGTTAATTGAAATATACAGAGGAAACCCTAATTTAAATTACAATTGGAATACCAATTTATTTATTACAATCTATTCTTGAATTTAGTTTCATTTAAATTATTATTATTTTGAATAATAATTCTCACAAATGGTTTATTTATACTGATCCCCGCATCCAATTTCTAATGTCCCATAAACCTTATGAATTGATGTTTTCTTTTCATTTAATTCCAACCAGTTATTTAGCAAGTCCCGGAATGAAATGTTAGCACAAGTTCATGGATATGTCAATGAAGGTCCCAAAACATGCTATAAGAAATAAATTTGGTGATATAAATATTCCTAGACATAATGCAATGAATATAAGTTTTGAAGTGCCTATGATGATGCATGATGCAATACATTCTTTCCATATAGGTTAAGGGTAAAAATTTATAATTATAAAGAACCTAAAAAATCAAGTAAAACATCCCATGGTGAAATCACAAAAATAGTAAAAAGAAGATTCCATAACAACTTTTTCAACTGTAGGTAATTTGTATTTTCACTGTATGTGGGTTATCTACTCCTAGGAATAGGCTCATGACCAAATTCTATTAAATCTTAGTATCTGGACTAATAAAAAACCTTTAATATAAAACAAAAAATGAAGATCTATGATACCACATTGTGATGTCCTCGGATCTGGTTCACTAATTAGAAACTAAACACGGTTTTCCACACTGTCTAAAGTACGCATCCCCATATGTCATAGGTTTTCGACTATCAGTGAGGGTCCATGTTGAAATTATGGGGATACTATATTCACATGATTATAGTGCAACACAGTGGTAAAATCATATCAATAAATATTGGTATCATATAAAATAACTATTCTACTAAAGAATAAAACCCAAAAATCACATCCAATAGTTTTATAAAAAATGGGGTCCATGGAATGGTACATAAAATATAGAAAGTAACTGGAAATAGTCATATAGTAAAATACATTTATCAAAAGTAAAAAAAGTTAAAAAAGGATCTTTCTACAAATATCATCAGGATCCACAGCTCAGTCCTATTCTACCTTTGTCCTATGCAATAATGAATCCACCATTGTCAAGAGTGTGCTTACCCCTAACCCAACCTGCATCCAACAAGTTTGGCAGGGTACCAAACGGTGTCCTAGACAAGGTGTGAGATAATACTATGTAGGCCACCACTAATGGTGTTTATAACAAGTCTAGTATCATCTTATATTTAAAATTAGTGTAATGATTCAATATGATTATAAAATATAATAATTGAAGCAATATTTTCTAGTCAATAAAATCTCACTGGGATAAAGAATCTAAATCATAAGGAATATCAATAAAGAATTTCAAGTAATGCCAATGGGATTTTTCATGTAATCGTGTATCAAGCCTACATACGCTAGGGTCCATAGTGTAGAAATGTCCAAGGGAACCATGTAAGCTAATTAAGTATAGTAAATAGGATCCAAGAGTGGAAATTTCCAAAGAAACCTATTGATTACACTGAGTTGGTTAAATCAAATTCCATGAGTAGAGTTGTCCAAGGCATCCAAATATGATCATTAGATCCATATAGTAGAAATGTCCATGGCATCCTAATATGGTCATCGGATACAACGAGTGGAAATTTACAAAAAATCCTAATATGGTATTGGATCCAATTAGTAGACATCTCGATCACATCGTAATATGTTCATCAGATCCAGGAGTAGATATTCCCAAGGCATCCTATTATGTCAAGTACATAATATCCAAAGAGGAGAAATGACCATGGCATACTATTAGGTCAAGTACCTCAGATCTATGGAGTGAAAATCCTCAAGTCATTATAATAAGTAAGATACATGGAGTATAAATGTCCAAGGAATCATATAATGTCAATTACATCAGATCCAAGGTGTAAAAATGTAAAAATAATCTTAATAAGTAATATTCATGAAGTAGAAATTTCCATGTAATCCATGCGGGTCATTGGTGTCATACCATGATCCCTATAATCTCATCACAATCAATTCAATGTCTACTTCATCAACCATTTATTAAATTATTTCACTAATTACTTAATAATCATATATATTCAAGGGTATAAACCATTTAATACATTTCATTTATAGTGAAATGATGCTAAAAGGTTCTTATAACCTTTCACAATTCTCACAATTACCACATTCAGTTCTAAAATTTAGAAGGTGATTTCAATGAACCCTAAGGGATTCATAATCAAGATAAAAAGAAAAAACCCACCCCACTGGATGTTTGGGTTGAGGTAAACTACCTCAAACCATATATAAGGGTTTCATGACATGTCTTAATCATTAATATATCATTCAAATCAAGGTTCAATTAATTTAAGAACCCTCACCTGGAAAGACCAACATGAAACATAATAAAAACTAGTTATAAACAGTGACACGTTTATGAGAAAGATCTATAAAACATTCCTTAATCCCATAGAATAACACACATCCAGAATCATCCTCTAATTTAGACCATATTAGGATAAAATGGAATAAAGAATGAATGACCTAAAAAGGGTATAAAATCCTGCACCAAAATAGCTTTGACGAAAAAATTGAAAACAATGAAAGGATCTTAAAGAATGAAGAACTCACCAGTGTATATCTGACATGAAAAAAGGTAGTCTAATCATATGTTGGATGATGAAATGACGCCAAATCCAAGTTTTCTATTTAAGCACATATTCCTCTAGTGGACCTCTTATGGAAGAGAGAATTAAATTAGGGCTTTTATCCAAAATAAGATGCCCTTCCTCCTTTTTAGAAATATATCCTAGGTAGATTACATGTGGTGGAATATTTACACACTATTTAATATTTGGGTTTTCCCCCTCCAATGAAATACCATTTCACATTGTTAAAATTTTCTTCCAGACCGATACACCACATGTATTTAATACACTATGTGTATTCTAAATACTTGTTGGGTGATTGAAATACATGCCATGTACTTGGAATGTATCCAACCATTATCCCCCTTATTCCTTATTTCAAAAAAACATATCAATATTACTAAATCATGGATTCTAGTTCTAATTAAAAAGGATAGTTTCAGCAAGGGTTTAAGTAAAATTTAAAATGATCTGTAACTTATAGAAAACATGGGATCTTACACACCCCTACCCATCAAACCATTCACATGGGATTTAATTCCTATAAATTAATTTAAAAATACTAAACCCCATTTTATGATTCCTATTCCTCTTATTCGGCTATAATATATTTTTCTGGACCTTGGAGGTTCTCAATAGGTGAAATTGACTTCTCTTAACCATTTTCATGGTGGATTGATGTGGCATTGATCTTGTTCGCTCATATATAGGTAAATAAATATCCCCACAAGTGGTTTCATCAAATATATCTTTCTCGCCTCCTAGGATTTGTATATATTTCCTTGTAATTCAAGGATCTAAACTTTTTTTGGTTATATATTGTTTCTTGGTTTTCTTCTACTATCTTTTTCACCTTTATTCATTATTGGTGTTCCCATTATGGGTGTTGTGTGTTGTGATGCCTTAATATAAATGTATGTGGTTACAAAAGGATTTTACATTCAATTTAATCCAATTATTTCTTGATTTAAGTTTTTAAAAATTATTTAAAACTTGGATAGGAGGTGATATCATATTTGATTTGAAATGGGTATGAAATTCAAGAAAAACACCA
This sequence comes from Viscum album, assembly GCA_963277665.1. Classification (NCBI taxonomy): domain Eukaryota; kingdom Viridiplantae; phylum Streptophyta; class Magnoliopsida; order Santalales; family Viscaceae; genus Viscum; species Viscum album. The sequence goes on from OY728159.1 coordinate 106,424,600, forward strand.
ATTTCAATATAATTGAAATTGTTAAAAAAATTAAGAAAATTTAGTAAAATGGATTTATTTATAAATATTTGGATGAAATTACTTGATGTTGATATTGAGAAAATGGTTTAAATTGATTGGTTATTTGAAATATGTAGAAATTATGAAAACCTATTATTTGGTTTTGAAATGAGAAGGCATGTTGAAAACTAAAATTGGGAAATTATATTTTAAGACGATTTTAAATGACTTATTGCCAATTGGATGGATTTATTGATTGATTGAAGTACCTGTACACATGATTAGTTACTAGGTACCAAGGAAAATTTCACTAGGATCTTGATCCCCTAGCACTTTACTTACGATGAAAACATTATCCAAACTAATTTTATCTTGACTTCCCATAGTTGTTCCCCAAATAGTGTATATATTGATAGACATTATGGAACCCCTAATAGGGTCTTGATTTGAGTTTACACACACATATATATATATATATATATATATATATATCCAGTGTGATTACTAAAATATGTGAGGATACTATTTCAAAATAAACTGTTTTAATATATGTATATTTTTATTATTCTTAATATACTTGATTTGATTATACATTACATTGGTGTAGAAAACTATTTTATTCATTAAAACTAATTTATATAAAAAAGTTATATAATTTCTTCATTTAAAAATATGTAAAAGTGGTTTAGATATATCTTCGATCTATTTTAATAATGTAATGGTTTAGTTTAAAATATTAAAATGTGATGCCTTTCCTTTTTTTTATTTAAATTGATAGCTTAAATAGTCAATGGTTATGGTAATGATTATGCAATTCTTGGTGAGATCCTGCTATAATTTATAGCTCACACTGTTCCTTTGCCATTGAAAATTTTTGATTTTCTTATAGTAGGACCCTGAAAATGGAAATAAACTCTTAGTGGTGGTGGATATTCTTTATCATTTGGATCTCCAAGTGATAATAGTGACTGGTGGAGCTATTTTACAATTGTTAAATTGGATTTTTTATAACTTTTACATCTATATTGATGTTGTCCTCATGGTATGATTTTTCCTTTGGAATTGTTTTCTTTCTATTGGGAACATTTACCTATTTTATTATGGTGATTTCCCCTTTTGATTGTTGAGAATACTGACTTATAATTCTATCTTTTGATATTTTTTTTAAAAAATAAATTCCATGATCATATATAATTCCATGTGATAGTCACTAAACCATGGGGATGATGAACACACCTCAAGATTTGTACGAGCCAGCTTAGGTATCACGGTACCTGGATATCTGGGATGTTTCATGACAATTTGGTACCATTGGTACAAGTTAATAATCTCAGTTTGATGTCAATATGTGGTTAGGTATTTATTGATCCTACTTAGGAGGTAGTTATGAGAAAGTGACTAGCCAATGCTTATCATAATTATCCTTGAGTCACTATGGTTGTTTGGGAAAAAGATTCTTTGAGGAATGTTTTCATATGATTAAATTCTTTTTCCTACTTTTAATTTCAGTTTTTTGAAATCCAAATATTTAAATATTATCTTATGGGATTTATATTCCCATTAATCTTGTTTAAGTTATTAATGTGACCAATCATCTGATTTTTAAGTGTTGTTAACTGATGGTGGGTAGAATCATGCCTCTAATAGGATATTTGAATAGTCCCCACAAGGGAAATATTAGTGAAACATAGTGAGTGGATCCTCCAATTGACCAATATTTTGTCAATATAGTTTTTCATTTTTACCAAGATCTTGGATAGGCACCTACACATATGCCCATTCATGTACCAGTGGTGGAACTATAATGGGATGAATCTCAAAATCATGATCAAGGGTTTCTTACCTATAAAGAACCTATGTTACAAGTATATAATTATCCTCATTTTTATGAGGATTTTTTTAAAAGGATAGACCACGTTTTTTATTTCTTAGAGACATCTAATTTGATGAAGGTGAAATGGGAACCTTCATGCTGTAAGGGCCTAGAAGGAGATAGTGGGATTTAATGGTAGTAGAGAAGAAACATGAGGTTTTGGGGATGAAGTACCTTAGAGTTATTTTCATTGATCCATTCAATATAGAATCTATGGTAATTTCTAATGATATAGAGTTTTTCAACATCCAATAGGCTGATAGTTCCATGACATAGTATGCAAACTGTTTTATTGAGCTTATACAGTTCTCACCAAATATTCTAACAAATGGGAAGATGAAGGATCAATAATATATGATGGGTCTTTTAATTCTTATCAATTAATATTATTTATTAGATAATATCACTTTATATGATTACTTTATGGATTGGTCATTAATGGTAAAGCTTGATCTGGGTGGTAAGACAAGGTTGATGGGAGTACATTTTTTTCCAGTGGTAGTTCTGTGAGTTATTTTAAATAAAAGATAAAGTGTAATGATACTAATGGTGGTTTTAGATATAAGGTCTCTTATATACCTCCTAAAATTCCCAAAATAGTCACTTTGACTTTCTTTCATATGTTTAAATGTTCGGTATTTAGAATGGGTTTTCTCTAATTCACCAAAGATCTGAAGTTCATGTGGTCACTCAGGCCTCCTATAGATGTTTTTTCAAACAAAATTCTACTTAACACTTTGTAATGGGTTCATAAATTCCAAAAATTACTTTTGTATAATCATATACTTCACAAATAAAGCGTTTCTAGAAACATTCATCAAGAATAAAGCCTCTTCACACAGTGAAAGATTCTCTTGTGGAAACAGGTACGAGTCTAGTGACTATGAGAGGTACCATCACTATATATTCATCTTTAATGAATACTTTTTTTGATATGGGTGAATCTCACTCATTTATGTCAACACAAATTGTAAACTAGCTAAATCATTCTAATGGGATTTTATCTTATTTGATTCATATTACAACACTCTTTAGGGAAAAGACAAGGAAGGGTATTCATTATCTTTATTGTATATTCTCTTTATTTGAGATTGAGCTTTCCAAAAAAATTGTTTCTCAACATGAAACTTATTTATGCCATTCTTAGTATGGATTTTATTATTTCAAATAAATCTCAAATTTACTATTATATCGATCAGGTCTCATTTACTAAACCTGATGGGGTGTACAATGATTTTCATGGGGAATGGGACCGAAGGTTGAGTAGACCTATAACTTCATATCCATAGTTATGTAAATTATTATTAGTGTGATTTTGATCTACAATAGGATGTTTTAGTGATGATCTTCCAACAATTATATTTGATTTTACCAGTGCTTTTACTACTGATTTATCTAGATTTCTACCAGTTAGAGATATATAGTTCTCTATTGATTTAGTGCCTAGTACTCAACCATTTTCAATTCCATCTTACCTTATGGAAACAGTTGAAATGAAAGTGTAAAAGACTCATCTTGATGACCTCTTGGGGAAAATATTTATTCACTGTAGTTTGTCACCTTGGGAGGTGTTTGTTATCTTTTCTAACAAAGATAATGGAACTCTTCCCCTGTGTGTAGATTACAAGAAACTCAATAGTGTTATGGTAAAGAACAAGTATTTATTACTATGTATTGAGGATATGTTTGATCATTTGAAATGGGAGATGTGGATATAAAATATTGATTTCTGATCTAGTTATCACCAGTTCAGAATAAAACAATATTACATTTAGAAAACATCCTTACATATCAGGTATGACCATTTTGATTATCATTATATTCCATTTTATGAAACCAATTATACTAAAATATTTTTGGATTTTATTAATATAATATTCCATGTGTATCTTGATATGATCATGGTCTTCTTTGTGGATGAAATCATGGTTGACTCATAGTCAAAGAAGGATCATGTGCATCCTCTGAGATAATTTTTAGAAATTTTTAGAAATCATAGGATCTATTCAAAGCTATAATAATGTGATTTTTTTTATTTTTAATTGATTTTATTAATACACATGATCTCTAAAAAAAGTTATTTTAGTTTATACTCAGAAGTTGAAATCTATTATGATATTGGAGAAAAAATAAAATGACTCTGAGATTTAAGGAATTTGGTGTTTACTAGGGTGTTATCTCCCATTTTAAAGGATTTATAAAATTTGGATTATATATTGACCACTCACACTCAGAAGCGGGTGATGTTCTTTGGGATGATATATTTTGGAGTTCTTTTATTAAGTCTAAACATATTTTTAATTTTTCTTCAGTGTTGAATATTCAAGAGGCTGCATAGGACAATGTTTTCTTTTGTGATGTGTTCGGTTCTAGTTTGGGTTTTGTTCTTATACAGGGAGATCATGTGGTGGCCTATGGTTCACAAAAAATTTGGACAAATTAGGATAATTATGTACCCTATAATTATTAACTTGAAGTGATGATTCATGTTCTTAAGAGTTAGTGGGATTTCATTTCATAGAATGGTTTTCCATGAATTCTGACCATAAGTGCCTAAATAATACTTTAACTTAAAAATATTAAAACCATTGGAATATGATTTGTGTGGAGTACATATATTATTTTTATTTCAACATTTCTTACACTAAGGGGAAGTGGAATTTCATTTTTGATTCTTTTAGTAGGAAACTTCCCACCCAAATCATGAAATAATCATCATAAGAGTGGAACTTTTTGGTTATTTCTTAACAGTTTCATCTAGGAGTCCGGTACAGAGTTTATAATTTTTTTACAATTGTTCATTTGACCCCATATCTTCTCATGATGATTTTTTAGAAGCATTAACATTTTTTTAATACCATTTAATTTGGGTCTCTTTTAACGGTGGGTAGATCATTAGATGATTGGAGGTTATCTTATGAGTTCATCTTGTGCTTAATAAAATGATTCCATGTTTCTTTACCCATAAAAATTACATAATGGTTGATCTCCAGGATTTCTAATGGAAATTCTACCATAAAACCAAGAATATTTTTTATGATATTTGGTGATGGTTCTGGTGGCCATGTATGAGACAATCCATCATTGACTATGTTTCCCATTTTTATTCCTATCAGTGAGTCCAAGTATAGCACTGGAGACCTTTAGTATTGTTTTAGAAACTTCCAGTTCCAACATGGAAGTCATATGAGTTTTCAACAGACATTGAGGTCGGGTTACCACATACCCCTTGAGGAATGAATTTGATATTGGTATTGATATATGGTCTTCCAAAATCAGATCACTATAAACCCATTCCTGATACATCCAATGTGGAGTATATGTTATGAGAACACATTCTCAACTGTTGTATATCTTGGTACATTCAATTTTTACTATTCAATATTTATTATAATAAGAGTAACCCATTTTCAATTGGTATTCCTCATTTTTTTCATTTTATTTTCAGCCTTGTAAATAAAAATTTTGTTGGTAGGAGACCAGTGAAATATCATTCGTTGTATGGAGTTTTGTCTAAGAAATGATGAAAAATATTCAATTGATTGTTCAAAGAATATTTTGTGGCACCAGGCTAGTATAAATATTTCTTTTATCATCATAAAAAAATATTTGATTTTTTTAATGGTGGCCAGGAGTTTTTTTGTGTTTCACATCAGTTGGGTCACTAATGTCTTGGGAGGCATGGGAAGCTTGCACCTTACATTGTGTGTACTTTTGATATTTTTTTAGTAGGTGGGGAAAGTGGATTACAATTTACCACTTCAAGTAAAATTTACTAAAATACATAATTTTTTATGTATTTCAGCTTCAAAAGAATCATTTTGACCCTATCATGTTTTGAGCTACAGTGGTCTTGATGTTGAGCATTCCATTTCCATGACTAAGCATCTATACATGATTTTGTATTATAAGACAGTGTTTCTTCATCGAAGGAAGATACGTTTGGTTCATGTAATATATAACCATAGTTATGATTCTAATGATAATTGGGAGTATGTGTCACTGATTAAAGATAATTAACCTCGTCTATATGTTATGAAAACTTATTAGGAGGATTTTTGGGGAGTGAATGTTTTAATGAAGGGAAATTAGTAATGTTTCGTTAATTTTTTTTATATTTATTGATCCTTGTTTTTATCTTATTTAAGTTGGATATTGATTTAGAGGTTTTTTGGTATAAATCATAAATTATAGAAGACAAATAGGATATGAACAATTGGCACATAGTTGGGGAAACTGGTGAAATTTGGCCCAACAAACTACACTCCCTAATGCGAGTCATTTGAAGGGGTGCATGTTTTATATAAACCATGGATCCAATCCCTCTAAATCATGCACCCCATAGATAGTGGGGAATTAATGGTTGGTTCATGGTTATTTTACCAATGCAGGTAAACCATGCTTCCCAAATAGAAGAATACTAGGGGCACATGGTTATGGTGCATGATTACTCCTAATAGTGTAGATCTACTGAGAAAACTATATTCATGGGTTTTAATTCCTCTAAAAATTAGTTTAAAAATACTAAAAACCATGTTTAATTTATATGATACCCCTATTTGACAATAATTTGTTTTTTGGTCTCTTAGAGGCTCCCAATAGATTAAATTGACTCCTCTAACCCTTTTCCTGGTAGATCAAAGTGGAATTGATCTCATTTGATCTTCCTCGGGTGAGTAAATATCCTCTTGTGTTCTTATTTTTATCTCTTATCCTCTAATCATTAGAGTTTGATAGATCATCATGTAATTGAGAGATTTAAACTTTTTTTCAATATCTTCATTCTAGGTTGTGTTTCAAGATCCTATGTACATTTTTTCTTCATATGTGTTCCCCATTAAATGTTTTGTGAATTGTGATCCCATTATTTAAAAGTGGGTTGTTTTATAAGGCCTTTCAATTTAATTAAATCCTTATAATTATTGATTGATTTTGGAAGGGTTTTTAAATGTTTTAAAAACATGTATGTGAGATTATATACTAATTTATTCGAAATAGAAATGTGATTTGAGAAAATTACCAATTTCAATGTAATTTAAATTAATAAAACATTTAAGAAACATTATGTCTTAATTTAGAAATCATTTGATGAAGTGATTGGATATTGACCTTGAGTAAATGTACTCAAATTAAAGGTAATTTTAAATAGTATGAAATATATAAAACCTATGAATTTGTTTTGAAATGATAAGGCATGTTGAAAACTAATATTGGGAAATTATATTTTCTAATTATTTAAAATTATTGATAGACAATTTGACTAACTAGTGTATTGAATGGATCCCATATATGTATGAGTGGTTAGAAGGTAATTAGGATAGGAAAGTAGTATATTGATCTCTAATAACTGGATGTATGATGAAAACACTAACCAAACCACATTTGTCTTGACTCCCTATAGTGGCTCCCTGGATGTGGTGTAGATTGATTTCATATAGTGGACCTCTAAATGGGGTGTTGATTTGGGTGTGCACTCATATCAATAGGTTTGTTGATTAATGAGAAGATTTTGGATCCTATGAACAAAGAAACTAATTTACCAGATGGTTATTTTTCATGGTTCTTGTTTTACATTATTTGATTACACATGTCATTGGATTAACGAACTTTTTTATTCATTCCAACTGACATATATAAACTATTTTATATAAAAAGTTCATTTAATCCTAATTGAATTATTTTTATGTATCTTCCATCTATTTGATTGAAATTATTTTTTGGTTAAAAATGTTAAAATGTAATGACATGACTTGTTTTTTATTTAAATTAATATCCTGAATTTTAAATTGTTTTGGTTTTGATTATGGAACACTTGGTGATACCCTGTTGGGATTTATAGCTCACACTATACATTTTCCATTGGGTATTTGTATACTTTCATAATCATGGTCTGATCAAAGTAAGAGCATCACTTGGAGGTGGTGGATATTCATCATCCTTTAGAGCATGAAGTGATAATGGTGTTTGATAGAGCTATAGTATACTTGTTACATAGGAGATTTGGGACATTTTCCATCTAGTTTGATGTTGAAATCTTGGGATAATGTTTCATTTGGGATGTTATCATATTTTTGGGTAATGTTATAACTGATTATTTAAGATTCTTTCTCCATTAGGGTGTTTAGAATACCGACTTGTAATATTTTATGTTCCACTATTTCGTTGTAAATTCATTATTTCCTTCATCATGTATTATTCTAGGTGCTAGTCACCTACCCATGTGGATCAGGAATACTCTTTAATATATTTCAGAGTTAGCTCGGGTATCAAGGCTTCAGGGACTTCCAGCTCGTTTTTTATAGTCATTAAGAGTTATAACAGGTTATTTTTAATGTTAATGAATTTATATTCTTATTTTAATTTATTTTCAATTTTTATGAAATAATTATCTTAATTACTTCTCCAATGACACTATAATTCATGTTCAATCCATGAATAAAAATCAATTAAATGATTTTAAAAACACTAAATGTAATATTTTTCGTGTATTTTCTGGTGTTAAAATAATTTAATAGATAAATATAATGTGTTACTAATGTGTTACAATTTTATATTCAAATTTAATTACTATCTTGGTATTTTTTAAATTAAAATCATGTGAATTATACGAAAATCTAATTTCATGGTATTTTATGTTAAATAATAATTTGTTAAATCATATAAAAGCATAAAAATATTTTATTTAGAAAATTAAATTTAATATTTTGTATAATATCAATGGTGATTTACATTTATTTTCCAATTATACTTATATAGTAACTTTATTGACCCCTGAAGAGTAAAGAACATTGTTTTCTTGGTAATCCTTAAAAGGGTCAATGTGGGGTTAAATACCTTATCTAAAATTTATAGGTTTTGGTCTTCTCAAAATATCATCCCTAGTCTTATTAATGAGAGATCAAAGGGAGGTTCTTCAAATAAGAGGTAATCATCTCAACCGATCGATTTCATTTTACTTATTCTTCTACCGCCTTTAATTTTTTCAGAATCATTACAATATAAAAACATAAGTGTATAAAATATACTTAGAAGTTATTATAAAAATTTAATTCCTTATTCATCTCCTTTTTCTATCAAATGGTAAAAAAACATTATTCATTTGTACATGCTAACTAAGGTATCACGAACCAGTGTATTCTATTTCTCAGCCCCACCATTAATGGATAGTTTGGATGATGTATTTAATTAATATATATGATATTTATTAAATTACTATGATTATTGAAATTTAATATATCATCTATATTCATACCATTCCAATCATAAAAATACCAAATCATCATGTGTGGAAAAGTACGAACTACCATCTCCACATAGTAATGTAATTAGTATTTCAAAAACAAATCTCTCATGGATAGTCATGGGGATGGATTTAATGAATATATTTTATGATAAAAAGATTAAAATTATTTTTTTTAGAAAATATTTTATTTTATTTAATTATTTTTCATGAAAATAAAATTAAAAACATCTCACACATGTACGTGTAGACTACTTTCATACGAGCTTATGTATTTTTCCATAACCAATTTTCATGTATTTTAATCAAATTATAATTTATATTTAAAAATGATCATTATTTCATGGTAATTATTTTCTAGATTATTGAAAAATGAATTATATTACTATTATTGTAAGATCCTAGACTTCATGGAGGTTTTTCCTTTGTTTAATTTTGATTTAGATTATTTAATTTTGGTTAATGGCATGTTTTTCAAATGTTTGAGGAGGTTCATCTACGTCCCAGGGGTTCGGAACACAAAATAAAAAAAATGAATTTGGTCATCTGATGCATGTTTCATGTTTCGTGTAGGGTTATAGATAATTGTATTCCCAAACCCTTTTATCCAAGAGGGGTTCATAGTTTAGAAAAACCATGCAAGGGGGAGAGAAAAATTGTGTAGGCTTGGACAAAAGAATTTCGCACAATTGATGAATGGTTTTTCCAAACTCTATGGATATCCCCATGTAATATTTCAACCTCAATCCCTCTTATATAGTGAATGTAAAAAAATTTGCGCACAGTCTGGAAAACTGTGTTTCCAAACCGTGTGGCCCATTAAATTGTGAAAATTTATAAAATTCCCCCTTTGGGATTTTATGTTTTCTCACTCGATTTATCCTCTAGTTTCTCCTATATAAAACCAAGTGACAAAAGTTCTCCCCCAAATCCTCCCAAAATGTAAATATTCTTCTATTCTAGGTCGTTTGAAGTGTCGTTGGTTCTAGATCAAATCTATGGATAAGTCTTACAATCCACTGGCGTATCTTTTTTAGACTAGGGATGTAGTTTCATTCCAATTCATCCAAATCCATAAAACCAACTTTTTCTAGGGTATAATAGGATGGATCTTCTAATTTTGATTGAATATTAGTCTAAGTATAATTTTAATGGTGTGATCACTATTATATTTGAGGTAGGTGGTCTATAAGTTATATCTCGTAGTTTTATTGTTGATTTGTGGATGTACATTATGATATTTTTTCCCCTTAATGTGAAGTTGATTTATTTGATAATATTTAGTGAAATTACTAGATATATGGTTATTTTGAACCCTCATACTCCCTTTTTGATTCATTGAGATATATTAGACTAGTTTAAGTACACCATGGGGTGCACCAATATTCCAGAACAATGATAATTGTAAAGTTAAGAATATATTTTCCTTATGTTGAAATAGAGACCATGGAAAATGTGATGTAATATAATTTTATTTATAAATGGTACTAATATTGGGTTTTTCTAGTTGTTAGGAATGGCATAAGTATTTTTTTTGCATGATAAGAAAAAGGGTTCAATCGATTTATGAGAATCTGTCCAGTGGGTAATGAATTTGAAATGAAAAAACTTAAATGGTTTAAGGAAGATCATGTTATGAATGTGATAAATTGGGTAATTTATCTATATTGTGGAATGGGTTAAATTGGATAATGTATGTGCATTGTTAAATAGGCCTAATGGGTTAAGGTATAAAAAGGGTAATCAGTTTAATGGGCTATACTAAGTAAATGGAAAATGTGATAATGGGTTAATACAGAAGGATGATTTATGTGTTAAATGCATTGTGAATAGTGAATGTTAAGTGTATTATTTTTCTTGTATGGTTTGTTATATGGTATATGTGTTAAATGGATAAAAAATAATGTGATCATGGCTTGGTTCTTGTGGGGTTTGGGACTTGAGGATCTATTCCAATAGGTTGGGTTAGACTGAGGCACTAAACACAAACATATAATGCATAGGTTATGTAAGGGGACTAAGGCTCTATACACCTAATAAATTTATTTGATGATACTAAATTAAATGAAGCTCCAAGGTATGTGAAATTTAATTATTTTTGAAAAAAATATTATATTTAGGAAGGAAACATGACTTATTCACTTATACATGATAACTGGCTCTCTTACTCTATTGCATAATTGATGTAAATGCTTAACCCATAGAACATCTGATGGAAGTGAATTTAGTAATTAAAATGGTATAAGTGATGTAAATCAAAATAATAGAGGAAATAATTAAAGTTGATATTATTAACTAATGGAACATGATCAATCTTTTGTTATACCATATCATTTATTTTATACTTGCATAAACTATCTATTTATACTAGATATTTTTTAGACACAATTGGTGGAGTCCTACAAATTTTTACTCACTCCCATCTTAGGATGTTGTTTGGTACCTAAAGAGACTTCATTATTATAGGTCCGGACAAGGGAAAGGGCCTTGTTCAAGGGAATTGAGGGGGGCTTGGGATGTGCATGGATGAGGATTCAGACATTGAATTATGACCAGTTTTATGTATTTATCTTGTTGCCATTATTTTGGGTATTATTCGCTTTGGAACTGTTATCATGGCATAACATATTTATTATTCAGTTTTGGTTTGTACCCTACTTGGGAAATGGTTGGTAATGAAATTTTATGGTTTATTGCTTGTCAATTCCTTTTTTTTATTAGGATATCTATTGTTTATTACTCTATTAAAGAGGGTATAGTCTCTTTATATGATTATTATACCCATGATATTAGTCAGCAACCTTTGGCGTAAGAGGATTCATGTAGGAGGTCATGTGGTGACCTGACTTGGGTTACTGGTTTAGAAACTCTCATATTGGTAATGTAAAAAAGTGTTATCAGAGGAGTACTTTTTGTGGTCTTATTATTCAGGGTGGTAGATGGGATATTAGGTTTTGTAGAGACTTGGAAATAAACTCGTTCATGGGAGTATCTAACCCATTTATGAGGGAAAACTCATGTAACTCGAGTGAGAATTGTTGTTCTTGATATGTATTGATATAGTTGATTGATAGTTCACCATTGGGTGATACACTTGTTATGTAATCCTACAAATTTTTGATAATTTTTTCATAGTCAGAATAGAATGATATTGTTCATTTATTCATCACTATAGAAACCTAGGGACAGGGGTGGCATGCATTATGATAGGCACACATGGGACATGTGGGTGGGATATGAAGGGTAGGATGTATTTTACCTTCATTAGAATTTGAAGAAAATGGTGTATAATAAAGATGATGTAAATAGGGAAATTGAAAGAATGTAAATGAATGGTTAAAGAATAGAGTGAATAAATAATCATTATAAAAGATTCAGTTTTTTTATTCTGATACATTTTTAATATGGAATACTGACTAAAAGAGAAAAAACTATGTTATCATAGTAAATCTTTAAGGAATTTTTCCTAATAAAGTTTGTGAATGAGTTAAAATATTGGTCCTAAATAGTTGTAAAAAGGAGATGTTCCTAATAGGAAAGGTTTATGTTGTATGTTTGGAAATAGTTTTAATGAATGTTTTTAAATGAAAGACATGTCACTATGTAAGTTGTTTCACCCAATTTTTCCATGATCATTGGTTGGAATGGTTGAGGGTAGTATTATAGATTTGATAATGTTCATTGGGATAGTGTATATAGAGTGGGTTGATTATGGAAGGTAGGTTATTTTCCATTATGTTCTACACCGATTGGAATTTCCTTGAAATGTTTGTTGAAAAAAATGTTTTGAAATATGAATTTTATTATGATGGTATTTTTGAAATTTCAGGAAAATAAATCATTCTAAAGTTTGAACATTTGGGGTTTTAAAATGATAAAGATAATTATAGAAGAATTTTTTATGATGGAATCTTCAGTGAAGAACGAAATTGAGTATTCGTGGTGTTTCTTATCTGGACCTTTATATGGATGGTTTGGGATGGAATTGTTCCCTTGGATGAGTCCATGATTATATGTTAGAATACCATGATGATTTTCAATGTGTTGATAAAGGGGTTATCCTTGTTGTTCTTTTGGTAGGGGTTTCACCCTGATATTTTGAGATGTTTCTTGATAATGAAAAAGTGGTAACCCTTATGGGTTTAGTGTGTGTGAGTATTCTTGGTGTGAAACCTAGAGATAATGTTACTAAGGTGCATTGGACACAGTGATCCGGAATGGGATAATTAGAACCACCTGTGAGTGGTGACTTGTTATAAGTTTGACAAATCTGGCTTTGATAAAGAAGAGATAGTGACTTGTTACCCTTACCCTATTTGGGAGGTTGTTATTGTTTGATCCTCAAGAGTGACCTGTGAGAGTGGTCAGTAGTATTTTCAGTTATCTTGGGTGTGTGAGGCACATATGGATGTTTTATAGTTGTATAGGTTAATATTGGCCTAAAAATATAAGTGGTATGGTCATTGGTTTTTGTATACATGACTCAAGATGTGATGATGAGTGGTAGTCTTTAGAAAAATCTATAGTGAACTCTTGGGAGGTTATCCTAGTATGGAAAGTGCCTTTAAAAATGAAGAATATGGATACACCTATGGTGTAATAAATTCATAATGAGTACCATAAATTTATGTTAAATGGTTTGGTAATGTCTCGATTATATGAGAAGGGAACCTGAGTGATTGTGGTTAGTTCTATGGTTAGTTTCAAAGGGTTTTATTCTCCATACGTCTGACCTTTCTATTTGGAAGATGATTAATAGAAGCCTCAATGTTGATCTTGGGAGGATGATTGTAACATCCCAAGAAATTAATGAATAATAGATATTTTTATCTATGTCTATTAATTATTAAGATAGTGTTTTAGAGGCTTAAAATGAAAATAAATCCAATCTTAAGCATGGAATACACTAATATTCTTAGATGATTGTTTTACTGTCTTATGATGGAAAACCCTTTTTAAATCTATCTTTTGACAATTTTATAAACTATTTTTGTCAAAATAAACTTATTCTTTATGATTGGGACATAAAAATTTACTTTGTGTGATTTTTTGATATTTTTCTGACAATGTTCATTTTTTAATGAATAGTGAAAAATACTGCATTTTACATCAAAACTTCTTTTTAATATAATTTATTTATATGATTAGATTATCTTTTGAATTGGTCTTAATGTGTAATATGAATATATTTTTACCATTTAATCCAATGGTGGTCATTGGAATCAATTTCACTTTGAAATTGGACTCAACCTAGTGTCAATCTTTTGATACTTTTTGTTTCATAAAAACACGCTATTTGCTCTGACAGCGGGGATTAATTATTGAATTAATTAATGTGACTTATATGTTTTGAATTTTGTAAAATAGATTTCATTTTTTAATTCAGAATATCAAATATAGCTTAGGGTGAATTTTTGGTAATTTTCTGAAAAACTTCAATTTTTGATGAATAGTGAAACCACTAAGTGGTACTTATAAAAACTGATTTTCCGTTTAAATGAAATTTTGCCATCATTGTGTTTTTAATTTCAAAAATCAGACATAGATGGTTTTCATTAAGAAGTAAAATGTGGTTCAATGAGATTAAAATAATTTTTTGGTGAATTGTAACTTATTAAGTTCTTAATCGCGATTAGTGGTAATTAGGGTAGTTTAAGGTATAAATAATGCTTTAATAATATGAAACGAACTTGAAACATGTCCTAACCTTATTGGTTGTGTCATGGCCGACCAAGACAAGCCATGGGTCAACTTGGGGACCCCATGGAGACACTTTCGTTGGGAAATGACATAAATAACTTTTTATTAAATGTTAAAGTAAAAATGACACAAACATAATATGTCTTACGAAAAGAATTTTTACATGGGGTTATAAAGATCATATTTTTTATTATAAATAGTCATTGGAAAGCTAAAAATATTTCCTACATCATAGTAGTTGTTTTATAATTTTTAGACATTAAATAAATTAAATTATTTATGACATAATAATGATGCAGCAATGATATCATTATTTGACGATTTAAATAAAATGGAAAGATAATGTAAAATCTATAAACTACACATGTCCAAAACCAATTGGATGAGTGGATTTAGAACCCTTATCACCTTATCCACGAATTATATCAATGTGGGACCTTTTCAAACCGAAACACATTTTCAAATAAAGTAATATATCTTTACTTTCCAAAAGTGCCCCTCCTCTCCTCTTATAAAAGGCCCCCACCTCTACCTCATTTCACACACTCCTCAAGCCTTTTGATCGGACAACCCCTTCCCATTTACTCTCTCCACATCCCTCTACTCATCCTAGAGGATTCCCTTTGGGCAGAATTCTTTCAAAGGAATCCTTTAGGCTCAAATCAAAAGGAGTTACACTTTTAAAGGTAATTCATTCTCTCATGTTCATTTGTTTTATTTTATTTCTCCAACCCCCTAAACTCTTTTTATTTACTTATTTTGTAACAACACCAGTATCTTCAATATACTAGGATGTTTTTATAAGATTTATTTGAGCTAAACTCTCACACAACTACATCAAATGGTTAAAGAACATACGGTTTCTGTGGATGGAGAAATTCTGCCTCCCGAAACGATGATTGTTCAATACTCATTTAACACCTTAAAAGGTGGCCATTATGATGTCACTATTTTTATATATGATATATAATATGTTTATGTTTTCCTTAAGCTTCTGTTTTTTTCATTTTTTGCATACCTTTATGGTTCCCATTATGGGTAAACACGATATCTTCATTTTAGGAAGTGCGGACTACCGCCCCCTGAAAGTGATTTGATTCTTTAATACCATATGTGGGATCTGTAAAGGATAAAGTTAATGATATTATATATGTTATTATACTGTAATTATAATATACTTATATATCATTATGATTCCATTCCAGAAAATACGAAATAGAAATGGAAGTAGCGTTCATGCGTACGTACGTCTTACCGTCTCCATGAACGGTGCATTTCATTTCTTACCTATAAATGTGATGTAATATTATAAATACATGTATATGATGAATATATATGATATATATGTTATCCAAATCATTAATATCATTCTAGATATGATGAACCTTTGACCAAATTAACAACATGTAAGTGTAAGAAGTCTATTTTTGACTTAAAACCCAAATACCGACAAAATGAACATTATTAACTTAAATGATTACATGATGTTCAAAACATGGTATAAAAGGAATAATGAACTTGAAAAAGATTCATAAGAAAGCAGAGATTAACTGAATTTTATTATTCAGGAGATTAAAGAACGGTCGGGTCAAGTCGGATATGAGGTATGGGACTTCGTCTCAATCTCCTTTCGTTGAGGCATATTTTATTTTATACACATCTTTCTTTTATACGGTGTATAAAACCCTTTGACTTTTACGTTTATTCAAAAGAAATATTTTTTATACGAAGCGTTTACTAAACGACAAAATGGAATGTTTTTGTCATACATATGCGGTGACAATGACTTCTCTGCTATCGTGACCGTAATTTGAGTTCCGGCTTCCTCTACAAGCCATACCTTCTTTTTAAAAGAAAAATAAATACCATGTTTTACTTTTCTTTTATTTTGGTAATGAAAATGGTTTTCATAATGTTTTTATATCAATGTGTTGTATTGATATCTCATGATTTAAATGTGGAAATTTTATGTTTCCTTTATGCATGTTTTATGTGATATGATTATGTTATGGTTCTTGGGAATTATTATGAAGACGGGTGGTTCCGTGATAAAATAAGGGTGGGTGAGCCCATTATAGCTCTCCAATGCATTGGGTAATGCGAAGGAGTGAAATGTTAAGGTTTCTCTGAAGAAATTTTAGGGAATATACTCTGATGGGTATTCCAAACGTAACCAAGAGGGTTACTCCCTACGTAAGAATGTTATGAATGCCTCAAGTTACCTTTATGTATTATGATTTCTATGATTTATTCATGATTTTATGAGGTATGTTAATGTGCCTATGTTTTATGGGTAAAGTATGATTTCATTCTTATGTATATATGAACTCATGTTTCCTTTCCATGTTTTTATAACCCATACTGAGCTTTTTATGCTCATCCCAAGTTATTTTTGAAATTTTTTTCACAGGTCAAGGGACAGGTACATGATATGATGATAGTGTCAAGGAAGTGTCAAGAAATAATTCATGTTTTATTTCAAATGTGTTTTCCATTGATGGGAATTAAGAATACTATCTTTATGTAACCACTTTGTTTATATGTGGAAAGTAATGCAAGTTTTATGATCTAATTCTCTAAAACTCTAAACCCGAAAAGATCCTCAATGTGTAATCTTGTAATAACTCAAGATTAAGTAAGGTTTAAGGCTGGGGCCTTATAGTTGGTATCAGAGGTCGGTTTAGATAGCTTTAGGAGTTAGAATTCTATTAAATGATTATCCAAAAATATTTTTTTTTTGAAATGATATAGCATTTGAAGATTACCATGTTGCTTCATCTAAGACACGTTTGTTTAGAATGGTTTTCCGTAGAGGAAACAGAACCGATTTTCTGGGAAGGCATACTGAGGCAAATGACTTTCCAAATCACCATACTAAGATGGTCAGAATCAGAATTGAGAATTTTACTTCAGTGATGGCTCAGTTGAATCAGGTGATAAATTTGTGGTTGTTTTCATCGATGATATTTTGGTGTTTTCTAAAAGTAAAGAGGACCATGAAAGACATTTAAGGGTTATCTTGCAAACCTTAAAATAAAAGAAACTGTATGGGAAATTCAGCAAGTTTGAGTTTTGGTTGCGACAAATTTCTTTCCTTGGTCACATTGTTTCTAAAGATGGAATAACTGTTGATCCTGCAAAAACAAAAGTTGTGGAAGAATGGCCAAGACCCACAAGTGTAACCGAGATTCGTAGCTTCCTTGGTTTGGTGGGATATTACCGAAGGTTTGTTAGAAATTTTTCACGGTTATCTAGTCCAATGAGTAAGCTAACTCGGAAGGGTGTTAAGTTTATCTGGACAAAAGAATGTGATGATTGTTTTCAGGAATTGAAAAGAAGATTGGTGAATGCTCCAGTTTTGGCACTACCTTCCAGGATTGGAGAGTTTGTTATATACAGTGATGCTTCATTGAAAGGACTTGGTTGTGTCCTAATGCAGAATGATCAGGTAATTGCTTATGATTCACGACAGTTGAAAACTCATGAGGTAAATTACCCTACACATGATTTGGAATTAGCTACTGTTGTTTTTTCTTTAAAAATTTGTAGGCATCATTTGTATGGAGTAAAGTGTGAAATATATACCGATCACAAAAGTTTAAAGTATATATTCACTCAGAAAGAGTTAAACATGAGACAAAGGAGATGGCTAAAATTAATCAAGGATTATGATTGTACAATTCATTACCATCCGGGAAAAGAAAATAAAGTGGATGATTCTTTGAGTCGAAAAAGTAATGCTTCATTAACAATGTTGTGTTTGGAACGTGATCCTTTGGTTAAGGATTTGATAAACTTTGGCATAGAAGTTGTTGGTGCAGAAAGTCCTTCTGTTTTGTTTCAGGTATCAGTGAGATCATCTCTATCAAATAGAATCAAGCAAGCACAGAAGCAAGACAGTGATTTGCAGAAAAAGGTAGAGCTGGTTCAGAAAGGTAAGTTGCCTGAATTCAACATTGATAATGATTGTGTTTTGAGATTTGGGAAGAGATTTTGTGTGACTTGTGATTCACAGTTGAAGAGAGAGTTGTTATGTGAAGCTCATAGTTCTCTATTTTCAGTTCATCCTGGTAGTACTAATATGTATAGAGATCTGTGGGAGTATTACTGGTGGGATGGAATGAAAAGAAATATTGCTGATTTTACTTTGAAGTGTTTGACATGTCAACAGGTTAAAGCAGAGTGGCAGTTACCGAAAGGGATGCTTCAGGCTGTACCAGTGCCAGAGTGGAAATGGGAGAATATATCCATGGACTTTGTTGTGGGATTACCGAAGACATCTCAAGGTAATAATGCAATCTGGGTTATTGTTGATCGCTTGACCAAATCTGCTCATTTCCTTGCTATACGAGATACTTTATATCTTGATCAACTTTCCCGTTTGTATCTTAAAGAGATAGTCAGGTTACATGGAGTTCCTATCTCAATTTTATCGGATCCTGATCCCAGGTTTACTTCTAACTTTTGGAAAGGCCTTCAGAAGTCGTTGGGTACTGAATTAAATTTTTGTACAGCTTTTCATCCTCAATCAGATGGGTAGTCAGAACGAACAATTCAGACTTTGGAGGATATGCTACGTTCTTTCTCTATGTATTATCCGGGAAGTTGGGACCAACATCTTTCTTTGGTTGATTTTTCATATAATAACACTTTTCATTCGAGTATACAGATGGCACCATTTCAGGAATTATATGGGAAGCGGTGTCGAACTCCAGATTTCTGTGATGAAGTGGGTGAAAGGAAGTTGATGGGACCAGAATTGGTATAAGAGATGGCCGAAAAGGTTCAGCTGATTCAGAAACACATGAGAACAGCTCAGAGCAGGCAGAAGAGTTATGCGGATAACCGGAGGAAGGATCTATCTTTCAAGGTAGGTGATCATGTCTTTCTCAAGGTTTCTCCTTGGAAAAGTTTGATGAGATTTGGTAAGAAAGGAAAGTTGAGTCCAAGGTTCGTTGGACCATACGAAATTCTGGAGAGAGTTGGATCAGTTGCATACCGAGTGGCTTTACCTCCGAGTTTATCTCAGGTACACAATGTTTTTCACGTTTCGATGTTGAGAAAGTATATGCCAGATCCATCTCATGTTTTGAGTCCAGAGGTAGTTCAGCTGGAAGAGAACCTATCTTATGAGGAACAACCGGTCCAGATTCTTGACCACAGGGAGCAAGTGTTACGGAATAAGGTGATTCACCAGGTAAAGGTTTTGTGGAAAAACCACATGATTGAAGAGGCAACATGGGAATCTGAAAATGCAATGAGGGATAAGTACCCCCATTTATTTGATAAGTAAATAAATTGCGGGGACGTAATTTTCTAAAGGGGGAAGGATGTAACATCCCAAGTAAGTAATGAATAATAGATATTTTTATCTATGTCTATTAATGATTAAGATAGTGTTTTAGAGGCTTAAAATGAAAATAAATCCAATCTTAAGCATGGAATACACTAATATTCTTAAAAGATTGTTTTTCTGCCTTATGATGGAAAACCCTTTTTAAATCTATATTTTGACAATTTTATAAACTCTTTTTTTCAAAATAAACTTATTCTTTATGATTGGGACATCAAAATTTATTTTGTGTGAATTTTTGATATTTTTCTGACGATTTTCATTTTTTAATGAATAGTGAAAAATACTGCATTTTACATCAAAACTGCTTTTTAATATAATTTATTTATATGATTAGATTATCTTTTTAATTGGTCTTAATGTGTAATATGAATATATTTTTACCATTTAATCCAATGGTGGTCATTGGAATCAATTTCACGTTGAAATTGGACTCAAACTAGTGTCAATCTTTTGATACTTTTTGTTTCATAAAAACACGCTTTTTTCTCTGACAGCGGGAATTAATTATTAAATTAATTAATGTGACTTATATGTTTTGAATTTTGTCAAATAGACTTCATTTTTGAATTCATAATATAAAATATATCTTAGGGTGAATTTTTGGTAATTTTCTGAAAAACTTCAATTTTTGATGAATAGTGAAACCACTAGGTGGTACTTATAAAAACTGATTTTCCGTTTAAATGAAATTTTTCCATCATTGTGTTTTGAATTTAAAAAATCCGACATACATGGTTTTCATTAAGAAGTAAAATTTGGTTCAATGAGATTAAAATAATTTTTTGGTGAATAGTAACTTATTAAGTTCTTAATCGCGATTAGTGGTAATTAGGGTAGTTTAAGGTATAAATAATGCTTTAATAGTATGAAACGAACTTGACACATGTCCTAACCTTATTTCTTGTGTCATGGCCGACCAAGACAAGCCATGGGTCAACTTGGGGACCCCATGGAGACACTTTGGTTGGGAAATGACATAAATAACTTTTTATTAAATGTTAAAGTAAAAATGACACAAACATAATATGTCTTACGAAAAGAATTTTTACATGGGGTTATAAAGATCATATTTTTGATTATAAATAGTCATTATAAATCTAAAAAGATTTCCTACATAATAGTATTTTTTTTATAATTTTTAGATATTAAATAAATTAAATGATTTATGACATAAAAATGATGCAGCGATGACATCATTATTTGACGATTTAAATAAAATGGAAATATAATGTAAAATATATGAACTACACATGTCCAAAACCAATTGGATGAGTGGATTTAGAACCCTTATCACCTTATCCACGAATTAATTCAATGTGGGACCTTTTAAAACCGAAACACATTTTCAAATAAAGTAATATTTCTTTACTTTCCAAAAGTGCCCCTCCTCTCCTCTTATAAAAGGCCCCCACCTATACCTCATTTAACACACTCCTCAAGCCTTTGGCTTGGCCAACCCCTGCCCATTTACTCTCTCCAAATCCCTCTCCTCATCCTAGAGGATTCCCTTTGGGCATAATACTTTCAAAGGAAGCCTTTAGGCTCAAATCAAAAGGAGTTACACTTTTAAAGGTAATTCATTCTCTCATGTTCATTTGTTTTATTTTGTTTCTCCAACCCCCTAAATTCTTTTTATTTACTTATTTTGTAACAACACCAGTATCTTCAATATACTAGGATGTTTTTATAAGAAATATTTGAGCTACACTCTCACACAACTACATCAAATGGTTAAATAACATACGGTTTCCGTGGATGGCGAAATTCTGCCTCCCGAAACGATGATTGTTCAATACTCATTTAACACCTTCAACGGTGGCCATTATGATGTCACTAATTTTATATATGATATATAATATTTTTATGTTTTCCTTAAGCTTCTGTTTTTTTTCATTTTGGGCATACCTTTATGGTTCCCATTATGGGTAAACACGATATCTTCATTTTAGGAAGTGCGGACTACCGCCCCCTGAAAGTGATTTGATTCGTCAATAACATATGTGGGATGTGTAAAGGATAAAGTTAATGATATTATATATGTTATTATACTGGAATTATAATATACTTATATATCATTATGATTCCATTCCAGAAAATACGAAATAGAAATGGAAGTAGCGTTCATGCGTACGTACGGCTTACCGTCTCCATGAACGGTGCATTTCATTTCTTACCTCTAAATGTGATGTCATATTATAAATACATGTATATGATGAATATATATGATATATATTTTATCCAAATCATTAATATCATTCTGGTTATAATGAACCATTGACCAAATTAACAACATGTAAGTGTAAGAAGTCTATTTTTGACTTAAGAACCAAATACCGACAAAAAGAACATTATTAACTTAAATGATTACATGATGTTCACAACATGGTATAAAAGGAATAATGAACTTGAAAAAGATTCATAAGCATTTAGAGATTAACTCAAGTTTATTATTCAGGAGATTAAAGAACGGTCGGGTCAAGTCGGATACGAGGTATGGGACTTCATCTCAATCTCCTTTCGTTGAGGCATATTTTATTTTATACACAACTTTCTTTTATACGGTGTATAAACCCCTTTGAATTTTACATTTATTCAAAAGGAATCTTTTTTATACGAAGCATTTACTAAACGACAAAAGGGAATGTTTTTGTCGTACGTATGCGGCGACAACGACTTCTCCGCCGTCGTGACCGTTATTTGAGTTCCGGCTTCCTCTACAAGCCATACCTTCTTTTTAAAAGAAAAATAAATACCATGTTTTACTTTTCTTTTATTTTGGTATTGAAAATGGTTTTCATAATGTTTTTATATCAATGTGTTGTATTGATATCTCGTGATTTAAATGTGGAAATTTTATGTTTCCTTTATGCATGTTTTATGTGATATGATTATGTTATGGTTCTTGGGAATTATTATGAAGACGGGTGGTTCCGTGATAAACTAAGGGCGGGTGAGCCCGTTATAGCTCTCCAATGCATTGGGTAATGCGAAGGAGTGAAATGTTAAGGTTTCTCCGAAGAGATTTTAGGGAATATACTCTGATGGGTATTCCAAACGTAACCAAGAGGGTAACTCCCTACGTAAGAATGTTATGAATGCCTCAAGTTACCTTTATGTATTATGATTTCTATAATTTATTCATGATTTTATGAGGTATGTTCAAGTGCCTATGTTTTTTGGGTAAAGTATGATTTCATTCTTATGTATATATGAACTCATGTTTCCTTTCCATGTTTTTATAACCCATACTGAGCTTTTTATGCTCATCCCAAGTTTTTTTTTGAAATGTTTTTCACAGGTCAAGGGAAAGGTACATGATATGATGATAGTGTCAAGGAAGTGTCAAGAAATAATCCATGTTTTATTTCAAATGTGTTTTCCATTGATGGGAATGAAGAATACTATCTTTATGTAACCACTTTGTTTATATGTGGAAAGTAATGCAAGTTTTATGATCTAATTCTCTAAAACTCTAAACCCGAAAAGATCCTCAATGTGTAATCTTGTAATAACTCAAGATTAAGTAAGGTTTAAGGCTGGGGCCTTATAGTTGGTATCAGAGGTCGGTTTAGATAACTTTAGGAGTTAGAATTCTATTAAATGATTATCCAAAAATATTTTTTTTTTGAAATGATATAGCATTTGAAGATTACCATGTTGCTTCATCTAAGACACGTTTGTTCAGAATGGTTTTCCGTAGAGGAAACAGAACCGATTTTCTGGGAAGGCATACTGAGGCAAATGACTTTCCAAATCACCATACTAAGATGGTCAGAATCAGAATTGAGAAGTTCACTTCAGTGATGGCTCAGTTGAATCAGGTGATAAATTTGTGGTTGTTTTCATCGATGATATTTTGGTGTTTTCTAAAAGTAAAGAGGAGCATGAAATACATTTAAGGGTTATCTTGCAAACCTTAAAATAAAAGAAACTGTATGGGAAATTCAGCAAGTGTGAGTTTTGGTTGCGACAAATTTCTTTCCTTGGTCACATTATTTCTAAAGATGGAATAACTGTTGATCCTGCAAAAACAAAAGTTGTGGAAGAATGGCCAAGACCCACAAGTG
Organism: Viscum album; assembly: GCA_963277665.1. Lineage (NCBI taxonomy): Eukaryota > Viridiplantae > Streptophyta > Magnoliopsida > Santalales > Viscaceae > Viscum > Viscum album. The sequence continues at coordinate 106,448,836 of OY728159.1, forward strand.
TAACCGAGATTCGTAGCTTCCTTGGTTTGGCGGGCTATTACCGAAGGTTTGTTAGAAATTTTTAACGGTTATCTAGTCCAATGACTAAGCTAACTCGGAAGAGTGTTAAGTTTATCTAGACAAAAGAATGTGATGATTGTTTTCAGGAATTGAAAAGAAGATTGGTGAATGCTCCAGTTTTGGCACTACCTTCCAGGAATGGTGAGTTTGTTATATACAGTGATGCTTCATTGAAATGACTTGGTTGCGTCCTAATGCAGAATGATCAGGTAATTGCTTATGATTCACGACAGTTGAAAACTCATGAGGTAAATTACCCTACACATGATTTGGAATTAGCTGCAGTTGTTTTTTCTTTAAAAATTTGGAGGCATCATTTGTATGAAGTAAAGTTTGAAATATATACCGATCACAAAAGTTTAAAGTATATATTCACTCAGAAAGATTTAAACATGAGACAAAGTAAATGGCTAGAATTAATCAAGGATTATGATTGTACAATTCATTACCATCCGGGAAAAGAAAATAAAGTGGATGATTCTTTGAGTCGAAAAAGTAATGCTTCATTAACAATGTTGCGTTTGGAACGTGATCCTTTGGTTAAGGATTTGATAAACTTTGGCATAGAAGTTGATGGTGCAGGAATTCCTTCTGTTTTGTTTCAGGTATCAGTGAGATCATCTCTATCAAATAGAATCAAGCAAGCACAGAAGCAAGACAGTGAGTTGTAGAAAAAGGTAGAGCTGGTTCAGAAAGGTAAGTTTCCTGAATTCAACATTGATAATGATTGTGTTTTGAGATTTGGGAAGAGATTGTGTGTGCCTGGTGATTCACAGTTGAAGAGATAGTTGTTATGTGAAGCTCATAGTTCTCTGTTTTCAGTTCATCCTGGAAGTACTAAGATGTATAGAGATCTGCGGGAGTATTACTGGTGGGATGGAATGAAAAGAGATATTGTTGATTTTACTGTGAAGTGTTTGACATGTCAACAGGTTAAAGCAGAGTGGTAGTTACCGAAAGGGATGCTTCAGGCTGTACCAGTGCCAGAGTGGAAATGGGAGAATATATCCATGGACTTTGTTGTGGGATTATCGAAGACATCTCAACGTAATAATGCAATCTGGGTTATTGTTGATCGCTTGACCAAATCTGCTCATTTCCTTGCTATACGAGATACTTTCTCTCTTGATCAACTTTCCCATTTGTATCTTAAAGAGATAGTCAGGTTACATGGAGTTCCTCTCTCCATTTTATCGGATCGTGATCCCAGGTTTACTTCTAACTTTTGGAAAGGCCTTCAGAAGTCGTTGGGTACTGAATTAAATTTTTGTACAGCTTTTCATCCCCAATCAGATGGGCAGTCAGAACGAACAATTCAGACTTTGGAGGATATGCTACATTCTTGCTCTATGGATTATCAGGGAAGTTGGGACCAACATCTTTCTTTGGTTGAATTTTCATATAATAACACTTTTCATTCGAGTATACAGATGGAACCATTTCAGGAATTATATGGGAAGCGGTGTCGAACTCTAGATTTCTGGGATGAAGTGGGTGAAAGGAAGTTGATGGGACCAGAATTGGTATAAGAGATGGCCGAAAAAGTTCAGCTGATTCATAAACACATGAGAACAGCTCAGAGAAGGCAGAAGAGTTATGCAGATAACCGGAGGAAGGATCTATCTTTCGAGGTAGGTGATCATGTCTTTCTCAAGGTTTCTCCTTGGAAAAGTTTGATGAGATTTGGTAAGAAAGGAAAGTTGAGTCCAAGGTTCGTTGGACCATACGAAATTCTGGAGAGAGTTGGATCAGTTGCATACCGAGTGGCTTTACCTCCGAGTTTATCTCAGGTACACAATGTTTTTCACGTTTCGATGTTGAGAAAGTATATGCCAGATCCATCTCATGTTTTGAGTCCAGAGGTAGTTCATCTGGAAGAGAACCTATCTTATGAGGAACAACCGGTCCAGATTCTTGACCACAGGGAGCAAGTGTTACGGAATAAGGTGATTCACCAGGTAAAGGTTTTGTGGAAAAACCACATGATTGAAGAGGCAACATGGGAATCTGAAAATGCAATGAGGGATAAGTACCCCCATTTATTTGATAAGTAAATAAATTGCGGGGATGCAATTTTATAAAGGGGGGAAGGATGTAACATCCCAAGTAAGTAATGAATAATAGATATTTTTATCTATGTCTATTAATTATTAAGATAGTGTTTTAGAGGCTTAAAATGAAAATAAATCCAATCTTAAGCATGGAATACACTAATATTCTTAAAAGATTGTTTTACTGCCTTATGATGGAAAACCCTTTTTAAATCTATCTTTTGACAATTTTATAAACTATTTTTGTCAAAATAAACTTATTCATTATGATTGGGACATCAAAATTTATTTTGTGTTAATTTTTGATATTTTTCTGACAATGTTCATTTTTTAATGAATAGTGAAAAATACTGCATTTTACATCAAAACTGTTTTTTAATCTAACTTATTTATATGATTAGATTATCTTTTGAATTTGTCTTAATGTGTAATATGAATATATTTTTACCATTTAATCCAATGGTGTTCATTGGAATCAATTTCACGTTGAAATTGGACTCAAACTAGTGCCAATCTTTTGATACTTTTTGTTTCATAAAAACACGCTATTTGCTCTGACAGCGGGAATTAATTATTAAATTAATTAATTTGACTTATATGTTTTGAATTTTTTAAAATAGACTTCATTTTTGAATTCGGAATATCAAATATAGCTTAGAGTGAATTTTTGTTAATTTTCTGAAAAACTTCAATTTTTGATGAATAGTGAAACCACTAAGTGGTACTTATAAAAACTGATTTTCCGTTTAAATGAAATTTTTCCATCATTGTGTTTTGAATTTCAAAAATCTGACATACATGGTTTTCATTAAGAATTAAAATTTGGTTCAATGAGATTAAAATAATTTTTTGGTGAATAGTAACTTATTAAGTTCTTAATCGCGATTAGTGGTAATTAGGGTAGTTTAAGGTATAAATAATGCTTTAATAATATGAAACGAACTTGGCACATGTCCTAACCTTATTTATTGTGTCATGGCCGACCAAGACAAGCCATGGGTCAACTTGGGGACCCCATGGAGACACATTGGTTGGGAAATGACATAAATAACGTTTTATTAAATGTTAAAGTAAAAATGACACAAACATAATATGTCTTACGAAAAGAATTTTTACATGGTGTTATAAAGATCAGATTTTTGATTATAAATAGTCATTGGAAATATAAAAATATTTCCTACATCATAGTATTTTTTTTATAATTTTTAGATATTAAATAAATTAATTGATTTATGACATAATAATGATGCAGCGATGACATCATTATTTGGCGATTTAAATAAAATGGAAATATAATGTAAAATCTATGAACTACACATGTCCAAAACCAATTGGATGAGTGGATTTAGAACCCTTATCACCTTATCCACGAATTATTTCAATGTGGGACCTTTTAAAACCGAAACACATTTTCAAATAAAGTAATATTTCTTTACTTTCCCAAAGTGCCCCTCCTCTCCTCTTATAAAAGGCCCCCACCTCTACCTCATGTAACACACTCCTCAAGCCTTTGGCTCGGCCAAACCCTGACCATTTACTCTCTCCACATCCCTCTCCTCATCCTAGAGGATTCCATTTGGGAATAATACTTTCAAAGGAAGCCTTTAGGCTCAAATCAAAAGGAGTTACACTTTTAAAGGTAATTCATTCTCTCATTATCATTTGTTTTATTTTGTTTCTCCAACCACCTAAATTATTTTTATTTACTTATTTTGTAACAACACCAGTATCTTCAATATACTAGGATGTTTTTATAAGATTTATTTGAGCTACACTCTCACTCAACTACATCAAATGGTTAAATAACATACGGTTTCCGTGGATGGTGAAATTCTGCCTCCTGAAACGATGATTGTTCAATAGTCATTTAACACCTTCAACGGTGGCCATTATGATGTCACTATTTTTATATATGATATATAATATTTTTATGTTTTCCTTAAGCTTCTGTTTTTTTTTCATTTTGGGCATACCTTTATGGTTCCCATTATGGGTAAACACGATATCTTCATTTTAGGAAGTGCGGACTACCGCCCCCTGAAAGTGATTTGATTCATCAATACCATATGTGGGATGTGTAAAGGATAAAGTTAATGATATTATATATGTTATTATACTGGAATTATAATATACTTATATATCATTATGATTCCATTCCAGAAAATACGAAATAGAAATGGAAGTAGCGTTTATGTGTACGTACGGCTTACCGTCTCCATGAACGGTGCATTTCATTTCTTACCTCTAAATGTGATGTAATATTATAAATACATGTATATGATGAATATATATGATATGTATTTTATCCAAATCATTAATATCATTCTGGATATAATGAACCTTTTACCAAATAAACAACATGTAAGTGTAAGAAGTCTATTTTTGACTTAAGAACCAAATACCGACAAAATGAACATTATTAACTTAAATGATTACATGATGTTCATAACATGGTATAAAAGGAATAATTAACATGAAAAAGATTCATAATCAAGTAGATATTCACTCAAGTTTATTATTCAGGAGATTAAAGAACGGTCGGGTCAAGTCGGATACGAGGTATGGGACTTCGTCTCAATCTCCTTTCGTTGAGGCATATTTTATTTTATACACAACTTTCTTTTATACGGTGTATAAACCCCTTTGACTTTTAAATTTATTCAAAAGGAATCTTTTTTATACAGAGCATTTACTAAACGACAAAAGGGAATGTTTTTGTCGTACGTATGCGGCGACAACGACTTCTCCGCCGTCGTGACCGTTATTTGAGTTTCGGCTTCCTCTACAAGCCATACCTTCTTTTTAAAAGAAAAATAAATACCATGTTTTACTTTTCTTTTATTTTGGTATTGAAAATGGTTTTCATAATTTTTTTATATCAATGTTTTTTATTGATATATCGTGATTTAAATGTGGAAATTTTATGTTTCCTTTATGCATGTTTTATGTGATATGATTATGTTATGGTTCTTGGGAATTATTATGAAGACGGGTGGTTCCATGATAAACTAAGGGCGGGTGAGCCCGTTATAGCTCTCCAATGCATTGGGTAACGCGAAGGAGTGAAACGTTAAGGTTTCTCCAAAGATATTTTAGGGAATATACTGTGATGGGTATTCCAAACGTAACCAAGAGGGTTACTCCCTACGTAAGAATGTTATGAATGCCTCAAGTTACCTTTATATCTTATGATTTATATGATTTATTCATGATTTTATGAGGTATGTTAAAGTGCCTATGTTTTATGGGTAATGTATGATTTCATTCTTATGTATATATGAACTCATGTTTCCTTTCCATGTTTTTATAACCCATACTGAGCTTTTTATGCTCATCCCAAGTTTTTTTGAAATGTTTTTCACAGTTCAAGGGAAAGGTACATGATATGATGATAGTGTCAAGGAAGTGTCAAGAAATAATCCATGTTTTATTTCAAATGTGTTTTCCATTGATGGGAATTAAGAATACTATCTTTATGTAACCACTTTGTTTATATGTGGAATGTAATGAAAGTTTTATGATCTAATTCTCTAAAACTCTAAACCCGAAAAGATCATCAATGTGTAATCTTGTAATAACTCAAGATTAAGTAAGGTTTAAGGCTGGGGCCTTATAATTATACAAAGGTGACTAATGTGTGGTTAGATTCATTAATTATAAAGGTGATTCCCAAGGTGAGGGTGGTCATGTGACTGATATTTGTATGAATGGTTTCACTATTGGTTGATATTTTTAGGATGACTTAAGGCTGATGTGGTTGATGGACCAAGAGGCATGGTCAACTAATTAAGAGAGTGTTGGGCTAGGCTCTTTTAAAGGTTGTATTTTGAGAACTAATGTTTGTTTAATTATGTGATCATAGAAAAGTGTGATACCATGAGGATTATAAAGATTCCTAGATGTGGGTGTGCACTGGTAATGCATGGTTTTATTGATATGGGTGAACAAGTGACTCAGGATAAGCATCGTTCATTCTCCATGAAACCAAATTGGGAGGCATGACAATGCAAGAGATGGTTCGATTGGATTGGTGTGTTCTACCATTGTGTTTTGGTTGTTAACCTCCAGGGTCATACTAGAATAACATGAGTGATGTGGTGGAATTAGTTTTAAATGAAACATTGGTTCATGGTTTTTTTGCAGATTAACATGGAGTGAAGCTGAGTCTTGGTTAGAAACCACTCCTGAGTGATGATGGTTAATTACTGATGAGACATGTATGGGAAATAAACCAAAAATAATTCACCGATCATGGTGTACCATAGTGGGAGGTGAAATCATTGATGGATATGTTTTGGTCATGTTTTTTGATAACTTCTTAGAAAACCTTTAGCTGGTGATGATCATACCTAATATTTTGATATCATCCTGGGTATGGAGAGAAATCTATGGATTTAGGATAAATTACATGAATGTGTTTAGGTTGGATGTGGGACATCATGAATTTTATGATCATGGGAAAGTATATGTAATCTAGAAAGTGGGATTTACACCATAGATAGTTTATGGGTGAGGTCCTCGGGATGGACTAGGTGTTGACGAACACCCCAAGTGCCTCTCTCGGAAGTTGGGAGCAGGTATCCAGTGATGGTTTCATTGTTGGTATGTGATAATATATATGTCCACAGCCAAGTTTTATGGTCTAGATTTTGATTTAGGTTTGAACCATGGTGGTTATAATTACTTCAGGAAAGCGATGGTAACAACACTCTTAGGTTGGGGAGTGTAATTTAGTCTAGGATGTATGGTAGAGAACATGGAGTTCATGTAGTGCCATCGGAATGCTAGTGAGAAACCTATAAGGTGCATGTCGGGTCTCTCAAAGATGCTAGGTGGTCCTTGATTGATCTGGTTGATGGAGCCAAGCATTGTATTTGGGATCAAGGATATTCTAAAAGATTGTGATACATGACAATAGTTTATTGAAATGGAGGTTGGGTTCTTGAACTCCATCAAAAATCTGGCATCGACATAGGTAGGTTTCTTTGGGTAACATTAGAATTTATTAAAGTATGAAGTCACCTTGTCGATGTGATGTAGTATCATCTAATAGTGAAGCTATGAATTTCCAAGATGAGTCATCTAGGGAAATCTTGAATCCTCTAAGAGCAAGGGATGAATTTTGAGAGTTATAAAACACCATTAGCGGATGTTTTATAGTGAAAACTTTGTTTAAAATTTTGTAATGGTTTTTTGGAAGAACATAACCTTATTTGTTCAATGTATTGATATTGGAATTGTTTTTTTGGGAATGTTGTTGGGTTCAGTGGAGTACAATGTTGGTTTGGAGGGTAGTGTATGTCATGAAGGTAAGGTTCTACAATAATTCAGTAAAACCACAATAGGTTCTTTGGAAAATAGAGACAGTACTCAAGTCAGTAATCACTTTCGGGAGGTAAAAGTGGGTACCATTCCAGTAATAAAAGATGAATTTCTGGGAAAATCTAATCAGGGATGGTCTAACATCATATGGAAAGAGGAATGGATGTCGTGATTTGTGACCCACGTCAAGTTTGATGTTTGTAGTCTCAAGATATTTTTATAACTTATGTTTAACATGTTTGAGGTAATATTCATAGTATTTGAATGGATATAGTAGGGATTCCATATCAGTTGGTTTCAACAGCAAGGATGGAAGATCACACAGGGTGAAGTCCTTATGGACGTTCCGGCATGGTGAGTTGGGGACTTGTAAAGTTTGTTTTGAAAGTTATGTTGAGGTTCCGGTGGTATTTTTCAATAGTGGAGATTCAAATCATAGAAAGATAGTCGGGTAAGAAAATGTGTAAGTTGGGAGATAACCACAATAGGTTGGTGGTTGGTTGATGTCATGATTGTTGTTTCTGGTTTCATGGACTCATGTGTTTACTTCTCATGTAATTTATCCATGATAGAGAGAATTGTCTTGGGTTTGACTGGTTGAGTTCTTTGAGTGTTTTGGTTAATATTTGGATGATTGATTATAGAATAGGATGATCAGGCCTCAACTTTTGGATCGATGTAAGTTGTTAAATTTGGTTGTAAAGGTATGGTTTTTCATTGGGTTGTGTCGAGTTTGGGTCACTGTTATTGTTCTCAAAATGCGGTAAATGGACGTGACATGATTTGGTTCATGAGTTGTTAAGAAGATCAAACTGATTGTGTGATGATTGGATCTTCCCTGATGGTGTGATTTTGTGTTAAAAGTATCTTTATGTTGTGATTTATGTTATGTTTATTAGTATCCCTTATATAATTCTAGTGGTTCATGTATGGTTTAAGGTCGATGTATCCTTGACAAGAATCTAGTTCATTATTTGGATCACAATAAGACATCTTTTTGAGGTAAGGTTGTACCTTCATATTGACTGTTATGGAAGCATGATAATGTTCAAGGGGGTCTTGGGAAAGGGGATGGATATGAGAGCTAGTGTCTGGATTTCTTTACTATGCAAGTCAATTATTCATGGGAGTGCAGCTCGAGCACAATCCATTATAACGTTCGGAGGTTGTATGATATTGAAATTTTTTGAGGTGCTTTCTTGATTAATTGTTTTCTTAAATATCTTAGTTTTTGTCAATGGAATGTTTCTTGGATGTATTTAGAGGTTCAGGGGTGTACTGGGCATTTTGAACATGAGAGAAAATGGAATTTTCCATCCAATACATGTTCCACGGTTATCGCACAGTTATAGATATTTGGGAAAAAACGTTGATATCCAGGAGGGGGTACACTATTAAGAAAAACTATATAGGGGGAGATCCAAACCGTGTGGGGTAGGACAGAGACATTCTTCACAGTTGGCACACAGTTTTTCATACTATACAGATCTCTCCATATAACTATGCAACCTCAACACCTCTTGGATAGTGGATGTCCCATGGTTTTCACACGGTTTGGAAATATTTGGGTTCAAACCATGTGCCCCATTAAAAAGTTAAAAATCACCAAATTTATCCCTTCTGATTTTAAGGTTTCTAACCCGACTTATTTCTCTTCTATCGACCCATTTATTGAACATTTTCCCCCAAAATCTTCCCAAGAGTCAATCTCCTTAAATTCTAGGCCATTTGGAGTGTTGTTGGTTGGGGATCAAAGCTATGGGTAACTTTAACACTCCTCTATATTATCTTTTCTAGGTCAGGGCTTTTCATTTTGTTGTTCTTATTTAAAATACATGAAACCCTCTTTTTACAATGGATCTTAGGTTGAGGCTTCAATTTTTTCTTTAATATATACCAAATACTAAGTTTAAGGGTTTGTTTATTATCAAATTCTAGGTAAGTTGTCTATAAGTTATATCCCATAGTTTTATTATCGATTTTTGTATGTATATTATGATATTTCTTTTCCATTGATGTGAATTTGATGTATTTTATAATATTTGGATGATTGGTTGAATAAATGGGGATTTAGACCGCTAACACTCTTCATGGGATAAGTTTAGATTTATTAGACTGGTTTAGGGCCACCTATGGTGTGCGCCAATTTTCCCAAACATGGAAAATTGTAATTTTAATCATAGAGTTTTATTATGTTGAAATATATCCCATGAAAAATATGATGTTATGTAATTTTGAGTAATAAATGTAACTAATAGTGGTTTTGTCTATTTTTTTGTAATGGAATTCGGAGTTTATGCCATGATGAGATAATGGTTTAAATGGATTAATGTGACTAACTCAAGTGGGTTATGAATTTATAATGAATATGGATAAATTGATTATGGAATATGAAGTAATGAATGTGATAAATGGGATATTTCATTTAAATTGATGAATAGGATTAATGGGTTAATGAATAGGAATTATTAAATAAAACAAATGGTTTATGGTTTAAAAGGGAAATGAGTTTAATGGTATATGCTAAGTAAATGGTGAATAAGTTAATGGGTTAAGAAATATGGATGATTTATGTGTTAAATGCAGTGGGAATATTGAATTTTAAGTGTATTGTTTTGAGTATGGTTTGTGATATAGTATTTGTGGTATATTGATAAATAAAAATGTGCACATGGTTTTGTTATTGTTGGGTATTGTACTTGTGGATCTATGCCCACTAGTCCGGTTAGAATGAGGCTCTAAACACCACCTCACAATGCAGAGGTTGGGGAAGGGGACCGAGGCTCTACACCCCTTATAGATTCATTTGATGAGACTACCTAAAACAAGGCTCCAATGAAAGTGATATGTAATTATTTTTGAAATTTTTATTCCTAGTGAGATAGGAAACTCTAATTATTCCCTTATGCATGGTAATTGATCAGCTTAGGAAATTTTGTATGTGATTTGATATCCAAACCCATATTACATGTGGTGGTAATGAATTCAGTAATGAATATGATATATGTGATGAAAGTGGAAATAGTTATGGAAATGATTATTGTGAATATTATTAACTAATGGCGCATCAGTAGTATTTTGGTATGCCTTATCATTTATTTCATACATGCATGAACAATCAATTTAGAGTGGATATTTTGTTTACAATATTGGTGGTAGCCTACTAAGATGTACTCACACCCTGCTCGGGCCATCGTTGGGTATATGATCTGAATACATTATTGTAGGATGGGAAAAGGGAAAGGTATCAATACTAGGGAGTTGATTTGGTACTGGGATGTTCACGGATGTGTATCCAAACATTGAGTCATGAACAATTTTTTGGATTCTACTAGTTAACTTTATTTTGGGTTTTATTTACTTTTTCATGTTTAGCATGACAAGAAATATTTATTATTCAATTGTGGTTTGTGCCCTAGTTTTTAAATATTTTCTAATGTAAGTTTATGGTTTATTTCTTATTATTTACATTATTTTATTATGTTATCTACTATAGATTACTCTGTTAAAGAGGTTATAGTCTCCCCATGTGATTATTAGACCCACACTACTAGTAGAAAATCTCTACAATAAGGGGATACACGCTTGAGGTCCTGTGGAGACTCAACTTCAGGCACCAGTTTGGTGGCTCCTAGGTTCGGGATGTTACAATGATCAACATACCAAAATCATTTTTCAATTATAGAGTGAACATCCTTAAAACAACTAGTTTGGACTTAACAAAATATATAATAGAATATTTCATTGAAATAAATAAAATAAATAATTTTTTGATAAATAAATAAACTTCTAACAGATTCTTAAATAAGTAAATAATTAGTATAATTTTATTATATAATATTTAAAGGACATACATAAAATTTTTGGACTTGAGGTAAGGGGTATCTAACTTAATTTAAATTCATTAGGTTAAACATCTACTTAATTGAATACATTATTCCAAGATTATGTGTGAAATGACCTTTGGTTATATTATAGTGTACTTTCACTTGTTTTATGTGGTTTTTTAATTGTTAAAAATTATCACCATAATGATTAATTCTCACTTTAGAGATATTATCCTTATAAGGATTATTTTCCTCAATACTGTTTCTATGGGACATGTCAAGTATTTTGTGACAACTTTATTTTATAAGATATGTATTCTACCTATTGTGTCATTATGACATGATTTTCTCTTTTATAATCATATTTCATGTCCATTTGAAGTTTTATCTTTCATGAGATATTGATTGAAATGTTATAAAAGTTACAAGGGATTTCATGGTCTCAATTTCAATTATTTAAGACACCATTCAAGATATACACCATGTTTTATTTCATATGCTGTACTTACTTACCCAGGAATGAATATTTAAATATTATATATTTTAATTCATGGGATATATAGATCAATTTCACATTCTTTATTTTATGGGTTTTTATTCAAATGTTACCGAAGTGTTAAATGATTAATTTTAAAATATTCATTCTTCTCGAGAATGTTTATGGCCATGGTTCATTTAGGGAAAATTATGCAATATTAATTTATTTCAGAAAATTATTATACTCTAGTTATATATATATTTTAAAATATTTAATTACATTTTTCACTATTTGGAACCTAAAAAACATAAAATTAACATTTAAAAAAATAGACCATATTTTCTTCTTAGTCGGGAATCATTTCTCTCCATATCTATTATCTTTAAAATATTTCCCTAAATATTATTTTATATGAATAAATGATTTTTAAAATTCAAATTCAGTTAAATTTTACTCTCTTTTGAAATTTTTAAATGGAATATTTTTGTTAGTTTCTAAATAGGTCACTTTTGGTTTTTATCGGAACTATAGATAAGATAATTGTTTAATCATTTATCTAATGGATACATTTTCTATAAATACTAACTATTTTTTTGATGTTTATTTTATAAGTTTCCAAGTCTATTTTAAAATAAAATATATGTCAAAATATTCCTGTATTTTTTATTTAAAAGTTTACCAAAACGAAGGGATTTTTTTTTCAAATAAATTTCATAAATGTTCTTTTAAATTTCTTTTTCATCAGTGGAAATCTTCTTTATTGTTTTTATATTATCCAATTAGGATATGTTTGAATGATACCATCCTTATTCTTTATCTTAATGGATTGAAATTATTTTTGATATATTTTCAAGGGACCCGTTTTCTTTCAATGCGTTAATCAAATTAAAAAAGAATGATGCTTATTTTCAAGGTTGTTATACTAAAAAGTAAAAACAATAATTGTTATTATAATTATATGGTACCTTGATATATGTATAGATAATTTAAATTATAAACCAATTAGGTTTGGTTATGTAATAAAATCAGGGATGGGTGGTCACTTTATAAGCCAAGGATGGTTGTGTTAATTATATCCCTCTAATGCATCAAAAAAAAGTGATAGTGTTAACATATTATAATTTAATCCTATAAGATGACATTATTTACTATTTATAGGATACTTATAATAGATATGGGAATTATCCAAAAAAATCATGAATAATGTTTGATTTTTCAAGATACCTATAATGTTTTTTATGTTTTCTATGAGTTCAAATGGATCCATTTCTAAAGGATTCTATTCACTTGGATCAGGATTGTTGAATAATATGATCTTCACTTATCTCAAATATTTTTTCCCAGTATAATTATTTATAATATGAATTTTTATGTTTATGAATTCTACTATGTTATAATCATTCACTTTTATTATGTCATCACACCCTTATTCTCATTAATCAAATTCAATTGTTAATTATTATGGTTACCCTTTCTATGTGTTTGAGCTCGCCTTTTAATGTTTTCCATTTCTACAGTTTATAAAGAATGATATTAAATGAATTATGTCTGGAAATATTTCATGTTTGAATATTTTTATGGATGATTTTGAATACTTATTGGGAAATAATAAAACATGTAATAGTAGGAAAAATGATTATGTGAAGGCATAGGTATTTTTTATGTTTGAGTTTTTATTAATTTTATAAAACCCTAAACCTATAAGGTAATTTGGTATATAAGTGATCAAATATTTAATTTTTTCTGTTTTGGATGGATAAAATTGTTTCATTTTTAATGTAATAAAATCCATTAATGTAAAGGTTATGTGTGTTGGAACCAAAACCAGGTGTGTGGGTTTAAGGATGTTATAAGAAATTTGGGAAGACTATGTCTTCAGTAACAGGTATCCAATTACATTAAAAAAAATATAAAATAAAAAAGAAAATTAAATAGTGGAAATTAAAAAGATGAAGTAATAATAATAAAAAATATCTTGCTATAACAAATGACATAAAATGATAGTAGACAATTCAACTAAAACATCCACATATGAACCAGATCTATATACAATAATAAAGGTGAAATAAATAAAATAGAAATCTATATAAAGGATTCTAAATTGTAAACCAAAATAAAATCAACCAACCAACATGACATTTACAATATCCTTAATCCAGGACCATGACCTCATCTATGGATTGTGTGCTGACCAGGATTCCATGTACCCCGACCGAACCTCCTTTAGATTATCGCTGAAATGAATGTATTTCAGTACCATAATAGCATATACAAACCAAATATTATTCCTATCACACAAATAATTACTTCATTAAGAAACCCAACCCATTATTGTGTGATTTTGTAGGTTTATAATCACACTAAAATATACCACTGAACTCTAATAGTTCATAGTCAATCATGTCACCCATCATTAGAGACTCTTTGGAAGTCCTAATCAAACACAATTGCTCAATCTTGGAAACTCTAGGTAGGCAACAATCAATTATTTCAGCCCATACCTATGTAATTTTTGAAGATCATAGTCATTCAACAAATACCATCCCTATAAATTCTTGGTAGTCCACAACAATTACAATGGAATCTATAAATATTCACAATCATAACCTGTCATGGAGCCTCACTCACAACGGCCCTCATCAACACATTGAACCCAGACTTTATCCCTCATAATCATCATAAAATCCCACATAATGTTGGGAAATATCCATCATGATTGTCCAATATCATCCTATAATCCCAATCATTATTATAAAAAATGATTCTAGCCCTTTATGAACCCTGACATAGCTTTTCAAGCCCATTTACTTAAGCGAATAGCCCAAGGCTTATTTTTTGTATACGGATAAAATTTGTCCCTTAAAAGAACCCAGTTAAGTTAATTCACTAAGTAAATACATATGTCACTTATACCAGCCACGCTAGCCTCAAACAAGCCTAATAAACTCATTATAAAACCAAAATTCTAAGCATAAACCTAGACACAAACCTGTTACGAGACTCGGTTTCACTAGTTTTGCATCTTACATGTTTCACTCCCTATATAATTAATCAAAAACATTGATACCGACCACACATTATTAATTTGACCAAACAATTTGTGGTATCATAGTTCTATGTATGTACATCCATATAAATCATAGAATATCATATTCTACAAACACTATAAAATGGTAAGGACATCCTACCTTAGTCCTGGAAAACTTGAACCCCAAAGAATCACCACCAACACCACGACAATATCATAAAATTAAAATATGTATACATATTTTTCACATGTTAAATTTTTTATAAATATAAACAATAATTAGAGTACGAAAAGTATATTTATGGAATAGACATAATTAGACACACCGAAAGGGATCAATCGCAATAAATGGCACATCAAACACCCATGAAATGGGAGGGGAGAATCCAAAAATATCAAAGATCCCATGGTTCATGTGGGGGTTAGAGAGAAGAAGGGACTGTAAATAATGGTATTTTGGGTGAATTTATCCCTTCTAACTTTTAAAAAATAACCTATTATACTTTCATAGTGTGAACATATTGTTCACAATGTGAAATATGGAAGACAGAACACCCTAGAACCGTAGAATGATTTTTCACTATGTAACACATATTTCACACTATAAAATACTTTATATAGAACGGAATTATCTATACGTCTATTGAAATCCACCCAAACTCACTCTTAAACAACACGAACATCCCGAAAATATAAATGGTCATATTCAGACACATCTATGAAAAATTCAATATGTTGTATTACTCAAAATTTTAGGTGGGTTACAAAATCTCCCTCTAATGACTTCCCATCCTTGATAACTACCTACTAGAATATCTGCTAGATATCCTACCATCTAGATGACCTCTATGATTGAGAATGGAACTTCTTATGTCAAACCCATTCTATGATATCTCCATGTGACCGTAACACTTGATAAATACACACTATATTCAATGGTGTTCCTTTTTTTAATTTTCTCACCAACACACCTTGGACACTCGTAAAATTTCCTACGAAACACTTACACAACTTTTTCACTAACAACCCCATGAACTGGTCTCACTTTCTCCCATAAGACAGTGTATCAACATTCCTTAAATCCCCATTCATCGGTTCCCAAAATGAAACTTCATTTTGTTTCATTGTTTGATTCAACCCTTGAATCTTTTGATGAATCATGGTTTACACCCTAATCTGTTTCACGAACCACATTCACCCCCAGAAACATGTTAGGAAACAATTTCCACACATTGAACGTATCTCAATTTTGAGATCACCACCAAAAATAAATCAAGAACTATGATTCACCCCATAAATCTTTTCATGGACACACTAGCTCTCAACCAAGGTCTGAATGACAACCCAAGCCTCAATCTATTTGTTGGTGTCATTAGTTTAAAGATGACATAATTTATTTGATATCTACACATAGGTATCTCCATTATTTGATGAACCTTGATCTCTTACTCACATGTACAAAAACAAACTGCCCCTTCTCATGTGTTAGGTTCATTTACCTGTCACTCCTCATTGAAACTGTGAAAACTATGATACAACCAATCCAAAATCATAAACCCACATCAATAACAATAGTACAGTAGAATAAATTGGAACCAGTAACACGTATCATACACACTTAATTTCAAAAAATCCAAATATATTTAAATTAAGGGACACACACTAAAATTCAAAAAACATCACATCAAAAAAATCAACAAAGGATTTCCAAAATTCATAATCCACCAAACTCAATGATTACATCCAAATATATCACCAAATAATAAACCATGACATTCCTTCTAGAAAAAAGATACGGACACCAAATGTTTACCCATCCTCAACATCACACAACTTAATGTCGATATCTTCCCATTTCATAGATTATATTGATTATTTTTTGTGGTACTCTAATTAAATAATTCAACTCAATCTCTATATTTTATAAGGGTTCATCCCAGAAGAACCTTCCCTAGTAGAACCAGCAACCATAACAAAAGGTTACAATATCAAGTCTTATAATTCCAATTAATTAATAGACCACTCTTATTTTGAAAAAAAACATTGTTATCAACTCAACTTTAACTCCCTATATTTCATGTCCAAAATACGTATATTATCTCAACTCTTAAATCCAAACACCAATCCCTGACATTGACTCCTCCTTAAATACCCTGTTCTATCCCCAAACTATATAATCCATTTCCCAAATGATGTTTCTACTGTGGTATTTACCTCACCACATTTATTTTTATACAACATCACTAGTCAGTACTTATCATATTTACTTCTCCTAAAGGGTCTAGACATCACTTACCAATGTGTTATCACCTCCTAACACATTGATCGGTTCTTCTGTCAATCAAGATTCGGGTCAGTTTTAACTCTACAATTAGATCCTTGAATAAACTATTTAAACATCATGATCCACTCATGAAAATTAATGTGTCACTAATCTGAGTCACAATTGGATCACACCACCACTCTCCACTACATTAAAAAACCATGGAGAGGTAAAAATAATTTTGACATTACCTCTACGAGGGTAGTTCACTAACACACTACACATAAAAGGAACATACAACAACACCCAATTCTCTAGAAGAAACTATCCAATAGTATTTCATGCTAATGCCAAACTACACACTTTAAAATAATTCTATGATGACCTTGTAAAGACCTAGGGTTCCTCAAAACGTGAAACCTAAATTCCTAAAGTTATTTAAACAAGATATTCTAATTAAATCACCTTTTATCACACCATTAAACCACCATGTCATTCATGGTTTCTTCCACTCCATAGAACATCAATGGCCTCGTCTCAATATAAGTCCACACTTTTATTTCCAATCTAAAACCACCAGCTTTAATCATACCTTATGTATAATAATATTCATGAAAATATTCATGGGATAATTTTAAAATCTTGAAAACATGTTTCATGTCCTGAATTATTATAAGAAGTAGCACTTTATCCATTAGAAGGACCAATTTTTATCAGAACTTACCCTTGATCTAATTTCTAGGCTTCAAAACTATCACTAAGATCATACTTCACAAAATTGAAACATCACCTAAAAAATATAGATTATCAACATACATATATTGATAATCTCTACATCTGGTATCTTTAACCTAATTAATGAACCACCATTCCCATAACATCTTCTCTCTTTACATTCAAATAAAGGAGAGAAACCGGATCAGTTAACAATCCCAATTACAGGTAAAAAACTAATGATCAGAAAGTGTAACCATTATTCTACACAAGTACTAAATTGACTCTCACACCTAGAGACATGTCTCAAAAATATAGGGTGAAAACTCTTTTATATTCATTAGACTTTACCAAGAACAACTCCCCACTAACCCAGCCATTAGACCTTCATTAGACTTTACCAAGAACAACTCCCCACTAACCCAGCCATTATACCTTCATTAGACTTTACCAAGAACAACTCCCCACTAACCCATCCATTAGACGGCCCATATCTAACTCAAGGTCGCATAGCCACCACCAGTATATAACCCCACTCATCTCATCCTATATATATCCACACATCCATCAAAATTAAACGTTAGAGGCCATCCCACTCCTTTAGAGGATCCATATCTCACTAATTGTCAAGGCCAAACTGGCCAACCACATCTGAGGTTATCCCCTAAAGGGATTCTATTCACCAAACCAAGAATTTGGAACACTGCCATTTAGGAAAACCACAAAAAATTAAAAAACATGACTCTTGGGACAAGATCTAAACTCATACACACACAAAAAAAGGGCATAAGTGTCTCTCACACACATCATAAAAATATATTTTTAAACTATTAAATGGACTGAACAAAAACCCAATCTTAGTACACTAATCAATTTATACATTTTAAAATACAATTTCAATCCAAAGGTTTATCGAAAACATTAAATGAATAACATTAAACCAAATTAAAAAACCATTCAAAAAAACACCTTTTATCCATAAAAATTAGAAAAAAACCAACCATTTTCCTCATTTGAACAATTCAATAAAAATAAAGTCTCAACCTATTTTGTGTCACAAATAGTTCAAAATGACTTATAAGATTATTAAATCCATTAAAACAAACCATTGAAATATTTTCACAATCACTTTAAATTTAAAAAACATATTTAAAATCTAAAATCCTCATAAAAAAATTTATTCACATTTTATTCAAGTGAATTATTCGTTTAAAACACCCATTTAGAAAGATCAAAAATCAAAGGAAAGACAAAATGAAGGAACACATAAAAATAGTACATGGAAAACTAATCAATGATTGTTTCTATAATATCACTACCAAAAAATTATTCATAACCAAGTGTAACAAAATATTACATTCTTAGACAAAAATTAATTAAGTTTCACCAATGATGTATTTATGAATACCCTAAATATATAATTTCTTCCATTTAATATATTTACACATCTATCAATCCCACATAAATATGTGCATGACAAGTTATCATTTGTGCCTATCCATGATGTATAGACTCTCCCACTTTTGATAATATAAAAATAAATCATCCCTTAAATCATAATACCCAAATAATCTACAACACTCAAGGTGAAATCAGTCAATTGTAAAATGGAAAACCAATAATATTAATCTCATCCCTATAAATATAGAGTTTTATCACATGAAGGTTAGGTAATCCTAGTAATATTTCTTCACCGAGTCCCAACATTTCTTTCTATCCTATATACCAAGACCCAAATATTAAGAAAAAAGGGATCTTTTTCCACTTTGTGACGCCACGCACTAAATAACATGTTCCAAGCCGATAGGATACCATGCGAACTCATGTGTACCTCCCTATATGCAAGAGGCTTCCAACTATTGGAGTAGGTGTAAGGTGAACTTTGGAGAGACTACACATGTAACACCTCAAGTTTAAATATAATAATTATTTCAGTTGATAAATGAATTATAATTTAAATAAATAATATTATATTTTAATAAACCCATTTGATTTCATTTAACCAAAAAGAAATTTTGATAATTTTTTTATATTATTTTCAAATGACATTTTAGAAAACATAATGACAAATTAAAATAATTTAATTTAATTATACTTTTGGAATGAATTTTATTACTTATTATTTTAAATAAAAAAATTAAAGGTAACATTATTAATATAAATTTTTTTTGTTAAATTTATAATTTTATTGAAATTATACCTTTTATTTAAAATTAATGTTTTAAAATAATATATGTTATAATAATAATCTCTAATATTTTAAGTGTCATTATTTTAAAAAAAATGCATAATTAATATTCACATGTTAATTTGTGAAAATAAATGTTTAATATAAGAAATGAATAATTATATTATAATTATTTGGGTTTTATATATTTTTATCTTAGAAAATATGATATATATATATATATATATACAATTATTACCTTTAAATTATAATTTTTTTATTAGATTATTTTCCAAAAAATTATTAATATTATGATTCTTGTTTACCAAATTAATAAATATATAGTATAACTATTTTAGTGTTAAACTGATAATATATTATACATATACTATAATCATTAATTAAATAAATTAAGATAATTATATAATAATAATAATAATAAAATGAAAATGAATAAAAAATAAAAATGGGTTAGGGGCATTTGTTTCGGGAGTTTGGAAGAGGGTCACCTCATCAGGTGGTTCATTTAGGGTGAACATATGAGAGGTCATGACCATGCAGCTGAGGAATTCACTAGGGATCTTGAGCAACGGTGTCTGGGTGCCTTTGAGAAGAGGACGAGCACAACTATAGGAATACCGTGTAGCGTCTTGGGGAGATACCTCGATCAGAGACAGACAAAGAAACTAGTGGAAGTCAATCGAGTGTTGTCATTGTTGATCTCTTCCGGTTAGGGTTTACATTTTTTTCTTTTATTCACCCTAAATATGTAGGTGTTTGCATACACTTATTTTAGGTTATCTGAGTCTCATAGTTTATTATTTTTTCTTTTTATACAATATCTATCCTTATGTTTTCTATCTAGTTCACTAATGTTTCTGTTGTTTTTGAATGTCATATCATAGTTCAATTCTTCCTTTGTGATCCCTATCCAATGATTGTCCTATGGTTTTATTGTATCAACATGGTATTTTTTTCTACAATTATATCTGTGATGATCTTTTTGAAATGACTATAGTTGTTTTGAGCTAGATTTTCCAGTGATTTACCTTTGTTTTAATGAAAATAAAATCTTTACATCTAATGTATGGATATAAAAAATGATATATTCTATTCACTATGATAATCTTTCTCTGAATGACAGAAAAACGTCTTTGTTTTGTGATCTTTTTGAATCCATTTTGGTCCATAGTTGAATTGTAATTAGGGAAAACATTGAATCTTCATGATCTTTCTCTACAAGTTGTGTGTTTCTATACACATAGAATATGTTATGAATACAAAAACCTTGATTTTTTGTGAAAATGAAAAGGGGAGAACCAAATTTTAGTTTATGAAAGCACGATGTCCTTCTTGTGGTTGTCTCTCCAAGTAAGGGGGAACTATATTTCAGTGTTCATTTGTTTGGGTGTTTTCATTACTTTCAAAAAAATTCAAATACAGTTTGTTAATTTACTAAAACTCTTTTTAGAGTAGTTTGAAATAGAAATTATACTTCTATGATAATTTATTTGAATATTTTCATTACGATAAAACTTTTTAAAATATAGTTTGTCCATTATTTTGTTAAGTTCATTTTAATTGTTTGTATGGAGATATATTCATTTTTTTTATCCAAATCATACTTGAATTTTCTGTCCAGTTGAGCTTATTTTGTTTATTCACTCCAAAATTATGGTTTTAATTTCATAGTTTTATGCGAGGGAAATTTTTATTAGAGTTCATATTTTATAAAGAATTGTTTTCTGATTTTAATTTATGCTTGTGTAAGAGAAATTTAAATCTTCTAGTTATTTATTCTTATGGAAATTAATTAATTAAGTTTTTGTAAAGGAATATTTATGTATTTATTTAATTCATGTTATAGTCTCTATTTTCTTGTTTTTTATAAAGGAAAATTATTTTTCAAGTGTTTGAATGTTTGTTTCTTGTACTCAAAATCTAACATATTTTTATGTTTTAGAAATTTTGTTATGTTTTTAATAAGAAGATGTTATGAATCTTTAACCAATTTTTTAATTATTTTTATAATTCCAAACATATATCAGAAGGATAATATTATTACATGTGATTGGTATATATAGATATATATAGATATATGAGTTTATTTTTTAATTTGATTTCAGGTAAATACTGCCAAGGAATATTTCAATTTAATGATGTTTCATATAATCATGTATTTATACAATTATTATGTGATATATATATACAATTTTATAATTTCTATGTATATAAATATTTTAAATAAATTATGATTAACCAAATATTAATCTAATTATGATTTTATAAAAGTAAGAATATCATAATTTTATCATTTACATGCATATATGTGTATATAGAAACATTCATGAACAATGAATAATATTACAAAACATATATTTTTATGACATTATGAACAACTACATACCTTTAATTAATAATCATGATTTCAAATTAAAATTTAAGGATTACTTCCAAGATGAACAAGTACATAATTGAAATTATTTAATTAAGATTTTTATTTATAAATTTTATATACATAAACATCGAATTAATTTTATATTTATCAAAACAACCCTCAAAATTGATGTTAATGGAAGAAGTGTTTAAGTGCATGGTTGATAATTGATCTTTCATGTAATTATACAGTGTGCATGTATTAAGAGATTTTTTTGTGAATGTTTAATAAGTAAGTTCCATGAATGTTTATACGTACACATTTATAAATAAATATAAGTGCAAGGGTGATTAATTCTTGTGTGTGTGTGTGTACTCGCAGTAATTTATGAATATATTGTTTTCAAGAGTATCAGGTTATGTTATAAATGGATATTTTTTTATCAATATTTTCATTAAAAAAGACTTTTCCCCATGAATTAGAGTATTATAAATACCATGTAATATAAATGTATACATATAAATATATTTGTATATAAGAAACATTAAGTTATTTTATTTTTTTTAAACTAAAGTCATGATATATATATATATAAAGGATATAATGTTTATTGACATGTTATAATACTTAAAGTCATATTTTAAAAATGCACATAACATGACGTCATGTTATTTTAAACTTAAAGATGTCTCATCTGCATATAGTCATGGCCATGCGTCAAGAAAAACATCAACAGAAATTTCATTCATAATAACTCATGGTCTCAAATAATTTTTTCAGTATTATGAAGAACATGGATTTATTCAAGAATTGAAATTTTTTATTTATAATTTTATGTGTGAAACATATTTATTTATTTTAAATGATTATTTTCAGAAGATAAAATTATATATTCATTTTTGATTAAATGAACATTTTTTCATTACTCATTTTAATAAAGGGATAAAAATAAATTTAATTATTTTGAGTATTAGATTAGTCATTTTATGATATTACATGGATTAATAATTAAACTTTTCAAAGTGTTATGGGACACTTTTACTTGTTCAGTGAATATGTACATCAATAATTTATCAATGTGTTTACTTTCATCTAAGATTAAAATTAAAATAAATAAAAGTGGTATGGGAAACTTTGATTTAAAGGAATAATTTATTAGATTTGTGAGTAATGCATTAGACTTATTATGTGATGGGTGAGGCACATTATACCCTCTCGATTCATTGGTAGGTCTTATGAGACAAACTATATCTTGGAATGAGGCCTTGACAAAATGGTTATGTATTGTCTTGGCATGCATCCTTGAGAAAATGGTTATGTATGGTTTTGGAACAAGGCCTTGAAAGATTATTTTTGATGTCCTATATTATTTGTTCACTCATAATGATTCTATAAAGTGAAAGTCCATGTGATTATTCAACTATTAAAATATCAAATCATAATGATCATAATCTTATGAACCAGTATCAATCAGTTTTATATTTCCATGTGCACATGGGTTAAATTTTAATATTTAAATATATATATGTATAGAAATTCATTTATAAAGAAGGATTAATATTTTGTTTCTAAACCATAATGATAAATGACATTGTTTTTTTTTAATTCTTCATAATTAATACTTCACATTTAAATCTATATTTTCACACCTTGAATGACATGTATAATTAAGTGTAGCCATAGTCTTACTTATAAAATGGTGTTTCGTTTATTTTTTTCAAGTACATGTATATTTTATAATGAATTTTATTTTTAACTTCTAAATAATTTTATCAACTTTGAGCATGAGTTTATCCTAAAATCATTTTTAGAATATCCCAAGAAAATGATGATGACATGTTATGAGAAATGTTAATTTCATAATTTAGAGCATTTAATTTTTAATAAACGTTTTAAAATAAAAAATTATTTTGTTATGGTTTTTTTAAACCCCTTAGTGGGCACATACAATGGTAATACCTTATTTAAAAAAATTTAATAGGTCACTTGGAATTCCAATGTTGGAAACCATCATATTTACAACAGTAGAATGGATGTTTGGCGTTGGTTTGGTTATTTTGTTGCCACTCTGATAAATAGTAATCTTGTATCTAACTCTCAAAAACATATACTGATAGAAGTTCCACAACTATTTAATGTTTAAGGTTGGGTCCTTATAATAGGTACCATAGAAACGGTCTAGAAAGCAATGGAGATTATTTGTTATCGTCTAATGGGTAGAGTCTAGAAGTCTAGCTATCCTAGTTGTTCTTAATTCTAGAGATGGAAATTTCCGAATTCTTTTTAGTCTGATGAAATGAATTGTGGGGGTGTAATTATTTTTAGGGGGAATAATGTCACACCATGAGTATTAATAAAATAATTATTTCAATTAATAAATTAATTATAATTTAAATAAAAAATCATATATTTTAATTAAACCATGTGATTTCATTTAACCGAAATGAAATTTTGATTCTTTGATTTATATTATTTTCAATTGAAATTTTTGAAAAAATAACGACATATTAAAATAATATAAATTAATTATATTTATGAAATAACAATTTATAATATATTATTAAAATAAATAAATATAATTAAAGCTAAAAAAATTTTTATAATTTTTTTAAATAAAATAATAATTTTATTGAAATTATTCTTGTCATTTAAAATTATTGTTGTAAATTATTATAGGTTTTAATAATATTGTAAAATATTTTTAAGTAACAGTATTTTGTAAAAAATTCACTATTAATATTCACATGTTAATTTATGAAAATACATATTTAATGGAAAATATGAATATTTATAATATAATTATTTTTGGTTTTATATATTTGGATTTTTGAAAATATGATCTATATATATAGTAATAACTATTAGTTTTAAATTATAAATTTTTAATAGAATATTTAAAAAATTATTAATATTATTATTTTTGTTTAATAAATTTATAATTTTATAGTATAAATATTTTAGAGTTAGACTTATAATATATTATACATTATTATAATCTCTAATTAAATTAATAAAGATAATGATATAATAATAATAAAATTAAAATTAAAATTAAAATGAATAAAAGAAAGTAAAACAGCTTAGGGGTTTTTGTTTCATGAGTATGGAATAGTTTCCCCTCATCATGGGCTTCGTCTAGGGAAAACATAGAGGGGTCTCAACCAAGAAGTTGAGGTCTACACTGGGGATCTTGAGCCATGGTGTCCAACCACCTTTCAATAGAGCCCGAGTGCATCCACAAGAATACCTGGTGGCATTAGGGTGTGATGCCTTGATCTGAGACAGGGAAAGCCACCAGTGGAAGTCGATCGAGTATCATCGTTATATATCTGAGTTGGTTATGGTTTCGATTTTTTTATTTTCTTCAACCTAAATTGGTAAGTGTTTATATAATCTTGTTTTAGTTAATATGAACATTTTAATTTACTATTTCTATTTTTCTAGAATCTTTATCCTTATGTTTTCTTTCTGGTTCACTTTTGTTTCAGGTGTTTTTCTTTGTCGATTGGTCATTGAATTCTTCCTCTGTGATCCCTATATAATGACTGTTCTATTGTTTTATTTTATCAACATACCATTTTTTATCTTTAATTATTCCTATGATGATAATTTTGAATTGTCTATCGTTGTTTTGAGCTAGATCAATCAATGCATTACCTTTATTTTTATGTGGATGAAACATTTAAAACTAATATATGGACATAAAAAATTATATATTCTATTCACTATACTAAGATTGCTCAGAAAACATGAAAAACATATTTTTTTGTGAGACTTTTGAATCCATTTTGGTCCACAGTTGGATTTTAGGAATCATATACATTTAATCTTCCTCATGTTTCTCCATAAGCTGTGTGTCATTATACACATAGTATATGTTATGGTCATAAAGCTCAGTTTTTGTGTGAAAATGAAAAGGAGCAAACCCAATTTCAGCTCATGGTTGCATGATGTCCTTCTTGTGGTATGATCTCCGAGTAAGGGGAAACTATATTTCAGTGTTAATTTGTTTTGTGATTCTCTTTACCATAAAAAAATGTTTTTTTCCAAATATTGTTTTTTCATTTTCTATCAACACTTTTTAGAATATTTTTTAACGGGAATTATACTTCTATGTTAATTTTTCTTGACTATTTTTATTACCAAAAAATGTTTCTGAATATAGTGTGTCCATACTTTTGTTATGTTCTTTTGACTTATTTTTAAGGAGATATATTTATTTGTTTTTATCAAAACCATACATGAATTTGTAATATCGGAGGCATTATTTAATTTAATCATCCCAAAATTATGGTTTTAATTTCATATTTTTATGTGATAGAAACATATATTAGTGTTCTTATTTTATAAATAATTATTCTAAATTTTAATGTATGCTTGTGTAAGGGAAATTTATATCTGCTCATTATTTATTCTTTATGGAAATTAATTAATTATGTTTTTGTAAGTGGGGGGTTTTATTTATTTATCTAATTAAAATTTTAGTCTCTATTTTAAGGTTTTTCTTAAATCAATATTATTTTTTAAGAATTTTATTGTTAGTTTCATGTACTCAAAATCAAACATGTTTTGATGTTTCTGAAATTTTTTATGTTTTTAATAAGAGGCTATTCGAAATATTTAGACAATTTGATTAATTATTTTTATAATTGAAAACATATTTCAGAAAGATCATATTATTAAATGTCCGTGGTATATATATATATATAACTTTTTGTTTTAATTTGATTTATTTTAAATACTTAAATAGAAAATTTCTATTTAACGATGTTTCCTATAATCATGTATTTATTTTTTTATTATGGGATATACATATATATATATATATACTTGTATAATTACTAAGTTTATAAATATTTTAGATAAATAATGATTAACAAAATATTAGTCAAAGTTTGATTTCATAAAAGTAATATTATCGTAACTTTATCACATACTTGCCTATATATGAATATAGATCTATGCATGAACAATGAATAAACATACAAAAAATGATTTTTTTTAGATTATGCACAAAGAAATACCTTTCCGTCATAATCATGACTTTAAATTAAATTTTATAGTTTACATTCGAGAAAAATATTAACATAATTTAAAAAATTTAATTAATATGTTTATTTAATAATTTTATAGGCATAATCATCATATTAATTTTAAATTTATCGAAACAAAACTCAAAATGAATTTATATGGAAGAAGTGTTTAAGTGGATGGTTTATAGTTGATCTTTCAAGTAATTATAAAATTTTCATGTATCAATAGATTTGGGTGTGAAAATATAATAAATATGTTTCCATGAAAGTTTATACTTACACATTTAGAAATAAATATAAGTGCAAAGGAGATTAATGCTTATGTATATATATATACTCCAACTCATTTATGAAAATGGTTATTTTTAATATGATCTCGGAATGTTCTTAATGTATATTTTTCTTTATCAAGTTTTTCATTAAAAATTAATTTTTCATATGAATTAGAGTTTTATAAATACCATGTCATATTAATTTGTATATATATATATATATATATATTTGTATATAGGAAACAGTAATTTCATTTATTTTTTAAAAATTAAACTCGTGATATGTGTGTGTGTGTACACAAGGGAAATAAAGTTTATCTACATGTTATACTTCTTGAGGTCATATTTTAAAAATGCACATAACATGTCGTCGTGTTATTTTAAAGTTAAGGATGTCATGTCTACATAAAGTCATGGTCATGCATCAAACATAATATCGAAAAATATTTCATTCATAATAACTCATGGTTTCAAATAAATTTTCATGGAATATCAAGCACATGAATTTCATTAAAATTCGAAATGTTTTATTTATGATTTTGTGTGAAAAACATATTTATTTATTTTAAAATATTATTTTGAGAAGTCAAAACTATATATTTAATTTTGATTAAATGTTCATTTATTTCATTACTCGTTTTATTGATTGGATACAAATAAAGACAATTATTTCATGTATGATATTATCCTTTTTATAATATTATATGAATTAAGAATTAAACTTTTCAAGTGGTATAGGAACATTAGATTTTTTAAAGAATATGTACTTGAATAATTAATTAATGACGGGATTTTTATCTAAGATTAAGATTTAAATAAATAAAAGTGGTGTGGGAAACTTTTATTTAAAGACATAATTTTATTAGACATATTTGAAATGCATAGGACTTATTATGTGATGGGTGAGGCCTTCTATAGTGTCTCGGTGCATCGGTGGATCTCATGAGATAAATTAGGTCTAGACAGGAGGCCTTGACAAAATGATTATGTATAGTCTTGGCCTTAGGCATTGAAAAAATATTTATGTATGGTATTGGAATGAGGACCTGATAGAATGTTTATTATTTCCTTCATTATTGGTTCCCTCATAATTATTTTAGTACGTGAATTTCCATGTGATTATTCAACTAGTAAAATATCCACGGCTATGGATCATACTCTTATGAAACATTATTAATTAGTTTTATATTTCGCAGTGCACATGGGTTAAGGTTTTTATATAAATATATACATGTATAAAAATTTATTTGTGAATATGTATTAATATGTAGTTTCTAATCCATAATGATAAATGATTTTTTTTAGAAATTATAAATAAATATTGCTTCATGTGTAATTCTATATCTGCACACCTAGTATGACATAGATAATTGTGTGTGGCCATATTCTGAGTTATAAATTTTGTTTCATGCATTTTTTATTAGGTACATGCATATTTTATAATACAATTTATTTTTAACTCCTAAATATGTATAGAAACTTTGAGCAAGAGTTTATCATAAAAGTTGTTTCAAAATATCTCAAGGAAATGGTGAGGAAATGTGATGGGAAATGTTAATTCCATGATTTAGAGCATGTATTTTTTAACAAGTGTTTTAAAATAAAAATATATTTATTTATGGTTTTTTTTAAACCCATAACTGGGCATATCCAATGATCACCCCTTGTTTTAAAAAAAAATTTCACATGTCACTTGGAAGTACAAAGTTCGAATCCATTGTTTTTACATGCGTGGAAGTGAAGTTTGAATTTTGTTTGATTAATTTTTTTGCAGCTCTAATAATTTGAATTCTTTTATCTAACTCTCCAAAACCTAGACTGGTAAAAGGTCCTTTTCTATGTAATGTTTAATGTTAGGTCCTTAAATGCATGTTGGTAATAGATGAACAAATAGATTACACAATCATGGAATCAATAATCAGAATGAACAGTGAAAATGAAATGTTAATGAAACCAAAATTAATAGTATCCCATTCTAAAACAAATAAAACAAAATACCAATACACCAGTCAGTAAAATGATCCCCGTATATGGGGAATCTATATACAATAAACAAGGTGAAGTACATAAAAGAGGAATCTCTATAAATTATCTTTGATTCTATCTAGTAATTTCTAAATCCAACATTAAGCTACAGTATAAAAATCCCTATACAGGGACCTTTTCCTTATCTTGGACCCTAATCAAAAGGGTATTCGTGTGCACTAAAATGTCAGTATAGTCTATGAGAATAAACCCAGTTGAAATCATAAAATTAATTCTTAACCTAACAATAAATATAATATAAAAGTGTATATGATGACTAAAATAAAATAAAAAAATAAACATCAAACCACTGGGTGATTGTGAAGAAACCATACGACCACCAGAATCATACTTGCTTTAGCTTATTGTATTAATGAACGCCTATCGGTAAAATAGTTTCACATGCCACACTTGACAAGAATTCTTCACTCAGTTCATTGCCTCATAGGGGACCCCACTCATACCATTAAAAACTTTTAGGTCCATCAATATAGAAACTTATCCATGAAACCTAAAAGGAGGTCACATCCAATTTTGTTTTCTCATACCCACAAACTCTATGGAGGCCACGGTCAATTATAGAAGACCACCCCATAGTCTCTTGGTAGGATATGGTTAGTCACACCATCCCATCACATTAAAGTTAGGGGAGTCCATAGTCAGTCACACATTCCCATACTCATATACACTAGGTAGGAAACAATAATAACAAGTATAATCATCAATATAAATTATCACATTCTAGCTTTATGCCACACTCCTGATGTCCATCATCATCCGAACTGGCCAAGATCATCTCACTCACATTTTTCATCTCAAAACACAACAAGGTAAAACATATCCTGTATGATTTCCCCATACCATCCTATGAACATTGTAATGAATCATATTTTAAGAAATTTATGATTCATTTTTTTCAGATATATCATTTTTATAATCTTGGTAAATGTGCATTACAGGATAAAGAAGTTTATAAGAGCATATTGGGCTTGTTTGAACCCAAAGCTATAAGAATTTGGAAAAACAAGGTAGTTTATATAGTTACTTCATGGTCTATACTAACTGTCTGAGGATCTAAGTGGCCTATTAGAGGACGCACATCTGTCTAAAACCATGTGGGTTGAGGCTAACAGTCAAGCAATTTGTCTCAAAAAAATTACAAAGGCAATTTTTAATGGCTATGCATGGTTACCCAAACTGTGCACCTAGCCCATACGGGGTCCTCCATGGGTAGTGGAGTGGCACAAGGTTGGATCATGGTATCACTAACCATGTGTCCAAACTACATGCCCCTATATATTTGGGTGAATTTATAATTATACCCATAATGACAAAAAATTCCTTACCCATTATTTATTCCTCTCATTTTTCAGTGGATAGAGGTATTCCCATATCCCATGATCTCCCAATATCCTCAAGATAGGATTTTTGTGAAAATTGCTCATATGGACTCTAAATCAACTACTATCATATTCATTGGATAGATTTTGGTAAGATATTGAGTCTACTTCCCTTAGTTATAAGATTATCTTTATATCTATTGCATAATTTGGATGTGATCTCATTCACCTTGGTTTTAAGGGATTGGAACATTGTTCATTTTTCTTCAAAACATCTTTGAATATAAAGTAATTTTTGGATGAGGATTCATTTATGTCCTTATGGTAGGTGGTCTAGTTATTTTCCTTAAAATTTATGAAGTTTTAATAGTTTCATTATTGTTCTACATGCCATCTATTTCATGCAATGCTTGTAAATGAGTTATTTTTTTCTAAATAATTTTTTGGCAAGTTAATATAATCTTGATGATAATGACTAAGTATTTATAGGATTACAACCTCAATCATAGACACTTCTTGGGTGTTCCAGGTAGAAATTCAAATTATATTTAAATCAATAAATTACTATAATACATTCTAAGCATTCTTCTTGGATTATAAATGTATTTTACACACTTATAAATGATTTCTTAGTTTCCAAAGCACCCCCTAAGATATTTTCTTATCATGATATGGAATTTTCATGACTTTTTTAATGTAATGGAATAATTATATTGATCATTTTTCTTCAAGATGGTTTTCCTTTCTTAAATAAATTTAATAGATTAATTAAAAATGAATATTATTGGGTTTCAAGGACCTGCCTATTATTTAATGCATCAGTATATTGATTTATGAACTGGGATACCATATATATATATTGGTCTTGATGAAAATTATTACAGACTAGTGATACCACCTAATAATATTATTACTATGATCACTCCATTGATATTTTCTGTGGAAATATTGTTAAAGGGCTTGTTGAGTGGGAGGTTTCACACTCCCTTACATTGGTTGTTAAGTGAGACCTCTCTCACTATTATACTATTATCTAGGTAATGGGAATGATGTTACAAATTCCTCTCCTAAGGGTCTTGTTCATGATGACTCACCCCATGAATATCGAGTGATGAGCATGGAATCTCAAATTCATTGTAAAATTTAGTGAATCACTAGTGCATGAAATGTTTTTCACGTCACCATTTTTTAAGTCGGTTATATATAACCGACCTGAAGATTAGTAATACGTGTTTTTTTACGTCAGTTATTTTATAACCGATGTAAAAAATACGGAGAGTAAATTTTTTACTCTGGTTATTTGATAACCGACGTAAAAAAACGAGGTATCTACGAATTGTTTACGTCAGTTATAAAATAACTGACGTAAAAAGGGCAACATCTTAGGCCTTTTTGACATCGGTTATCAAATAACCGACGAAAAAACCCAACCTGCTTATTTTTTAAGGTTGATTATATTATAACCAATGTAAAAACCCAACACCCGGAAGTTTATATGTTGTTTATAAAATAAACGACGTAAAAACTGTGGTTTCTGATGTGTTTTTTATGTCAGTTATAGAATAACCGACGTAAAAAAACTCACGGCTTTTTTTACATCGGTTATAAAATAACCGACGTAAAAAATGTGGTATATGATACATTTATAACGTCGGTTATTATAATAACTGAAGTTATAAATGTAATAAAAATATTTTATAATGTAGGTTAATAAATAACTGACATTATAAAGCATTTATAAAATTATCATGCCTCATGGATTGTCATTTAGGATTTTTCTATCGACAGACCGGCGACTTGTCTCTCTCGTGCGGAAAAACCTAATCGATTCTTCAATCTTGTTTCGTTAAACTCATTTTTCCATCATCATTTATCATCTTTTCTCTCCTCGGATCTATCATCTCCACTCTTAACACTCAAGTAAGCCTCCCATGACTTTATTTTGTTCATTTTTTCCCGGATAGTCTATATTTACGTTTTGCAATTTTTCTGTTTAAACTAGGTATGATTCTTCGATTTTGAACCCTCTTACCTTGTTTTTCCATAAAAATCTTATTTATTATCACCAAATCTATTAGGTCAACTCGCAATATTCATGTAACCCTCACCTACTTCTATTTCGTTTATTTTTGTTTCGTGGATACCCGAATTTGAAGGTAATTTTTGTTGTCATTGACAACTAATGATCTCATTCACCTATATTACTGAAATTATATGTGAACCATTGTTATACACCCATTCCGTGTACTAGTGTGATTTATTTTATAATTATATATGGTTTTTCATGGTGGAATGTTTGTTTTGGATCCTTGGCTGTTTCTATTTTGGGTATCACTTTTTATTGTTCCATAATCTATTTATGTCACTTATTTTTGTGGACTATTATAAGTCTTCATATACTATTAAAACCTGATTCATTGTACAATAGATCATTTTAGACTAGTAGGAGATACAGTTCATGGTCCTCATTTTGAATAATGGTATGATACCAAAACTAGTATCGTGAGGTTAAAATCCCTAGATATGCCAAAACTAGTAGCTTGAGGTTTTAATATCATGGATCTGGGGGCTGTCAAGAGGTTTGGTGGCTATCCAGGGGGTTGGGGGTTGTCCAGAGGGTTGGGGGATGTATTGGGTGTCCATGGAGGTGGGGGTAGTCCAGGTGTGTTTGGGGGGGGGGTCCAAGGGGGTGGGGTGTCGAAAGGGGTGGGGGTTGTCCAAGGGGGTGGGTGGGTGGGAGTGTCTAAGGGGTGGGGTCCTGTCCAGAGGGTGTGGGGGTTGTCTGGGGGATGGGGTTGTCCAGAGGGTTGGGGTGTCTAGGGGGGTGTCCAAGCGGGTAGGGGTGGGGGTGGTGTCCAAGAGGGGTGGGGGTGTTGTCTAGAGGGGTGGGGGCTGTCCAGGAGGTGGGGGTTGTCCAGACGGGTGGGGCTGTATAAGGGGGGGTGTCTAGGGAGTGTCCAAGGGGTGGGGTGGTGTTCAGAGGGTTCGGGGGGCTATCCAGAGGGTTGGGGGTGTCTAGGGTTTCAAAGGAGGTGGGGGTGGGGGCAGTCCAGGGGTGTGTGTGCGTGTGGAGGGGGGTCCAAGGGGGTGGGGTGTCGAAGGGGGTGGGGGGCTATCTAAGGTTGTGGGTGGGGGGTTTTCCGGGGGTGGGGGGTTTTCCAGAGGGTTGGGGGTGTGGAGGGGGGTGTCCAAGGGGGTAGGGGTGGGTGTGGTGTTCAGGAGGGGTGGGGGTGCTGTCTAGAGGGGTGGGGGCTGTCAAGGGGTTGGGGGTTGTCCAGAGGGTTGGGGGGATGTCTAGGGGGTTGGGGGTCTCCAGGAGGGTTTCCAAGGGGGTAGGGGTGGGGGTGGTGTCCAGGAGGGGTGGGGGTGTTGTCTAGAGGGGTGGGGGAGCTGTCTAGAGGGGTGTGGAGCTTTCCAAGGTGGTGGTGGTGTCCAGGGGGTGTCCACGGGGGTGGGGTGGTGTTCAGAGGGTTCTGAGGGCTGTCCAGAGAGTTGGGGGTGTCCAGGGTGCCCATGGAGGAGGGGGCACTCTAGGGGTGTGGGGGGGTCCAAGGGGGTGGGGTTTCTAAGGGGGTGGGGACTGTCCAAGGGGGTGGGGGCCTGTCCAGAGGGTTTGGGGGTTTTTCAGGGGGTTGTTCAGAGGGTTGGGTGGTGTCCAGTGGGTTGTCCAAGGGGGTAAGAGGTGGGTGGTGGTGTCTAGGAGGGGTGGGGGTGTCCAGGAGGGGTGGGGGCTGTTCAACGGTGTGGTGGTGTCCAGGGGTGTCCAAGGGGGTGGGGGTTGTGTCCTAGGGGTGGAGGGCTGTCCAAGGGGGTGGTGGTGTCCAGGGGGTGTCCAAGGGGGTGGGGGATAAGTTTCAGTTAGGATTGACTATTGCATCTTGGTTTTTTGAGATTATTACATGATGATTATATTGTTTCATGGATGTTGGTGTTGCAATATGATTCTATATGGTTATATATATTTTGATCAGTAATCAACTATGAGAAAATTATGGGTTATGGGGGAGACCATATCGTGGTTTTCAAATATGAAAAGTTATCCTGACCCCATTGTACCGTGATGATTGGATTTACATTGTGATTTTATCCATTTTAGTTTTTATATTAAATTTGATTTTATTCTCAGGTTTACTCTATTTTCTTCAATTTTCTATCAACCATTGGAGGCCAAAAGGTTTTCTTTGATTCAATGGAATTTAAAACTGTTATACCTAACTATATTTTCTTTTTAAAATCATATTCATGCATATTTTTTTAAATACGCATAGATTTGTTTTATATTTCAAAAAAAATTACATTCAAATTATGATTTTTTTCATATAAACATATATTTGTCTTATCTTAAAAAGATGTATAATTTTGATATTTTTTATAGGTCATAATGAGTTGAAATTGGATTATAGCACATCGAATGAGCAATGAATATGAAGAAGGTATTGATGCCTTTTTGGAATTTTCTAAAAGAAATGTTCCAAGTAGTGAGATTTTTTATATTCATGCCTGAAATGTTTGAATATGAAGAAGTTGAAAATTAGAGAGATAAAAGATCATCTAATTTGTCATTTTTTTAATCCGAGTTACAGCCGTTGGATTTGGCATGGTGAAACTGGAAAAAATGTCACTGATGATGATGATTCGCAAGATGGTAACTCCGATGGAATTGAAGAAATAATTCGCGATATTGCAACAGAAAAAATTGAGATTGAACCGACAGTTGAGCGTCTATATGGTGAAGCTGAAAAACCATTATATCATGGTTGTACAAATTTTACGATTGTTTTGGCGGTGTTAAGATTGATTAACCTGAAGGAAAAACATGGATGGGGTGACATAAGTATTACACAGCTGTTATAATTGATGAAAGACATTCTTCCAAAAGATAACGATCTTCCAGATTCACATTATAAGTCCAAAAAAAAATTATACCCTATGGGATTGGGATACAAGAAAATACATGCTTTTCTGAATGACTGTATTATATATAGGACGGACTATGAATTTCTGTCAAAGTCTCCTAAATGTGGGACATCACGGTATAATGTGAAAGAAAAATCACAGGCTGATGTAGAGATTACAAAGATCCCTTCAAAGGTATTTTGGTATCTTCCAATAATTTATTGTTTCAAATGTTTATTT
Source organism: Viscum album (assembly GCA_963277665.1). Classification (NCBI taxonomy): domain Eukaryota; kingdom Viridiplantae; phylum Streptophyta; class Magnoliopsida; order Santalales; family Viscaceae; genus Viscum; species Viscum album. The sequence goes on from OY728159.1 coordinate 106,484,929, forward strand.
TCTAGTTCACATGATGCAAAAAGGATAAGATGGCATGCCGATGAGCGGTTATGTGATGGAAAAATACGTTATCCATCTAATTGTCCACAATGGAACAAAATTGATGAGCAGTATTCTACATTTGGAAATGAAATTAGAAATCTCATACTAGGGTTGTGCATAGATGAAATGAATCCATACCGAAACCTCAGTAGCACACATAGTTCATGGCCTATTTTATTGGTAATTTACAACCTCTCTCCTGAAGTTTTTATGAAGCGCAAATATGTCATGTTGAGTATAATGATCCTTGTTCCAAAGTAACCCAGCAATGATATTGATGTTTACTTGTCACTGTTGATTGATGATTTGAATCTTCTATGGGATGATGGTATTAGGGTGTATGATTCTTATAAAATGGAATATTTTCAATTGCATGAAGCCCTTTTGTTCACTATAAATGACTTCCCAGGCATATGGAAATTTGTCTGGATACAGGGTTAGAGGGCATAAATCATGTCCAATTTGCGAACAACAGACATCATATTGTCAATTTCATTATGGGAGTAAAATAGTGTACATGGGTCATCGAATTTTTCTGCCTATGTATCACCCTCATAGAAGACTAAAAAAGGCATTCAATGGCTCACAAGAAATGGATATTTCTCCAAAACCATTATAACCAGATCTGTATTTTTAGAGGGTGAAAAACCTTGATGTGACATTAGGAAACACACAGATATCTAGTAATGATAGACATATTTGAAAGAAAAGGTAAATATTGTTTGAGATACCATATTGGAGATATCATGAAGTTAAACATAATATTGATGTCATGCACATGGAGAAGAATATATGTGATTGTTTTATTGGAAAATGTTTAGATATTAAAGAAAAGACAAAAGATGGGTGGAATGCAAGATTAGACTTACTATCAATGGGAATACGTTTGGAGTTAGCTCCCACTTCTAAAGGAAGACGAACATTTCTTCCCCCGACTTATCATACATTATTGAAGAGAGAGAAAATTAGCTTTTTTCAGTGTCTTCATGATATCAAAGTGCCTCAAGGTTATTCTTCAAATGTAAAAAATTTTGTCTCATTGAAGGACTTGAAGTTGATAGGTATGAAATTACATGATTGTCACATCATGAAGCAACAAATTATACCAGTTACATTGCGTGGAATATTGCCCATCCGTGCTAGAAATAATTTAATGAAGTTGTGTTATTTTTTTAATTCAATTTGTAATAAGGAAATTGATGTGAATTCTTTGAACATTTTGGAAAAGGATTCAATTTTTATACTTTTCCAATTGGAAATGTATTTTCCTCCAACTTTTTTTGATATAATGGTGCATTTAATGATTCATCTAGTTTGAGAAAAAAATATTTGTGGACCTGTATATCTTCATTGGATGTATCCTTTTGAAAGGTACATGAAAATATTGAAGGGGTATGTTAATAATCCATATCGACCTGAAACCTCCATTATTGAAAAGTGTATTTCTATGGAGGTTGCAAAGTTTTGTACGAGCTACGTGTCTATGGAGCAGCACATAGGTTTGCCTCCATCTCGCCAAAAATGAGTTAATAATGAGGGAAAGGAGATTTGTGGCTTGAAAGTCAAATCATTGTCAGCTGGACAGATGAATAAGTTAGAATCATAAATCTTTAATAACATAGATGATGCTCAACCATATATCACATTGCATATTAATGAGTTGATACAATGTCATCTAAAGAAGAAAGAAATGTGGATTTTGAATGAGCACAATAAAAAAAATTTGTAATGGATTAAAAACATCTTTCTTGGTAGATCAGATGTATCAAAGACATTAATATGGATAGTCGGTGGTCCATGTTTAAATGTGATAACATGGTCCGGTTATGACATTAATGGCTATACATTTCATACGAAAGCTCAGGAAAACAGAAGTGCAGTTCAGAATAGTGGTGTATTGGTGTTTGTAGAAGCAATGTATTTTTTGAGTGTTAAGGACAAAAACCCAATTTCTGCATCAAGTGCATATTATGGAGTGATTGAAGACATATGGGAGGTTCATTACTTTAAAATTAATGTTCTTTTTTTTAACTATAAATGGTTTATCGGTAACAACAATTTCAGACACGATGAATTTTGAATGACCCTTGTTAATATGAATATATTGGAAGACACAGCTGATTCTTTTATAATGGCAACACATGCAAAACAAATTTTCTATGTAGTAGATCAATCGGATATGCAGTGGGCTGTTGTTGTACAAGGGAAAAAACAATATGTTGGTGAGGATGAACATGATGAAGATGTTGATTTATGTGAGATCCCTACTTCCATGGAAATATAAACAAAACATAATGATGAGCATGTTGGAAACATGGTTTTTTCCATAAGGAATGATCATGACGAAGGAATTTGGGAAAACAATCCATTTTTACATTCCTAAAAGTACATATAACATATGTTTATTTCCTATTTATATTTATTTATTTCATAAAATGTTAGATATTGTATTTTTTTTCTTTATTAAAACATGTATTAAAACAAAATAAGTATAAGTTTTTGTTTGTTTTATGTTTTTTTAGTTTACTTTATCATGTTTACCATTACATGAATTATATATCTATTATTTTTGTTCAGTGAAAATTACTTTACCATGTTTACCAGGTTTACCATGTTTACCATGTTTACCTTCTTTACCATCTTCACCATCTTCACCATTGTTTAACATTCTTGCCATATTAACAATGTTTACTATTTTGTAACTTTGTACATTTTTCTATTTTTTGATTAGAGTAGTATTAAAATATTTGAATTTGTATATTTGTGAAATTATGTTTGTTTTTTTGATTTGAAGGATAATGAAAGATCATTAAGCTGATCAGCCACATGATTCTAGAGATGATAATATTGGTCATACCTCAGGGGAGGAACATTCACATGCTCCTCTTGATGTTCCCCAATCTTCCTCATGTGATCCTATTACGACAAAGAGTTCAAGAGTTGTTAAACGTGGGTGTAGACGTTTACCAAAACTAGCACTTGCACATATGCAGGATCATAGGATACTCGTTGAGTTTGATGATGATGATATTCCTAGAGGTCCAAATGCAAAGGATTTAAAGAGTTTTTTATCAACTCAGGCTAAGAGAAAAGTAAGAATTTATATGATGACTAGAGAAGTGTGGATAAAGTGATGATCTCTCAATTGTGGGAGACGATTTTGGTAATATCTTTTTCTATTGTTTGACTATTCTTTAAATTTTTCTAGTATGTATAATATGTTTAACCTCTTCTTTATCATATGACATTTGATATTCCTGCTACTGGAGGAGTCAGGAAGAAATGCTTATCGATGGCTGCCAAGAGATGGTGGGATTTAAAATCAGCCCTCTCATCTGATTTCATTTTTGGTCATAGGATTCATGAAAATACATGTCATATATATCCTTTTATAGATGAAGACACTTGGAGATAGTTTGTTGAAAGTAGAATAAAAGAGTCATTTTTTGTAAGGGCAATGTAAACTTTTATAAGATTTCTTATATAAATGATCTTATTAATGTTTTGTTAATGATTTATTATTCTTAATTTACAGCAAGCAAGAAAATATCATCAGGAGATACAATCTAAAAATGTATACCCTCATAGTTTATCTCGGGGAGGGTATGCATTTTTTGAAGAAAAAATAATGGCGGAAAATTTTCAAAAACTAAGAGCTGAGTCTTCAAGCTCTGGAGAGGTGGCCCCTCCATCCCCTCCATCTAGACATGAAAAATGGAAGAGAGATCGGATGGGAAAAAAGGACAATATCTTTCGGAAGATTCGAGAATCATATTTGAGAGGATTCTAAGATATCTCTTTTATTTATTTATGTTAACTATTTTCTTCATATAATTCCAATCATTTCATAAATAATCAATTAATTAATTCTGAATTATCTTGAGGAGCAGAGATCATAAGGGGAATCTATAGCTACTGGGAGGCAAGACATTTTATCTGTATCATTGAAAAGCCCGAACATCCTGGTCGTGTAAGAGGATATCCGGCAGGTGTATCTGTAAGAAAAGTGTTGCCACATTATTTAACTTCAAACGTTGAGGGTGTTTATAAAAAAATATAATCCTTGGAGGCTGAAGTTCATAATATTAATGCGATGATGGAGGAAAATATTAGAGCGTTGGTACAATCTATGTTTGCAGACATGCAAAGATAATTTCAGACTGTAGCTCTCACTCCTCCACCTCCCCCTGTAGACCCCATTATTTATCCTCCACCACCTCCAGTAGCTCCCACTCCCCCACCTCAGCCTTTGGACCCCATTTATTATCCTACTCATCTACCGTAGATTCCTACTTATTGCGATTTGGATGTTTAGGATCTCAACATCATATAGTTTCATATGGGTTGGTATATTTTATAGGAGATACAGTTCATCATCAACAATTAGAGGTAAGGAATTAGAGGGCCATTGTACAGGATATTATAGATAGATCAGCTTGAGTACCATTACCTACAGATGAGGATATGATAGTTGGACATAGTATCGTCCATTTTTTAATTTGTCCATCTAGACTTCTTCGACTCATTACCATAGAGGTATGAATGTTATATCTTTTATTTAATTTTTTTATAAAAGTTGTTTTATCATTTGAAAAATAATATATTTTTCTATTTACTTTTATAGGAATACTTCAAAGTTAAAGAAATATTGTATATACAACAACAACGAAAAATGTCTATGACATCATATACAGATTCTAGTAGTCTTGATAGATTTTCAAGATATTACAATTTGTTGGCAGGTCATTATGAGTTTCCAATGGAAGCTCATGTTTGCAGATGTGCAATAACTGTGGGGATTATGAAAACTGATATCATGGACCTTGTTACTGTAGATAAGTTGGGCATCAACGTGGGGAAAAAATTTCAATGTAAGTCTTAACACCTTTTCCCTACGTTATATTTATTAAAAATGTATACTTATGTCTGTTTTGTATTAGGTATATTTATAACATTTGTGAGAGGAATGAGCTAACAGATGTATATGGATTCATGGACCTGCAATTGATTTCCCCTAAAGCATATGCATTCAATGAGGAACAAAGAATGCTTTATATTTTTGAAAGACTTGAACAGAATATAGTCAAACACATACAAGTGGAGTGGTCAAATTATTTTACAGGTTTGATTGAATTTTAGCTGTTTGTAGTGTAAAATGTGATTTTGAATATTGTTGTTGTAATTGTCTATTTGTTAGTCATTTTGGTTGGATTTAGTTTTCTTTTAAGTTGACAGTGTATGTTTTGAATGTTATATATGTGAATGTTTAATGTTTCTCTACTTCTTGTTTTGGTCAACTTATGACGGGTTTTTTGGTATAGATTCTGGTCTGGGGGGAGGGGTTACAAGGGTGTGGGGGTGTTCAGTGGGATGGGGGTGTCCAGGGGTTTGGGAGGGCTGTATAGTGGGGTGGGGGTCCTGGTTGTCCATGAGAATGGGGGAAGTCCAGGCAGTGGCAGCGTTTCCAGGAGGGTGGAAGGGTTGTCCAGGGGAGTAGGAGGCTATCCAGGGGTGTGGGGGTGTCCTGTTGGGTGAGGGGGGTTTCCAGGGGTGTGGGAGGGATGTCCAGTGGGGTGGTGGGGCTGTCCAGTGGGTTGGGGGGCTCTAGGGTGTCCATGGGGATGTGGGGGAAGTCCAGGAGAGAGGTAGAGGAGGCGCCACCATCCCTCAGGGGGCTGAATGCTGCTGGAAGGTATTCATCACTCCCAAATATGAAACATTTTGGGGGATCAAGTTTCGCATGTAGGAGTTATGAGTACCTTCCAAGGGCATTCCCCCAGAGGGGGTGTCCAGGGGGGTGTCCAGGAGGGTGGGGGTGTCCAGTGGGTGTCCATGAGGGGGGGGGGGAAGTCCAAGGTTGTGGGGGGGTTGTCCAAGGGTGTGGTGGATGTCCAGGAGGCTGGTGGGGATGTCCAGGGGTGTGGGGGATATCTAGGGCGGTCAGGGGATAGTCCAGGGGTGTGGGGGTGTCCAAGGGTGTGGTGGGGGGTGTCCAGTGGGGTGAGGGGGTTGTCCAGGGGTGGTGGGAAGTCCAAGAGGGTTGGGGGGTTTTCCAGGGTTGTTAGGGGATGTCCAGTGGTGGGGGTAGTCGAAGGGTGTGGGGGTGTCCAGGGGTGTAGGGGGCTGTCCAGGGGGTGTTGGGGAAGTCCAGGGGTGGGGGTGTCCAGGGGGTGGGGTTGTCTAAAGGTGTTGGGGGATGTACAAGGGTGGGGGCAGTCCCGGGGTGTCTATGGGTGTCCAGGGGTGCGGTGGGGTGTCCAGGGTTGTGGTGGATGCTGTCCAGTGGGTTGAGGGGCTTCTGTTCTATTTTTTGGTAACTTTTTGGTCAGTTTAAGTGGTGCGGGAGGGCTGTCTTGGGGTGTGGGACTACTGTCTAGGGGGTGGGATATACATGAGGGTGGGGGATGTCTAGGGGTGGTGGTGAAGTCTAGGGGTTTGGGGGTGTCTAAGGGTGTGGTGGGGGCTATCCAGTGGGTTGAGGGGGTTCTGGTTTGTTTTTGGTAACTTTTGGGTCTATTTTAGGGGTGTGGGAGGGTTGTCTAAGGGTTTGGGAGTGTTGTCTTGGGGGTGGGGGTATAAAAGAGGGTGGGGGTTGTGTAGGGGTGTTTGGGGCTATCCAGGGGGTCGAGGGAAGTCCAGGGGTGTGGTGGGTGATGTCCAGGGGTGTGGGGGTGTACATGGGTGTGGTGGGGGCTGTCCAGTGGGTTCAGGGCGTTCTGGTTTGTTATTGGTAACTTTTTGGTCTATTTTAGGGGTGTGGGAGGGCTGTCCAGGGGTGTGGGAGTGTTGTCCAGGGTATGGAGGAATACATGAGGGTGGGGGGTTGTCTGGGGGTGTTTGGGGCTGTTCAGGGGGTCGGGGGGCATCCCAGGGGTGTGGTGGGGGATGTCCAGTGGAGTGAGGGGGGAGATCTATCCAGGGGTGTGGGAGTTTTGTACAAGGTTTGGGGGTATAGATGAGGGTGGGGGTTGTCTCGGGGTGTTTGGGGATATCCAGGGGGTCGGGGGGCAGTCCAGGGGTGTGGTGGGGGTTGTCCAGTGGGGTGAGGGGGGTTGTTCAGGGGGTGGTGGGGGCGGTTTAGTTGGTTAATATTTAAATGTTATCAATATAAATGCTTAATTTTCCTTTGGTTCTTATTTTGTTCTACTTATATTTTTGTGGTGAGGATTCTTGTTTAGGTTTCTGGTTGTTTCTGGTTGTTTCTATGGAGAGCAGAGGACTGCATTCCATTTAAAAAAATTGTTCTTCCACGTCGGTTATTTTATAAACGAGGTGAGAAAGGAATGGGGAAGGGTTTATCACTTCGGTTATTTGAATAACCGATGTGATAAACACCTGTGGAATGGTTTATCACGTTGGATATTAAATAACCGACGTGATAACCCCCCCCCCCCCCCCCCGAACTGGTTTATCACGTCAGTTATTTCCTAGGGGTTTATCACGTTGGTTATTAAATAACCAACGTGATAAAAAGCTTGGGAAAGGGTTTATCACGTTGGTTATATAATACCCGATGTGATAAACCCCCCCCCCCCCCAGTTTATCAAGTCGGTTATGTAATAACGGATGTGATAAAGGCATGGGAAATGGTTTATTACATCGGTTATTTTATAAATGACCTGATAAACACCCCCGCACAGGTTTGTCACATCGGTTAATTAATAATCGATGTGATAAACCGCCCCCCCCCCCCCCTAGTTTTTGCACATCTGTTAATTAATAACCGATGTGATAAACACCGCTATGTTATGTTTTTTACGTCATTTTTTAAATAACTGACGTAAAAAACATTATATATAACATCGTCTATATTAACGTTAGCTAAAAATCGACGTAAAAAATGAAAAATTACCGATGTAAATACGTTTTCTATACTAGTTAATTCACCCTTTGTTTGATCATAATGATCATTTAGACTAGTTTTCAATTCTTGAATTACACCTCGAACCTACTAACACATATCATCTATGTATATTCCTACTTTAGTTCACACATACTCAACATATATTGGTGGATGTAATATTTTACTATTCTCTCTCTCTATCTATGTGTGTGTGTGTGTATTATATGGTTACTGATTAGGATCACTTTGGCATATGATGAAGTGGGTGAAGCCCGCTAGGTTTCCTATAGGAACATAAGATGGATGTCATTTATTTATTTCTATCATTTCTTATTATTCAGTTATATCTGTAAAATATTTATCTATGGACACTTCTTGTACTACTTATAAACACCATTGGTGGTGGCCTTCTGGGGTTTTATCACACACCCTACTCGGGATGTGTTTGGGAACTGAGTAGATTACATTTTTTAGGATTGGATAAGGTAATGTTACCTCTTATTGATATTTGATATTCTTTACTTATATTTGGATCAAGGGAGGAGAGGACCGTGTGTTTGCTCGAGATTCTAGTGATGCGGTCTTTTAGTATTTTTTTTATTTTCATATAGAATGTTGTATATACATGTCCCATATTTTCAATTTTTATATCATAATTCTAGAAAATAATCAAATTTATAACCATCCATATGGATTTTAATATTATTATTCAGTTTCTAAATTATTTACACTCATGTGGTTCACTATTATTGCATATTCTTTTGCTGCGGTGCATAACTGGTCTAGTGGAAATTAATTTTGTTTATATTATGCTTCCAAATTTTCTTATTTTGTATTATATCAATTTTATCACACTAATATGATGGTATATACTTTCCATTAGATCACCCATACACCATCTCTGCTACTCAATAGCCTCTAGCATTCAGGGAGGGGTGCTTGAGTCCATGTGACCCACTAACTCAAGGAAAGGGTTAAGTTGATCCTAGCTCGGGACATTACAAAAAAGTATCATATAATTCAATTTCTTTTATATTACTGATCAGGTATAAAATTGAATACTATGTGTTTATGGGGTTTTTTAATGAGCATGTGCTTTGGTATAGATAACCCATATATAAGGGAAAACCAAATTACCTAGGATGGGTTTTTGAATTTATTTATTATTCCTGTTAAAGTTGATACAACTTCACCATTGGGTAACACACATGTCTTATGATGATAATTTCATTGATATTCTGGAAATTATATTTATTTTCCTTTTTCCAATGAAATCATTGTGATTCATTACATTCAAAATTATTTTCACAATAGTATTGATATGCCATGAATTTATTCGTGCCATGTTTACATTCGGCATACATTTTCCTATATCAAATAGTTATTTTCTAGATTTTTTATATAGAAATGTAAAGACATTTATTGCATGGAACAGATGATTTAATTAACCAATGTTCCAAAATCAATCTAAATTGTGTTTTCCCACATAGGTTGATGATGACACCTTAAATAGTCAATTATGCCAAATTGTGGTTTTTTGACCTACTCGTCCTGGACTGCGATATATGTTTATAGCTATATCAGAATACCAATATGAATAAATTGAATTCATTAAAAGAAAATGGTTACCACTAAATAGGTTTCCAATTGTAATTTAAAGTGTGTTTTCCTCTATACCTTTCAATTAACCTTCCATATAATAGAACCTCTCTCTTGTGATATGAGAACTAAAACTGAACCAAGCCTTAGTTTTGTGCCTCTCTTATGTTCTGATGGTGTATAATGGTCTTTTCCTTACCAAAAAGACAAGGTTTTGGATCCAGCAGAGAGGTGTAATGTATTCATAGGAAGGATATACACTTATCCATGTTATCTATATGCTAACTCGTGACTATTAAAAATCTCTTTTGAGGTGTGTGTTTTGAATTATAGAATTATGCATCCATTACATCCTCCAACTGTAAGCCCTAAATGTGGTAACTACCATGCACTAGAGGTGGTGGCCCCTGAGCCACTAGTGATACATCCTACACTACCACCTATGGTATTTTTTCCCTATTGAAGATATGGGAACTAACTCCCTGTTTAGAGATCATTTCATCCACATGATTCATAAAATCGAAGGTGTCTCTCAACCTTCCCCAACTATGAAAATTTCGACTCAGAAGTTCTAACAGTATAAGAATCCAATATTTTGGGGGGATGGAGAAACTCTTGTTTTTGAGTCTTGTCTAAAATCTATTCTTTCTATATTCAAGAACATGTAAATGCCTCTATAGTAGAGGTTCAAGCTCACTGCTTATATGTTGCGTGCTTTTGTCAAGTGATGGTGGGATGTTATTACCCAGAGATATTGTCATAGAGATATGATTTGGGTGGATTTAAAAATTATCTTCAATAAATATTTCTTTCCATAGGCTCTGAGGGATGACTGGGATAGATATTTCACGAACCTCTAATAGGGATCCATGTCTATCGTGAAATATTCGACTCATTTTATTTAGTTACATCACTTCACTCCTACTCTATATGGTGATGATCTTTTGAGCATTATATGATTTGATTATGTGTTAATATATTCCATCTAATTATTGGTAACATTTTCAAATTGATTATTATTTCTAGAAATCCCATCAGACCCTCATTATATAGTAAAATAAAAGGGATTTCGACAATGTGATTCAGGTAAGTTTGGAACGTAGGCCTTGTAGTGTTTCTTCTAGTGGGAAATATCATTGATTTGAGGTTTCCCAAGGGGTTAGAAGTAGTTAGTCATATCATACTGATAGATTCTTGATATTTCATTACTATGGGATGTCGAGACATATGAAACCCTTTTGTTTATGGGATCTTGTGGAAATTATAGGCTTTTGCATGATGTGGAATATCCAACTCTTCTGTAGGACATTTCTATTAGTGCCAAGTGAGTGGGGATCTACACCGACTACACATTCCAAAGTGGGGACAATATCATCTCTCTAGGAAGGAAGCTCAAATACCTCTGAACTCTCAAGACCTAACTTTGTTTGAGTAAGAGATAGTCAGACTTGTGATTCTCATCCCCAGTAGAGCAAGATTTCCTAGGGTAGTCAGGTTGTGACTCAGGGCTCCAGTATAGGGTAGTTACATGCAGTGTAGCATATACCGAAGGATTAGATATTTGGAAGGTATGTTTAATGAATAAATATTCTAGTAGCCTCCACTTTACTGTCATCTTTATTTGACATAGGACTGATAAATTGTTTTATATTTGGGGAAATCATGGAGTTTCAAGGCCACGATATTGAACACATATGAGACATGATGATGTTGGATACACCATTAGGTATCCAATAATAGAGAGTATTCTATTGAAGATATTTTCCCTTAGACATGGGTGAATATATATTAGTATGTAATATCTTCATCCTCAACTTAATAATATTTAATGTAATTGTTAGGATGGAATGGTTATTTCCATATCAATATCATATTGACTTATATCATCAGAGGGTGGTGTTTACACTACCAGAGGGTAGTAGGATCATGCACAAGGGAGAATAGAATTTTCATGCAACTCGAGCTGGACTGGGACATCACAGGCTGGGTAGAGTAACATCATATATTTCAAGTCTTTTCATGGATGATCTGTCATTATGATGTTATGTTTTTCCTCCAATAGTGGAGCGTTTTAGGTAAATCTTCATCGAAGACTTCTCTAGTAAACCTTTAATGAAACATCTAGAATTTACAATTGATCTAGGGCCAAGAGAAGCATCAGTGACTATTACTCCTTAAAGGTTGGAACTTATGGAGCTTCCGGAGCTCAAGAAATTGTTAGAGGATCTTGAGGATAAATGATTTATACATCCCATCACTTCTCTTTTTGGTTCATAAGTAATTTTTTCCAATAAGGTGGAAATCACCCTCAGGATTTGTGTGGATTACTGGTGGTTTATTCATCTCATGATAAACAACCACTCTCCACTCCCTTGAAAAGATGTCCTATTAGATCATCTCCACGAAGAAAGACTGTTTTTAATGATTTATTTGAGGTTAGTAATTTAGCAGGTGTGTGTCAGGTTTTTAGACATACCTTATATAGGTTTCAAGAGAATGTATTATCTTTACAAGTACATGGTTATGCCCTTTGGTCTTACGAACACCCCTAATGTTTTCATGGCTCTAGTGAATCTGGTTCCCCACCTGTATCTAGATTCATTAATGATAGTCTTTGGGGATGACATCTTATTATATTCACACTCTATACATGACCATTCTAACCATCTTGAGATCATGTTGAATACACTAAGAGGCCATCATCATTATGATAATTTTATTAAATTCCTCTTTTGGATCAACAATTTCCACTTCCCGGGTCATATCATCTCCGAGTTAAGAGTTTCTATAAACCTAAAGAAAGTGAGAGAATTAGTTTCATGAGGATATCCCACAAACATACTTGACATATGGTGTTTATTAGAGATATGTGGGTATTACAGACACTTTACCCATAACATATCATGCATTGTAGCACCACATATGCAATTACCTAGAAAGGGTGTAAAATCAGTATGGTCATAAGCTTATGAATCAAACTTTTGAGAGTTGAAGTGAATATTGACTTTAGTTTCAATCCTAATTCTTCTAGAGCTCTTAAGGACTAATAAATTATACCATGATGCATTAGTTATTGGTATAGGAGTTATATTGATGTAGTATAGGCAAGTCATCATGTGTGGGTCATGTTAGCTGATGCCTCATGATTGGAATTACCTAATGCCCAACCTTGAGCTAAATGTTGTAGTTCATTCACTACACTATTAGAGAAATTAAATACTTGGGTAGAATTGTATTATATACACTGATCAAAAAATTATTAAGTACAACATTACATAGTTTAATCTGAAACTTAGGCAGTGAAAATGGGTTTATTACATGAAATCCTTTGATTTTGAGCTTATTTATACACCTAGGAAAGGTAATGTTGTAGCCAATGCTCTGATTCGGAAGACTCATACATATATGGTTTAGGAGGCTAATGGAAAATGGAAGATCATGGACTTATTTGTACAGATTTTTATTGAGGTTTAGGAGTATCATCATAAAACTATCTTCTCATAAGTATTGGTGGCCAAGTATGAAATAGGAGATAGCTGGTTTTACCACTTAGTTTTCCACTAATCAGTAACTGAAGGTGAAACATTAGTTACCAACATGACTTTTGTAATCATTTTTGGTATCCTAGTAGAAATGGGATGGTGTATTGAGGTATTTTTTGACAAGTCTACCCAGATCACCTTTTGGAAATTATGCAGTGTGGGTTTTCATTGATCATTTAAACAATGTTGCACACTATTTACTTGTGTGAGAGACCTTCTTAGTAGATGATATACTGAGGCTATACATCAAGAAGGTGGTACGTATTTATGGATATCCTCAAGCTATAATTTCTAAAAAAGATACCCGATTTATGTCATGATTTTCGTAGGGATTGCATAAGGATTTGGAAACAAAGGATCTTCTGATCATGACTTATCACCCATACACTGATGGATAAATAGAGCATATGATTCCAGTGTTAGAGGACATGCCTCAAGTTTGTTTCCTTAACTTTGAGGGTTCATGGGAGAAACATATACCCTTTATTGAGTTACCTTATAATAACATATTTTAGGATACCATTCTTATGGATCCTTATGTGGCCTTACATTGTAGGCCTTTCTTCTCACCTTTGTATTGGCTAGAGGTTTGGTAGGTAGCTTTTCTAAGACTGAATCTTATCCAGGAGACTATAGAGAAGGTACGGTTGATCAGAAATTCCATGATGGCAGCTTAGTCTAGATAGAAATCACATGCCCACTAATTTCGATGAAATATTTATTTTGAGGTCGGAGATCAGTATTTCTTGTGAGTTTCTACCAGGTTGGGCCATTGACATATTTGGAGACAGTGTAAGCTTTTTCCTTAATTATTTAGACCCCTTCAGGTTGTAAAGTAAATCAAACTAGGGGCTTTCTTGATCAAACATCTTTAGTGATACTATAGTATGCATGATTTCTTTCATGTATCACATCTTTTTTGATATCATTGAAATCATTCACATGTATTTCAACCTGATGAGTTGGATCTAGATATGGATTACTTCCTTCAAGGATTATCTAGTGATTTTTTTTATTATATCATAAAGAGACTCTAAGGTAGATCAGTTCCCTTTGCAAGGGTGCTATGGAAGGGTGGTCAAGTGTGTAATGAGACCTAGTAATGGGAAGCTAGTATACAAGCTTAATGGAATTAACTCTTCTTATATGATATCTCTTTACCATCATAAGGCCAACTCAGGATGAGTTTTTTTAATGATTTTTGGTTGTAATAACCCATATTTTCATGTAGGTACAACTCATTTTTTTAGTTTAAATCCCTTTTTTAATCTTTAAAAAATTTCCATACAGGCTAAATGTAACACCCCAAGCTTCCACAATACTCTTCTCTTCCAATAATACAATAGCTTGTATTGTACACATGTTCGAGATTCTAACACACTACGACCAATCAAAATAGCTGTTATGACTAGTAATACCAACTTTTTGAAATTATATAAATTTTATATTTCAAAATGGACTTCATTTTTGGTTTTAGAATATCTAAATTAGCCTATGTTGAATTTTTGGTATTTTTCTGAGAACATCCAATTTTCGATGAATAGTGAAAAATACTTAAAAACAACTTTTTTAATCAAAATACTTTATAGTGATAAATTATATGATTGACTGATTTTAAAGTATAACTAGAACATATTTTAAGCTTTTTATCTAATGGTGGTCATTAGAATTAATTTCACTTTGAAATTGCACATAAAAAATTGCCAATCTTTTGATATATATTGTTTCTTAAAAACACGCCATTTGTTATGACAGCGGGAATTAATTATTAAATTAATTAATTCAAATTATATTTTTTTAATTTTGTAAAATAGATATCATTTTTAAATTAGGAATGTGAAATATATCTTAGGGTTAATTTTTGGTATTTTTCTGAAAAACTTAAATTTTTTATGAATAGTGAAACCTCTAACTAGTAGTTAAAAAACTAATTTTTCACTTAAATGAAACTTTACCACTTCTTTGAATTTAATTTCAAAAATCCGATATACATGGTTTTCATTAGTATTTAAAATTTGGTTCAATGGGATGAAAATAATTTTTGGTGAATAGTAACTTTTATGTTTTATTAATCGCGATTAAAGGTAATTAGTGTAATTTAAGGTAAATATAATGTTATAATAATATGAAATTACCTTTACACTTTTCCTACCCTTATTGAATGATTCATGGCTGAAAAATACAATCCATGGGTCAACTTGGGGACCCCGTGGAGCCACTTGGGTAAGAAAGTGACATTAATAACTTTTTATTTAAAGTAAAAATAAAATTGTCAAAAACATGTGTTGTTTTACTAAAACAATTATTACATGGAGTTATATAAGTTAAATTTTCGAATATGAATATTCATTGGAAATCTAAAAATATTTCCTACATCATGGTATTTTTTAATAATTTTTATGCATTAAATAAATAAATTTATTTATGACACCATGATGATGCAGCGATTACCTCATTAATGAACAATTTAAATAAAATGAAAAGATAAGGTAAAATTGAAGACATAAACTTGTCTAAAATATATTTTATGGGTATATTTATAACCCTTATCACCTTATCCTAGAAATATATCATGGTGGGACCCTTAAAATTCGAAAATCATTTCATAATAAAGTAACATTTCATGACTTTCCAAGAGTGCCCCTTCTCTCCTATTATAAAAGGCCCCCAACTCTACCACCTTATTCACACCTTCAAAGCCATTTGGATTGGCCAACCTCTGCCCTAATACTCTCTCAAATTCCATATCTTACTCCTAGAATCCTCACTTTGGGTAGAAGTCTTCCCAAGGATGCATTTGTCTCAAATCAAAAAGAGTTTCCCGATTTTAAGATAATGTCTTCTCTTATGTTCTTTTGTTTTATTTTGCTTCTCCAACCCCTTAAACTCTTTTTATTACTTTATTTTGTAACAAAACCAGTATATTCAATATACTAGGATGTTTTTATGAGAATTATTTGATTTAAACTTACACACACCTTCGTCTAATGGTTAAAGAACATACTGTTTCTGTGGGTGGTGAATTATTGCCTCACGAAACGATGATTGTTCAATCTTCTTTTAACACCTCTCATGGTGGCCATTAAGATGCCAATATATTTTTATATGATATATATTATGTTTATGTTTTATTTATGATTCTGTATTTTTCATTTACGTCATACCTTTATGATTTCCATTATGGGTAAATGTGATAATTTCATTTTAGGAAGTGCGGACTACCGCCCCCTCAAAGTGATTTGAATCGTTAATGCCAAATTTTGGATGTATAAATGATGGAGTAAATGATATTATATATTATATTATACTGGAATTATAATATATCTTTGTATAATTATGATTTCATTCCATTATATATGAAATATAAATGAGAGTAGTGTTCATGCGTACGTATGGCTTACCGTCTCCATGAACGGTGCATTTCATTTCTTAACTCTAAATGTTATGTAATATTATTAATGCATGTATATAATGTATATATATTATACATATGATATCTAAATCATGAATATAATTCTATATAAAATGGATATTTTACCATATGAACAACATGTAATTATAAGAAGTTTATTTTTGACTCAAATACCAAAGATCGACAAAACGACCGTTATTGACTTAAATAATTATATAATATTCATAACATGGTAATAAGTGATATAAAAGGAATAATGAACATGAAAAAGGTTCTTAATAAAGTATAAATTAACCCTAATTTATTATTCAGGAGGTTAAATAACGATCGAGTCAAGTCGGACACGAGGTAAGGGACTTCGTCTCAATCTCCTTTTATTGAGGCTTATTTTTTTTATACACAACTTTACTTTATATGGTGTATAAACCCCTTTGACATGTACTTTTATTAAAAAGTAATATTTGTATATGAATCATTTTTACTAAATTACAAAAGGAATGTTTTGTCTTACATATGCGGCGACAACGACTTCTTTACCGCCGTGACCATTATTTAAGTTTCGGCTTCCCCTACAAGCCATAACTATTTTTAAAAAATGAAAAATAAATACCATGTTTTACTTTTCTTTTATTTTGGTATTGAAAAAGGTTTTATAATAACAATGTTTTGTATTGATATCTTGATATTGAAATGTGTAAATGTTATGTTTCCATTATGCATGTTTTACGTGATACGATTATGTTATGGTTTATGATATGTTTAAAACTTTTCATATAAGGAATGCATTTGACTTAGTATGTGACGGGTGGAGCCCGGTATAGCTCTTTGATGCATTAGTATGTATCATGAGACAAACTAGTGTCTTGGCACAAGTCCTTTACAAAATCTTATTTTTTGTCTTGGCACAAGGCCTTGACTATGTGGTTATGATAGTCCAGCATTATGCATTCCATCATTATGAAAGTGGTTATTGATATTTCATGTGATTATTCGACTAGTAGAATATCAATATGAATAAGTAAATGGAATTATATCATTTTAATTTTTCCATATTATTCTGATGTTCATGTTTAAAAGTGTTTTGTTTTAATTATACATTGCCTTAAATGTTTATGTTTATTTATGAATTATTCTTCTATATTGTTATCCTTACTGGGCATCTGAGCTCACCCCTTTCTATGTTTTATTTTTCCTAGGATGTGAGGAAATATTTTATGACTAACCTGCAGGGATAGTTTGAATGGGATATGAGTGTGGACTATGGATACTATTTTATTGTAGTTTTTCACTTTATTATGTAATGTAACATTTATGAATGTATCTAGTGTTTCCAAGGCTACTAAACTAATTGGTCTTTCGAGACATGATCTTTTGTGATCATGCCAATGTTATGTAATAATGCACTGACTCTGGGTAACTGGGGTCGGGGCGTTACAGTTGGTATTATAGGTAGTTTAGTACTAACCTTGGAAGATAGATTTAGATAAACTCTTATTAGAGCACATATCCCTAAGATAGAATTTGAAGATTAGTATAGAAAAACTTCCTAGAATTTTGGTATTATAGAGATTTTGTGAGTTTTCCGGGCAATACATCCCTGTCTGGATATGAGCTGGTAGAGGTGGCTCTGGCACAGATGTACCTAGGGGTAAAACTTGAAAACACTGCTTTGAGCAATACTCAAACGGGAACTGGTGAACAACAACGGACCTTGATCCACTCTTGGTTACAACACTCCCGGGGGATATGCTTAAGATAATTCTGATTTTCTTTATAAACCACTATGAAGGGTTTATAAGTATATACTTCCTCAAAGAAAACATTTTTTTTATGATTATGGATTATATCCATAAATAGTTCAATTTATGTTAAGTGTTTTACAAGTATAGAATTATGTATTTTGATTCCTGAACTGATCTAGTTTATGCCATTGTTTAGAAATGGAACCTAGTGAAAGGAATGGAAATTATATCAATGCACACACGCTATGTAGAGATTTCCCTCCTGCTCAAGATAATTATAATAGAGCTGGTGATAAAACTGGTGTTGATCAGCTTATCACCATACTGGGACAACTCACTCAGGTTATGAATAATAACCTTACTCATATGGAGCACCCTGATCTGCAATGTGGAGGATCAATGTTAGATCCCTTCATGAGGCAACAACCACCAACATTAAATGGGAGTACAAATCCCTTAGTAGCTGAGAAATGGATAAATTCCTTCGATAAAATATTCTATGCCTTAGGGAGTAGTGAAAGAGAAAAGGTTATCATGGCAGTTTACCGCCTCACTGGAGATGTTGATCAATGGTGGACATTGATTCAAAACACAAAGGAAGATGATGAAGTATCAAATATGGAATGGAGGGAGTTCAAAGAGATTTTATTAGAAAAATACTTTCCTCGTGACCATCAAGCAGATATGGAAAGACAATTTCTGTGTGTGAGACAAAAGGAGGATGAGAATGTTGTAAAGTATGAGGACAACTTTACAAGGTTAGCGAGGTATGCTGAAAATTATATACATAACCCAATAAGTAATATTAATCGCTTCTTTGATGGGTTAAAACCATTTCTCCATCGAGCTTTAGTATCAAAATCTTTCTCTATGTATGAAGATATAGTCTCTTGTGCTATCAAGATAGAAAAAGAATTCTCTAAATCTTATGACAATAAAGTAAAGTAAGAGAAGAAGAGAACGGTCGAACAAGAGACAGATAAAGGGGAAAAGGGAAAGAAGGATTTTCCATTATGCGATAATTATGGGAAGAATCACCCCGGTACTTGCCTAAAAGGAATTGGAGTTTGTTATAAATGTGGAGAAAAAGGTCACCAGGCTCGTGATTACAAGGGAAATAAAGAGGCTATCAATGTTGAATGCTACAATTGTAGGGAAATGGGCATTATGAAAATTAATGTCCTAAGCGTCAGGGAAACTTACCTCATAAAAGGCCAAGGGATCAAGGCAAATCATATGTTGTTACTACAGTTTAAGTTGAATAATTAATGTATTAGTGCTTTTGGACTCAAGGATTATATTCTGGTTATAAGTATAATGTGATATATATAAGGGTTGTACTGCAATAATTTTTGTTCGCATTAAGATTTTAATATGACTAAGGTAATTATATTTTCAGTATGTGACAATAATAGAATCTTTACTTTGTCTGGGGAATCAGATGTCACAATGGATTTTGGAATTTTGATACCTTTTACAGAGAGTTTGGACAGAGGTATTTTAGATATCTATAATGTTTGGAATGGATTATGTTGAACTTTGAATAGTATTATTTAAGGTTAAAACATTTATTATGATTATTTTTCGAATATTATAATACTGTAGTTTTAGGAAAAGGACAACCTGCAGGTCGGGGGATAACCCATCACGTCGGAAAAAGCTGTAGGAATCGAACCCACAACCATAGTGTGACATGCCTTTATTGCCTACCACTAGCCTACAGGAAGTCCCTAGTTATTACAAAATAGTTTTCCTGATCTAAATGCTATGTGTTAATATTTGGAACCTTGTACGATTAGGATAAACATAATATTTTTGAGTTCTATTATCTTTTTGAGTGAAATATGGGTTTGTGTTAAAAATTTATTAAATAATGAAAGTCTACATGAAAAGTATGTATATTTCCTTATGTTCTTAGTAAATCTCCTAAATAAATTCTTCAACTTTATGAAAGGTAACTTAAGACAAAAACATTGTCGGTTAACTTTTCCTACTTGGGAATCAATGATCATTTAACCAATCACAAGTTTGTGATTTTCTTGTAGTTAAATTTCTCCTAATCCTATTTTCTACAACTCTCCATCAAACCTTGATAGTTTCTTTCTCCTCCATATCCATTTTTTCATAGAATCCTAGTATGGGCTATCTTGGGTGACCTTCGTACTTCTCTTTCTTTCTTTTAAAGTTATATTTATATTAACCCAATTTCCGATATGGGTTTTCCACAAAGGTATTTTCTACTTTGAACCTTTTATTTTAGAAGAACAATTTCAAATTGCGAGGATGAAATTTATTTAAGGAGGGTAGAATGTAACACCCCAAGCTTCCACGATATGCTTCTCTTTCAATAATGAAATAGCTTGCATTATACGCAAGTTCGAAATTCTAACACACCGCGACCAATCAAAATTGTCGTTATGAATAGTAATACCCACCTTTTGAAATTATGTAAATTTTATATTTCAAAATGGACATTATTTTTGGATTCGGAATATACAAATTAGCCTATGTTGAATTTTTAGTATTTTTTTAGAACTTCCAATTTTCGATGAATAGTGAAAAATTCTTAAAAAAAATTTTATTCAAAATAATTTATAGTGATAAATTATATGATTTAGTTGTTTTAAAATATAATTAGAATATATTTTAACCATTTTATGCAATGGTTGTTATTATAATTAATTTCACTTTGAAATTGGACATAAATAATTGTCAATCTTTTGATATATATTGTTTCTTAAAAACACGCTATTTGTTGTGACAGTGGAAATTAATTATTAAAATAATTAATTCAACTTATATGTTTAGAATTTTTTAAAATAGACATCATTTTTGAATTAGGAATATCAAATATATCTTAGGGTTAATTTTTTTTATTTTTCTGAAAAACATCAATTTTTGATGAATAGTGAAACCATTAAGTGGTAGTTAAAAAACTAATTTTTCATTTATATGAAACTTTACCACTTCTGTGAATTGAATTTCAAAAATCCGACATACATGGTTGTCATTAGTATGTAAAATGTGGTTCAATGGGTTGAAAATAATTTTTGGTGAATAGTAAATGTTAAGTTTTATTAATCGCGATTAAAGGTAATTAGTGTAATTTAAGGTAAATATAATGTTATAATAATATAAAATTAGCTTTACACTTGTCCTACCCTTATTGGATGAGTCATGGCCGACCAAGAAAATCCATGGGTCAACTTGGGGACCCCATTGAGCCATTTGGGTAAGAAAGTGACATTAATAACTTTTTATTTAAAGTAAAAATAAAATTGTCACAAACATGTGTTCTTTTACTAAAACAATTATTACATGGGGTTATATAAGGTAACCTTTCAACTAAAAATATTCATTGGAAATATAAAAATATTTCCTAAATCATGGTATTTTTTTATAATTTTTAGGCATTAAATAAATAAATTAATTTATGACACTATGATGATGCACTGATTACCTCATTAATGAACAATTTAAATAAAATGAAAAGATAAGGTAAAATATAAAACATAAACTTCTCTAAAACCTATTGGATGGGTATATTTCGAACCCTTATCACCGTATCCTCTAAATATATCATTTTGGGACCTTTAAAATCCGAAAATCATTTTATAATAAAGTAACATTTCATGACTTTCCAAGAGTGCCCCTCCTCTCCTCTTATAAAAGTCCCCCACCTCTACCACATTATTCACACATTAAAATCCATTTGTCTCGGCAAACTTCGGCCCAAATACTCTCTCATCTTCCCTCTCTTACTCCTATAAGCCTCACTTTCGGCATAAGTCTTTCCAAGGAAGCCTTTGGCTCAAATCAAAAAGAGTTACCCGATTTTAAGGTAATGTATTCTCTTATTTATTTTGTTTTATTTTGCTTCTCCAACCCCTTAAAATATTTTTATTCATTTATTTTGTAACAACACCAGTATCTTCAATATACTATGATGTTTTTATGAGAATTATTTTATTTACACTTACACACACCTTCGTCTAATGGTTAAAGAACATATTGTTTCTGTGGGTGGCGAATTACTGCCTCACGAAACGATGATTGTTCAATCTTCTTTTAACACCTATAATGGTGGCCATTAAGATGTCACTATATTTATATATGATATATATTTTGTTTATGTTTTCCTTATTCTTTTTTATTTTTCATTTATGTCATATCTTTATGATTTCCATTATGGTTAAACTCGATAATTTCATTTTAGGAAGTGCGGACTACCGCCCCCTCAAAGTGATTTGAATCGTTAAGGCCAAATGTGGGATGTATAAAGGATGGAGTAAATGATATTATATATGATATTATAATGGAATTATAATATACCTTTATATAATTATCATTTCATTCCTTTAAATATGAAATAGAAATTAAAGTAGCGTTCATGCGTACGTACGGCTTACCGTCTCCATGAACGATGCATTTCATTTTTTACCTCTAAATGTCATGTAATATTATAAATGAATTTATATACTGGATATATATGATATATATTATATATACATCATGAATATAATTTTGTATGTAATGGATATTTCACGAGATGAATAACTTGTAATTACAAGAAGTTTATTTTTTACTCAAGTACCAAAGATCGACAAAACGACTGTTATTCACTTAAATAATTACATAATGTTCATAACATGCTAATAAGTGATATAAAAGGAATAATGAACTTGAAAAAGGTTATTAAGCAAATAAAAATTAACTCTAGTTTATTATTCATGAGGTTAAAGAACGATCGAATCAAGTCAGACATGAGGTAAGGGACTTCGTCTCAATCTCCTTTCATTGAGGCATATTTTGTTTTATACACAACTTTACATTAAACGATATATAAACCCTGTTGACTTTTACTTTTATTCAAAAGTAATATTTTTATACAAAGAGTTTTTACTAAATAGAAAAAGGAATGTTTTGTCTTACGTATGCGGCGACAATGACTTCTTCACCGCCGTGACCATTATTTGATTTTCGGGTTCCTCTACAAGCCATAACATTTTTTAAAATAAAAAATAAATACCATGTTTTACTTTCCTTTTATTTTGGTATTGAAAATGGTTTTTTCATATCAATGTGTTGTATTGATATCTTGTGATTTAAATGTGGAAATGTTATGTTTCCATTATGCATGTTTTGTGTGATACGATTATGTTATGGTTTGTGATATGTTTAAACCTTTTCATATAAGGAATGAATTTGACTTAGTATGTGACGGGTGGAGACCGCTATAACTCCTTGATGCATCGGTAGGTCTCCTGAGACAAACTAGTGTCTCAGAACAAGGCCTTGACAAAATCTTATTTGTAGTCATGGCACAAGGCCTTGAATATATGGTTATGATAGTCTGGCATTATGCATTCCATCATTATGAAAGTGGTTATTTATATTTCATGTGATTATTCGACTAGTAGAATATCCATGTGAATAATTAAATGGAATTATTTCAATTTATTTTTTCCATATTATGCTGAAGTTCAAGTTTAAAATACTTTTTTTTAGTTATACATTACCTTAAATGTTTATGTTTATTTTTGAAAGATTCTTCTATATTGTTATCCTTACTAGGAATCTGAGCTCACCCCTTTCTATGTTTTATTTTTCCTAGGATGTGAAGAAATATATTATGACTGACCTGTAGGGATAGTCTAAAAGGGATATGAGTGTGGACTATGGAGACTATTTTATTGTAGTTTTTCACTTTATGATGTAATGTAACATTTATGAATGTATCTAGTGTTTTCAAA
This sequence comes from Viscum album, assembly GCA_963277665.1. NCBI lineage: Eukaryota > Viridiplantae > Streptophyta > Magnoliopsida > Santalales > Viscaceae > Viscum > Viscum album. The sequence continues at coordinate 106,508,862 of OY728159.1, forward strand.
GATACTAAACTAAAAGGTCTTTCGAGACTTGATCTTTTGTGATCATGACAATGTTACGTAATAATTCACTGACTATGGGTAACTGGGGTTGGGGCATTACACTAAAGATGGTTATAGGACTGTCCGAGGATTTTTTTAGAGATCGGGGAACCAAGAATTATGCAAAAAAGGTAGGCCACATATTTACTGTATGATTAGTATAAACTATATAGGGTAATCGTTTGTGGATCTCAATGGATTTCAAGAGGCTTCAAGTTTTTCTAAAATAGTTTTGGCTCAGCTGGATGACCATGTGGTTTCTCTCAAATAATTGTTGAGGAAATTTGTATGGGAAATGCGTAGTTACCCCAACCATGCACCAGTAACATTTTGGGTCCTCATTTGGTGGTGGAATGGTTCATGTTTGTCATACACTTTGGCCAATCATGTGACCAAACCATGTGTTATTGTCTCTTTGGGTGAATTTAAAATTATACCCTTAATGACTTTAAATTCCACACCCATTATTTATTCCTCCCATTTTTCAATGGATGTAGATATTCCCCTCTCTTATGAGTTCCCAATCTCATCAAGCCATGTATTGATGCCAATTTCTCATCTAGACTCCAAATCAACCACTATCAAATGTGTTGGATGGCTCTAAATAAGATCTTGAGTCATCTTCTTTATGTTCTAAGTTTATCATTGTATATGTAGTTCTATTTTAGTGCAATCTCATTCACCCTTTATTTAGGTCATTGGATTGTTCTTAATTTTTTTTTAAAACTACATCAAATCTTATGCTTTTATCAGATAAAGAGTTATATATAACCTTAAGGTAGGTGGTCTAGTTTTTTTCTTTTAAATTTATTTGGTTTTTATATCCACGCCATTGTGCTAGGAACTTTATTTTTCTATTAATTTATTATTATTGAGTTATTTGATTCTGAATAATTATTTTTCATGTTTATATACTCTTGAAGAATATTGACAGGAATTTAGATGATTCCAACCTCAATGAAAGCCACCCCTTGGTGTGTTGGCTTGAACACTTTAAATATTATTGAATAAATGACTGGAACACCTTCTAATAATTCATATTTGATTGTAAGTGGATTTCCCTCTCTTATAAATGATTTATTAGTTACTAAAGAACCTCTTAAGTGATTGGATTATCATGAGATGGATTTTCCATGGCTTGGTCAATTTAATATCTTGATAATATCGATCAGTTTTTTCATGATAGTTTTCCATGTTTAAATGAATTAAATAGATTAATTAAAATGAATATTAATGGCTTAAAAGACAACCCCTATTGTTTCATGCTTTGATATATTGATTTATAAAATGTGACACCCATATATATATATATATATTTATATATCTTAGGATTGATTATAATTATTATAAAATGGTAATCCTACATAATAATATTATTATTATTATTAGGATCACAAATAAGATGAAATCATATATACTTTTTGTTTTCATTTAGTTAAGGATTTTTATTTCTTTATTTGATAATGCATTGGGTATGTCCAGAATTTCTCTAGAACAAATATTTGAACGTTTCAAAAGAGGAAATGAAAAAAAAGATCAAAAAATTCCTATTACAGATAATGAAACAATATTTCATGTCATGTAGTAGGGTTTCATAGTATCCAGCAAGTCGTAAACCAAGTCATGAACCAAGTTGGGAAGATTGGAAGTAAAGAATCCTATACAGGATGTGAGTGTCTAATACACGTCATGAACCATCAGAATGGGAAAACAACCTTCATATTTAGTTGGAATTCTATAACACATTGTGAGACTTGGATGCACGTTGTAAAATCAGTCAAACTTTAAAATCTCAGATGAGATATGCACGAGATAAGCGTAGATACAAAAATTGCTGAGATATACCAAGATTTATCATTACATGATAAAAATCCCTTCAAATATAGTGTAATTTTTCATGAATAATTATAGCACTAGGACATCAAATTTGGAAAAGTGATACTGAGCCAAAAATATAGAGAGCTTCCAGGGAAGATGATTTCTGTGTTTTTCATTACCATTAATTTTCTTCATATTTCCCTCCCCTCTAAACTCAATATTCTTCTTAGTTTTCCTTATTTTGTTTTAATACAATTTTTCTGGATCATTCTTCATAATTTCATTCATTCCAGTTTCATCATCACTTTCATTCATCAATGATTTCCAAAATCAATATGAATTCATTTTCACCCTGATTTCAAGTAGGTATTTAATCATGTTGAGATTTACATTTATTTAATCTTGATTTCATGATTATCTAATTTAGGGAATCTTAATCACAGAATGAGTGTTAACTACTTGAATTCAATCATTCTTATCATGATGAGTACAACATTATTACTTTCCTTGTTTATGTTTCATCCTACCATGAGTGTTTAAACCACCCAGGGTTGGGATCTAGAGTGGTATCTGAATCTAATAAATTCATTAATTCTAAACATGGTCAATATAAGGTATAGTAAGAAGGAAAAAAGTTAATTATCTATCCAATTCATTTGAACATCCATTCCCTTGGGGTATTCAAGTTAAAAACCCAATCCTAGTTGGATTAGATTAAGCTATGACCAATTTCCTAAAATGATTTCGGCCTTAGAACGCAAGCCTAAGGAATCTAGGTTATCACTATCTCTCGATCAAGGAATAGTTATATCCAAGGTAGAACTAGTTTATTTGACCAAAAAACTAGTTACCTCTCCTTTCTTGGCAGCCAAAACTTTAGGATTCTACCATGTTATAATTAAGATCATTATTTCTAAAAATATCCAAAATTGATCCTAATCTATATTCTATTCTTGATGTAAACCATAAACCCTTACATGTAGAACTACCAAACTCAAACCATTTTTAAAGGACTCTTACACAAAATTTTCTTCGTCCATAAATTTTCATTTCCAGCTTACAATCCTCATGGGATCGACTCTGTACTTTCACTATATTATTCCCTTGTATCATGTGACGTTTGGGAAATCAAAAAAAAATCTAATCTGACCACAACCCACGAGAATTTAATGACATGTGTGAGCAAATCAAAATTTGGTGTTGTGCAGGGGACCCAATAAATCTATGCATTTCACAGTCAAACCATCGGTAAGGACCTGTGATTTTCATTCCCTCAAACCCATTGTTTATATATCTTTTCTTGAGGTATATTTCTTGTACCAAGGTCCTTCGACTCATTCAAGGATCCATGATACTCAAGAACATTTAGCCTTCGATCCTGAGATTGAACGATACATTATTGCATGTCACCGGTCAACAATTCCTACTCAACACAATCATGTGTGACCTAACCCACCAAACCCTCTGATTGGGCATCAATTGGTTCCTAGAGAACACCTGATGAAACAAGAATGAACCATTATTAATTATGGATTCCCATATATCTTTAGTGCTACACCGAGCATAGTGTGTCCTCCAATCCAAACCCATACTATTGAAATCATGCGTGGACTCATTCACCTGATCCATAACATGAGGAAATTTAGTGGACTTCAGAGTGGAGATCTTCACGAGAACATCTCCAACTTCATAGAAGTATGGTATACCTTTCGTAACCAAGGAGTATCATCATATGTAATCAGACTCTATGTATTTCCCTTCAAATTGTGAGAAGGAGCCAAGGATTTTCTTAAGAGTCAATATTTAGAGTCAATCATAACTTGCAACGATCTATCCAATAAGTTCTTGGACAAATACTTCCCACTGATCCAGACATGGAAACTCTAGAAAGACATTAAAAACATCACTCAGATGGGCGGAGATTCTGTATGGAAAACATGGTATATATTTAAGGAGTTAATGAAGAAGTTCCCACACCATGGTTTAGACATGTGGATCTAGGTAAAAACATTCTCCCAAGGTCTCCAACCAGCTACACAAATAGTTTTTTATACTTATCTTGATAGATGACTAATCTTTCAGACACCAAAATCTAGAAGATCCAATATAGATGAAGTTTCTCACAATTCCAGCATATATAAATGTGATATTGTACCACCTCGGCATGGTATACACCAAGTGGATGAAAAAAAGACTAGTAGCACAAGTCAATGTGCTATAAAAAAAAGATAGAATCATTTTATTTTCCTACTAAAAAACACCATCATACCACTATAATGGAAATAATATCATGAAAAATGTGTGGTGTCACACACTTGTATCAAGACTGCAAGGTAGGAGTTAAAGAAAAACAAGCTCAAGATTGTAATTACATCAATTATAATCAGAAAAACCCTCCATTCCAATAGTAATAACAGTATTATTTACAGATCCATGCCCAGCAGCCACCTCAGAATTATCTAGGCTATTATCGATAGTGAATAGGGGAAGAACCATTTTTAAATCAAGGAAAACCAGGGTGTCCTCCCATGAACCATTTTCCTATACCAAAAAAACAAGTGTAGCTAAAACTTTTCTCCCAAAGAGAATAATGGTAGTTTCATCCATCTCATCCAAGACCTCAACAACAACATGATCCACTCCAAAGTAACATAGAGAACCTCCTAGATACCTTTTTTCAAAAGGGATACTAGTGAATTAAAACTCAATAGATAGATATTCCAAACTAATTAGCAGCTTTATGAAATATCGAAGTTCAAATGGGTCACATCCCAAAGACCTTGTCTGACAGATTACCAGGTACACTACATGGTAATACTGAGACATACCTAAGGGAATATTCCAAAGCTATAATTTTAATAACTAGGAATATTTTGGCATATCAACAACTAGGTTGAGGAGATGAAGGAAAAAAATAAGACCCTACAAAGAAACCTCCAGTGAAAGAAGATGTTTATAAAACCACACACACGACACCTTGAGAAGTACCACCAGCTGAAGAAACCCAAACTCTGGATAATCCCAAACAACAAGTTTATTTTTCCCTACCACCATACAAGTTTCCTCTTCCTTTCCCAAAAAGATTAATAAAAGTCAAAAATGAGGCACTATATAAGAAATTTCTAGATATGTTCAAACAGTTGCATATCAATATTCTATTTATAGAGGGAATTATTCAAATGCCAAATTATTCCAAATTCCTAAAAGATATGTTGTCCAAAAAAATAAAAATAGAATATCATGGTGTCATCTCACTAAATGAAGAATGATATAATATTTTTCATTAGAAAATACCACCAAATATGAGACACCCATGAAATTTTCTCAATCCAATGTGCTATTGGGGAATCCAAGTTTGGAAGAGAAATGTGAGATCTTGGAGCAAGCATCCACTTAATGCCAATGAGTGTAATTAAAAAGTTGGGACTCCATGTGCACAAATCAACTCTACTATAACTGCAAATTATAGATCGATCAGTGAAGTATCCTATAACAGTTCTTGAAGACGTTCTATTAAAAGTCAAAAATTTCAATTTTCTAGAAGATTTACAAGTTCTAAATATGAAAAATAATGTAACGTTGAAAAAATTCTCAAACCATTCTTATCCATAGTCAAGGATCTAATATATGTGAATCAAGTATGTCTAATATTTTTATTAGGATAAGAACTGGTAGTCTTCAACCTTGTCAAGGCTGCTAAACAAGCAGAGGAATCCATTAACTGTAACACCATATCTATTACCCAATAAGGAAATAAATTCATGGACATAGATGAAGACATAGATGGGTCACCTTCAAATTTAGAAGAATAGTATGATTTAGTGGAAGTGAGTTTTAATGATCCTCTCAATAGGGATACATTCCCACCACTCACCCCTCAGTCATTCAACCACCAACACTAAAGTTGAAACCTCTACCAATTACCCTTATGTATTTATACTTTGGATCTTTAACTTCTCTTCTAGAGATCATCAACTTTGAACTATATTAGGAACAAGAATAAATATTGGTTGATGTCTTATAGATACAAAAGAAGTAAATTTATTGGGGAGTATTATAAATCAAAGGAATCATTCCAACTATATGCACTCACAATATTCTACTATCGTAAGAAGAAAAAACAGAATGTCAAACTTAGAGGTGGATCATACCACCCATGAAGGAAGTTTTCCAAAAGTAAGTGTTGAAACATTTCAGTGCAGGAATAATATTTTCTATATTTTATAGTGAATGGGTGATCCTGCTATAAGTAGTTACCAATAAATGTGGTCTTACAGTGGATAAGACTAATGAGAATGATTTGATACCAACACACACCATCACTAGATGGAAATTTTTGTGGAATACAGAATCATGAATGTAACAACAAGAAAGTATCATTTTCCATCACCCTTCATTGATCAAATGTTGGAATGAATTACAAGAAAATAATTATACTATTTCTTCAATGGATATTCATGATACAATCCAATTTTATTCATCACAACTGAAAACCCAAAAATCACCATCACCTACAGGTTCATTTCATTCGAAATATGTAATTCTCCAGAAACATTTCAAAGATGCATGACACGTAATTTTCATGATATTGTAGAAGAATTATTGTAAATTTTATTGGATGACTTCTCATTCTATGGAAGATCATTTGAAGTTTTCTCAAGAAATCTGGAGTTAGTACTATAACTATATGATGAGAAATTCCGAGTTTTAAATTGGGAGAAGTTTAATTTTATGGTTCAAGGAGGATTTGTCATTTGGCATTAAATTTATAGATAAGGGATGTAAGTTGATCCATAGAAAATCAAGGTCATCAATGTTTTACTAGAACCATCAATAGTTAAGTGTATAAGAATCTTTCTAGGCCATGTTGGTTTCTACAAGTGATTTGTAAAAGACTCTGAAAATGATTTTAGTCAATTAACAAACATGTTGTCTAAAGAAGTTTCTTTTTATTTCACTGAATAATGTCAGAATGGAAACTAAAAGTTGAAAAATACTGATAGAAATCCCTGTGACCAATTAACTTAATTGGGACATGTAATTTGAATGGATTTGTGATGCCATCGATTTTTCTATTGGAGCTATTTGAGGAAAACAATCTGGTAACATATTAAATCTTATCTAATATTCTAGCCACACACTAAATAAACCCTATGTTAAATACCCAACTATATAGAAGGATGTCTTAGACACTTTGTATTCATTTTGGAAATTGTGTTCTTATTTTGTCTTATCTAAGGTTATTGTGCACACTGATCATGCTTCCCTTTGGAATTAAATAAACAAGAAGGATGTAAAACCAAGGCTGATAAGGTGGATCCTCCTGCTACAAGAATTTGATAGTGTGATCAAAGAAACCAAAGTCTTGGAGAATGTGCTCGCTGAACATTTATCCTAACTTCCTCTTCCCATCATCACGGATGATGATGATTCTACTATCAAAGTTGATTTCCCTGAAGAAAACCTATTCAGCATTAAAGTAAAATCATGGTTTTATGATATTTCTAATTATGTCACCATGATATTCTTTCACCAAGACCTTTCATATCAATAGATGAAAAAAATGGATGAAGAAAAATATTACTACTAGAATGAACCACTCACGTTCAAGTGTTGCACATATGGATTATTGTGATGTTGCATTCCAAAATAAGATACCCCAAATGTGATAAAAAAAATTCATACATCACCAATAGAAGGACATCATGGACCGAAGTTCATTTTATCAAATATTATAAAATATGGACATTTTTTGTGCACACTACACCAAGACTCAAGGGAATTTTTTCAAAGTGATGATAGGTGTCGTAGAACTAGGAATATTAGGAAATGAATTTAAATGATACAAAATCCAATTATAGAAGTCAAAATATTTGACGTTTGGGGAATAGACTTCATCGTTCCACTTCCTACATCACATGGAAAGTCCAAAATTCTAGTTAGCATTGAATACATCTCAAAATGGGTATAAATTAAAGAAACATCTCATGACATAGAAAATGTGGTCATGAACTTCCTCGAAAAGAATGTTTTCTCAATATTTGGATTTAAAAGATTACTCATTAGTATTTGAGTAACACATTTTACCAAATAAACTATGAATGGATTTTTTGAAAATTATGAAATCTGGTACAATATAAGAACTCTCTACCACCCACAAACAAGTGGGAAAGTTGAACTTTCAAATAGGGAGATCATGGAAATCCTGAAGAAGATGTTGAACAAAGACTGAAGAGATTGGATTCTAAAACTAGATGATGCCATTTCAGAGTACTTCACTATATACCAAACATCCTTTGGTACAACACCATTCTGGATAGGTTATGGGAAATAATTTTATCTCCCAATTGAACTGGAGCATCACTCATATTGGAAAATGAAGAAGATGAATTTGGATTCCGAAAATGGTGGTGAAGCTCGGATACTATAGTTGACTGAGTTCGAAGAAATCAGGATGGATACCTATGAAAATTGTAGGATCTCTAAGGAATTAACTAAGAAATGGAAAGGTCAATTCATTTCAAGGAGTATATTATTTCTAGCGAATAAGGACTTATTATTCAACTCATGACTGCAACTATTCTATGGTAAGATAAAATCCCAATGGTCCCCCACTTTCAAATTATTTCAAGTTTTCCCTTATGGGGCCATTAAAATTCAGAGAGAGGGTAGACCACCTTTTAAAGCGAATAGTAAAATATTGAAAATATTTCAAGAACCCTTCCATGAAGTTATTTCCATCAACCTTAATTTTAATTGAGTCTTAATTGATTCAGGCTCTTGAGGTTAAAGGAAGCATTGACTGGGAGGCATCCCATTGTAGGTAATATTAGGCTAGATTAGATTATGATCACCTTAGGAAAGCTTAGGTTATACCTTGAGATAAAGGCTAGGGATGAAAAAAGTTTTAAACTAAAATATTCAATTACACGTCATGTTACCCTATTACACTACGTGTACCTCTTTAATCCAAAAAATCATTTTAAGACACCAGTACATGATGTGAACTCCTCTTACAAATCATGTAACTCACCAGTTATATTTTTAAAAATTATAGATCATGAACCCAAGGTTCATGAACTGCACCCCCCCTGACACTTCACCTACCTCCCCCTACCTCCTGAACCCCTCCTCCTCCTCACCTACTTACCTCCTCACTCTCCACCTCTTTCCTCACCTGACCTCCCTCACCACGCCTCCTCTTCCTCTATCGAAAACCCTTGGCCACAGCAACTATAACTCCCTGGGAATTTATGAGAAATATTATTTTTAATTTCATTTATTTCTTTTGTTATACACTAAACCAAAATTATCTTTCACTAAACACAACATCGTATTAGATTGTAGTATATGCAAACACTATTCTTGGCTTATGATGCACAAAATTTCAAGTTTATTCAAACAAAATTCATTTTACACAACACCGAGTTTAGATTTTTATAAATGTATAAATGAACTATGTTTTGACTATGTTATATGCAACACCAAAGGAATCTTTCACTACACGTAGCTTTGACTAGTCTTGCATTACATGCAAGAGAAACCTTTCTCGATAGTGTGTGGTGTACGCAATACCGGGTTTCACTAAACAACGATATACTGTTATGAACTAGCCATTATGAATAGTATTAAAAATATTTTTAATTTAATAACATTATCATTCATCTTATACATATCCTAGAATATGGTATGATAACAAAATAAATTTTTCAGGTAAAATACGTATTTTTCAAAAAATACTGTTTTGCCGCCTTTTGGTGGCGCACCGACTGTAAATATAGTTTTTTACATGTTTATAAGTTCAATTTGACAAATAAAACTCCACCCTTGGAATCAGGATATAAAAATTTACTTTGGATAAATATTCGGCATTATTCTGATAACCTTCATATTTTGATGAATAGTAAAAATACGCTAAATTTTAATTAAAAACAATTTTTTCATTCGGACAATTTATGTGGTTAAATTATAATATTTAATGGTTTTAAAGTATAAATAGAATATATTTTTACCATTTAATATAATGTAAGACATTATCATAAATTTTACACTGAATTCATGGCAAACACATTTCATTCTTTTCCAATGTTTTAACTTTTAAAACCCATTTTCTCAACAGCGGGATTAATTTTAAATTAAATACTGCAACTTTTGTGTTTTGAATTTGGAAAAAATGGATTCCATATTTGGAATTAGTAGGTCTAAATTATTTTAATATGCTAATTTATATTTTTAGACATTATGAATAGTAACTATGGTAAATTTTATTTACTACAGTTAAAGGTAAAACGGGTAATTAAGGGTAAAAATAAGATTATAAAATTACTCTAACACCTGCCAAAATTCTATTAGAAGAATAAAAGTCGAACCATATCACCTAATGGTAGTAATAGATTAATTTCATAGACTTTTGTCCATGAAAATGATGTAATTATTATTAAAACCAAAGAAAGTGACAACACATCACTCTCTTATATCTTATAAGTGTAATAATTTTATTTTAGTGATAATCCTCATAAAAATTCAAACATAAATAGTCAAAAGAAATATAATAAAATTATCTACATCATGTGAATTTATTTATAATTTTTGTGGATTAAATTATTGTCATTAATGATGACACAATAGTGATGTATAAATTATTTTATTGTTTGAAATATCAAATAAATGGTTTTAAAAATATTAAAATAAATATTATTTGAACTACTTAATGTGCTCCATGAATTTTATAGATAAATATGACATGTTATGAATCTATTAAATATTTTTTTTAGAATATATCCTCTATGTGTATTTTATTTGAACTCAAATAAATGAATAGTGACAAAATTGACACTATTGTTATTTTATAAAAATAACATATTTTTAAAATGTTTAAAAATCAAAAAAAAATATTTGAAAATTATAAATTGAAATTTATATGTTCTAAAATGACATAAAGTATCCAATTATGGAAATTTCACAACACATAAGTAATTATTTATAACAATTTAAAATTTAGAATATTATTACCACAAATAAGATTAAATAGATTAAGTAAGGATAAATCAAAATTATAAGGTTTAAAATAAATTTAAAACATGTCAAAATTTTATTATTTGATAATATTACAACCCTATATCATATAATAGTTTAATTTAGTAATATTTTGGGGGTTTATGTGGGGTTTGAATTTATTATTAATTAATATTTTTGAGGTTTTCAAAAGTGATCTTCCCTTCTCTTATAAAAGGGCACCTCATCCCACTCTTCTTAAAAACATTTTGAGCCTTCAATATCAGCCAAAACCTGTACATTTATTTTATCCACTTCCATAGAAACATACTAGAGGTCCTGGTTTACTTCAAATACCAACTATAGTTCCCTAATAAGAGGTTTAGAAGAGGCGCATTGAAGAAGAGGTAATATCCTTTACCGATTATTTCAAATTTATTTCTTCTTATACTTCCTCTTCTTTACTTGTTTCATTATAAAGTAATAAAATCAGTATAACTAATATACGGATATGTTATAATAAATATTAAACAACCCTATTTCACCACATATTCATCCTATGAAAAATGAAATCACTGCGCGTGTGTACGAACGGCTTATCGTCTCCACGCCGTGGTGTAATCTGTTTTTCCCCCACCACCATACATGGATGGATATAATTGTGGGAATAATAAATATATATGATTATTATAACATCATACTAATTATGATATATTATATACTCCACTCCATAACCATTCAATAGTTATGGGAACGATATCATTGCTCGTGTGTACGTACGGATTACCATCTCCAGGACGCGATGAGATTCATTCTCCATGTTAACCATTCAAGAATGATTATAAAGTATATATAATTAATAATCATGAAAGATGTGAAATAATAATAATATTAGATTTATATACATATATGTTTCATTTACTTAATTCCATTCAATTCAAAAGGGAAACGAAAACAGCGTTCATGCGTACGTACGACCTACCATCTCCATGAATGGTGTATTTTGTTCCATTTATAAATCTATAATATTTATTTATATTCAGAATATATATTATATATAAATAATGTTTTAAATTATATAATTACGTAAATCAGGATATTAGTAATAATATCAAAAACAATAAGTCCAAACACATACAATAAATTAAATGATTTTACCCAAAACGCTGCTTTAACAAGGAATTGGCAAAAGAACGTGTAACATAAAGTCATAAGTAAATCATATATGATATCAATAATATTATTATGGTTTTGTTAAAAGTTAATAATATTTTTAAACCCAATATACATAGGTTTCGAACATGTACGGAAGAAATTGGACCTAAGGTAAGGGATAATTATTCCAATCTTGTTCTTATCTGAGATTGTTTATTGGTAAGTATTTACTGGGGTTATGTTTATCATCCATGACCATGTTTTCTCAAAATGTTTTCATAAAATATTTAATATTCTTCCATGTATTTTTAAATTCATTTTTACCCTTTTATGACTTTTATGACATGGTATGGAAGGAATCTTTCTTTTGTTTACCATACGAGGTACTTTTTTGACTTTTCTGACAATGGTGCGAGAATAATGTTTTTTAACTTAGACGAAATGAAAGGATTTTTACGGTTTCATAATGCCTTATTTTCATAAATATTCCTCTATGTGATTTCATGATTATTTTCAACAAAATAGTTTCATTTTAAAATTACATGGCATTTTGTGAAAAGAAAATTATTTCAAAGAAGAAATGATATTTTCCTCAAGAATTTGTTTCAATTGTTTTATCAAAACTATTTCCCAAATAAGATGACATTAGTTAGTATTATTATGTTTCAAGTATAATGTCTCTATTATTTACATGGTTTGATTTTTCTTATGATGAAATGATATCAATTTGTTTTATATGGATTATGTAATGATGGGATGATGTTTATGAAACCCATTTTATTCTTTGGGTTATGATGAATGATTTATGTTAATTTTGTGGAACAAATAATAATGATTTCATTATGATATGTGTGGGACCTATATATCCATCCAATGCATTTGGTAAAGATTTATATCTCTTTAGATAAACATGGATGGAATGGAAAGTAAATCCGGTTCAGTAATACAACACTGGAATGGAAAGTAAACCTGGTTCAGTAATGGACTTTGTCCACTATGATGGTCTTGGCTGCAATGCCTTAGCTACTATGGAAATAATATCATGTGCTTAATGGTTTTCCACAATTACATGTTTTATTCTCATGCTATTTTATCATGATTGATGTTACTTTATGATCTATTCCTTACGAACTGCCAAGATTTATTTCACAACTCAATATTTTGATGTTTAAACATTATGTTCATGTTTTTAAGTTCAAATGTATATGGTTTGTTTTATTTTTTCCATGCTCACCCTTACTAAGAATTTGAGCTCACCCTTTATATGTTTTCTTTTCCCCAGGATATAAAGAAAGGTTTTAGGTAAGAAAACAAAAAGGGAATATCTTTATGGGAGATATTGAATATCATTAACCTTGATTATAAGATTATGTTCCATGTTTCAAAATACACTAAACTATTATAGTCCTTGGGTGTCTGTTTTTGTTATGTGTTAAGTATTCATCAAAAGTGATGTAATTTCCATTTATTTCAAGCTTTGGGTCTCTAAAAAAACACCAGCTAACCCTCTCTCAGTATCTAAAACCCAAGGCCCACCTCCTCCTCCTCTCTCAGAAGCCCTGAACTAAACCCCCTCCACTTCTCTCAGTCTCACCCCCCCCCCCCCATTTGTAACTACAAATGAAAACTAAACCCTTTTTCTTCACTCTAAACTAAACCCCACCCCAACCACAAACCTTCAAAAATTGAGAGGACCAAAACATTGTATTAAGGACCTTCCATGTTTTCATAAGGCCATGAAGAGTAGCCACCAGACAAGTGCCCATGAGGCCCTACACATCCAGCACCATCTACACCACCTGAAACAGACCGTGTTGCACCAGCTACTCAAGCTGAATACTCATCCACTTATGAGGAGTCAACTTGTGATGATAACCTCCACATACACCCCCTTTGGTGATTCTCCATCCCAAAGCACCACATCAACCTCATAAGTCTACTTCCCAAGACTATGCGGATGAACAAGACCTTGGACTTATATATTAGTTCCCACCAGAATTTTTATGATGCCATCCTCGACCTACTCAAGACATTACATATGGATTGAATTACTGAGATACATGAGGATACCTACTAGGATATTTTTCTATAGTTCCTATCAATGTTTATGGTGGACATTGACATCCTTTAGTTCTGCCTGGGTGCATGCGCAGAATAGTTATCCTTCACCGAGCTTGACATTGGACTCAACATTTATATAGATGATTTTTCCACCTCGAATGTATTTCTAAACCTTCAGTTGGGGCCACCCTACTTCGATTCGCTGTGTCTATGGAAAATGATTTCACTAGACCCCAAAATACCACATGGCCCACAGATCATGAACTCCACCTAGTTAGCTACGCCTTTTATATTTTTCACAGAACATTGACAAATGGGTGGTTTTCCAAGGCTGGGTCCAATGGGAGCATTAGACAAGTAGATGTGATTATTCTAGAAGTAGCCATGGGCAGACCCACCATCAATATGGCTTCATAGTTCACCCCCTATTACAAGGATCATGCTTACTAGACTCGAGCTACATTTAAGGGTGGATCTTTCATTACCCACCTGGCCAGATGCCTCAGAGTTTTCGATGCAACCCTTCCTCTTACCTCCCTAGGACCCATTGAATTCATTGATTTCATGATGTTGCAAAAGCTGAAGCTATTGGTGGGGGATGATGATTTAAACCATAGGTCCCCCAATTTACATTAGACAACATGATAAAAGGACCCGCATATGAAAGTAGTAGACCCATCATTAGATCCATCCACCACTTCCCCACCTCCACCACCCACTCATATTCCTTCCCCTACTATCACCACATCCTCTATCCCTCTACCCACCCATCCCACCCAGGAAGATCTCCTAATTATGCAGTTATACATCCTAGAGAACATGTGCGGAATATCCACCCAACTACACCTTCCTTTCACCAATTCTCTCAATTTCACCACTCCAACACCACTTGCCTCAACTGGAACCTCCTCTTCTATTGTTCCCACACCACCTATATCCCATCCTGACCTGTCTACTGATATCACTAACCCAGCTTCCTAGTACGAGTTCTTAGCTGATCAGGCTCAGTGTGGAAATTGTCTGACCACTGTTGCAACCGTATAGGTTCCCTTCATCGATCGAGCTTCCAGACCCACAACCTCACTTCGGATTGGTACCTCTCCACCATCAACTCCATCCCATTTTTTCAGCTCTATTATGCCACTCTATGTCATTTATCAATCTTCCCCTGCAACTGTAGCCACTGACCCAGATGGAAAGCTACCAGCACCACCAGATACTGGGTAAATGATAGGAAAGATTCTTGGATCTGAAGACTGATCTTAGTCATCTATTTTTCTCATTTTTAGATATATATATTTTGTGATAGGGATGGTTATTTTCATAATTCATATGTTTATGCCCACATTTTATACTCTTAATTTATATATATGGAGAATGGTTTTTTAATCACTTTTACTTGGCTTACTTTTCATTTATTTGAAATTTTACATCGTTGTGTCTAGCTCCTCTATGTCATATATGCTTTTTGATGGCCCAATACCACCATAATTTTTGGTATAAAGGGACACCCAGTTTTTCATATAAATAAAATTTCAACTACATGAACTTTCACAGGATATTCATGCACAATAGAAATCACTTAGAGCTATGATTTCATTCCTTCCATATATGATTCCTACTCATGATTCCCCGGAAGTTATCAATCTAGTCAAGAGAACATGTGGGCTAGAGGAAACTACCACAAGTAGATGTAAACACAAGAGGAGAATCTAAGAAGATGGACCCCACTATAAGATATTTTGATCTATTTGTCTGGATAATGATGTCCTATTAGCGTTTTATGGGAGGAACCCCATCGTTTATTAATAGTCTAGATTGATCCATCATGCTAGAGTCTTGTTATTTTCATTTTTAGTATCTTTTGATATGTATTGTAAAACTATAATATATTTAATTAAAATTGGTTACCCTTTCTCATTATATACTGCACCTACCCGTATTCTGTTTAAATGTTTTTTAATCATGTGGACAAATGTTTCATCTAGTGCAAGAATTATTTTCTAACCCATTTTGTAGGTGACATAGATTTAACAACAAAGAACCCAAGATCCCTCATTGAATTTTACATCTTATAGGGGGATATAAATTCCCCTAGTTTTCAATTTTATGAACTTCCATTTTCGTTTTTTTAAGCATTTTTTTCTATAACACTCCAAAAATAATTCGATGAACAATATGGCCACTGTCTCTTTTAGATTGTGAGGGTGTTTTTCGTAATTTTCACATTAAATACACTTGAATTATTTCTTATTATCATCTATATAGGGAACATTTATTGAATTAATAAGCATTATTTAATCCTGAAAAATAGTATGCACGTTTAAATAAAGGATAAAAGTTAAGTTGCAATTGACAGAATCTATGTTTTTTCTATGTATAGACTTTTAAGATGATTGTTCAGCTTAGAAATTTAATTCAAAATCAAAATTTTGTAAATCATGGTTAATTGATTATGTATTTGGTTTTATAACCATTATGATTTATATTTTCTATTTTTATTCACATTTTCTAAGATAATTATAAGCCTAAAATTGCATATTCCTTCTGAGCATACTTCTTGACTGATACCTGGGACATATAAACCTATCAAAACATTAATTGAGATCTTATTAAGGCTATGAAGGAATATGTACAATTTTAAAATTATTGGGGAAATATTTTTTGAGAAAATTTTTTTGGAGACCTACCTTACATATTTCCATCATTAAGCCTGTAGTTTCTATAAATGAACTTTTTTTATGAATCTTTTCCACGTTTATTTTTTCTTCCTACCATGTTCTTGTGTAATTCATGATTTTATTATTGAAAAAATTTGGGGGAAATTTTTAGACAGCACATGGTGATTTTATTGTAGAAATGTATTATGTTACTCATCATACTACTTGATTGTGATACATCTATAATTTTTATCATTTCACATCTATTGTGTTCCTTTTGAAAATAAAAATGGAAAAAAATTACATTTTTAATTTATTAAGAAGGTCAAAAATCACCATTTCCTGATTGATGAATCTTTCAATGGATCATATGTGGTTATGGGATGGATTTCAGACTTGTCCTAGACATGAATTCTAAAAAATAAAATGAAAAAAGAAAAATTAATGGACAAAGAAACACATTTTCCTATACTTGGCATATATGTGGATCTAATTTGAAATACTGGGATTGTGGACTTTATTATCTTGGAGGAGTCATTGTTTTAAACATTTCATCAAATTCATGCATTATACCTCAGTGATTACCCTCTTTTTGAGCTTGATTTTTAATTTTTACACACCCACCCATAGCCTAAGAGTCATCAGAACCTAATTGATGAAGTCGTCGTGTTTAATTTTGTACTGGTCTTTACAAAGATAAGTCGATATAACAAATGAATGATTATGGTTAGTAGAATGTCCTCATGGTATGAGCATAACTCTAATTTCATTTTACCCAAAGTGATGATAAAAAGGGAATTATGAGATAAAGTGAAAGTTGTTATTGAATTAAAGGAAAATTTAAATGATTGTAATTAAAATATTTCAATTTGTTTAAAAACTATCCTATGAGGCATGAACAATTTTCAATGCAAGAATATTTTTAGAAACTAAACCTTTCTGATTAAACATAGTTTTATTTACCTGGACATAATGACTATTTCCTATTTTAAAAATTACATATATTTTTTTAAATCATTGTAGAGACTTTTTTTCTTGGGGATAAGTAATTGTTCAATATGGGGGATGTTGATAAGTTGAAATCATATATACTTTTTTATGTAATTTTTTTGAGGATTTTGATTTATTTATTTGATAATGGACTTGGTATGTGATTAATTTTGCAGGAATAAGTTTTCCAAGTATTCAAAGGAGGAAATGTGTAAAAAGAGCATAAATTAACTATTACATATCATGAAAATAGTTGTTCGAATCATGTGATAGGGTTACACAATATCAAGTAAGTCATGGACCATGTTATGAACCAAGTCTTGAAGATTGAAAGTAAATAAGCTAGTATGTGACATGAGTGTCCAATATAGTTCATGAACCATTTGAATGAGAAAACTACCCAAATATTTAGCTAGATGGCAAGAACATGTCATGAGGCCAAGACTCACGTCATGAAATCAGTCAAACATTTAAATCTCAGATGAGTTACATACGAGATACATGTAGATACAAAAAAACAATAGATATATACATTGACTCAGTATTACACGATGTGAAAACCATTACAAATCGTGTAATATTTTAGCTACAAATACTGCACTAGGCCATCGGACTTGGAAAAGAGAGCTTGAGCCAAAAAAATAAGATAGCTTCCAGAGTAGAGGATTTTTATTTTTTTCATTCCCTTCAAGTTTCCCTCTATTTAACTCCCCTAAAAACTCAAATATCTTCATCGTTATCATTATTTTGTTTAAATACAGGAGTCTTTGATTTATTTTTATCTTAACCTTCATTCCCTTTTTTCATCATCAATTTCGTTCACTACATATTGTCGAACCCATGTTCTATCCATTTTATCCCTCATTTAAATAAAGTATTTAATCAAGTTATGATTTACATTTCCTGGATCCTGATTGCATGATCCTCTCATTTAGTGAATCTGAATCACTGAATGTGTGTTAAATATTTTAATTCAATCATTCATAGCATGTTGAGTGTAACTTTATAACTTTATTTGTTTACGTTCCATCCTACCATGAGGGGCTAAACCACCTAGGGTAGTTATCGGGAGTAACTTTATCCAAATCTAAAAAAATATTTATTTCTAAAATTTGTAAACATAAGGGATATTAATCAGAATATAATTAAATTTTCTATCCCATTCATTTGAACATCCCAGACCATGCGGTATTCAAGTGAAGGAACATATCTTGGTTGGAGTAGATTAGGCAATGACCAATCGTCTAAATTTTTTTTATTTCATTGCATAAAATATTAATGAATCTTGGTCTTTACTATATCCTATAAAGGAATAGTTATCTCCTAAGATGAACTAGTTGATTTGACCAAAATCAACTAGAGACCTCAGCTTGCTTCAGAGCCTAAACCTTAGGATCCTACAAAATTATAATTATGACCATCCTTCATACAGATTCCTGAAATTGATCTGGATCCCTCTCTCATTCTTCGAGCATACCATCAACCCTTCAATATAGAATTCTTAAACTCAAACCATTTTGAAAGGAATCATACTCCAAAAGTTCTTTAGCCATAAATTGTTTGTGACAACTTACACTCCTCGTGGGATCGACTCCAAACATTCACTATACTACACATGAAAATATAGTGAATTTTTGGAAAACAAAACAATTATAATCTAACTATATCCTGCACAAATTCAATAATGTGGTTGGGTACATCAATCATTCCATTTAGATTAGATGTGGAATGAGGATTTAGAAAAATTTTGAGCAGGATGTTTCACTCTCCCTTATATTGGGTGTTGATCATGACATCTCTCACCGTTATATTATCACCTAGGTTATGGGAATGAGGTTTCAAGTTCTTCTATTTACAATGTTGGGCATGAATAATCACCCCATATATCTCTAGTGATGAAAATTATATCCCTCATTCATTATGATTTTTAGGGCTTTACCCTTTGTTGGAGATTGTAGCTCATTTAGATAGGTTATGGGTGCCTATCATATGCCCTTGTCTGACCACTACCTAGTATCTAGGTTTATTTTACTTACATCTAAACTTAATTATCTATATAGGTGGGTAAAGTATAAAACTATAATATATATATATATATTATTATAAATATAAATATATGGTTACTTATCAAACTCATTGTGGAATATTCTGAAGTAGGTAAAGTCTTACGGGTTTCCTTTAAGAACCTGAACCTGAGCGAGATATTATTTTTTTTATTTCCATCATTTCATATTATTTAGTTATATCTACACATTGTTTAGTTCTGAATACTACTTGGATAACGTTGAGACACCATTGGTGGTGGCCTACTAATATTTTATATTACAACCTACTTGGACAAACATTGGTACCTAAGTAGATTACTTTTCTGTAGAAATGGATAAAGGAAAGAGATATACTATATATATTTGATATTCATTACTAATATTTGGAGCAAGGGATCTAAGGAATGAGCCTATGCTCAACATGTGAGGGGATAATTATTTTGATCTTTTCTATAATTTTATAAATCATGTTGTATTTGAATATCACATATTTCTCTTTTTTATATTATTATTTCATGATATTATCATGTATTTGAATCTTCCTTGTGGATTTTTATATTATTATTTAGTTGTTAGTTAATTCTACTTCTGTATTTTATTTTTGTTGTATATGTTTTCACTATGTTGGGTTTCTGGTCCAGAAGTCATTGATTTTGTCTATATTAGGCTTCTTTTATATTCTGTTGTTTAGTGTATCCAATGTGCCACTTTGATATGAGGTAATAGTTTCCCAAATATGGAAAACTTAGATTCTCACTGTTAGTCAGCAACCTGTGGAATATGGGGAGGCTCACATGATTGTATATGACCCACCTGCTCATGGAAGGGGTTAAGTGGATCTGAGTACAAGGTTTCACAAATATAATAATCATCATATCTTATGATTATAACCCATTATGATCCCATATAGTACATTCTAAGCCCATTTTCCTAAGTATGAAGCCCTATAATTATTACGTGTAAAATGATATCATTCATTTACTCAAGGAAACCAAGAAATGTAATTTAATACCCAAACCCCTAATCCACTTATCTCAGCCACACAAGTGACAACCATTCCTGAATGACTCTTTCTATGAAAAAACCCTGAAGTATAAAACCCAATGTGCATACCCTTTAGGAGGATTTCATTCATTATTTTCTCATCATACATGCACACTCCACCATTAAGGGACCCATTAATTTGATACAGACCTCACCCACTATCTTTGACACTAAAAGATTATGTCTCATAGGAATATTTTTGAATTCCTCTATAAATCATGGAATTCCATTTTATAAGAAAGCGATAAAATGGCAAGGACTTCTAACCTCAATCCTGGAAATACTGTAGCATCCAAAATCACCACCCAATTATATAAAATCATGTTTAATTACTAAAATAAACCATGTAATTCAAAAATTATGGTTTTAATCAAGATAACTATAAAATATCATGAAAAAAATTATTTAGAGGATAGATGAGATTATACTCACTAAGAGGGATTAATTTCAATGAGAAACACATCAAATACTATATAAATGATAGTAAAAGAACCAAAAATATCAATTGTTATCCCCCAACATCACCTAGTTCATGTAGGGGTCATGGGAGAATAAGGGGGGAAATAATAGGGTTTTAGATAAATTTATATCTTTTACAATTTAAAAATAATTACCCAAAAGGCTTTACCAACGTGAACATATAGTTTATTCCATGAAATATAAAAGCCATACCCCCCCCCCAGTACCCTGAAATTATGTTTCATTATGCGACACATATTCTATATTTTGAAAAACATCTGGCATATTTTGGTCAACTACATGTCTCCTTCATCCCTCTAAAACCTACTCCTGAACTACCCTGACACCAAAAACTTCTAGAAAATACAAGGATACGCATTTTCAAGAAGAATTTAAATCATAACATCCCATGAATATCTAGGGTAATTAAATATCTCATTTCATTAATATTTACTCAAGTTTATTATTCAGGTAGACATTTTTTTCCTTTCTTCATTTTTATATTATATTTTTTAAACAAAAAAGTTTGTTTAGTTAGTTTATGTATATTTGGTCACATTTATTTGTAATAAATTACAAAATTAAAGTATTTCCTATTTTTAAATACATACCTTTTCCAATAATTCCAGTCGATGGTGATTAATAATGTTTCTTTGGTCGATGAAAATATCATTTGGGTATAATGCTCATATATTCTTGCTTTTATATTACATTTTGGCCTTATAAAATGATCCAAAATTGTTAAACAAGTTAAATTAGAAACAAATTGTACATTATAAGAAAGTTTATTTGTGATAACCTAAGTAAACTGGACTAATATATTGATAATTTATTTATCTCTAAAACCAACTTCGCTGGATTTGTTTCTAGGCCAAACCCTACACTGATCATAGATTTTAACGTGGTTTAAAATTCTTCTATTATGTGTGATTTATAAAAATGATATAAAATATTAGTTTATGAATAGAACTTTGAATTATGGGTCATATTATATAATTCATGTTAATTTATTAAATATTTATATCAATCACTCAATCACTCCATAATTTTTTTTAAAAATTTATAAACGCTTTCATAAAGTTATCTTATTTAACTATGTAATTATTATTTCAGTTATTTTGATTTGTACTAAAATTTATTTAATATTAACTGTAATAACCCTGAATATAGTATCGTAGAGTCAGTGGTTATTTACTACAATGGAAATAAAATACATATGATCATAATACACACTATCCAAATAGTTTGTAGTTTTAAAAGATAAGATACAAATGTGAACGTTACATTACATTGTAAAAAAATGTATGTCATGTAACATTTTTTATTGAACCTTGATAATTTATAAGTATCATATAGTATTCTACATGGTTTCTTGGGGTAAATAGAGAAACAATAAAAATTGTGATCTCAATCTCTCAATAAGGGATGTAATATAACAGAAGCTGACAAAGACTAATCATTAAATAACTAATATAGAAAGAATAAATAATATAGTGATTATATATAACTGAATTAATCAGAATATATTGTCCTTATATTATATAAAAATGGAAATAAATAATCAAATACGCAACAATAGAGGCCTTATTTCAATGAATCATTAATAAAGGGAAAGGTCACTCCCATTACTCTAAACTATTTTTTCACATAACACTTAATGATACATTTATCAACTATATAATTATGATCCCCACCCATCAGATAATAAGTCCAATGCATACATCATATGAAAATAATATCTAGAAAATACATTAAATAATGTTCCCAAATGAACACTTATATACACATGGCTAATAATCTATAGACTTTATCAAAAAGTGTACTTCACAATATGTATTTATTTTATATGTTATGACCTATATTGGAAAACGTCCTTGGGATGATATCAAAATTAGTCCACTAACAAACACTATATTAATTTTATTTATTTATTCAAAAAAAAACTAATAATGAAATACAAATAATTGGGGGTTTATAATAAAATGCATATGTATAATAAAGAAATATTTTAAAAAATTTAAACATAATAAATTTACAAGGAATATTATAATATTATGGAGTTTTCCAGTGAATACCTATCACTATTCTAATAACATCATACTTGATCTTGTTATTCTAGTTCAATGAAAGAATCAACACTATTAATTATTCATCTCTCTTCTTCAAGTAGTGATAATCCCTAGATAATACCTCAGACATATAGGAAAATAATATTCATGAATTTAATTAAAAAACACTTCACCAAACATAACCAATGTAGTCCCACTCTTCCATATGATGGAATGTGTTGATGAATTTAAAGGAAAAAATGATCATTAATAAAATAAATTCATTTAATAAAAATGAGGAGATAATTTTTCATCATAATGACCTTAACAATACCAAAATTACTAAAATGAAATAATTAAAAAATAGATATATAACATAAAGTAATTTTTTGTTACCTTCTTCAAATTGGAATAATTGTTTGTTCTATATCACCAAAGAGAAAATAGATCACATCACAACAAAATATTTGAGAGATTAAACTCATCACAATCATATAATGATATAAAGTTATAAAGAAATAGAAAAAAGAGAAAATGAAGAAAAACTTATTTATGTAATGAAACTCAAGTATATGAAATATTTTTTTACAATTAACTTTATACTATAAAACATACAAAAATGGAAATATTTGGAAATTTTAGTAAATCGAGATCACGTTTAGATGGTAGTTCCTTAGAGTAATATTTATATTATTTCATTTGATATTTTGGTAACCCTAACTATGTTATCCAGTTATAATCTCTCATTCCTTATCAATCCACATCAGCGAGACATGGAAACACCCAAATATTATTTTAAACCTTTGTCAATATTTTTCTACTTGACTATATGTCACTATTCATAAACTCATCCTCGTAAAAATTTTGTTGATATAGGTCTTTGAATGACTTGTTGGTTTATCAGACCAAGCATGTATTTTTCTATTTACTGGAATTAATCCAATATAAAATATATTTTACAAGTCCATATTTTTTTATTAATCATTTTGAAGAAAATATTTCATCTTATAGAACCCATCATCAAATTCTTATTTTCATATGCATCATGTAGAGACCCAAAGCTTGACGTACATAGACATTACATTACTTTTGCGGAATACTTAGTACATAACAAAAACACACACACAAGGATCGTAATAGTTTAGTGTCTTTGGAAACTCGGAATATAATCTTCTAATCCTGGTGAAATATCTTCAATATCTCCCATAAAGATCTTCCTTTTTTTTATACCTAAAACCTTTCTTTATATCCTGGGGAAAAGAAAACATAAAAGGGTGAGCTCAAATTCTCAGTAAGGGTAAATAAAAGAAATATCAATCACATCATATACATAAGCACATAACTTTTGGAAATCTTAACCTGTAAAAGAGATCATAATTTCATAACCTGGGGTAACTCATGGCAGTGAAATGTAATCACAATAATCATAACTTAAAACATTAAACATTTTGGCATACACACATAATCATAGATAATAATTTCTTATTAGTCAAGACTCATTGCCAAGACTATCTTAGTGGACAAAGTCCCTTTCTGAACCGAGTCACCCTCGTTTCAGTCCTGTTTCACTGAACCGGTATAACCTACCATTCTAGCCATGTCTATCTCATGAGATAAAAAATCTTTACCCAATGCATTGGAGGGAGATATAGGTCCCACCCATCTCATAATGATACCATTCTTATGTGTGCTACAAAATCATAAATCATACATCATTACATAACCCATGTAATAAAAATGGGAATCTTAAACATCATGACATCATAAAACAATTCATATACGATAAAGTAATTCATAAAAATAATTCCATCACAACATAGCCAAATCAATGTAATAATAGGGATAAAAACAGAACCCTTTTTTATCTTAGATGGAAAATAATTTTGATAAAACACTTGAACTTTATTCTTGAGGAAAATATCCTTTCTACTTAAAAAACACTTTTCCTTTCTTAACATGTCATACAATTTTAAAATAAAAGAAGTTGATTAAAAATAAACTTGAAAACTTGTAAAGGAAGCTTCTTGGAAATAATGTTTTAAAAATCCATTCATGTCGTATAAGTTAAAAAAACATTCTTCTCGTACTTTTGTCGGAAAAGTCAAAAAGTATCTCGTATGAAAAACGACAAAATATTCCTTTCATATCTTTTACTAAAAACTCACCGAAGGTTAAAATAGGATTAAAACAATTGTAGGTGAATGGAAATAATATTAAATATTGAGGAAACATGGATGTGGATGATAAAATACACCCCAGTAAATGCCAAAGTATAAACAATCTCGGATGAAAATGAGATTGTGATATTTCCCTTACCTTAGGTCCGATTTGCTTTGTAAGTGTCCGAACCTCCTGTATAATAATTTAAATAATGTCATTTACTTATTCCAGAATCATACTAATTGTTATGATATCATATATGGTTCACTTATGACTTTATTTTACCCGTTCTTTTGTAAATTCCATGTTAAAGGGTGTTTTGGGTAAAATCGTTTCATTTGTCGTCTGTGTTTTGACTTGTAATTATTCATATGATTAAGTAGATCATGATTACTTAATTCCAGAATATAAAACATGATTTATATATAATATATATTCAGAATATACATATATATAATAAATCAGTAAATGGAAAGAAATACACCGTTCATGGAGACGGTAGGCCGTACGTACGCATGAACGCTGTTTTCGTTTCCTTATTGAGTTGAATGGAATTAAGTAGATGAAATACACATAAATCCAGTATCATTATTATGTAATATATTTCATTATTACTTATTATATTTACTTTATAATCATTCGTGAATGGTTAAAGTGGCGAATGAATCTCATCGTGTCGTGGAGACGGTAGTCCGTACGTACGCACGAGCGATGATATCATTTTCAGGATTATTGAATTGAATTGGAGTGGATGATACAATATATTAGAATCATTATGATGTTATAATAACTATGTATAGTTAATATTTACACTATAATACCCATCCATGTAAGGTGTTGGTGGAAAAACAGATTACACCACGGTGTGGAGACGGTATTCCGTACGTACGCACGCGCGGTGATTTTGTTTTTCGTAGGATGGATAGAAGGTGAAATGGGGTTGTTTCATATTTAAAATAATAAATCAGTATATTAGTGATACTTATGTTATTACTTTATAATTAAACAACTAAAGAATAATAAGTTGAAGAAGAAATAAGCTTGAAAGAATCGGGAGAAGAAATTACCTCTTCTTCGATACGCCTCTTTGAAACCTCCTCATAGGGCACTAAGATTGGTCTTTAAAGAATACCAGAACCTCTAGGATGTTTTTAGGGAAGTGGAGAAGATAATTTGGCAGGGTTTGGCCGAGCTTGAAGGCTCAAATTGGTGTGAGGAGGAGAGGGATGAGGTGCCCTTTTATAAGGGAGGAGAGGGGCACCTTTGGAATTCTTAAACATATTAATTTATAATAAATCTAACCCCACTTAAAAACCTCCCAAAATGACTCATATTAGAATATTAGATGATATAGGGTTGTAATCTCATTAAAAAATCAAATTTAGACATGTTTGGATCTTATTTTAAACCTTATCATTTTGATTTATCCTTATTTAATCTATTTAAGTTTATTTGTGGTAATAAAATTCTAAATTTTAAATTATAACAAATAATTACTTATTTGTTGTGAATTTTCCATAATTGTTTCATTTATAACATTATAGACCATATAAATTTGAATTTATAATTTTTAAAAATTTTTGTGATTTTTAAACAATTTTATAATATGTTATTTTTATAAAATAACAATAGTGTCAATTTTGACACTATTCATTTATTTGAATTTAAATAAAATATATACAGAAGATATGTTAGAAATAAAAGCTTTAATATATTAATAAAAGGTCATATGTGTCTATAAAATTAGTGGATCACATTAAATAGTTCATATAATATTTATTTTTTTATTTTTAAAACCATTTATTTGGTTTATCTCTTAATAAATCAATTACTACATCATTTTTGTATAATTATTTAATATAATTATTTGTTTCATAAAAAATTAAAATAAAATCCTATGATGAAGATAAATATATTACCTTTCACAATAATACTTTTACTCGAATTTATTATCTTAATATCACAATATTTAAATTGTTATATTATTTAAATTATGAAGGTGACAACTTTGGCATCATTTAAAATAATATAATATAAGTGTCATAATTTCTTGTATAAGACTCTAAATGGTCAACTATTAGACAATTGGATGATTATGGTTTAAATTTACATGACCAATAAGTTTTTGTCAGGGTTTTGTGCCTTTTATGGTCACTATTATTTTAATAAAAACTATATTCTTAATTTTTCACTAGATAAATAATTTCTGTATCACTATTGTGTCACAATTAATGATAATTATTTAATCCCAAAAAATTCTAGATAAATTCTCATGATGTAGATAATTTTTTTAGCTTTCTGTAGACTATTCATGTTCGAAGTTTTATGATGTTTATCACTAAGTTAAAATTATTATACTTATAAGATTTAAGAAAGTGACATGTTGTCACTTTCTTTGGTTTTAATAATAATTAAATTATTTTCATGGTCAAAAGTACATAAAATGAATCTAATCCGACCCTTAGTTGATATGGGTTTACTTTTAGCCATAAAATAGAATTTTGGCATGTGTTAGGGTAATTTTATAATATTATATTTACCCTTAATTACCTGATTTACCTTTAACTATGGTAAATAAAATTTACCGTAGTTACTATTCATAATTCCCAAAAATAAAAAGTAGCCTATTAACATAATTTGGACCCACTAATTACAAATATGGAATCCATTTTTTAAAATTCAATACACAGAAGTTGCATAAATTAAATTAAAATTAATCCCGTTGTCGAATAAAAATGGGTTTTTGTTTAAAACATTGCAAAAGATTGAGTTGATTTAACCTACGAATTCAATGTAAAATCAATGCTAATGACATACTTTATATTAAATGGTAAAAATATATTCTATTTATACTTTAAAACCATTCAATAATATAATTTAACCACATAAGATATTACGATGAAAAAAGGTGTTTTTAATTAAAATATAGCATGTTTTTACTATTCATTAAAATGTGAAAGTTACCAGAATAATATGAAAAATTTATCCAAAGTAAATTTTTATTTCTTGATTACAAAGAAGAATTTTATTTTGTCAACTTGAACTTATAAACATGTCAAAAACTATATTTAAAGTGTGTGCGCCATCAAAAGGCGTCAAAACTGCATTTTTTTAAAAATACTTATTTTACCTAAAAAATTTATTTTGTTCTTATACCATGTTCTAGAAAATGTGTAAGATGAATAATAATGTTATAAAATTCAAAATTTAGTTAATACTATTCATAAAGGCTAGTTCATGACAATATTATAATAATATATCATTGTTTATTAAAATCTGGTATTGCGTACAACACACGCTATCGAGGAAGGTCGCGATTGCGTGTAATGCAAGCCAAGTCAGGTTTTCATGTTGTGAAAGAATTATTCGTTGTTTCGTATAACAGAATCCAACCATATTTCATTTATACATTGAATATATATATATATATATATACTCAATGTTGCGTAGAATAACTATTATCAAAATTGTGTGTAACATGGTCCAAGAATAGTGTTGCGTATACTGAAAGCTAATACGGTGTTGCGTATAGTGCAAGGTAATCTTGGTGTAGAATACAACACAAGACATTAATGAAATTAAAATAATATTTTTCATAAAATCTCGGGGTGTTACATTCTACCCCCCTTAAAATGAATTTTGCCCTCGAAATTCGTCGGGGTTATACATGGTTTACTACTTGAAAGTTTCTTTAATAGAAACACACATCGTAAAAAGGAATACCAAAACCAATCTTTAAAAACAAAATTATGAAACGTAACGGTTACCCAAATAAACTAATCACTGGGTTTCCACATAGGTGAAAATATGGATATGGAAGAAAAATCTAACCATCATGTTCTGATGGAGAGTGGTAGAGAACATGGCTATGGAAAAGCCAACAATCACAAATCCATAAATTTGTGATGATCTAAGGTACCATCTGATTAATCAGATATAAGAGCACTAGGACAACATTTTTGGTTTTCAAGATCGTTTCCCTAAAGTTGAAGAATTTGAATTAGAATAAATACTTACTTTATTTTGGTACAATCTCACTATTGTTCGTGCCTTGAACAATTTCTACTTCATCTCTTAAATAAATGAAGTTGAATTTGTTATTCGTGAAGTGTTAGCAGATCATGTGATAGAATGACGGGTCATTCCATCTGTCTCAAACAAAAGGTTAGCAAAAGTTATTAAATATACATAAGTCATTCTATAGTGAGATTAATCATATATGGCTCCTAAAATGGACTTATACTTCATATATCATACTTCTTAATATAATAAAACTAGTTTATACTAAATAGGGACTTCCTGTAGGCCAGTGGTAGGCGATAAAGGCCAGTCGCACTTCGGTTGTGGGTTCGATTCCCACAGCCTTGTCCGACGCGATGGGTTGTCGTCCATCCTGCAGGTTGTACTTTTTCTAAAGCTATATTACTATAAGATCCCATCAATAATATCGAAAAAGGTTTTATCCTAACTTATGTCCAACATAATCCATTCTAATCTTTAGGCTTATCAAAAATACTTCGGTCCAAGCTCATAGTATAAAGAAAATGATTACTTGAAATGTCATCAACCAAGCATGTGAATACCATCATTTATCCCCCATATATCTTGTTGGTCACATTCTAACCATGTGAATACCTTAATGATGTATTCTCTTGAAAAATGAATACCCATTAAACCTTAGTGAAAACATGAATGCTTTCAAAAGTTAACTCTTTCCACATACCAAAATCCAAAAATTCTATATACTCAAACCATGATATAACCTTCTCCTTATATCAGTCATGAGCTCATGAATACTATCAAACATTTAATTTTCTCCTTGTCCCTTCATTATGCGCATATCATCTACATTCCAAAAATATCTGAATAACCTTTCATGGATACCGGTAACGTTAATCATACACTTTCAAAACTCAAGGAAAGACAACAGTGTAATAATCCATATATGTCTCTTTATTCCATAGTAGCATGAGATTACTTATACAACATTACACATGATAAACATGTAATCATTCCACTACATTCTTAAACCATTGACCGAGCTTCAACAATTCTTTCATCTCACATATCATTTGTATTCTCTTCATCATCATCCACATAAATACTACCCATACGACCATACTGATTCTCTTCATGAGACTTTCCCTTAGGGCATTGGTTTTCATAATGCCCGTACATTCCACATTTAAAACATTTAACCATTGTTGATGTCGTAGCAATACCATTATCCCCATCCCTGGTGTTAACTGAACCTTTTCCTTTGCACTTACTGGCTTTGTGTCCTTCTTTTCCACACCCAAAGCATCTTCTAGTTCCTTTGAAACATTCTCCTTGATGCCTCTTCCCACATGATTTACATAGGGGAAATTGAACTTTTTTTCCTCTATGATCATCATGAAACTCCATCTTTCTCTTGTTAGCCGAATCAGGAAACTTACCAAATTTTACTTTATTGATCATATTATGAGATTGCTGATTCGGAATAATAATGATGTTTAGACTTCCAAATCCCATTTCATTTGGTTTCTCATGAAGAATATCATTCCATTGTCCATCATATCCTCCATTATCGTGAATCATCTTGTTTCCAACCATTTTCTAAAACCCAAAAAGAATAGTGTAAGAGGCAAAAATCATAATAAAGGGGGATTAACTTCAATATCTAACATCTTTGGTTTAATCTAATATCTTTACCATAGTTCTAGGACTATATCATATATGTATACTTATCCTTAGGGACATCCCTAGACATACCTTAGAAATATCTCTAGGGATCTCACTAACGTTTTCGCATCCTAGTTTCCAAAGGTTGACTAAACCTTTCCTTTGATACCAACTATAGAGACCCAAAGCTTTACGTACATAGACATTAAATTACTTTTGCGGAATACTTAGTACATAACAAAAACACACACACAAGGATCGTAATAGTTTAGTGTCTTTGGAAACTCGGAATATAATCTTCTAATCCTGGTGAAAGATCTTCAAGATCTCCCATAAAGATCTTCCTTTTTTTATACCTAAAACCTTTCTTTATATCCTTGGGAAAAGAAAACATAAAAGGGTGAGTTCAAATGCTCAGTAAGGGTAAACAAAAGAAATATCAATCACATCATATACATAAGGACATAACTTTTGGAAATCTTAACCTGTAAAAGAGATCATAATTTCATAACCTGGGGTAACTCATGGCAGTGAAATGTAATCACAATAATCATAACTTAAAACATTAAACATTGTGTCATACACACATAATCATATAGAATCATTTCTTATTAGTCAAGACTCATTTCCAAGACTATCTTAGTGGACAAAGTCCCTTTCTGAACCGAGTCACCCTCGTTTCAGTCCTGTTTCACTGAACCGGTATAACCTACCATTCCAGCCATTTATATCTCATGAGATATAAAATATTTACCCAATGCATTGGAGGGAGATATCGGTCCCACCCATCTCATAATGATATCATTCTTATGTGTTCCACAAAATCATAAATCATACATCATTACATAACCCATGTAATAAAAATGGGAATCTTAAACATCATGACATCATAAAACAATTCATATACGATAAAGGAATTCATAAAAATAATTCCATCACAACATAACAAAATCAATGTAATAATAGGGATAAAAACAGAACCCTTTATTATCATAGATGGAAAATAATTTTGATAAAACACTTGAACTTCATTCTTGAAGAAAATATCCTTTCTACTTCAAAAACACTTTTCCTTTCTTAACATGTCATACAATTTTAAAATAGAATAAGTTGATTAAAAATAAACTTGAAAAATTGTAAAGTAATCTTCTTGGATATATTGTTTTAAAAATCCATTCATGCCATATAAGTTAAAAAACATTCTTCTCGTACTTTTGTCGGAAAAGTCAAAAAGTATCTCGTACGAAAAATGACAAAAGATTCCTTTCATATCTTTTACTAAAAACTCACCGAAGGGTAAAATAAGATTAAAAAAATTGTAGGTTAATTGAAATAATATTACATATTGAGGAAACATGGATGTGGATGATAAAATACACCCTAGTAAATGCCAAAGTATAAACAATCTCGGATGAAAATGAGATTGTGATATTTCCCTTACCTTAGGTCCGATTTGCTTCGTAAGTGTCTGAACGTCCTGTATAATGATTTAAATAATGTCATTGACTTATTACAGAATCATACTAATTGTTATGATATCATATGTGGTTCACTTATGACTTTATTTTACCCATTCTTTTGTAAATTCAATGTTAAAGGGCGTTTTGGGTAAAATCGTTTCATTTGTCGTCCGTGTTTTGACTTGTAATTATTCATATGATTATGTAGATCATGATTACTTAATTCCAGAATATAAAACATGATTTATATATAATATATATTCATAATATACATATATATAAAAAATCACTAAATGGAAAGAAATACACCATTCATGGAGACGGTAGGTCGTACGTACGCATGAACGTTGTTTTCGTTTCCTTATTGAGTTGAATGGAATTAAGTAGATGACATAAACATAAATCCAGTATCATTATTATGTCATATATTTCATGATTACTTATTATATGTACTTTATAATCATTCATGAATGGTTAAAGTGGAGAATGAATCTCATCGCGTCGTGGAGACGGTAGTCCGTACATACGCACGAGCGATGATATCATTTTCATGATTATTGAATTGAATTGGAGTGGATGATACAATATATCATAATCATTATGATGTTATAATAACTATTTATAGTTATTATTTACACTATAATACCCATTCATGTAAGGTGTTGGTGGAAAAACAGATTACACCACGGCGTGGAGACGGTATTCCGTACGTACGCACGCGCGGTGATTTTGTTTTCCGTAGGATGGATAGAAGGTGAAATGGTGTTGTTTCATATATATAATAACAAATAAGTATATTAGTGATACTGATGTTATTACCTTCTAACGAAACAACTAAATAAGAATAAGTTGAAGAAGAAAGAAGCTTGAAAGAATTGGGAGAAGAAATTACCTCTTCTTCGATACGCCTCTTTGAAACCTCCTCTTAGGGCACTAAGATTGGTCTTTAAAGAATACCAGAACATCTAGGATGTTTCTAGGGAAGTGGAGAAGATAATTTGGCAGGGGCTGGCCGAGATTGACGGCTCAAATTGGTGTGAGGAGGAGAGGGAGGAGGTGCCCTTTTATTAGGGAGGAGAGGGACACCTTTGGAATTCTTAAAAATATTAATTTATAATAAATCTAACCCCACTTAAAAACCTCCAAATATGACTCATATTCGAATATCAGATGAGATAGGGTTGTAATCTCTTCAACCAATCAATTTTAGACATGTTTGGATCTTATTTTAAACATTATCATTTTGATTTATCCTTATTTAATCTATTTAAGTTTATTTGTGGTAATAAAATTCTAAATTTAAAATTATAACAAATAATTACTTATTTGTTGTGAATTTTCCATAATTGTTTAATTTATAAAATTATAGACCATATAAATTTAAATTTATAATTTTTAAATATTTTTGTGATTTTTAAACAATTTTATAATATGTTATTTTTATAAAATAACAATAGTGTCAATTTTGACACTATTCATTTATTTGAATTTAAAAAAAATATACAGAAGATATGTTCGAAATAAAAGCTTTAATATATTAATAAAAGGTCATTTGTCTCTATAAAATTAGTGGATCACATTAAATAGCTCATATAATATTTATTTTATTATTGTTATAACCATTTATTTGGTTTGTCTCTTAATAAAATAATTACTACATCATTTTTGTATAATTATTTAATATACTTATTTATTGCATAAAAATTTAAAATAAAATCCTATGATGAAGATAAATATATTACCTTTCACAATAATACTTTTACTCGAATTTATCATCTTAAAATCACAATATTTAAATTGTTATATTTATTAAATTATAAAGGTGACAACTTTGGCATCATTTAAAATAAAATAATATAAGTGTCATAATTACTTGTATAAGACTCCAAATGGTCAAATATTCTACCATTGGATGATTATAGTTTAAATGTACAGGACCAATAAGTTTTGGTCAGGTATTTGTGCCTTTTATGGTCACTGTTAGTTTAATAAAAACTATATTCTTAATTTTTCATTAGATAAATAATTTCTGCATCACTATTGTGTCACAATTAATGATAATTATTTAATCCCAAAAAATTCTAGATAAATTTTCATGATGTAGATAGTTTTGTTATATTTCTGGAGACTATTCATGTTCAAAGTTTTATGATGTTTATCACTAAGTTAAAATTATTATACTTATAAGATTTAAGAAAGTGACATGTTGTCACTTTCTTTGGTTTTAATAATAATTAAATTATTTTCATGGTCAAAAGTCCATAAAATGAATCTAATCCGACCCTTAGTTGATATGGGTTTACTTTTAGCAATAAAATAGAATTTTTGCAAGTATTAGGGTAATTTTATAATATTATATTTACCCTTAATTACCTGATTTACCTTTAACTATGGTAAATAAAATTTACCGTAGTTACTATTCATAATTCCCAAAAATAAAAAGTAGCCTATTAACATAATTTGGACCCACTGATTCCAAATATGGAATCCATTTTTTAAAATTCAATACACAGAAGTTGAAGAAATTAAATTAAAATTAATCCCATTGTCGAATAAAAAGGGGTTTTTGTTTAAAACATTGCAAAAGATTGAATTGATTTAACCTACGAATTCAAGGTAAAATCAATGCTAATGACATACATTATATTAAATGGTAAAAATATATTCTATTTATACTTTAAAACCATTCAATATTATAATTTAACAACATAAGATATTACGATGAAAAAAGTTTTTTTTAATTAAAATATAGCGTGTTTTTACTATTCATTAAAATGTGAAAGTTACCAGAATAATATGAAAATTTTATCCAAAGTAAATTTTTATTTCTTGATTACAAATAAGAATTTTATTTTGTCAAATTGAACTTATAAACATGTCAAAAACTATATTTAAAGTGGGTGCGCCATCAAAAGGTGGCAAAACTGCATTTTTTGAAAAATACTTATTTTACCCGAAAAAATTATTTTGTTCTTATACCATGTTCTAGAAAATGTGTAAGATGAATAATAATGTTATAAAATTCAAAATTTAGTTAATACTATTCATAACGGCTAATTCATGACAATATTATAATAATATATCATTGTTTATTAAAACCCGGTATTGCGTACAACACACGCTATCGAGGAAGGTCGTGATTGCGTGTAATGCAAGCCAAGTCAGGGTTGCGTGTTGTGAAAGAATCTTTCGTTCTTTCGTATAACAGAATCCAACCATATTTCATTTATTCATTTAATATATATATATATATATACTCAATGTTGCGTAGAATAACTATTATCAAAATTGTGTGTAACATGGTCCAAGAATAGTGTTGTGTATACTGCAAGCTAACACGGTGTTGAGTATAGTGCAAGGTAATCTTGGTGTATAATACAACACAAGACATTAATGAAATTAAAATAATATTTTTCATAAAATCTCGGGGTGTTACACATCCCCTTTGGTTTACTATTTACATATAGAAGTGTATTAATTACATCACTTATTTCTTAAGAAACCCTATCCTGTTATTTTTTTCTTATATAGATCATTTGATAAATGGATTATTCATATGTTTCCACTTTCCACAAAGAGTTTATCTAATGTTAATATAGAGTTCTCATAAATAGAATCATATATTATTAAAATATATTATACGTGTGCAACATCTTCCAAACTAATATTACATGTTCTTGATAGACTATTCATATCAAGGGATTCATAATTTAACTTAGTAATATATAATTTCCCATGGAAATCTTATCCTACAAAATAAATAAAATAAATCCTCCATACCATAAAATAAAAAAATATGAAATGAATAATAATCATATTAAAATAATCAAATATAAGTTTAATTCACTTTACTTCCTAAAATCATAGAAAAATGAATTTAAATTTGAAATATAACCTAAAATGGGGGATATTTTCAACAAATTATAGAGAAAATAATCAACAAATCCACTTAACATAAATATAACACACCTATATATTTCACTTTTGATACAAATATAAACAAAATCCATATTTAAAAAGTATAAATCATTTGTGGAAATTAGAAAATTATTACAAATTATAAAAAACCATGCCTTATACAATGTTTATTCTTTTTTATCAATTAAATCGTCCATTATCTTTTCAATCATTTGATCCACCAAAGAATACTTATACATACAATTTTTAATATGTTTCTCTCTATCTCAAATTCAAGTTTTTAAAAAGTTTTTCTCAATCATAAAAACATGTTAACATTTTATAATCTTATTCTATTTCTAAATTTGCCACTCAATTAAGGAACTAAAATGAAAATAAAAAGATTCTTAATTGTTATTATAAAGGTAATATTTTCGTAGTTAACATTTTCTTAAACAAGGGCTTTAAAAATTAGGTTTTAATGATTAACTAAAATGAAAATTTATATAGTTTAATTTCAATGTGCATTCTCCTCAGACAACTTAGTTACATATCAAACTTCCCACTCGTGATCCTCTTTTAACGAAAGTTCACAGACTAGATTTTGTATGGAAGAAAAAAATTAATCCTCCTAAAGTCTTATTCTTATATCCTTTTCACATTTTTATAGGTATTTTGTGGAAATTAAATAAAAAAATAAAAAAATCAATTTTTTGAATTACACTATGCCTTATTTTTATGTAATCTACCAAGAAATTCACTCTAACCATCCCCTCCCACACCTAGTTCACACTATATAATTTTTATTTGGTATTTTATCATAAAATTTGGATCCTATAAATATGGTTAATTGAAATGTGGGATTAAATAGATACAAAAATAGATAATTTAATGTAATGATGGCCATTATAATTTTAAAAACTCTAATGTCCTAGACTCTGTGATTAGTACTACATTAAATTATATAATATGAAAATTGTAAAAGGTCCCATAAAAAATTGAGAATTATAAGAAGATGAAAAATAGGTTTAAACCCATCTTAGGTAAGTAAAATTTGACATTTAGAAGTGATAATTCCATGGGATTCACATTTGATAGAAAATCAATTAAAAATAAATTAATAATCAAGGAATGATTTCATATCATCAATCATATAAATTTATAATTAGAATAAAAATATTTCCCACAATTAATAAAATGATTTAGGGAATTAATTTCATTAAGTTCTTTTTATATAATTGTTTTTAAAAAAAATTAATCTTAACATTAGAATCCTTACCCCACGCCCATTTATACAATTTACTCATTTAAAAAATATATTTTTTGTCAGGCATATAAAAAAATTATAAAAATTAATTTTTTTGTTAAAAAATATAACCTATGATTATTTATGGAGTGGTATATTATATTTTATGGTCTTCATTATGGTAACAAATAGTCATCAATCTCTTATTATCTATAGAGAAATCAAAAAATATTCTGTATTAAAAAATAACAAAAAAATGATATAAATTGATTATTAAAAGTGTATAGAAGCTAGAAATTCTTTCTAATGAATGTGAATATCAATTTCGATCATCATCTACCAAAAAATAAAACTGGAAAAACGTTATTATACTAAAACTAAAAATAATAAACTAAAACAAAAAAAATTAGAAAAATTCTTTCAATGAATCCCCTATGGGGTTCTATAATATTAAATATAAATGGATAGAAAATTATATTTTTTATCCCTAATCTGATAGGAGTGAAGTTTCTGGCTTAAGAACCACCATTTATTCATTATTCTAGTGTCATTACATACACATTTTTTTAATCTAGAATTGAAAAAATTATTCCTTAATTTTATATTAAATTATTTATAATATTGTCTCCAACTTCTATTTATTTTATATTAAACTTATGTGTTATAAGGTAGGTGAGATGAAAGGTTTTGTACCCTAAGCCTCAAAATAAAATACTCATATAATTGAATATTTGGTGAACCTAAAGTGATACTATTCTTTATTAGATACCATTTGTAGATATAAAATGTATGAAGGAAACTAAATTTCATCCTCCTCATATACATATCCTTCTTTATCCTCACTATTGTAAATAAAAATAAATGTGCATGCAGAATATATAAAAAAGAATATATGTATTTAGTTTTCAATTTAGTACGTATAAAATAAGTTAGAAATGAATTAAAAATAATAATATCATTTTATCTTATTGGATTGAAATTATTATACCACATGATATTTAATTTTATTATGGTACTTCTCTATTAGGTCTTCAGTAGTGTATATGTTTCTTTTAACAATACCACCTCAAACATGGTGGTCTCCTATTATTTTCCATTATATTAGGGATATAAATGGGTGAGTGAATCAACAAATCTACTAAAATGAGGATACTTAATAGTTTTGTTTTGTATCAAATTTGTATAAAGTGAATTCATTCTTTAATTTTTTCCCCACTAAAGATTCAGCTGGAAACCAATTTTCTTATAGAAAAGCTTCTATAAAATTCATTAAGTTGGGTTGTGAAACATCTAACATCTCTTCAAATCACACTACAAACTACATGGTAGACTCATGTCCTATCAAATTCATTCAATTTAGTGTTACTAAGGTAAAATAAATATATATATATATATAAGGGGAGTCAGTAACATATATAATTTCAATGGTATTTTTATAAAATCAAAAGAAAAACATTTTATAATTTTCTCAGTTTCTATATTCTCTTTCATTTGGATCACTACTATATGAATTTCATTAAAAGTTAGACGAATCCCAACACCTTATATTCTTTATTCAAAATGAACAAAATCATGTATGTCATCCACTTTGAGAAAATAAAGGAATATGAGTTTTGAATCTATATATTTTGGAGAATCATATGGCATATAGACATTAAAAAAATAAATCCAATGGTTTTATAGAAAAATGTTGATCATCCACAACCACACAAACCTGAAATTGTCATTCAGAATTTATCTTTGAAAAATACACAAAAATTTTGGTTACTTCTTCCATGAATTTAATCGACACCTCATTTAGTCCTTCATGATAAAAATTGGGTATAAAAAGATTTATTTTTATTTTTATTTCTTTAATTTTTTTTCCAGGCCCTTTTATTTTTTTTCTACATTATATTATCCATATTTGTGATTTTTTATTTCATTTCATCAGTGGAATTAAATAGTCTTTTACTTATTTTAATTTTTAACATTTAAAATTCCCTATGTTCTCATCACTATACTCTAACGAATTTTAATTTATATTATTTTCATTCAACTCATTAAAATAATGAAACTTTAAATAAGATTAATTTTCAAATGAATATATAGAAAAAAATAATTAATGCTTTTAGTACTCCTTGAAAATAGTTCCAATTTGATGGGAGGAGTTTATTAAATAGTATTTTTTAAAATATATATTTTTTCCATATGTAATGCATTTTAGCCACACACAAACTAGGGTGGGTCTCACAAGGCAGACACCAAACAACATTAGCTTACTTATCTCATATTTATTTTCTAAAAATTAATTCTAAATTACCTAAAAATTTGAGGATATTATAAGAAAATTGATATATGAAATATAAGAATGTGTCATTTAATGGAAAAAAGTGCAGTTAGAGAGAATATTATTGTCCTTACTAGTTTTAAAAATTATAATGATCATCATTCTAATAAAAATATGATTAATCATATTATTTTTATTCAATGAGAGAATAATTTTTTTTCTCATATCACTTTTTCAAGTAGTAATAATCATACACTAAAAAATTATATGACAAATAAAATCAACCTTTTGAATTTAAATAAGAACCCACTTCATTGAACATGAATAACACAATCCATCTCTATTGTATGGTGGATTGTATTAATGAAGTGGGGGGGGAATAAACCTAAGTAAAAGAAATATGGTTTAAAGACACATAGATAATATCATTCTTCTTAACACTCAAACTGTCACTAAATTATTTTAATTAAATAATAATAAATATAATAATGGATAAACAATACAAATTAATTCACTTTTACCTCTTTTGGGATGGAATCAAAGTTAGTTTGCAATCACAATGGAGAATATAGATAATAGTATGACATAGTAGATACTACATCCAAAAAATTCCCTATCATATAATGATAAAAAGCTATATAGAAATAAAAAAGTGGAAAAACAAGAAGAAAATTACATGATAGGTGGAAATGAAAATTCCAAAAAAAATTATAATGGACTTCGTTATCTTTAATATATATAAAATTAGACATTTGTAAAGAACCTTAAATATTTCTCATGTACATATGGTATAATATTACAAGGATATTAATCATTGTTTTGTAGAAATTTTGATAACCCTAATTTCCTCTTTCAAAAAGAATCACTCCTCCCATGTGCTACCAAATCAGCTGAACCAGGATGCACTCAAGTCTGTATTCATTATTTAATTATATTCTTTATCCAAACATATAAGTCTCCATACGTCAACTCATCCCTGTTTAAAGATTTTCATGATAGATATATATTCTATCACTTGGTTTATCAAGACAGTCTTGTTTCTTGATTGGAATTTATCCTCTTTTAAATATCTTTTATAAGGAAATATTGTTCTTTCTATTCATAAATGAGAAAATATTTCACCATACATATCCTGTAATCAAATATTTTATTTGTATGAAACACATGTGATTTTCAATTTACACATACATGAGAAGTAATTTCATCACTAATATCTTGCACATCATTGACCAGATAAGTTCATTTTTATGTTATTATTTATAAAATTATTCTATTAATACATATACATTTATGTATAAGTACTCTTAAACTAGGAAAATTTAATCTTACATGAATTCATATATAATGAAAACCTCTTACATAGCATAACAATTTCCTAGTTTGATATTATGTGAGCTTAGTTAATTATTCTTATTCGGGATCCTATAACCTGACATAGTAATGCATAGCTTCTAACAAAATAAACAGCCTATGAAATAATAAACTATATTAATAAGATCATGAAATTTAAAAAAAAGTGATATGTTAATTAAATATATTATAATAATCAAATAATTTTTTAGTTAAACTTATTTCCAAAAATTAAAATAAACAATAAAAGGTATTTACCCCAGGAAAAAACAAGAAATGACGGATATTTGGAATGAATTACAGAGAGAAAATTCAATAAAAATTCAAAAAAACTAATTAATTAATCCATAATCATCAAAAAAAGGTAATATAAATATATATATATCTAATTTTTCATTAAAAAATGATATCATATTTATATTTAGTTAAAAATAAATCAATCAAATTAATAACTAATAGAATATTCCCAATGTAGTGAAAAGTTCCCATATCGAAGGAAATATAAGGGAGTAATAGAGTAGATTACTTCCATTGTATATGGATGTCAATATGAAAAAGCATCAAATAAAATGTTTTATAATGGTAGGAGACAAAATAATTAAAGAAAAGTACCCTCTTAAAATTAGGAGAATGTGACACTCATATATAATTGGAATTAGGCATAAAACATTTCTAGAGGAGAAACACATAGGTTAGCTTGTTTTGATCCCAATGGTTAACTGGTTTTAAAAAAATGTTTTTATCACTAAGGACCTATTACAGGCTAAACGAAATATATCATAATCATACTTTATTATATATATACACCTTATTATAAATAATACATCCATAATATCACAAATATATGCCATACATAGGGATTTTGAAAATGCAGTTTATGGATATTGAAATATTTTGGAATTATAAAAACATTAGAAGATGGTATATTATGAGGGAATGGTAATTAATTATTTATATTAGTATAAAATATTTATAATATTTTGTTAGAATAAATTTTTTTAAGGAAATGAAAAGGAATTTTAATGTATTTACAAATATTCAAAAAGATAAAATATCAAGAAACCTTACCTTAATAAATAGCTTCATAATACTTTAGAAATCTTTCCATATAACCGTAAGACCTTATCATAAAAGATATTGAAATAAAAAATGAGTGAATATTTTTTCTCAATGGTTTTAAATTTAAGAGTAATGGGAATATATATAGCCCTTTATAGTAAAGAGGGATAAATTTTAAATAATATTTGGACGTGGTCTTTGGAAATCTAGGTTGTAAACAATTGAGTACCATTGACTTATCCATGGTATTAAAACATGGTATTGGAAATTTAAACCATTTTTATAGAATTTTTTATTAAATAAAAAATACCTTTATTTATATTATTTTTTCCAAAAGTTGATTTTTTCTTAAATATTTATTTGTACAACCTAAAAATAAATTTTATATTTTTGGATTCACATACCATGTTTTTGGAAATTGATTTAATTATTTTAAAATATGTTATAATTATAAATAAACATATTTTAGGTCATTAAAACATTTAAATATTTATTCAATCATTTTTACATCAAAATGAAGACATAATACATATCATATATGGATTTTATATTTTTCTATTCACCTAAAATTTAAATTATCTGGGAATATTATCCAAAAGTAAAAAATGGATAATTTTAATGTGAATATTAAAAATTTGAAGTCCTTTTAATTAAAATAATATTATATATATGAGAAATATAGTTATTAAATAAAAACTCTTATTGTATTTTAAAATCATTCATTTAGCACTAAAAATATTAAAACGTTATCTGAATAAATATTTGTTATTATAAGACTAATATATGTAATTAAATTTTCATTAATTTATTAATATTCATTTTGTATATTTATTATTTATAATTTTTGTCATATGATTTCATGTATTTTACTAGATAGTTGTGTATTATCTATAATGGTCTCATTAATATTCCAATTTTCATATTACTATGTCAATATCCCAAAGGTCATCTTAC
The DNA here is from genome assembly GCA_963277665.1 of Viscum album. NCBI lineage: Eukaryota > Viridiplantae > Streptophyta > Magnoliopsida > Santalales > Viscaceae > Viscum > Viscum album. The sequence goes on from OY728159.1 coordinate 106,552,234, forward strand.
CCTTCAATTGGTCATATTAACCATTATAAATTCACTTCACTCTAACTTCTAAAATTGGGCATATCATTCAATTAGTTTATTTAAAATATCCATTCCTTTTATTATATTTTTTTCTTTATTTTATTATTGTTTTTTCTGTTGAATATGATACTCTAGAGTTTATGATTATAATGTTTTCATATATTATTATTTATTCTATAACTCTAGATATTGTTATTGTAGTGGCTGAGAATATCTAGTTAATTTTTGACTATTCTGATGAAATATATAGTCTCTTATTTCTTAGTGGTTATTGTAATGAATATTTAATGATTTTTATAAATCATCAGTCCTACATGTTAGAGGATTATTAGAGTATTGATTCACATTCAAAATAGGTATTTATTTCAAACAACTCAAAGATGTAACCTTATGAGAAGTATTACCAGGAAAAACAATTCCAAGTACTTTAGGGTATTTAGATATTCATGTTTAATTAATGTGAAAGGAAAACACATGAGAATATTTGAGTAGCATGGGGTTTTTGGAATATTTTTGGGATATTCACTAAATATCCTTGGTTATTGTAGTCTAATAAGGAATCAGATAAGATTATTGATATAACTAATGTGAGGAGTTTGTAAAATCTTTTCAAGAATTTTTAATGAATGATATATAATCATAATATGTAAAACAATAAACTAATTTAGGAATAAAAAATTTTAAATGACAAAAATAGAAATTTCTAGTCAAAATTTCTAACTTTTTTAATTAGATAACACTACAGAAGGAGTTTTAGGGCACCAAATGACCTTACGTTCAACTCACTATATAAAAAAGTCATATAACTAGATTTTAGGTTCTACAGAGATACCATGGAGAGAATATACCACCATATCAGAGTAGTATAAACCTCCAAAAATAACATATATAAAGTCATCAAAATACCCAAAAAAATCAAAGAAACACCACATCCAAAGCTAACCAAAAATAAATAACATAACACATTCTCTCATATAATGATAAATTTAAAATGTAACAAAAATTAAGAATACATAAATATTACATCTCATGAGTAGATCATACACATCCCATACTAGAATAAAAAAATATAATTACCACAACCTTGTACAAAGACCCAACCAAGTCTCTTATCTCGACTCTGTCCAATATATATAGCTCCGCCATCAAAAAATGTATACTATTTGGTGACCCATACTTTTCAAGAATATATATTACATCTTATTATATTAATATTCATTTTATAACATAACTATCCATTTCTGAACTATATAGTTATAATATGTATGGAAACATAGATACGTAGACAGCCAGTTCATAAGTGAACTACATTATCTCTCACTAAGTTCTCCATATAAATCATCATTCCAAGAAATATAATTCATAATATCATTATTCATAAACTAGGTAAATTAAATATAAGAATGGATGACCTCATATTCTCAGTAAGAGTAAACATGGTAGATATTAATCAGATATTATAAAAAACATATCAAAATAATAAGTTTTAGATATCATAAATATAACTTACAAAGATCATATAAAATCTATCATTAGTCTGTAAACATGACTCATGTAATAAAACACAATCATTTAAAACTACGTAAAATAATAGGGAGAAATCATCATAAATCAACCAAGAACCATAATTTCATTACATATTAGTGAGGTCCATTCTATATATGAAACTATTTCATATGTCATGGTTAACTTTTGATACCATAAAATAGTAATAGATCATGTATAAACACATGTATTTTAGAGATCAACAACATTTACTTGTTTCCTATAACTAATCAAGCACATCGAATTTTTTCCCATAGTGACTCAAGAATATAGACATGTTTCCCATAATTTTCTCACGAGATATATAATAGTAACTGGTAAATTACAGGGATATATAATTCCAGTCCCACCCATTACATAATGAAAACCATAAATATGTGTACTATATGATCATTAAATATTCATCATATCATCAAATCATAATTCATATAATGAAAATAGGTTTCATAAACATTTCATCAATCCATCATAGCATATCCCGTTGGAAAATAAATAGTTATCATACACATATCACCATCATAATCACAAACCATCTATAGAAAGAATATGAATGGTACCATTAGACCAAATACATAGTAAAACCTAAGAAACACTAGTATATGTTGTCATCTATGAATAGAAATACCATAAAAGTTTCATTAAAAACATTCTGGAAGAAAATACACTTTCCATTTTGAAAAAAAATATTTAAAATTTGAATATTTCCAAAATATTATGTAAAATATTTTCTTTAAAAATAGTTATGTAAATTTATAATGTAATCTTTAAAACATTGAGCTATCATGATGGCGAGAAATTTTTTTCATGTTTAAGATGAAAAAACAACAATTCCATTCATGTTTTCTACAAAACGTAAAAAATAAAATAGTTGGAAAATGATATGAAGATTCCATTTAAACCATTTTCCTGAAATTTAAACATGGTTAAAAGGTTATTTAATTAATAATTATACATTAGTAGAAATATTTTTTAAAACATTCTTTTAGAAAACATAGAAATGGAATATGATGTATTTTTTACTAAAGAGGGAAATAAAGTCAATTTTTCTTAAAATAATTATTGTGGTATATTTATTTATTAAATAAAGTATAAGGAAAGTAAAATATTTATTCTCTTAAAATAAAATTATGAGAATAAGTTTCATGATATTATTTATAGGTGGATAATGAAATTTCATCTTTAGAAACATAATCATAAACAATCCAAATAAACACTGATATTGTAATAAAAACCGTCAGTACTTAGGTAAATTTTGAGTTATAATCCCCATGAAATAAAGATGGAAAGATTGATATTTGAATCCTAATAATTTCCAAAATAAAAATAATATAATTCATTCATGTTATTTTTATATACCACATAAAATAAACAAGTGGTTAATATGGCATGTGTCTCAAATAAATAAAAGTGATATGAAAATACCTTATCTCAGCTCACAAATTTCATCATATATGTTCCAACATCATGTATAATAAATATATGTTTATTATAAATTTATTCTATAAAATTAATAATATAAATCATAAAATATATTAATTACTTATACCCTTTCATCATCCCTTCATTAACATTATTTTTAAAATCACTATAATATGTAAAAACAACATAGTTTTTTAAATATGTTTTGGTTTCATAGTTTTAATTCTTATTCCCTTATCATGGTTTAATATCCTATGTAATTTTAATAATTATATAAATATAATATATTTTCATTATATAAATATTTGGATTCATCTATAAAATTATAGATAAAAAATTAATTACATTGTTCACGGATACGGTAGATTTCACATATGCAAGAAAGTAATTTCCAGTTTTTCTAAGGATGGATAAAAATGAAGGTAAAAAATAATTCACAATTTTATAATATTTTTTACATCATTGATATTATATATGTTAATTAAATTTATACTTATTAATATCAATGTTAAAATAAAATGAAAGATGTATCTCATCACTTTGTGTCGGTGGTAGGCTACGCATATGCTTGAGCGACATTATCATTTTTCAAAAAATTAGAAGGTTAGAAGATAAATTTGATATTATAATTAAATAAGTATTATTATTTAGTTAATATATTATATATATATATATATTAAATCTTTCCTTTTATCCATAAATGAGAGGTGATAATTGAAAATGAATTACCTCAGTTCGTGAGGAGTATGTCTGGTGTACACATGATCGATGGATTTTTTCCATAAGATGGAAGTAGAGATGAATATAGGTAATTAAATTAATATAATAGCATCTAATTATATGGGATATAATGATTTTTCTAAATCATTATGGTTTAAAATGATTTTGAGGAGGTGGAGTAATGACTAAAATTAAAATGCTTGATTAGGAACTCTACCTCTTCTTCAGCGAAACTATTTCATTTTATTCCTTATGCTTTTATAGAATGGATTTCTGATAAAAAAATTAAATATATGTAATTTTAGGGTATTTAAGCATGGTATTTGGGAGATTATTTTTTGTGGAAACATCTGTTTAAGTTAATATTTTAGTGGAGTGGTGGTGTCCTTTTATAAGTGGGCAAGGGAACACACTCGGAAAGTTCTTAAAAGAATCCCAAAATGATTTAGTCATTATCAAGAAAAATGAATCCAAATGGGTATATATTATATCTTTTTATCAAATAAGATTTATATATAGTCATAAAATATTATTTATACAATTTTAATTGTAAAACCTAATCTTATCATTTAGGTTATCCCACCTATGAACCCGTTTTAAACTTAACTATGGTAATTAATTTTTACTATTTTTTATGAATTATGAACAAAAATTATGTAGATATTATTATATAATATTAATTATTATTGTCACAAAAGTGTATCTATTTTACCAATTTCAATTCATTAAAGTGGAATAATTTAATTTAAAATTAAATCTGTAGACCTGATGAAAAAGTGGTTTTCCAAAGGAAAATATTATATAAGTATTAATTGTTTTTATAGAAAATATCAACACGAAATGGTTTAAATAAAAAACTTTGATTAAAAATATTTATATTTTACTAATTTTACTTCTAAACTATTTTAAAATAAAATTTAACTTTGTAAATTCTTTAAATGGAAAGGTAATTTTTAATAAAAATCGGTATTTTTCATTTTTAATAGAAACATTTTCCTTTTAATAAAATTATAAAAAAAATATCAAATAATTGACACATTATGATTCAAAAGAAGATATTTTTTTCAAAAAAAATTCTAAAAGTGGTGAAAATTATTTTTAAAATAGGTGGTTAAAAATAATTGGAATACTTTTTTTACAAAAAATAATAATGTTTCAAGTATAAAAAAAGATTTATTCTTCTCCCATCCATATAAAAAATATTAAATGTTTGATAAAAAATTATTGAATATATTATATATATAATTTTTTAAAATTATTCAAAAATATATAAAATTTTAATTTATTAAGATAAAAACACATTCGATGCATAAACTAATTTTTGAAAAAAAAAATTTACATTAAAATGATTTTATTTTATTTTTTAATAAATTGATAACAATTAAATTTTATTTATAATAGTGGAAAAAATTTAATTTTATAATTTGTTGAATCCTATTCATACCTGTAAATTTAATGACTTGGTTATAATTTTTAAATTAAATAATAATATTTTATATTTATATCGTCAGTCATTTAAACATGATGTGGCATATAAAACATACTATCAATGAAAATAATTTTTTTAAAAAAATAAATTTCATAAAATCATGGATTGTTTCATTATACCCCCCTTAGAAAAATTCTACATTCAAATTTCATTACTCATATACAAAAAACCTAGGATACTTCTACCTCATCATATCTTTATGTCCTCATGTAACTTTCTCAAATTTATGGTCTAACCACAAAACATTGGCCAAGTGAGTCATATGTGTTAATAGAACCTTATCTCTGTTATCTAGAATCTCAAATAATTTTTACTTATAATATAGATAATGATATTTTGGTATGACCTCTATGTTCAATACATATGAAGGATAGGGTATGTACTTCCTCAAGAGGGATAAATAGAATACATCGTGAAGTTGAGATATGTTTGGTGGAAGTTTCAAGTGATAAGATATTATACCTACTCGATCAAGAATATATAAGGGGCCAATATAAATAGTTATTATATTTCATTTCTTCCCAAAATACATAAATTATTTCAAATAGAAAATTATAGAAACGCATTGTCACCAACTTCAGAATCTAGAACTCATGAGTGATTGTCAACATAACTTTTCTTTTGAATATAGTCTTCCTTGATGTGTTGTTGATTGGTTTTGACATTCTCTTACATTTCCTCATATACCTCATATCCCAATAAATTTTCTTCTCTAACTTTATTTCATCATGTGGTATTTTTACACTTCCTTCCATAGTGGTCATAATAAGGGGCCATCTGAATGTACAAGAGAAAGATATTGATGTAAGAAAACTTAACTAGAGAAAGGTGTTTATAAAAACCACCATTTAAATCCATAAAAAAGATATTAGTAAATATTTTAGGGATATAATTGTTCTATGAGACAACCCATCTGTTGTAGTATGATACATAATTCTGAAAATTTACTCTGTTTCCAGGTATAGAAGAACACTTCACCTGAACTTTGAGGAAAACCTCGAATCCTGTTCAGATAAAATAGAATATGGTACTTATCCAACCTTAACACTTCATAAGTTCTAATTATATCTGGATAATAAAGATAAAAATACTATTTTAGAGATAGGAAGTGTTCCATCTTCAAAAGAAAACTGACTACAACCAAACTAGCAATATGGATTTTAGGCATTTTGTAGTGTCCGGTAATAAAATCAACAGTGATGTTATCCCATTTCCATTATGGTATTTGTATTAGTTTTAACATCCCTTTATAATTATATCTCTCATAATTAACTTTCTAACATACCAAGTAGTGAGATACATAGATATTAATATCTCACATCTTATCTTCCCACTAGAAATACTCTTTTATTTTTCTATACATCTTTGTAGTTTTTAGATTAATAGATATTGAAGAATTATGAGCTCCCACTAATAGATCAATCATCAAATATTCTATGGACTAAACACATACATGAATATTGAACATTATTATTCCATTAAAATTGTGGTTAAAATTAGGAACATTTATTATCTTCTTTTCTAACTCAAAATCTTCCTTCTGTACCTTTTAAATATTCATTTGGATAAATGGATTAAAACTAATTTGTGAAAGAATAGATTTCTCCAGTTCTTTTAATATTTCCAAATCTATCCTTTAAAAACACATAAAAATTAGAAATTTTTCTAGATTATCATACATAATCTAGTGTGATCCATTTAACTCAAAGCCTTAGCAACCTTTTTTTAATGATTGGTGCTAAAGCCTCGTTTTATTATTTAATCAAAGAAATGTCCTCTATTAATTGGGTAGAGGGAGACCCATTACATATCATGAACGTGAAGTGGGCTTGTATCCCATCACATAGCCCGTAGAAGAAAATATTTGGCCCAAGGCCCATTTTTTGAATAGTAACTTGACTGCTACAGTACTCGCTGCTCCTAAAGTGCCCTGCCACTGCTACAGTTCTGTCGTTCAACAGTACCACCGCTGCTACAGTGCCACTATAGTACTACAAGATTACCTTGGCCCAATTGGTTTTAATCCTCCATTTTTCATGTAGGATTATGGGGTGATTACCACTAATCCAAACCCCTTCTACAAAGCCTTAGCCTCCTTTTTTCCTTTCCCAATATGGTAATGTATTCAGTAGTCATAATTTATAATTAGTTCCAACTATATTCTTTGAAACATATTCAACTAATTCTATGTGAATACATACTTGAAGAATTTATGATCAGTATATATATCACACATCTATAAATAAATATTATTTATGCATATATTTAATTAATAAATTACCACATTTAACTCTAAATATTAAGTTGATTAATTATTCTCAAGAACCATCAATTTCTATGAGTCATAATATATAAACATATCATTCTTTATGAGAATGCATCATACTCCCTTATTTAATGAATCCCTATGTATTTCAAACCCTTATCAATTTTAGACTAATGTAAGAACATGTTTTATGGCTACCCTTCTCTTCAGTTCCTTGAAATTTCAATCCCATTCATTGGTCCAAAGTAACTTGGATCGTTTCCAATTGAAATTGGTATCTAGATTAGATAATGGTGATAAATTCTCAAAAAACATCAATAATATCCAGTTAAAAAAGAATATTATAGTTATAATTTACAATGGTTATCCAAGGCTAATGTTCAATAACTTTAGTCCCTAATAGATCCATATATATATCCGCTCTTGGGATTATAGAATCAAAAATGAAAACTATTATAACAAAAATTCACACTTTTTAAATTTTTATACAACTTACCCTTCCTCAGGTTTTTTATCACAATTATCAAGTGATCTTCATGCTCTTAATTTCTACTTTAATAGATAAGAATATAATCTATAAATACTATTAAAAACAAATTAATGTGATCACTAAAGACTCTATTCATTAAATATAGGAATATAGTGGTGTAATTAGTATGACCATGGGGATTCACTATATATTCATATAATTGATTCCTTGTAAGGAATGTTGTCTAGGGTATATCATAATTATTAAACCGTAATTTATGATATTCATAATTAAATTCAATATTAGAATATTATTAAGCTCTGTTAAGTTGATCAAATAAGTCATCAATCTGGTGTGAAGATACTTATTCTTTATTGAAACCATATTGAGTTCTTCATAATAAATATAGAGTCACATTGATCCATGTTTGTTCTAAAAAAAGAATAGGCACACCCTAAGGTGATGAATAAGAGAGAATGAATCTTATTTAAATTTTATTCTAGAGTTTCTTCTTTAATTCCTTATAATCAGTCCGGGACATTATATAGAGAGTATTTGATATTGTGGATGTACCTGGTATGATTCTTGTTATAAACTAAACTTCAAGACTCATAGGAATAATAGGTAACTATTAGGTAAATAAATCATAAGAAATCATGAATAATAGGCATGTCTTCAATGTTTAGTTTATCCTAACCAAATGAGAGAAATAGATTTAATGGATAAGAATAAAGACCCTTAAGATATAAGTAATTTCAATTGGTATTTTTTATCATTCTTCACATTGATAAATGATAATTGGTTCAATTTTAATAAAAAAAGTGTCTTCCCTTTTTTATAAATTCATGTGGTCTCCATATAAAGAAGTCTGATCATTCCTAGAATCACATGAAATTATATTAAAGGGATAATCATTATATTTTCAATGATCAAATTCTCACAAACATCAATTATATGGGAGCTGTACACGTGAGATGAATCCGTCTTACCATTAGAATATTTCACCACTCACTCAACATCTAATAATTGAGATAATAATTCAATACACTTTTCAAATTACTTAGTTATAAATGAGGGGGTACATCTAGAATCAAATAAGAAATTGGATACTCTAGAGTGGATAATAAGTGTACCTTTCAACACATCATTCTCATAACCCACTTTGGAAATCATGATCACATGAGATTTAGGTTTTTATTTCATCTTAATAGGTTTTTAACATAAATAATCATATTAAACCTTTGAATTCATGCATTGGTTGAAAAAATTTCCATAATCTTTCCATTTGATCCATTGGAGCATGGGTGGTGAATTAGTGGTTGTCTTATTCTCTTTTAATGCATTAATTATGTCATTCATTGATTTTATATATTCAATAGCTTTTTGACACACACATCAACATTTAAAGAACCTCATAATTTTATTCATGTATTTCTATTAATGTTTTCCCCATTTTTGTATCATGTAGATGTCTACAAGTTCTTTTGACCAAGTGATTTATTTTAGTTTCATGAGACTTGATCTTAATTTTCTTATAGAAACCACGAGAATAGTATCAATTTCCATTTTTACCTTGAGTATATATTGATCGATATCATTTTAGAAACTAAATTATCTTATAGATAACTCCTATTACAGACTTGGTTTTAGACCACCAAATAATTGATCAACCTTACATTAAAATTTTATCATAACACCATATGTTTACCCCATAAATCATGTAAAAGTTTCCTCAACGATACTAAGAGATTAATCATACTTGTACTTTTTCTCAACAAAACACTTATACATTTTCTTAGGAACAATATGAGGAGTTTACATAATATAAAATAATATCTTAAACTCATCCCACTCCATGATGTTAGTTTCATCCTATTTCTTCATATTCTTGATATGAGTCCACTATTGATCTTCTTCTCCTAACAAATGATAGAAATCCAAAATGAATATTACATGATCTAAACATTGGGGAATAGAAAATATATTTTCCATATAACTAATCTATTTTTCAAAAACTAATATATCTATAGAATCACAAAAAAATATGGATGTTGCCTCATAAAGGACTCAAACAAATGTTGTTCCCTAATTTTCTCATTTGGAAGTTTAGTATGATTCATAGCTTGGGAAAGTTGAGCGAGAATAGAAATAATATTTTTCATTCAACATCTGCGTCATTTGGTATATTATGAGTACAATCATTGCATTTTCTATCAAATTCATTATTAACATGATACCTTCAGGTTCCATCCATGACTAAAACCAAAAATAATAGTGTGTGCAAAAATAATCATAATGAGAAACCTAATAATCATGAAAAATAATTTATAGTACGTATAAATAATGACATATTCCATTAAATATATAAAACATTAGGTTTAACCTATTTCCTTAATTGTCGTCATTAATTCAAATTAGGCATGATGGTTTGTAAAGAGTTTGTGAATTTATAATACATATCGACTGGGAGTGTCAAACGAGGTGTTCCGTAAATCTTATTCTTATACACCATGTGATGATTTAGTTACATACCAATGTTCCATTTTTATATTTATTACCCCTAGGAAAAATATTTTCTATTTACATCCACTTTTTGTAATTGGAGAGGGATGTAACTACTTAGGAACCAGTTACTCTATCCTTCACCAAAATTATAGTACATTTTCCTAGGGTTTGACTTATTCCTAGGGCTCTCAATAATGTCTTATCATTCTCGTTTCCAAAGGATAACTAAACCATGGTTTGATACCAACTATACAGACTCGTACTTTTCATATTTATATATTTATATTTATATATTACATCTTATTAGAGGAATATATATTTCATAACATGATAATCCATGCCAAAATTGAATAGGCCTTGTATATTCAGAAATAAGAATACATAGACAACTGGTTCTTAATTGAAATACACCATCTACCACTAAGTTATTAATAACTATCACCCTTTATATACATATCATATATATAATAAATTTCTTAATAACCTAGGGAAAAAATAATAAAGGGTGAGCTCAAATACTAAGTAATTGTAAACATGGGAGATATTAATCAATGATCATATGAATGTATAAGATAAGAATAAGGGTATGAGATTGTTAATATAAAAAAAGTTCATAGCCAATTTATCACAGTCTGTAAACATGATTTATGGAATAAAACATTATCATTTCAAACGACATAAATCATGATAGTGATAAATCAGCATAAATAAATCAAAACCCATAAGTTCAGGAAATATATGTTTGGAAGAATCATAAATATGGACACCATTTCATGTGTCAAGGTTAACTATGGTGACTAAAAATTCATAATAGATTAGAAAACAACACCTATTTATTATATTTTTATAATAATATCGACTTTTTTACCACAATAAATCAATCACATCGACTCATTTCCCATAGAGGATAAAAACATCGACTTGTTACCAATAATTATCTCATGATATATAAAAATTTTCGTTATGAACTAGCTAGAGGGATATATAATTTCTTTCCCACCCATAACATAATAAAAACCTTACATATGTGTGTCATAACAAGATTAAACACTCATTATGTCATTATATATTATCCCTATGAAAAGAAAATGGGTTGTATAAACATTTCAAAAAAACATCAAAACATAACCCATAGAAAATAAATTGATATCATAAACATGACACCATAATAATAATAAACCATCTAAGAAAAGAATACATAAATTACCATTGGATCATACCCCACAAAAAAAATCAACACCAAAGGATTCTATCATTGATGAATATAAATACCATAAAAATATAATTAAAAAAATTCTTGAGAAAAAATGTCATTTCCATTTTCAAATAAATTATTTGAAATTAAAAAATTAAAAAAATTTGGGAAAACATATAATTCAAAAATAATTAATTTTTTTTACATAATCCTTAAAATAGTTAGTGTTAATGATTGAGGGGAATTCTATTATTTTTCATATGTTACAACAAACATTCATTCCATGTTTTCAGTAGAAAGTTAAAAGTAAAACATTAAGAAAATGAAAAGAAGATTCCTTTTAAACCATTTTGTAAAAAACATGGATAAATATATCTTAAATATATCATTTGAGAGTACTGAAAAGTTATTTGAAATAAGCTTTTTTATAAAACATGGACATGGAAGAGGACAGATTTTCAACCGAAGTGGGAAGTGAAGTTGATTTTTCTTAAAATATTTCTTTCGATATATTTAGTTCTTAAATAGAGGAAAATGAAGCCTTTATTCTCTAAAGATAACTATATTAAAATATAATTCATAAATCTTTTCTAGAAGTGGGTTAGTAAATATGATCATTGGAAACATACACACAAACAATCTTCATAAATAATGAGATTGCAACATAAAACCTTTAACACTATGGTAACATTTTAATAATAATCCCAAAAAAATTAAATGGATATTGATGTGGCTGGGGGACATCACGTCCTTTGATTTAAATTTATAATCCTACACTATCACATTAGTTAAGGGTACAACCCAAGAAAAGGAATGTGAGAAATCTAAGGTTTATTGAAAACAAACCCCTCTGTAATCAGTAGTGGGGGAATAAATTTTATTATGTAATTTTTTTTTAAAATTTACTTATACCTAGGATTGAAGAAAAGAAGTATTCAAGTAAATAAAAATCCAAACACTAACTAATAATGATCTGGATAAGAAATAGAAAACTAAAAAACATAGTAGCAAAGACAAAGAAGCAAGATCAACAAAGTTCTCATAAATTCTAAACTAAGGGTATGAATGGATGTTCTCTCCACAGATTATAATATAATCACAACTCTGGAAAGACTGAAGAATTTCCCTCGCTATAAAATTCAACAGGTAGAGTATTAATTCTTTAAGTTCTCCACAAAAAAAATTTAATCGAACTATAGAGAAGTTTAAAAAGCTAACATTTGGAAATGAACTCACCCTAAATTTACAAATTTTAAGAAGTTAAAGATTTGAAGAAGAACATTCAATATCAACCTATCCAGTTGATAAAGTAGTTTGAAATTGAAAACATTGAAGTGTAAATGATCAAAAGATTAGAAATATAGTTATTCTCCCTAACTAATTCTAATTTCTTAAAAAGAAAACCAAATGAAGATTTATAGAACAAAAATAAGAAGGTTTTAAAATTCTCAAGGTGATAAAGTTCAGCTTATGATCATATTGTTTAAAGAATTAAAAACAGCTAAAAATAGAATTCAAAAATTATAGACAGAGGGAAGAATAATTACCCTAGAAAAGCTCTACTTCCAGGCTCCTTTGTCTCCTGCTCTGGTCATATGCTTCTCCCGGGAGTTTCCGCTCTCGAAAAGTGTTGCGTGGAATCAGAATGAGATTATCTCAAATTCTAATGATTTATCTGCCTTTAATACCCTTATCATTTGATACAGGTCACCCCCTATTTTCTACGGACTTCATGTTACCATCACTTATGCACCAAACATGTGCATTTTTTGATGACTGACATGTCGCGCTACAATTTTCCTTCAAACTAACTCCTGCTGAGTTACTAGAATGTATTTAGACATAGTTCTATATCATGTGTAAATATGCACAGTCATAATAGAAAAAAAATAAATGAATCAATTTTTAAATGTAAACTTTTTTATATATAAATAAAATATTCATTAAAGAAAGATTAAATGTTATTAAATTTAAATTAATAATTATTAGTTATTATTTTATTTGTTAACTAACTTATTTTATTTAATATTGTTGAAAGTTATTATTTATATTTATTTAATTACAAAAGTGATTAGTTAATAATTAAATTAAATTAAAATTTTAGTATTTATAAAATTATTAAATTAATAATATTAGTTTTTAGTTTTTTTTATATTTAAATTTTTTAGAATATTATTTAATTTTATCAGAATAAATAGTTTTATTTTAATCATAAAAATTTATAAAACATTATATAGTTATTATATTTAATCATTATTTTATTCAAAAATAAGTTAATTTATGATTATTATATTCATTAAAGTGTTTAATTTTTATTTTTATTTTATTAAAAAGTTTAACATTTTAATTTATTTAGTTAATTAGTTTTATATTTTACTCTATTATTATTAATTTATTAATATTAATCTTATTTTTATATTTTATATTTTATATTTTTATTAATTGATTATAATTTTTCCCCCTGTATTCTTCTCCAAAGTGCCATGGGTGGTCGTTTCTTTCGTGGGATGCCGCTGCCACCCACTCCCCCTCTACTCCCACGATAACCGCGAATCCTGAACCCAGCAACCTCGACTCCTCCACTTCCAACTAGATCTGGCAGTGCAGTGGTGATAGGCATCAACGAAGGTTCTATCTACTGCCAATGAAACTTATAGTAGTCTCTCTCACAACTGATTCAACGGTGTGGCACTGGCCTCCTCCTTAGATTGGTCATGGCTCGGCTCCTCCTAATCGGGTATCAGCTACAGGTGATTCCCCCCACCACTAGTTCGGTTCAGTACATAGAGGCAGGTTGAGTTTGATCTCCTCCCTCAAAGTTGTGTGGCGACACCGATTCACTAACAAAACAGTAGCTGGTTTCAGCTTCTCACCAGCACTGGTGGGAAGAACAACTGGTGCCTCTTGTACCTCCAATCGGATCACGCTCACTCTAGTAGCGGCATCCCTCTAGTGCACATATCTGATGTTGTACAGCTCTTACTCAGATCAGCAGTAGAAACCCTGAAAATAGTTCTCCTTCACCAATAGTATAGGGTCAATGTTTCTAGTTCATTAGACCTGAAAACGCATCTGGTATTTATGGTTTTAAGGTTATATTTGGACTCAGTTGATACTTGTAGATGTAATGGGGTAATGAAAGTGAGAAAACGTGTGTCATTAGCTCATGGGTAGAGTATCAATGATGTCAGGCTACTGTGAGTGGAAGATTGAACATCAACGGTGACTGGAATTTACCAGTAGCGGTGGCTGAGAATGAGAAGGATGGTGTGAGTGAGAAGGAAGAGTGGTGAAGCGTGGTGTCATATCAAGTTATGGTGACATCATAAAGGAATACAATGACAAGGGCGGGGTGGAAACAGTGCGTAGTAGAAATAGTGTAACAATATATGGAAATTGACGATGGAACCATGAGAATGCGTGGAAATGGAGACACCAGTAGTAGACAGTTGTGGTGAGACCGGTGGTATATGATTGGAAATGGTTTGTGGTTGCATTGTGAAGGGAAATAGTTATTGTGGCATCATGACAGGGGGTGAGACTGTGAGACCAAGATGATGCCACCGTGACACTGCCAAATAAAGAGAAGGATAAAATAAATTAAAACTTAAATACAATCTGAACAAAGAATGTAATTAAAATTAAAAAAAAATTAAATCAATTCAAAATTGAGGTACTCATAAATTTTAAAAAATTTATAAACCCATTTAAACTTAAGTTAAATTATTATTAACTTCAATTTATAAAACATAAATTGTTACTAAACTAATAACTACAATTAAAAAGCTAACAAATTATTAAAAGTTACTATAAATTTTAAACATTATAAAAAAAGTGAAATTTTTTATAAAAGTTATTGTATCAAATTAAATTAATTAAAGTAAATAGATAATTATTCTTTTATTAAACAATTATATTAATTAATGAAATTAGATTAAAGAGATTTAATAAATGAATGAATTTTATAATCTTAAATTTATAAATTATGAATTTTTTAAAAGACTAATAATCATAAGAATATGTTATTTTAAATTAACAACGTTTTAATACATGAAATGTTAAATTAACAACTACATTATTTATGTGTAGAAAGCAGGATTAATTAATTAACTAGTAAATGTTAAATTATTAAATATGCAAACAAAAATCACCAAACTAAATGAAAAGATGTTAGACTATAAAATTAATGTAATATATTAATTAAATAATTATAGGCTTAAAATACATGAATTATAATAAAAAATATTAATTGATAATTTTATTTATAAAAATAAAAAAGTGTAAATATATAGTAAAAAGGTCGCAAATAAATAATTAAAATCAATAAAAGTTAATTAAGAATATGTTGCAAAACTATGTAAATTAAGGCCACATCAAATTTCCCCGCACTTAAGCATTTTTTTCCTCAAACAATCCAATGTTTTATTATCATTGGGAAATAGAATTGTGTTTATGATTCAGTTCAAACTGTAACATGTCCCTAAATTTGTAAACAAAGGACAAAAACATGTCAATAGGCTTTAGAAAAAGGAATTGTTCAAATTTAGTCTTTACTAGAAAAAATACTCAAAGAGTAATCAAGATATCAAAGATTAATCAATACAATAAAGTGTACTACGTCATATTTGAAACTACTTAATGTCTCATTTCATTTTAGTCTTAAGTCCAAAGTCCAAAAGTGACCAAAGGTAAAATATCAGTGGAATCAAAAACCTAACAGAGGAACCTTGTACTTTGACTCATCACCTAGGTTCCAACAATAATTATATTTTTTTTAAATCACCATATTGATACAACCTAAATTATTCCCATATAAACTATTTGTCTCATTATTCATTCAGCATTCATCATTCCCCTCACCTTAATGAACTCTTTTTTGACCCTAGATACTTTATTTAATTTTCCTCAACCTATGTATCAGGTGATAAGCACTGTGAAATGCACTTATTAAAGGTGTACAGAGGGCTTATAGTAAATATAAATGCACTATCATATAGGGTCTCATAGATTCTCCATGGGATCTCAGATGCCCAAACTGCTCCAGTTTCAAAAGTTTTAATGCAACCCTTTACATTTTCTTATTTAGGTGATTACTTTAATAATTAAAAGAATAATGATCTCCCTAGAATCAAGATCTAAATCTCAGTTCTAAGGGCTATGATCAACTCCACTAACATGTTACCCATATCACTCACAAAACTAGTCCCTAAACCAAATTCTAATTAAATCACTAAACAAGATCACTCAGTAATCATCCACCCTCAATGATTTCTGATTCAAAGTAAATCATAACTACCATAAATTTACTTTTCTTAAGGAAATACCCAATTGTGTACAATGTAAATACTATAATTTTGAAATAATTTTTAGAAAAATTAACCATTTTACAAAAAGTTTGAAGTCATAGAGGGAATTGACGAGTTTATAATTAATCATTGTTTAGAATAGTCAAGAATTGACCCCCTCCCCCACACTTAAAACCCAATGTTTTCCACTAAGTTGGATTCAAAAATAGAGAAGAAAAATTAAACAATTATTGTTCAAAATTAGATTTTCAATTTAAAAGATTGATGACATGTATAAAGGGTCTCTTTGAAGTTCAAAGAATGTGTTTTCCATAAAGTTTAATTAATATCTGTTTCAAAAGAAAGTACATTCATTTACATTTAAGTGCAGTGTATAATTTTAAATATAACTTAAATGTAGAATGTGAGGTGTGGGTATATAGTTAATTCGGGTGAAAGCAGTCTTAATAGAATTTATTTAGTTGGATATTCAAAACACTAGAAAAACTTCATACTAAAAACCCCAACCTAGAGTAGATACAAAAATCCCAGCAGCATGTACCCCCACCCCCCCCCCCCCCCCACACACACACTTAGTTTAAAGCAGTGGAAATATTTTTACTATAGTGAAATTTAGTTTTTCAGGAAGGAAGAACATGTAGAATTTTACATACCAATAGAGGAAGAATCATTTTAATTCAGGTGATATATAGTAGAATTTTATAGACAAATCAGGTCATGCAATTGGATAATTAAAAATCAGCAGGATATGTCGCACAATTTTTCATGAAAAACATGCAACAGATTTTTTAAAGTAATAAAGAGAAGAATAATGAATTAGAAATTAACAGTAAGGTACTTCCCTGGAATAATATTTTTTCATAAATCCTTCAATTAGGGAATTCCACTTCTTTATTACATAGTAGCAGCATCCTAAAAATACAAAGCATGTAAACCAGGAAAAAAATTGAGAAGATACATAGCATAGAGAAGAAAACAAAGAAGAACTTTATTCAAAGTAAAAACAACAAAGAAACAAAATTAAACACAAAATAAGAACTACGGGTTGAATACCATTCATCACAAATTTTAAATTCTTAAGTTAAAATTTATTTAATGACAATTGTTTTGTGCTTTATTGAAAACAAACATAACCATGGGTTGCTTCCCATGCAGCACTAGATTTATAAACCCCAACCGGACTCACCTAGAAACTAATCATAGTCACTAGGTGGATATGTTTTCCTTAATAGGAACCACCATATATGTTTGGCCCAATTTGTTTTAACAGAACAATTAATTATGTGGGCATCGAAACATAACACAACATAAACTAAACTATCATAGACTAAAATAACAACTAAGAGACACCCCTTGATAGTAGTAAGCATAGTGTTGTGCACTTCCAGATTAAGTTCATATTTTCCAAGATTTGATACAGATAATGGGACAACACTAAAATAGGTCCTCTTAGGGGGTGACCTTATTCTCATGGATATCTTTCTCAACTTCAACATTAAAAGTTTCACATTCAAGGGTAAAAATGGGTAAATTTTGATTAGTAGGTTCAAAATGGGATTCAATAAAGTGATGAACAGAAACATGTATAATAAAACTCAAGCATAAATCCAGTTATAAACTACTATCAACATCATGATAAGGATCAGTACATTTCATATTTGAGGATGAAAGTGACATAAAGGGAAGATAATTTATTTTATCACTATTTAAAGATTTAGGTTTGAAAATTTTATAAATCTCTTCCAAAAGATCCTCATATGTTAACTCACACTGAACATCTACTGTTTCTAACAAACAGTTCTTCCCAATTCAAGTGTGTGTTCAAACTCCCTTTCATGTCAACACTCAAGGATTCAATTTTCAAAAGAAATGTTAGTTTAGTGTTACAATTCATAAATGGGGGAATGATTTTTCAATTCAGATTCAATTAATTCAGTTTCCAGTTTGTTCAAATTAAAAAAATCTTCCCTAAATAAATAAACATTGTTTTCAATTTGTCTACCCAAAATTTTAGAAAATTGGTGATTCGTAGAATATTGAAGTGAAAGCTCATCAATAAACTTTTCCTCAAAACACACTACCTTAACTTCTTCATCCAAAAATATTTCAGACATTATTGGGTTTACAATTCCAAAACATGGAAGAGTGGTTTTCAATTCTAGTATAAAAATTTCAGATTCTATGTTATCCAGCTTATGTTTCTCTTCCAAAGTGTTACCAATTTTATGTTTAGACCCATTTTTCACAAATTTAGAAAATTTGGGTGAAGACTTTTTAACATTCAAATTTTCAATTTCAAATATCTCTTCTACCCGAGTGACTTCCTTTTCAAAACTCCTAAAACAGTGATTTTCTCCAATGTAGGAATTAAGAAAATAACTGAGCATTCCTTTTCAATCGGGTTCAATTCATTTTCAAAATTTTCCTACTCAAAAACATTAAAATTATTTTTGTGATATTCAATGTTATTTTCATTATTCAATGAGTTAATTATTTTCATGTTTTGTTCAGTAAAATCATATTTTTCAAAGTAAAAAAGTTTATTACACATGTTTATATTCAATTTCCTGTTCAATTTTATTTTCAAACTTTGTATAAACACTTTCATTTTCTTTTATATTGGTTTTTTCTTGTTCCTTAACCCTTTATTGTAATTCCAAGAGCATGTTTTCCAATATTTGAATTATTTGGTCTTTCCCTTGAGTGTATTTAGCTTTAATTTCATGGATTTTGTTTAACTTAGTACTCCAAACATCCTCCCTAAAATCTAATTTTTATAAAATTCGATTAAAGTTTTCTAGTATGTTCGGAATGGCCTCAAAGTTTTGTTCATTAACATCAATGCGATGGAATAGTTGTGTCTAGTTCTAGACACATAACCAGACAATGTGTCCATAATGACCACAAAAGTCACAGTAAGGTCTAGTTTGATAATTAGAGAAATCTTAAAATTTCTAGATTAAACACACTCATATATTCAAACATCACAAGAACAAAATTATAATTAGATCCAGCATTAAAAAGTGGTTCACCATTTTTTAAGTATATTTTTTGTTTGTTTTTTTTTCAGTGTGTTTTTTATGTGTGTTTTTTATGTTTTTTTATTAAAACCTTAGAATCTCACTTGCCTTCCCTGGAAATAGTTCCAAATATTGATGTAACCG
Organism: Viscum album; assembly: GCA_963277665.1. Classification (NCBI taxonomy): domain Eukaryota; kingdom Viridiplantae; phylum Streptophyta; class Magnoliopsida; order Santalales; family Viscaceae; genus Viscum; species Viscum album. The sequence goes on from OY728159.1 coordinate 106,572,333, forward strand.
GAGTTCGTCATAGCCCCCAAATTACATTTATAATCCCATGCTAGCACAGTAGTAAAGGGTCAAACCCAAGGGCAGGAATGTGAGAAATCTATGGTTTATTGAAAAAAAACCCCATAGTTGTCATAAGTGGGGTAATACATTTTATTATGTAAATTTGTTTTAAAATTTTCTCATACCCAAAAATGAGGGAAAATATTCTATTAAAGACAAATCCTAACACCAACTAATAATGAGCTGGATGAAAAACAGTAATCAATAAAACATAGCGGCAAAGACAAAGAAGCGAGATCAACATTGTTCTCAAGAATTATAAACTACTAGTATGAATGGATGTTATATCCACATTTATAATCGAATCACACATTAGGGAATACTGAATAATGTCCCTCTCCAAGAAATTCAACAGGAATAGGATAAAGTCTTTGAGTTCGCCACACCACAATTTATTTAAACCTCAAATAATTTTAAAAAGTTAATATTTGAAAAAGAACTCTCCATAAATTTCCCATGTTTATGATGTTAAATATTTCAAAAGGAATATTCAAGATTAACCTCAACAGTTGATAAAGAAGTTTCAAATTGAAAACATTTAAGTGTGAATGATTAAAATATTGGAAAAAGAGTCAGTCTTTCCAACTGATTATAATTTCGTAAAAAGAAAAGCTAATGAATATTTATAGAACAAAAACCAGAAGGTTTTCAAATTCCCAAGCTGAGAAAGGTCAACCTATGATCATATTGTTTAAATAATTGAAAACAAAAAAAACAAAGTACAGGAATTATAGATATAGGGAAGAAGGACTTCCCTAGAACAGCTCTGCTTCTAGGATCCTTTGTCTCTTGCTCTACTCATATGCTACTCCCAGGAGTTTCTGCTCTCAAAAAGTGTGGAGTGGAATTAGAATGAGAGTCTCTAAAATTCTGTTTCTTGCCCTTCCTTTAATATCCCCTATCATTTTTTTCATTTCATTTCTATTTTATACTAAGATCATGTTTCCTTCACTTATGCACCGCACACAAGCGTTTTTTGATGACTGACAGATCGCTCTATCTTTGCCAATGTAACTAACTCCTGCTGAGTTTTTTGAATGTATTTTTAAGTGTTTTCATCTCATGTGTAAACATAAACTATTAGAATAGGAAAAAATAAATGAATTAATGTTTCAATGTCATATTTTTTATAAATAAATAAAATATTTTTTAAATAAATCTTAAATGTTATTAAATTTAAATTAATAATTATTAGTTATTATTTTATTTTTTAGTTAACTTATTTTTTTTAAAGTTTTTATGTGTAATTATTTATATATATTTAATTATAAAGGTGATTAATTAATAATTAGATTAAATTAAAATTTTAGTATTTATTTAATTATTAAATTAATAATATTAGTATTTAGTTTTTTTGAATATTTAAATGTTGTAGATTAATATTTAAGTTTTTCACCATAAAGAGTTTTAATTTAATTATTACAATTTATAAAATTGTATATAGTTATCATAATTAATAATTATTTAATTCAAAAAGAAGTAAATTTATAACTATTATATTCATTAAAGTATTTAATATTTATTTTAACTTTATTAATAAGTTTAAAATTTGAATTTAATTAATTAATTAGTTTTTTATTTTATTCTATTATTATTAATTTATTAATATTGATATTATTTTTATATTTTATCTTTTATCTTTTTATTAATTATTTATATTTTTTTATCCCCCTTGTCTTCTTCTCCAACACACCATAGGGGGAGTTTCTTCAGTAGGAATCCGCTGCCACCCAGTCCTCCTCTCATCACGTGACAATCGCAACTCATGAACCTAGTGACCTCGACCCCTCTTCTTCCCTCCAACTCTGGAGGTGCAGTAGTGATAGGCATCGACGGAGGTTCCATCTAGTGCAAATGTGACTTCTAGCAATGTCTCTCATAACGGATTCAACGGTGCGGCCCTGGCCTCCTACTCGGATTGGTCACGGCTCGACTCCTCCCTATTGGGAATTGGTTATAGGTGATTCCCCCACCATCGGCTTGGTTTAGTTCGTGGCTGCAGATTGAGTCCGAGCTCATCCCTCTGATTGGTGAGATAAAACCGATACCCTGACAAAACAATAGTGGGTTTAGGCTTCCCACCCACTCTGGTGGCAAGAACAACTGGCACCTCTTGTTCCCCCAATTGGCTCATGATCACTCTAGTGGCGGCATCCCTCTAACGTGAATATCTGATGTAGCATGGCTCTTACTCAAATCCAGAGTGGTAACCTGACCAACAGTTATCCTTCACCAACAGTAGAGGCTGGAAGTTTCTAGTTATTTATATCTGAAAACGAGTCTTTAATTTAGGGGTTTATGTTTGGATTTTTTCTGGGTTGATTGTTGTAGATGGAATGGGGTATTGAAAGTGAGAAAATGGGTTTCATTAGCTCGTGGGTAAAGTATCGATGATGTGAGGATGCTATGAATGGAAGATTGAACATCAACGGTGAGTGGAAGTTACCAGTAGCGGTGGCTGAGAATGAGAAGGATGGTTTGAGTGAGAAGGAAGAGTGGTGATGTGTGGTGACAAAGTGAGTTATGGCGACACCGTAATAGAATATGGAAATTGATAGGGGCACCGTGAGAATGTGTGGAAACAGAGACACTGGTAGCAGATAGTTACGGTGAGACCAGTGGTAGATGATTGGAAACGGTGTGTGGTGGTAGCTTAAAGGGAAATGGTTGATGTGGCACTATGAAATGGGTGAGACTGTGAGTCCAAGATGATGCCACCGTGACACTACAAAATAAAGGGAAGGATAGAATAAATTATAACTTCAATAAAATTTGAACCAAAAAATAAATTAAAAATAAAAATTAATTAAAGCAATTGATAATTTTGGTACTCATAAACTTTAATAAATTTATAAAAACATTTAAATTAAATTTAAATTATTATTAAATTCAATTTACAAAAAATAAATTGTTATTAAACTAAAACTAAAATTAAATAGAAACAAAATTATTAAATGTTAATATATAATTTAAACATTATAAAACAACGTTTAATTATTTATAAAAGTTACTATATCAAATTATATTAATTAAAGTAAACACATAACTATTCTGTTTTTAAAAAATTTTGTTAATTAATGAAATTTAATTAAAGTGATTTAATAAATAAATTACGTTTATAATCTTCAATTTATAACTTATGAATTTGTTAAAAGACAACTAATAATTAGATTATGTTGTTTTAAATTAACTATGTTTTAATACCTGAAATATTAAAATAACAACTACATTATTTATGTGGAGAAAGCAGGATTAATTAATTAACTATCAAATGTAAAATTATTAAATATGCAAACAAAAATCACCAAACTAAATTAAAAAGTTATTAGATTATAAAATTAAAGTAATATGTTAATTAATTATTTATAGGATTAAAATACAAGAATTATTAAAAAAATTATTAATTGATAAATTTATTTATAAAAATACAAAAGTGTTAATATATAGTAAAACTTTCACAAATAATTAATAAAAATCATGGAAAATTAATTAAAAATATGTAGAAAAACTTTGTAAAATAAGGCCACATTAGATATTTAAATACCCAAAATTATAATAATAATCATCATAAATTACATTCTTGGGAAGATTATTCACCACATAAAAGAAACAAGTGGTGAATTTGGCATGTGTCTCATATAAATAAAATTGAGAGGAAACTCTCTTACCTAAAGTGTCGAATGTTTTTCCCCACATTATAACCTCCTTTATAATAAATATAATTTTATTGCACATTTATTCTATAAAATTACTCATATATATATATATATATCTTGACATGTATTATTTACTTATACACTTTTATCACCTGTTCAATAACAATTCTTTGTTAAAATTTATGTTTTTGGTAATAACTGCTCTGTTTTTCATGTATGCTTTCAGTTTTTTATTTTTGTTTGTTATTATATGATCACAGTTACATAGTATAAATAGTTTTAATAAAGATATAAATATAATATATATTCATTATATATGTATTTAGAGTCATCCATAAATATAGAGAGAGAAAAAATAATTACACAATTCATAGAGATGGTAGACTGTATGTATGCATGAACCTTGAATTCATTTTTTTCAATGGATAGAATGAAAGAAAGGTAGATAATAATTAAAATTTAAATAAAAAATGTATATCATGAATATCATATATATTCCTTCAATATATTTTTATTACCATCCATTTCAAAATAAATTGAAAAACGTACCACATCGCTTTGTAGAGACGGTAGACCATAAGTATGCATGAGAGACCATATCATTTTTCAAAGGAATAGAAGATAATAAGTTATATGTAATACTATAATTTAATAATTATAATTATTTCAAAAAAAATAAATATATCTACTTTCAACCCATTATTATATCCATCTATGAGAGGTGGTGATAGAAAATGAATTACTTCGGTTCGTGTGGCGGTAGTCCGCCGTACACACAATAGACAGTTTTGTTTCCCATTTGATGGAGGATAAAGAGAATTTAGGTCATTAAATTATCATAATAAAATTTCAATATATTTAATAAAATTTATTTATTATTTCATCTTGGTATAATAATATTTTAAGGAGGTGTAATAAAGAATAAAATGAAAATTCACAGTTAAGAACTATACCTCTTCTTTGAATAACCTCTTTAGTATTATACCTAAATCCTTCCTCGGATGGATTTATGATCAATAAAGGGAATCTAGGTAATGGGTATGGTTTTAATAAATATATTTGAAAATTTATTGTCCAACAAAAAAGGCTCAATAAGTATAGAGTGAAGAGTACATGGGGTTTACTTTTATAAATGAGGTCGGGAGCCCACTATGAAATTTCATAAAAAGAATAAAAACTTATAATCATATTCAAGAAAAATACATTAAAAGGGAAATATATTAGAATTTGAGATATTATGTGGTAAAAATATGTTTATAAAATAGGATTCAGTCAAGTTTAATTTGTAATATTACACTTAAATTATAGTTTAACCCCTCCAGTAAAGTCGTTTTAACCTTAACTACGGTAATTCATTTTTGTTGTTTGTTATATTAATTATGACCAAAAACTAATTTTTACATATTATATAATATTAATTATTCTCATTTTGAATCTGTAACACATTTTACCAAATTCAATTCATATAAATAGGATAATTTAACATAAAATTAAACTCACTAGCACGACGAAAAAGCAGTTTTCCGAAGAAAATGTTCTCATAATTATAATCTATTTTTATTCCAAAATTCAACTCGAAATTGATTAAAATGATAAAAAATGGATTAATAATAGAATTTAGAAAAATAAATTTAATCCTTTTTAGAACAAAATTTTTCTTTTTAAATTCTTTAAATGAAATTTCTGTTTTAAATAAAAAACAATATTTTTCACTATTCATTGAAATTTTACCTTTTCAGAGAATTCCCAAAAATATACGCTAAGATTATTTTAAAATTTTAATTCAAAAATTTAATTTATTTTTTGAAAATAAATTTTATAAAATAATAATATATTAATTATATAATAAGTACTTAAAATACATTGAAATAGCTTTTTAGAAAAAAAAATATATATTTTTTTTAAACATAAAACTAGATTAATTATTATCCCACACCTTAAAAAAAATTAGATGAATGGTGAAACATTTTATTTAAAAAACAATATATAAATTTCTTAAAAATAATTCACTAATATTGACTGATATAATTTATTAAGATAAAAACACCTTGTGTGCATATAAATGTTTTTCAAAAAAACATTCCTTTTACATTAAATTTTTGTGTATTATAATTTATAATAAATTAATTATCATTAAATTAATTTTATTAAGTGTCAACCATATAAATTTCATTATTTGGTTAATACTATCAATACCTAAAAATTTAATCATATGTTTTTAAATGTCACATTAAATAATAATATTCTAATACTATATCATGCTTTGTTTAAACTCAGTATTGTGTGTAATGAAATATTTTGAATAAATTAAATTTATTTTAAAAAATACATTGTAAAATCATGGGGTGTTACACTATACCCTTTTTATTCTATCAATCCTGAGGTTTTTTGAGGTGTCAATGTGTTAATTCCTCCCAACCAGGGTGTAAGTATAACTCAATAGGCCACAACCAATAATGTCCCTAGAATAACTAGTATATACAGTTTATGTACTACATGATATGAAAATAGAGAATAAATTAATAATTGAAAGCATAATAAAATAAGTCAATGACGATCCTTAGGTTCTACAATGACACCTGATATTTATCATACCTTCCTTAAAATTTTCATACTTATCTAAACATGACATATCAACGCCCCTGGGAAGAATATAGGCCCACCCCTGAACCATATCATTTATATATATATCACTAGTTAGCAAGGAGAGAACGCCAACCTAGAACCCTCTTATATATCATACACCCATGGTGAATAGAGCATCCCCAGAACTGTCTCATATAAGTTACCCAGGGGTAATAACACCACTACCTTGGAATAATCATATACCACTATCACCAAGGGATATTAATTACAATGAACTATCTCATATATCATTCAAACAAGGATGAATTATGCTCATACCCTATAACCATCATATAACAAATCCACTTAAGGGTGTCCCTCCTCAAAACCATCTCATATTTAATACACTTAGGTTAATAGTTCCCCTACTTCATAATCATAATATAATATTTTCACCAAAGCTTAGTCCCTCCTCAGAGCTATCTCATATGTCATGAAACTAGGGGTAATAGACCCCCTACCCTGGAGCCATCTCATATATATATATATATATATCCCATAGGGGGTAAAGTTTTCCCTACCCTTGTAATCATATATTATCCTAAACCATGGGCCATCCATCCTAACAACCATATCATATATCACAATTTCACATGCGTTAGAAAATTAGTAGAACCCGAGATACATTTCCTAAGTAAGTCCATCAAGAACACAAAATATTCAAACCAATTCATTCATAATGGGCTAAAATCACATTATCTCCCTCATTGTAATCTTATATTCAAAGTAAATAGTGAATAATTATACCAATTTTGATCCCATTGGGGATATCAATTCCTAAACACCCTATGTGGGTTATATTATCATATTTCCAAAATCATGGTTTAATTTTCATCACTTTGGGGAATTTACATCCCTTAACATAGATACAATCAATTATTCCATAATTGGAAACATGATAAATAAAATACTTGAATCACACAAAATATATGAAATAACACCAGTTTCACTTCCAAATCCAAAATAGATCGATTCACTCACTCCCAACTTGCATGAAAGTGCTTGTTTGGTTTTGTTAGAGTGGATCCATAACTCCTTATATCATGGTAATTATAAATTCACTCTAAATTAAATTATAATTTTTCTTCATAACTAAATATTTCACTAATTGTAGAATAAAATCATGGTGTTTAATTTTTTTATTATTCATTATTAATTTATTTTTAAAGGTAATTTTTCTTTATGGATTATCGTATATTTATTATATTATTATTTTATTTATAGTCTATGTGAAACTTATTTTCTAAAGTTTTTTAAATTTTAGAAAACTATTTTCTAATTCATACCTATGTTACAAAAAAAATCTAATGAAGTGTATTTTTGAAAATAGAAATAATCCTTATGAATTTATACATGATCATTATGTTTTTCATAATTTATCCATATAATTTATCTTTTTATCTAAGGACTATCCTTTTGAAATTTTTAAAACATCATTACAAAAAAAATTCCCAAATATTTCAAAGTCTTAAAGAGATTAATACTTAAAAAGTTTTTATTGATCCTTATATAGGTTTACAAATCCTTATTAATATTTATTATCATCCTTGTGAATAAATTTATTATCACACAAATTTAACCTTATGAATCAATTGATGCATACACAAATTTATCCTTATAAAGAAACCAATGTTTATGAATATTGGCCATTGTGAAGGAATGTGTTTCTTACATAGATTCATAAAATGAAAATATAAATATCTTTATATAGAATATTATTTATAAAGAAATAGGATCCTTATATTAAAATAGATCCTTATATAAAACTAGATACTTTAAAAACCTCTACTAGTAATTTTTCCAGTTGTCATAACATTAATTATTTAAATTATAATTTTTTATTTGTATTCAAATATTTATTTATTATATTTTTAATATAATTAAAAAAATATAATACCATTTAGTGTATTAATTTTAAATAGATAAAGGATTTATTTCTAAGTACATTAAATGAGAACCTCAAATTAATAAATTCATGGAAAATAATTTGAAATCATCTTTATAAAAAATCAATATAATTAAATTATTATTTTTAAGACATGAATTTTATTATTATCATTTAAGGATTCAAAAATATTTTAATATTTCATGAAATATTATTACAATGGTCATGAAGATTAATAAAATAAGAATTTCCCAACTCTGGAGTAGTTTATTTATGAATGGAATATATCTATAAATAATTAATAATGGAACTATAAAAAATTAAAATTCATAAATATTAAAGTTGGGATAAAACATGAACCTTCTATAAGAACTATTATAATAATATTTTTTTGAATTCATCATGAAGAAATATAATTCCAAATTGTTAAAATATTCCTTAAACTCATTATTAATAATTTAATGTTTAATCTATTTTGTGGTTTTGTAACTCCCATGTCTTATTTATACAAGCCTTTTGGCTATTTTATTCTTTTTAATTAAAAATTAAGATCTATTTGGTTATAAATCCATTAAAACGAATTTTTTTGTCATTCCATAAAGGTGAAAAATTCATGTAACATTTGTTATTCCTCCATGGAAAAAAAAGGTCATTTGTAATGGGTTATGTATCCCATTTAAAATTATGCTTCTTGTGTTGTTCGTGCATCCACTAAAAATTGGGAGATGTAATTAGGTTGTGACTCCCCTGTAAACATTCTTATTTTAGTGGGTTTCATTTCTATTAAGGATAGAGATAAGTTAATATAAAATATAGGATCAGTTTGATCAAAACAACTATAAAAATTCATTATTTTCGTATTTGTTAAAAAAAATCCACTACATTAGTTTTATATACTCTGATATAAATCTTTTAAACTTTGAGAATCTATTAAGTTCACCCCCCCCCCCAAACCCCCTCAATACCATTCATCTGTGTCTACATATAGGAAGACATCATTTTATTGTATACCCACTAGGATACTCACCTATTAGAAGATGAGGAATAATCACCCTACACTCTAGTCTGCTAAATAATAGGTTATAAAGTATTCCAATATCCTATATTTCTAAACCCTTGGTTAGATATTCCCCATACATAACTTCCCTACATTGAGGGAATTATGATAAAATATAAAAAAGGTATAATATGATTCATTTTTAAAATTAGTTATCTATGGTGTATTTATGTCACATAATATATATCTATTTTAAATCCTAGAGACATTATAAACCAAGGAAACAAGATTAGTGTTCAAGGGTCTATTGTGGCCTAATAGACTTTCATTCTTAGCCTAGATATTTAAGGGAAACAATTCAAATTCAACACATGGTCCATTACAAACAAATGGAAATACCACATATCACATGTTATATGACATAATACATAAACCATAAGGAGAGGTTTAGGGAATACCTACCTCATTCTATGTTATTCCCTTATATTAAAATCACAACCACCAGTGTTAACCAAACTGAATGAGTTACCATCCATCAACATTAACCCCAAAGCCATTAATAACAACTTATTAAATAATAAAACCCTTTCCAATAATTTATAGAAAAAAAATTTTAATTCCATAATTAATCCTTAGGAGTAATAAAAACTACTCACATAGTGATATATTATGGGTAAATATTGAGAAATATTGTGGTAATTACACATGGTATCCATTGAGATATATTGTACAAAAAAGACCCAAATTATTATCTCAAATCAACCAACAATTCCACTAAAACTGGTATAAAATAAAATATAACTCAATCAGTGGAATACCTCAATGAAACCACATACAACCGAGTGTTCTCATCCTCCCAGAATACTCTCTCTCTCTCTATAAGGAGAAATATTACTATCATAATAACCTTATTCCACTATGTTAAGATTAAATTATAATCAAACCATTTCTCAAGGATTCAAAAACCGGTGTCTAAAAAGTAAGAATGTGAATATTGAAATAAGAAGTAAATCCAAACTTAAATGAATAAATAGATCACCGATAATCATAAAAAAATCAATATGGGTGAAGGGGGGATAGGGAGGGAAGTGGAGATTATCTTCCCCTGCTGGCATGTCTTGAAAATAAAAAATCTTATAAGGGGATTTTAAATTTAATATCTTGAAAGAATATCCTACCCTTTTTCCAAATTTTAAAAAGGTACCCATGTTAGTGTGATCTCTATTGTAATGTCCTAGACCCAGATGCCACTAAAAGGTGCCCCAAGCCCTGTGGGTCACAAGGCCTCAAGCACATCTCCCAAAATTCCATAGTCTTATCACTAGAATAAATGTACATGGTGTGTCAGTAGGGAGACTATTCCCTCATCACCAGAGTATACCCAGTGTAATATGAATAATAACCCAATAGCAGAAGAAGATACCAAAAGAAGATAGTTAAAAAAATAAACAAGATATGAATATATAACAAATCAAAAGTGTCTCATGTGAAATGATGATGACAATACATATATATGGAAATTATCAAAAATTGGTACATGATAGTAAAATACAATGAATGTATAAAAAAGAAAAAAAAAGACAAAATAAAATCTCATTAGAATCAAAAGCCTCAGCGTGGTCTCATAATCCCATACTACCAAGCAACAACCAACAACCTGTACTAGGGTGCTTGAATTTATCAATAATTGCAATAATTTGATCTATTTTGGTCCCCAAGGGAGGCTTAAATAGGCTGTGAGATAACATACCAGTAGGGAACCACACAATATCAATACAGTTCCATGATGTGAAATATAATGACTTAAACTGGTAAACAATAACTCAGGTGAGCAGTAAAGAAATGTAAAGTTTCCATGCCTCATCCACTACTAAGAATATCTTACTAACAATCCTATCATGGATCCCTTCAAAACAATATTCAAGATACTTGTGAGGTTGCTAAAATTATAAGGATAAAACACCATATCCCTGTCATATAAACCATATCAATCATTGCCTTTCCATACAACCTGAATATTCAAAAACTTATGCGGCCAATTCGTTCTAGAAAACATGTCATAATTCTCATGGTTGTGTCGTATCTCAAATATTTAGACCACGAAGGGATAAATACAAGGTTTTAAATACCAATTAATCCTCATTTAGTTCCCAGATCATCTCAATGGAAACCTGATTAGGCCTGGGATGGAGTCCTAGGAGCATGGAATACCAGTAATTTCCTACACAAGTTCAAGCATGCTAGATATAAGGGGTAGAAAATCCCAAGGAATCCAACGAAATCAATACCCAAGGAGAATCTAAATCCATGGAATCCACTATCATCTTAAAGATCCGAGGAACATGTCCAAGGCATCTATTCATATAATTACCATTCGTACCATTCATCATTTTAAACCATATGATTATACCCACTCAGATAACCATTACAAATTCAAATTATCTCATGATTATACCCACTCACATACCACATTTTCTAATTTTACCATTCAAACAATTAAGCACAAAAAAATGAGTATACTCACACATTTAAGAAAATGAAAATTTAAATACTATCAATTATCATACCCTCTCATTGTTCACAATTCATATTTAAACAAAATACAAGAACATACCCACTCATTTTTACATTTACCAAATAAACCATTATACAATTCAAGCTCAAAATATTCAAATAACCAAGCATCACAAGAAAAGGGGGTAAAATGTATCATATCTCTCAATCCAATTCTATTCAATAGTAATTATTCTTTCTATATCTACAAAAGAAGAGGAACACACCCCTTGGGTGGTTCAAACAAGGCGTAACAATGTTATTTCATAAGGCACACCCCATGGGTTTCTATGGTTTGGGAAACGACATCCAACACATCACAACGGAACCTATGTGAATCCCTAATAGTTCGGATTACATCTAATTCAATTAACTAGTTCTATTTTAGGGATGTGTAGGAAATTATGGTAGGAAAACTAATGGAAGGTAGCCTAAAAAAGCAACAAAACACAAAGAAGTTGTATAGACCACCTACCTTAGCTCCGTATTGTAGTAATTATCTAGTACGGGCTCTGGGTTTAGTTAGATTTAGAGAAATATTAATAATGGATGAAGAACCTAAAAATAAGGAAAATAATATTTCACCCAAATAGAATAGTAAATATACAAAAGAATGAACTGTATCTAAAAAGGAATTCAGTTCTTACTGTAATGAATCCAATGAGTCATTATGCGCTTGAATTGGAGATCGAGTAGAGAAACCACCTCAAATACAAGAGTAGTTTTCCAAGAGGGACCTCGAAGAATTTTTCTATTATGTCACTACTGGAATTAGAGGTATTTGTGATGGGATATTTCCGATCGAATCCCATCGCAAATAGGATTTAGTGACGGGGCTCCATCGCAAATAGCCCGTTACAGAAAACGGTGTCGCAAATACTATTTTTTGTGATGGGCTTATCGCAAATAAGTCTCTAAATATATACATTATATATAAATAATCCTTTTGTAATGGACCCATTGCAAAAACTATTTGTGACGGGCCCGTCGTCCCATCGCAAATACTTTTATTAAAAATTTATATCTAAACTATTAGTGTCGGGAGCCCTTCGCACAGGGTCCCATCGCAAATACGAAACATAATAAGAAAAATATATTTCATAAAATTTTGATTAATGAAAAAAGTATATTAATATTATTAAATATATATATATATATTAAAATTCCCAATATTCTCAAAAAATATAAAAACATAATCAAATATTATTATTATTATCATTAGTAAAATAAATAAATGTTAAAAAATATAATAATAAAAAAATATATTTAATAAAATTATGATTAATAAAAAATTAATATTAATATTATCAAAATAATAATAAAATAAAAAATTATTAAAATTATCAATATTTACAAAAAAAATATAAAAAATCATAAAATATTATTATTATTATTAGTAAAATAAAAAAATATTAAAAAATATAATACTAATAAAAAATTAAAAAATATTAAAAATAAAATAAAAATATTTAAAATAAAATAACAAATTATGAAATATTTGCACCAATATAAAAGAAATAAACTGTAAGTAGTTCATATTACAACAAATCTTGAATTCAAATGTTTTTAACATAAAAAATCACTGGGGGTTGTCTTCTGGAGGAGGTGGAGGAGCTGTAGGAGATGGTGGAGGAAACCCCCTCCCTAAACTATGAGTCAGACACACATGTACTCCATCTACTCATGATGCTGCTGTTGTTGCTGCTACCATCAACACATCTCCACCTTGTGCTACTGATGTGGATTCTTTGGCCAACACATCTCTTCATGCTACTTCTACAAACTCTCTATAAGCTCAATATTAATACACAACTTCTCCTGATACTGTGAGGAATAAGATGGTGCCTCTCCATGAGCTCCTCTCGAGTTGGATGCCGAAATCACAATAGTACCATAATATGTATCAGGAGTCAAATGAGAGTCAATAAAAACTACTTGGCCCTTCTCAAAGCCATACAGAGTCGCTTTCATCCATGCTGCCTCATTGAAATGGTGGGCACTAGTATGATCAGTCATCTCGTCCTAACTCTCAACCTCTGTCTGAGAGGTCACAGCCTCATATGACGCCTTCAATTCCAATTTGAAAATAAAATATTGAAAATATTATATGTAGTTAATTATCAAACTGAAAAAAAAACTAACCACAATCTGATGCTGGCGATCACCTGTAATCTCTCCAGTGGCTAGATCATTGTACATCCTCTGATAAACGTCATACTCTGTAATATCGGGATGCTCGAATACCTATAGATATATAAAATAAACTATTTATATTTAAAGTTATATAAAATATTTAAAAAAATACACTTACCAAATTCTCTCTATGCATACTGAATGTAAAACTACCAGCTCAATGCATCACCACCTGTCTCCCCCGATTCTGCCGACCCACTGAATATCTCCTTTGAAATCCACCACCCAACTAGTGTGAACATAATTTATCTCAAACGTGAGATGAAATGTACTATGGTTAGTGGGATCTACATGACTCGTAAAATTATGTCACTCATGCTTTCTTAATGGTTGTTCTTCTCAAATGGTGCAAAAACTGACGGAAACGGTCACATATAGACACCTGTCATGCCACGTGGATAGAGACACAATGCTAGCATTGATGGGATACCATAAATCCTTCAAATAATTTATAATATCAAGTTATTAATAAAATAAATTTCAAAATAAATATTATTTATTTAAGTAACAGCCAATGATTGAACATGTCGAGTTGCACATCAATGGAAATTTGTTCCTATGAGATCCATGGATAAAAAATATAATTTCGCAAAATAGCACTCCTCTGTCCAACAGCTACATGATCAAAATTGTGAAAAGGAATAAATAATCAAACAATTAGTATATATATAAATAAATTAATGAAAGGTAACTAAAATATAATGGTTATCATACCTCCATGTGAGTGAATCGATGCCAAGACGTGGACATATCTCGGGGATAGGGTCAGGAATCATCAATCACACAAGACCACACCCCCTCCGTGTACCCCCTAAACCAGCTGTAGGCTTAGGGTTAGATGATCCAAAATCCCCCTCATCTAAAGGAAGATCAGCCTCTTGAAACTCATGAAATTGATTAGGGTCCATCAGAAACACAAAATAATAGTTGTTAGTAGATAGTTGAAAATAATTATTATATATAGATATATATGAGTTATGATTATAAAAAGTATTTAACTATGTCTATGTCCATATTCATCCTCATCTTCATAGCAGTCAATGTTAATGTCTTCATATTCCTCCTCAGCATCGTCACTATCTATATGAGTTTCAGTTTCATCATCTATTGTCAATTCAAATTCATTTGTAACATCATTAACATCTTTTTCATCATCAATCCTTAATTGTGGGGTGTCATCATAGATATTAATGTCTCTTTGTGAAACAGATGGATTTTTAGCAGTCTCTTAAAAAATTTCAATTCCTTCCACTTCAGTAGAACCACATTCAGCTTGAGTAAACTGATTTTCCCAATATTTCATTTTTTATTATGCTCCACCAATCACTCGAGTATCTTGAATTATCATAGTAATTTTCGTAATAAATTTGATGTGCTTATTGAGCCAGTAAAAATGGTTCATTTACTACAAGAAGACTTTTATATTTAATATCGATGATTCCATGAGTCGAATGAATATGCTAGCCTCTATCAGTATCCAACCACCTGCATTTAAAGATCATCATGTGATTTTTTCCAAGATAACATAGCTCAATAATTTCATCCATAATTCCATAAAAGTCAACTTCAGTTTCTCTGGGATGCGATCCACTCAAGAAAACTCCAATGTTATTTGTTGTTTTGATTCCCTATATGCACATGAATAAAATCAAAAACCATTCACCACATATTCATTATAATATTTAACTATTTTGGATGGCAGATTACTCAATACATGCAGTCTCTTATCAATTGTATCAGCATGTTGAGACACCTGATAATTTGTAAAAAAACTATCAATATAATAAATAATAAATGGAATTGATATTGAACCATTAATAATTTATGTTACCAGTTTTTGGAACCATTGAGAAAAAAAATTGTCTACGTTCTTCAAGAGAAGTTTTTATAATTTGGGGAAGATTTTTCTTGATATGATTATCATATAACCTAAAAATAAAATAATTTTACATAATATAACATAAATTATAGAATAAGTGGTAGAAGCACTCATAATAAAAATGATGTCATTTATTCACAGTTGAGTAGAATATATGTATGAGATCTGTGATGTTCATCATCTGAAAGTCATCGTTCAAGAACTCCACTAAAGCCAAGATTTGGCTGATTAAAAACTAATAATTGATTTCCCATTTCTTCATTAACATTCCCCTCATTTCTTCCCATGAGATTGTGTTTTGAGGGATATTCATATACAAAATAATGAGAGCATAAAAAAGAAATTTCTTCTTGAAAATAAGCTTCAACAATTGAGCCTTCAATTGATGCTTTATTACATACTTTTTTCTTCAATTTCTGCATGCATCTCTCAAATGGGTACATCCATCAAAACTATACTGGACCACCGTATTAACTTCATGTGGAAAATTTAATATAAAATGTTCCATTGAGTCAAAGAATGCTGGTGGAAATAGTTTTTTTAGTTTACATATAATTACGACAACATCTTCTTCTAGTTTTCTTAGCACATCGTAGCCTATTGTCACTACACAAATGTCTTGAAAAAAATATGATATGTCTGTTATCGAATCCCAAATCATAGAATTAAAAAAACCTCTGAATCCAATTGGAATAATTCTTTCCATTATAACATAACAATCGTGACTTTTTAATCTGGTAATATAACCATTCTTAACACATCTGCCCAAATTGGAAGCATAGCCATCTAAAGTCTCAAATCTACAATCCACTGACAAAATAATAAGAGACTCTCTTTGGATAGTGTATAAGATGCTTTTAGCTTCGTTAAAAACTATGATCTGAAATTTTTATATAGTTCAAGATCTGGTTGCTTGAAAATTTGGGCAAGATCTAATCATTCCTTTATAGTATCTTTAGTCTTACCTACTGTATCCAAAACTATATGAAATAAATTATCAAAACAGTTCTTCTAAATATGAACTACATCCAACATATGGAGGACCAACAAATCAGAACAATATGGAAGATCCCAAAAAATGCTTCGTTTTATCCAATTATGTTCTTTCCCAATGCCATGAATTTTATGTTGATTTACTATCGGCACAAATATGATGGGAGGTAATGAAAATATAACTGATTTTAACTCTATACCTGAGATCAATTTTAAGGGTTCATCCCTTTCAATTGTACCTTTTCTGAAATGAGATTTGTTCATTCTAAAAGGGTGATCGGTTAGAAGAAATATGTGATGAAAGTCAAAATTGAATTTTTTTTCCATTGATGAGCATAAAGTATTTATTGTCTTTCATACAATAAAGACATGATTTTGGACCTTGTGAACTCTAGCTAGATAACAAGCCATATGTCGGATATTCACTAATCATCCACATCAATGAAAATATTAATATAAAATTTTGTTTCACAACAACATCATATGTACTAACACCATCACTATAAAATACATATAACTCATCAATCAATGGTTTCAAATAAACATAAATATTCTTTTTCAGATTTTATGGGATTAATAATGTCAAAAATATATAGGGATCCTTCATTAAAATCTATGGAGGTAAATTGTATGGGGTTATAAAGATAGGCCAACATGAATACTTACTACCATAAGAACCAAATGGACAGAAACCATCAGTAGAAAGACCCAATTTCATGTTTCATGAATCAAAAGAAAAAGACGGATGCATACGGTCAAAATGTTTCCATGAATCACCATCAGATGGATGATTCAAGATTTTATCAGTTGTAATCTTGGTTTTGTGCCCTAATATCATTGGCGCTATGTTATGAGACATAAATAAACACTACAACCTTGTTTTAAGGGGGGAATATCTCAATAGTTTTACTAGAATCGATCCATACTTCCTGGTTGATCTTCTTTATACATCAATTGTCCACATGTGGGACAACTATACAATGAATCATTTCCACCAGAATATAAGATGCAATCATTTGTAATGCATGAATCTTCCGTTAACTAAGGCCCAGATTATGAACCAGCCTCTTTCTCTCATAGTAATTTGCAGGAAACACATTTCCTTGAGGTAACAGTGTTTTAACCAAAGAAAATATCTGATCAAAACAGTTATTTGAAATTTCAATATCTAATTTAATAGCCGTAAATTTTTCAATCGCTTCTAATTTTCTTACCTTGCAACCAATATATAATTCATCCTCTCTAGACCTCAACAACTCATAAAATTCAGATGGTGCCAACTCAGAAGTTAAATCAATATCATCTTGAGTTTTAGTTTATTGAACAGATGGACCTGAAACATCATGTACTAAATTTTTAAACTGTGATGGTTCCGGAATCAAGTTATTCGTATCTTCTCTAAAACTATGTTCACCATGTTGATACCAATAAACATAATCTGGTTGAAAACCAAACAGGAAGAGATGTCCCCCAACCTTTTCAAATGTGTCAAACGTTCTCAAAGAACATTTTTTTCAAGGAAACGTTATTGTGCCTTCTGAAACATATTCTGGCTCTGATGATGAAAATGATAAGAAAGCTTCAACACCATCAATATATACATAATTTAAACCATAACCATTTGGATTTCTATTCTGATTTATCCAAGCGCGATCATCTAATAATGATTGTTGTCGACTTCCTTGTCCATATTTTTCTACAAAATATAAAATCATTAATTTTTTTGAATATTTTGAAATTATAAAAACACTATTTTAAAAAATGGATAAATAATTACAACTACTTCTTAATAATTACCATTACTATTGGCGACACAATTTTCAGTGGATTGATGGCTACACTTTTGTCTGATAGATCATTTAATTGCAACTTTCTCACACAGAAATCACAAGGAAGAATCTGCTCGAAGGTGTGTATATTCATTCTCGTGCATATGATATTGGATATGCATACGTAGAAGAAAACTTTTCATAATGTTTTGAGTTAGTGAAAGCTGAAAGGAGAAGAGTCATTGAGGAAAAGGAGTGTCGTCAATCCCCTGGAAATTATTCCAAGTTATTACAAGTTATTACAATTTATGACAACTGATTTTCTTTCTAATTATTCCTAATTTTTTTAATTGTTACTAATTATTTCTAATTAATGCTAATTATTACTAATTATTACTAATTATAACTAATTATTACTAATTATTACTGTTTATTACAATTTATTACTATTTATTACTATTTATTACTATTTATTACTAATTATTACTATTTATTACTAATTATTACTATTTATTACTTATTATTACTATTTATTAAAATTGATTTTCATTCTAATTGTTACTAATTCTTACTAATTATTACTAATTGTTATTAATTCTTACTAATTGTTACTAATTGCTACTAATTCTTACTAATTGTTACAAATTCTTACTAATTGTTACTAATTATTACTAATGGTTACTAATTGTTACTAATTGTTACTAATTATTACTAATTGTTACTAATTGTTACTAATTGTTACTATTTATTACTATTTATTACTATTTATTACTATTTATTACTATTTATTACAATTAATTACTATTTATTACTATTTATTACTAATTATTACTAATTATTTCGATTTATTACTATTTATTACTATTTATTACCAATTATTAAAAATTATTACTGAATATTACTAATTATTACTAATTATTACTTATTATTACTAATTATTAATAATTATTCCTATTTATTTCTATTTATTCTTATTTAGTCTAATTTATTACTAATTATTACTATTTATTCCTATATATTCTTATTTATTCCTATTTATTCCTATTTATTCCTATTTATTCCTATTTATTCCTATTTATTCCTATTTATTCTTATTTATTCATATTTATTCCTATTTATTCCTATTTATTCCTATTTATTCCTATTTATTACTAATTATTCCTATTTATTACTAATTATTCCTATTTATTACTAATTATTCCTATTTATTACTAATTATTCCTATTTATTACTAATTATTCCTATTTATTCCTATTTATTACTTATTTTTATTATTTATTACTAATTATTATTATTTATTACTAATTATTCATATTTATTACTAATTATTCCTATTAATGATTCTAATTATTCAGGTTTATTACTAATTATTCTTATTTAATACTAATTACCCGTAATTATTACTAATTACCTGTAAATATTACTAATTACCAGTAATTATTACTAATTACCCTTCATTATTAATAATTACTCGTAATTATTACTAATTGCCCAAAATTATTACTAATTACCCGTAATTATTACTAATTACCTGTAATTATTACTATTTAAACATAACTATAACTAATTGGCATTAATTAATAATAATAACTACAATTTTCAACTATAAATTACTAATTACAAGTAATCATTTATATACAAAACTAATTTTCGTTAATAATTTTTAATTATTACTAATTATTACTAATTATTGAAAATTAGTACTAATAATTTCAATTTATTATTACTAATAAATACTACTAACAAAACAATTTAAATCTAATTGAATTACAACTAATCAACAATAATTAAAATTTACATTAAAAAATGAAATAAATACTAAATCAAATAAAATATAAATACCTTTAAACTTGATCTCCTATTGATGTAAGCAACTTCACAACTTCTCTGTAAAAGAAACTAACTCAGAGAAATTCTCACTCAAAAAATAGTGTTTAGAGAGAGAGTGGAAATCAGAATTGAGGTGAAGAGAAAGAAAATGGAGGGGGTATATATAGGTTAGATTAGTTGCGACCGGACTATTTGCGACGGGATACCCATTGCAAATACTTTTTCCCGCATTAATTGCTATCTGCAGTTAAAAAGGAATTTGCGATGGAACTCATTGCAATAAGTGTCCTACCGACACACTTTTTGCGACGGGACAACATCTCGTCACAAAAAAACCAATTTACCACCGCAGGTATTTGCTATGGGACCCGTTGCAAAAAGTGTCATGACGACACACTTTTGGCGACGGGACAACATCCTATCGCAAAAACCCATTTACCACCGCCGCTTTTTGTGATGGGACATGTCACAAATATCCTCCGACTGATTCACTATTTGCGACGGGGATATTTTCCCGCCGCAAATAACCTTCACACAGTTTGGCGCGCAACCCGCGCCAAAGCGCGCATTACCTTTTTGCGACGGGACCCCAAATCCCATCGCAAATAACCTCCAGGATGAACTATTTGTGACGATAATTAATCTCGTCACAAATATCTCGTCGCAAAATCCTGTTTTTACCATAGTGTGTGTAGAATGAAAAACCAATTTAGGTTTATAATAGATTTTTAATTTAACTAAAAATTAGATAACTTCCAAAATTTAAGGGGCTTCATGGTTTTGAAACACTGTTTGACTAACCATGCTGAAACCATGAAAAATCCTCTTTAAAAGTTATAGACGTGGACACATGGAGATGCATCCCATTCCTCATCTTTTTCCATAATCATACATTCATTCCCTACTCTCTGGAAATCCTCTCATAGTTAGGTCAAACTATGCAACTTGCCCCACACAGTTTCCACTAACAATGCACTGGGCTTAAATCACCCCAAAACTCTGGTTCTAGGCTCTAAACAAGAACTGGACACCACTGATACCTCCATGACCACAAAGTGAATTTCCATTAGGATATATTTATACATTAAAACTAAAAAATAAGCTATTTTTACCACATAAAAAAACCTAGGTTCTTACAACATCCCCTCTTAAAGTAATGAATCTTCAAATTTTCCTCTAAAGGGTTGTCAAGATTCGTCTTGGAGTAACTCTGACCACTGAGCACATACTTCAGCCTCCTGCTCCTAAATCTTATCCTATCAATGATCATGCTCTCATAGCACCCATACAAGAAGAACTCACTAGCCTCATAGAACCTTCCTAATCGTTTCAACTATATAAATCGGATGCTCCTCAAAGGATGTAAAGACCTTTAGATCATCCTCCTCAGGGTGAAAAGTGTGAGATAGTTCTGATTGATAGCGGTGTAGCTGAGATATGTGGAAGACATTGTGCATGGTTCGGTACCTCTAAGGTAACTACAATGGATTGGATGCCAATGTTACTCTCTATAGAAACATGAAAGGCCTGACATATCATGGTAAATTCCTACCCTGTCTCTTGATCTGTCTATGTCCCAGCCTCACTGAAACATATAGGAATACATGATCCCTAACCTCAAACTCATGAGGTCGTCTGTATTGATAATAGTAACACTTCTACTGAGACTACATAGTATCCATCCACTTTTGAATCAACTGGACCTACATAGATGTCTCTGTCATGGGACATGGTCCTAGAAAAGCATCCTCACCTACATCTTACCAACATAGGGGGGATCAACATGGACTACCATACAACATCGCATAAGGTTCTATTTGTATAGTCTCATGATAGATGTTATTATATGAAAACATAACTTGGGGTATATACTTCTCCCAAGAGACCCCAAAATCTAGGACGCGTTCTTGTAGCATTTCCTCAACCACTTTTATCATATTCACTAACTAGAAATTAGTCTGAAGTTAGTATATTTTTCTCAGAATCACCTCTATACCTAGAACCCTCTAAAAATCTTCCAGAAACAACATATAAACTGAGAATTCCTATCAAAAAAATATAGTGTGGGACCTTGTGGATTCATTATATATCACATATCTACAACCTCCAAATAACATCCACATTAAATGTATTTCTGATTGACAAGAAATTACTAACATTAATGAGCCTGTGGAGGAAAACCCACACAACATTATTAACTCGCGGTGACCTCAAAAAACAAGTCATGAATATCACTGTGAAATCATCCCATTTCCACTCAGGAATAGTTAACTACTATAAAAGTCCATCTTGATGCCAATTTTATACCTTTACCTACAAATAGGTGGAACACTTCCTGAAAAAACAACTACCTCACTTTCATACCTAGCCACCAATACTAACAGGGCATGTCATTGTACATCTTGATTACTCTAGGGTTCATAGCCCAAGTTGAGGCATGGAATTCCTGCATCAACACCTCGTGTATGTCCACTGGAATCCAAATGCAATCATAGATTCATAGAATCTCATACTTTTCTATGGTCTAACCAGGAGTTGGAACCTCACTTACCACAGTCTCCTATAGGACTATGACAATTGAATATGATAGATTATGCATCCTCACTATATCCACAATAGTTGAGGTCACAACTAAGGATAATAGATAAGTCTATCCATGTCTTTTGTAAACCTCTAAGTGAATCTCAGAGAACAAATCCATGAGATTCCACTCACTATTATTCTACTAGACAACATGTATCTACGTACTCATACTTAGTGCATCAGACAATGCATTGCCTTAACCATGTGTGTACCCAATATTGAATTCAAAAGACTATAGGTACTCCACACACCCTCTCTTCCTTTGATTCAGATCATGCTTTGTAAATATGTACTTGAGGGCTTTTTGGTTTAAGTACACCACAAAACATTCTCCCAGTAAGTGATGTTTCATATAGCACAAAGCATGAATGACTATAGATAACTCAAGATCGTGTGTCAAGTATTCCTCGCATGTGGCCTTAGCTACCAAGGCTAGTATTCCATGGCTATATCCCCCTATACATACACTACCCTTAACCTACTACCTTATGTTTCATAACACACAATGTAAGTCTTCCCATGTTAGGTGAGTAGCAGGACTGCTTCTGAAGTCAATCTCCCTTATAGATCCTGAAAGTATTTCTCATAGGAATCTAACCATACAAACTTCACACGCATATTAGTCAAGCCCATCAATATCACTACTAAGAATTATATGTTCGGTATAAACTACCTATAACATCAAATTATCCAAATTAACCTCTATATTTTAATTACTTTCTTGGGATATTCCCAGGAAACTATAGTTTCCACCTTCTATGGGTCTACTAATACTCATGCCTATGAGATAAAGTGACCCAAGAAGCGAATTAGATCCATACAAAAGTAGAACTTGGTGAGATTATCATATAACTGATTCACTCTCAATGTATCCAAAATGACTTCAATGTTTTTTAAATTGCTGTGTAGATTGTGAGAAAACACCAAGATATCATCCACAAAAACCCACTATAAAGGAATTTAAAAAAGGATGGAACACCCGGTTTACCAGCACCATGAAAATTGATATCATTTTCATGTGACCTAATGGCATGACTATATACTCATATAGACCATATCTTCTACAAAAATTTGTACAAGTTATGTCTTCAAGTCAAATTCATACCAGGTAATATCCTAACATAAAATAAATTTCCATTACCACCTGAGATCATTCAAGCTAATAAAATAGTTCATTTATCTGTTGCAAGGGATATCAGTTCTTTAGAGTAAACTAGTGTAACTTATATCATCCACACATAACCTAAGGGCTATATCCAACATTTTCACAAAAAGGACTAAAAAACCCCCACAAAAAAGTATTGGGTCAGATAAACCCCTTTGCATCCAAATCCTCTAGCTGCCTCTTGATCTCATAGAACTCATTTGTAGACATCCTGTAAGGAGTAATGAATACCGGTTAAGCTCATGGAACTAGATATAAGGAGAACTCAACCTCTCTCTCAAAAGGTAAAATAGAAAATTCATCCTGGAATGCATCCCTAAAATGATCACCACTGGCCGAAAGTCTTTCTAACACGTTCTCTGTCCATTTAGATACAAACAAGAAAGCTGGGCTATCATCCTGCCCAAACCATGATTTCATGATCCATATCATATCTCCTAGACATCCCATTAACCCTTATGGTTATTAATTTAAACCTCTGGTGATGTGAAAGTCACCCTCTAGTGATTGTATTCAATTTACACTCAATAAGCCACTAGCCTATCCATCATCAGTATGACATCAAACCCTGCCATCTCAAAGACATAAAGATATCAGATGAAGAGACACTCACAGGACTCAAAAAGTTTTTCCCTACACTATTTCACATCATCTATTCTGATTCTCAATGGTGTGTCTAGCATCATAACACCCTTAGAAGACAATACAACAAGACCAAGGCTTTTCACCACCATTGAAGATATAAAACTATGAAATACACCTATAACAAAATGATAAGATCCAATAGTAGAGGATACTAAGATCGTATCTCTAACTTAGACCTTTATCACCCTTCCCCTTAGGTTTAGGCTACACGAAATAGATTTGGCCGATACCACATCCTTGTGACACTGGCTCATTACCTATAGTAGGCCAACTTTTATGTCAAAGTGTAACGGGTGCCTAACTGAAATGGCCACAATGACAACTGCCTTTGTCTGGTCAACTGGTACTACTCCAAATCCCTTCCTAATAAGGATTGGTGGAAACTAGTCTTGAACATGGTGTCAGAGATGACCCCCCTAAAACTCATAGCTGGAGGGATGTTCCTGCAAAAACACTACATGTTTCCAATCCTTCCACAAGATCTTTACTCGACTAGGTCATGATCGCATTAAATATTTTCACGACCTCTCCTTCCACACTGATAAAAACACATTGAGATACTAATACTCATATCCAAATTGTTACTCATCTCATGGGAACACTTAATATAAAAAATTCCTTCCATAATACGTTGAACCATTAGGTTGAGAAACAATACTTCTCTGCTCTTCACCCCCAACTTCTCTAAGGTTCCACTCTATAATAAGTGACTGATTTAATTTCTTTGATTGAGGTCAATCTGAACATGTTAAACTGAGATCTGATATCATGTCAGAAACCTTCCTCAAAGAGTGTTTCCCTCAATAACTCATCATCTAGGAACATCGGGGAAAACATTGCATCTATGTAAATCTTGTTGAGTACTCCAAAACTATCATCACTCCCTGATCCAAACGCATGAATTCACTTTCCTTCTCTTCCCGTATCGTCTCAGGGGAGAAATAGTCAAAGAACCCAGTTTAAAAATCATCCCAAACCACATCTCACTTCATGTTAGTCTAGTTCATAACATCCCCACCAGTGATTTGATGCTCTATGGACCCTGAAGGTCGCGACATTAACCCTCCTCTTAGGAGGAGTATAAAGATGCTTGAATATCAACAATTCCATATCCAGACAAATATTAGTAGCCTATAGACCACCATCCCCCAAAAACGTGAGAGAATTATACTGTTAGAACACATGAATCAACTCAGCCATGGACAAGGTAGGCTATAGTGCTCCAAGGTAAACCTGCAAGAAGCGAAAGAATACCTCATGGAACTATGCCTCAACAACTATGTCTAGGATAGAAACTGGAGCTGCATCTAGCACTAAAGTAGAGTCTACCGATATCCAATGGCCTACCACATCTATAGTTTGGTCATCTCCACCTTCCAAGCATATGATTGGAGGTCATCATGGTGGAATGTATCTACAATTCCAAACACACACCTTAGAAAATAATGATATCAAGATTCACATCTCAAAAGATTAGGATAGTTCAAAACCATCATAAAACTGAGTCATAACCCATGGCATGATCTTAAATATAGGACTATAAAAATAACAACCACTAAAAACCACGAGAGACACTACCTATTTCCCACTCAATAGTTGGGTCTTGGTCGAGTCTCCATTTTCATGTTTGTTATTCCATTCCATTACATTTTTTATTTATTTCCATCATTCATTAATTAGAAAGTGTTTATCCAATGGTTCACCAGGTTCAAATCCATGAGTTCCCATAACACATCATCACCAAAATTTGGTGTCCATATCATTCATATCACAACAAGATAACTTTAAATAACTTGATTCAAATGGTTTGTCACTTTCTAGTCCACATGGGCCTATAATCCATGTAAACTAAAATATGTAATCACATTGTCTTCCTTTATTAAAAATTTATCACAATAATAGATATATCTATCACAACACCTACACAATTGAATATAATGAATATTTCATCCTAAATGGAATGGCATAATGTATGGTATGTGATTCCTAAAAAGTTTCTATATGATGCATGATATGAAATAACCTTATCTCATTGGGTTTCAATGCAATATAACTTCTCATTCATATCAATGTTAAAAACACAATGGAAGTGTTTCACCCAAAAGTGGAATCATATCAACTCTAATAGTAAAATATAGAAAATAACAATTCCATTCAAGACAATTTGGCTTTTCCCTATACAAGGGGTAGCCACTCTTGAGCATAGCTCATTACCAAACACATATTCCTTCGTATCACTTTCTATTATCTCCAAATATTAAAACACCAAAAATAGTGTGCTCTGATATCGCTTTGTAATGTCCCAGACATGGATGCCACTCAATAGTGCCCCGAGCCCTATGGGTCAAAAAGAATGTGCTGCATCCCCCGAAATCCATGGGCTACTGACTATAAATGAGGGCCTATGTGTGTGAATGGGGATATTATTCCCTCATATCTTGAGTATACATATCGTAATATCAATAACCAACCAATATAAGAAGTAGATATCACATGAAGATAATTGATAAATAAATAAGATAGGAATATATATAACAAAACCAGAAGTGGTTCATGTACAATGATGATGACAATACAAATATCTATAAAGAATCCAAAATAGGTATGTGATATTATACTACAATACAAGTATAAAAAATCCAAAAATACCAAATAGTGTCCTGGTATCGTCTCAGTCCACGACTTTGTCCCATGTTTCCCTACTCCTAAGTAATAATCAACAACCTGTATTAAGCTGCTTTACCTTATCAATACCTTCAATAATAGGATTTATTTGGGTCCCCAAGTGAGGCCTAAATAGTGTGTGTGGTATCATAATAGTAAAAAACCACCCAATATCTATACAATTCTAGGTTGTGCAATGTAACGAGTAATATAAGTAAACAGCAAAGTAGGTGAGTAGTAAGAAAATGTAATGTTCCCATCAAACATCCACTACTAATCAAGTGACACTAACAAGCCTCTCAAGGATCCATATAAAAAATATTCAAACTTCAAGAAATATAGATAAAATTATAAGGAGAATACACCATGTACTTTCCATGCAAACCCTGTCAATCATAGCCTTGTTATAAAACCTGATGTTTTAGAAATATACATGGACAAGATGTTCAACCAAACAAGTCATAATTCTCATAGTTGTTCTATATTTCAAAGATTCAGACCTTGTAGGTATGGATCCAAGGTGTTTAAGACCAATTCATCCTCATCGATTCCCAAGATAGTCCCACTGAAAACTCGATTAGGTGCTAGTTGGAGTCCATTGAGCATGTCATACCATACATTTCTTATGCGAGTCTAAGAAAGATGGATCAAATAGGTAGCAAAGGCCAATGAATCCCATTGAATCATGACCTAAGTAGACTCTCTATCTAAGGTGTCCACTATAGAATTCCATATCCAAGGAACATGGATAAGGAATCTATTTAAAAATTTACCATTTATATCATTCATCATTTCAAATTATATGAGTATACCCACTCACATGACCATTTCACATTCAATTTATGTCGTGGGTATACCCATTCACATACCACATTTACCAATTTAACCATTCAATAAATGAAGAACAACCAAATTAGTATATCCACTCATTTTCTAAAATATAAATTTAAATTCAATAAATGCGCATACACTCTCATTTTTTTTATTAATATTTAAACATAATGTGTGAGTTTACATAATATTTTCTAAATTTTCTTAATAAGACATTATGTAATTCAAGTTTCAAAAATTCATATAACCAAGCATCACTTTCAAAGGGAGGAAAACTTCTCATATCTCTCAATCCAATTCCATTAAATTGTAATTAGGCTTCCTACATCTAGTAAATCACAACAACACACCCCTTGGGTGGATCAAACTAGGAATAACAAGGTTATTTCACAAGTAACACCTTGTGGGTTGCCATGGTTCTGGAAATGGCTTCCAATGCATCACAACCGAACTGAAGGGAATCCCAAATAGGTTTAATTATGTATAATTGAATTAACTAGTTCAATTTTGGGGTCACATTGGAAATTCTGACAGGTGGACTGATGTAAGGTAGACTATTAAAGCCTAAAAACATAAGTAAGTGTTATATACAACCTAACGTTTCTCTTTAGTGGATTTATCATCTAGTATCATCTTTTTATTTGACTCAGATAGGGAGAAATTTGAGGAACAAATGAAGAACCTAAAATAGGTAAAAATCATCTTGCACCCAAATTATGAAACTGATATCCAAAATAATGGAGAATGACTAAATTAGAAATCAATTTCCTACTATTACATATCCAATAAGACATTCAACACTTGAATCAGAGATCAGATGAAGAATCCACCTCAAATCCAAGAAATTCTTTAAAGAGGACTCTCAATGTGTATGCCTTATGTACATAGAATGAAAACCCAATTTACGTTTCTAATATATTTTTAGGAAAATTAAAAATTATAAAATTACAAAAATTTAAGGGGTTGCATGGTTGAGGTGCACTATTATCTATAGCATAAGGGGAACCCCCATGACTTCCTTGCATTATTTGACTAACCATGTGTAATTCATGTAAAAGGCCTCTAAAAAGTTGAGGACATGGCCCCTAGTCCATGATTCCCATTTAACATGGTTTTCCCTAACTATGTGTCAATTCCCTACACTTTTTCTAGCCTCACATGGTTTGATCAAACCATGCGCCCTACCCTGTGCAGTTTGTACTAATCATGTTCTAGGATAAAATCACCCAATAACATGGGTTATGAGCTCTGAACATGCCCTGAACACTCCCCAATACGTCCAAGACTTCAAATGGAATATACATTAATCCATATTTAAACCATAATAATAAAAAATAAAGGATATTTAACTCATTCAAAAACTCTGGTTGTTACGCCTATGGCTCACAGTGTAATTTTCTGGACCAGGTCACACCTCACGGTGTAACCCCTTGGGTCATAGAATGAAACCTTAACTTTCAGAGGAAGTAAAACACTAATGGATAGGCCTTTATGGTGTTCCACTCCCCTTCATGGAATGACATCCTCTATGATACTCCTTTAATATTGCAACTTTCACACACCATAACAAGATTCCACCCCTTGGACAGAACATTACAGCTTGGCTCAGGGGGTCACAACATGACTAACCAAAAGGTACCAGGCACACAATGGAAGCTCTAAAATGTGGGATATTAAAAATTTTCCACCGATTATCGACATGAGTTTATCTATGTCTGTAAAACAATTCTTGGTATAAGCTGGGGATCTTTTTTGAATTGTTTTGTGCATAAAATCAAAACCATAAAATACTTGGTTAGATTGGAAGTCGGTCTTGATGTCTACCTGTCTTCGGTGATTTCCTCTCACAAAATCTGACTATGAATTCCTCTAGATCATCCACACATGATTAAATAAACTTTAGGAGTTAAAATAATAGAATGTTGGGTGCTATTATAGAGATTTGACGACACCTTTGAGGCTTCTATGATCACCACATCATTGAGCTTGCGATGTTAGAGAGAGATCTTGATCTGGTGACTTGGATCTAGATATTCTCTCTATAGGATATGGAAGAGATAAGAATTTTGAGAATATCTCACCATATATAAATTAATAGAAATTATAATGTTCTTTCTCTCTTCTATTTATAGTGGATTAATAAATATCCAAAATAAACTCTTAATACCTGAATAATTATTTCTTAATAAATTAATGCTATATTTTAACAACTGAACTGAATCAAAAAATAATAATTTATCTTTTTATCAATTTCATGTAATACAATAAATATATTTCATGATAATACACTATATATAAACTTTCCTCTTCATTCTTATAAATATTAAATGAAACATAAATTTTTAAAATTAATATTCATTCAAATAATATTTTCTATGTATTGACTTTAAAACATTTAAATTCTCAAAATTAATAAATTCAATGCCAAGTATTCTTAAATTGAATAATATGAATTTATTTATTCATTTTTATATTGTATATCCTTGGGAAAAAATCATACCCCAATGGTGGGTGCAACCATTTCAAATATACTTATTCAACTGAACATGGATGATTCTTGAATATGATTTTGTGTGTGACCCTCTAGGCCCTTATCTCAATAAATTTTAATATTATTCATAGACCAAGAGTAGGATCATTCAACCCATCATTTCCCTAAATAGATAAGGAAAATCATATCAAGGAAAACCAACCAATGAACACGCACTGTGTAATATAATCTCTTTGTCGTTAATATCTAATAAATTACTATGCACACCCATGTCATTACCCTTTCTTTATTTATTATTTGTTAATCTATCTAGATAGATTTACCCACTATTGACATGGACATGGTATTAGGAATGTACTACCATTCTAATAAACATGGAATGACATATATTATTTCCTTTAATAGGAAGAAAAAAATATTTTCTTGACCATTCGACCAAAGACATACCACAAATGATGCACCCAACACAAGTTACATTTCCATGATTTAATTATCATGAATTTTCCCTTTCATAAAAGTACATGATCAAATGGAACACATTGGCAATGATCTCATGTCTAGAGGCCATTACAATTTTCTGTAGATAGTAGCATTCAATGAAACCCAAAACATCTTGTGTTTCTATTGGTGGGTATGTTCTCATGATCTCACTACAAGAGATAACTGAGTAAAAAAATTGTTATAAGAAGTCGCAATTCTTATGATCCCCCAACACCCAATAGACAAACATCTATTTTTCCTTGTCCATTAGATGTACCTAGACCATAAGACTTATGTCTATGATTAAGTTCATATTATCTCAATGATTTCATTATAGATTGGGATCTGTTATACCCCTTTGATATGATAATTAATCTATGGAAATTTCCATTAAATAGTATATGTAGAAAAGTATACACTATCATGGTAATAATACATCATGTATATCTAACTATATACATGGTATAGTAATCAAAGGTAATTCATTGTTGGTTCTAGGGACCCTACTATTACAACACTCACACTTGCACCAGAGACACTTTCTAACCAACCTTATTATATCTCACATGATCAAAATTATGTTTCTACTGAGTGAAAACTTTAGTAGCTAAGTCCTCCACAATTCTTTAGTATGTCTATTCTGGTAAATGAGACCTCATCTCCTTGACTAAAACTTCTCAAGATATGGCATCCCCAAGTTTATCCATTTTTTCAATTTAATAACGTGACATCTTGGGTAGTAAGAATACCATAATTCACATTATGATAATTATTTACATACTAGGTGTGAATCCAAGAACTAGAACAAATCATTGCATTTAACTGCTTCTTAGCTGCTTCAAAAATTGTAATGTACTTAGTCTTTGTAGGTATGGAAGCCACCAGATTGTGTGTGATTATCTCTATCAACCCCTTAGGCTAACTATGATACTGTATCACATGGATATAAAGTAATACTAGTTTGTATCCCCTTAAAAACAAGTATCTATTATTCTCTACATACCAGGTATATATATTTGATAATTTCCTATGTACAATCAGATAGTTCATATTGCTTCACTTGCAGTGCTCTTGGATACAATTGATATCTGGATAGTATAAAGTATATCCTAGTAATATCATTTTTTCTACATATCATTGAATACTTGATTAATCCATTTCTAAAGCATTTTTATTTCAACTCAACATGTTAATATCCTCCCATTTTCCGAACATGTCAACCCGAAGATATTTATACTATGTGTCAATGGAAACATTTATAACATGAATTGTTCTAACTTATATTTTTCAATACCATGTCACTATATAAACAATTGACTAGGTCCAATAAATCTTCATATCTACACCATTAGATCATGTACCCTAGAACTTAGGTTTCAACTATATTTCATTCATTGCAGATTTTCTTTCAACCTGGTCTTAACTAACTGTAAGACAAATATATGTTTTCCATATGTTGCCTAATATATTTTGCTTGGAAAACAATGGAAATCCCACTAACATATGGTAGACAACTTGAAATGATTCAATACAAATGAATATTTAATGATCAACTTGCTTACTTCAATCCAAACTAGATTCCAATAACCTACAACCTTTATTTTCATTCTGTGTCGTGGCCATCCCTTTATGGTTTCATCGTATAGACACCTTCTATGATTGGTTATCATGACATAAAATGATCAATAAAATGATCTTAGAAATTAGATATGACAAGTATAATTAAAAATGGATTTAGGCATGGAGACTTTGTGTAACAAATAGAGCCTTATTGGTAATACACATATAACATCCATGTATAATTTCATTGGAATTTCCACTATAGTATTCACAATGAAAATGCCCTTTGAAATTTGATACATGGAATCCATTATTGAATTTTAAATGACTATTTCAATATTAGTTGATTTCAGTATACTTCTCCCTTATAAGAGTTATTATTCTCAATTAATAATAGTTCATTGGATATGGTGAATATAAAACAATCAATATGGTTTTATCCTTTCTACACAGTAGGTGTCTCTGGAACATTTTTGTTCTACATGCACATGTGTAAATAGTTATTAAGACAACTCTATGTGCATCTCTAGAAATGACTAAACACAAGTCAAACTTTCTCCCTCTATATCTAATAGTGATGTTCACCCATATATATAAATTTTGTCTATTACATGGCTACCAATTTTCTATCTTAGTTATTTATATAATATCCTAAGAAACTATTAGGATGATTACCATGGATTCACAATGTGCTTGTTCTTGATGAATGTTTCTTTATGTCCTAACAAACTCTTGCATCTCAAAATGTACCCTAGGAAATAATGGGTTTCCATCATACAATGACTCATATGATATACATTACTAATTATAGTTGGAATATGGTTATGGTAAATTTCCATTATTTATGAATAACATCATGAAATATATAATAAGTTTCTACAGGTTGCAACATTGATAATCCTTACATCATAACTCTAACATATAAAATGTGAATTTAGGAATTTCTAAATACTACATTTTGTTGATAAATGTAAACATGTAAGACTATATCATCTACCCACCTCATTAACATCAATTTTTGAGGTAGATAAAGTAATTTTCATTTAAAAATTACTCCATGCTAAAGTATATTGATCAACGATTACTTGGTCAAGATATTATTTGAAATTCTGTCCCAAATAAACTAATATCTACTATCCAACCGTATATCATAAATGAATTTCATATTCCATAATCACTAGAAGGAAAAAAATCAAGTATATCTACCACAAGCTTTCCCTTGTAATAGTACACGATCACTTGTAGAACTAATTCCAAAATCCTTATGAAATACCTTTATTTATAAAGGTCCCTTTGTCCAAAACTAAGTCTATATGTCATTAATATATAAAGTTTTTTATCTCAGCAGTGTCTAAATAACATTTTTAGTACACCATATATGTTTAATTTTAGTTTTTCTTGAAAATTTTTATTTTCAATAAATGGATAAATAAGTCTTACATTTACATTCATCACTTATTTCATATGATTCATGTGTCACTTGAACTATTACTTAAGTATATAACACCACAAAAAATTAAATACTAAACCTACAATAATGTATCCTTATTTCAAAATGACACATGAGGTAAATGTTCATGGTTATACTCAATAAAAGTTATACTAGAATCATTCACGTGGAAACAAGTAAGTCATGTGTTTCTCACCGCTGACATAGGAATCGCCATTTCTCAACCACTTGGATAATGCACCATGATTCTAGTAACATTTCGTCAATTACATGGTCACTTTATTTTAATGGACATCTGTGAAAGGAATATTCAACTTAATACCCAAGAAGTTTGACCGAAACATTACATTTTTAGTTGATGAATATTTCTGAAGAATAAGTGGGTGTTTTCTTAGTTTATTCAATTCATTACTTTTAACTCCATTAAAATTATATCATGATATTCATTGAAAATAAACTTCTTTTTATATCTGACATCATTTTATTGAAATAATTTAAGAAATTTTCTTTTGGTGTGACACTTTCCATTACTTGTTTCCCCTTATCTTTCAATTTTTATTCCATAAGAATTAAATATTATTCTTTCTTTATATTCTTATTTTACTTTGAAAATTTTACATTTATATGTACTAAAGAGTTTACACAATAATATTATTTTTTTAACCGAAAAATAATAATTGATTAAATAGGTGAAAATAATATGTCAAAGGGATACATTGAAATATCAAGATCTATCTTTCAATTTACACATGCTTGTGTAATAATCACCATATACATATCTTGCTTTACTTTCACCTCACAGACATCTCAAAGATGAGAATTAATGTTAAGTCACCCATGTCCTGATGTAGTGACTAAAAGTAGAATTAGAAGTTAATTATTGAATTATGAAATAAACATCATATTCTATATACATAATTCTACCGTAACCATTTTTATAGCCTCACTTCCTAGGGTATCATAACAAATATTAGTGATACTTTAACCTTGAATTCCCTATATCATAGTATTATGCGAAAGACACTATACTTTACATGGAAACTCATAAGAGTGTGAACATTTAATTTTTCTATTGTTTATCACAATATTACTTTTGGTATATATTACCATTTTCAAGAAAAATAAAATTTTAGCATATTAGTACTTTTTAGCTTGATTATTGAATTTGAAATTGATGATTAATTAATTAAATTATTAAAATTGTCCCACTAATTTATCACTTTGCAAGAACTCTATGTACAAGAATAATAATATCTTTCCATTGAGTATTCTAGTGGAAATTATCCCTTAACATCTCCTCATAATCTACAAATTATGGTTATGCTACTACTTGTAGGATTCAAGGTAGGAATTTGACTGGCCAACCGCATTAACGCATTGTTCCATGATATATTGAGTGAAGTCTCATCTTCTAAAAATTTTACTATATTTACAAAATTATTTCCTCAAAAATGATATCAAGTCATATATAGATAATCCTTACTACCACTTTATTTAATTCAACCCATCAGTCTCATAATAACTCCTCAGTAGTTTGAGGCATACTCAACTATGGTTGACCGAGCATCCTGATCACCCAGTTTTGTCCAAATTTGTATGATGAAAGGCGGTTACAACATAACATTTCATTAAGGGTTTTATATTTTTATATGAAAAAATAAATCATTTTCTATCTTCTAAGCACATGTTATGTGATCGCACTCACAACTGACCATGCAGGAAAGAGAAAAACATTCATCATGTCACATGTTCATTTTATCTGTGCAAGATTGTTTATTATTCTAGGTGATCGTGTGTAAAGTACACATTAAAAAAATAATAAAATAGGAAAAATAAAATGATGACATGATCATGAGATTATCCTAATGGTTGATTCATCTAATTAATAATAGATAAACTTATACCCTAGTGGATATACCTTAATTCATGTCGCTTGCAACTCAAGTTGTAGTGTATACCCATCCAATGCATCAAACTTCTACCTATTTCATCACCATATCTCAGTGAGAAGAGAATATCTATACATATACTCATTATACAATATTACTCGCACTCAAATGAGAGTTTCTCGTGAATATAAAATACAACTATTAAAAATGTACACACAGGCCTATATACACATAAGGATAGAGACAACTCGAAGATTTCCATTTATTAATTAATTATTACAAACTATTTCAATAAATTAATAAATAAAACAACATACATTCATTGGTTGGTCCATGGATCTTGACCATTCTATATGCATTAAACTTAAATTAAATGAAAACATCAAAATTAAACTTGCATTAAATTATAATCAAAGGATGTTTTTATTGAGTTAAAATTTACTCTTATTTTAATTATATATTTATGTCATTAAGTCCAATTAAATATTTAATTTTAAAAATATAAATTAAATTAATTAAGTAATTTAAATTTAACACAAAAAATATATATTTATTTAACCCAAGGTGCAAATTTTAAACCAAAAATTATTATTTCATTAATTTAATTTAAAAATAAAATAAGTTTAATTACGTAAATTAATTTTTTATTATAAATATTAGTAGGAACCCAAAAACCTTGAGTAGAGACTTTTTGGGTGATTTTGAATGGGAGTAGGCTCATTCTAGATTTTACAGAACCCGTGAAGGGTATTCTAGCCCAAACAGGTGCGGCTAGACCCATACCGTGTTTGGAATACTTGTCTGAGGTAGTTTTGAGGAAAATATGATCATGTAAGGGATCACATATCCAAGGTTGGGTGTCTCAAGGGTGGTCTCGAGGAGGTGAAGGTAGATCTGGCATTGATATCATAGGATCTAGCCACCACAAGAACCATCATCGATGTCTAATCTTGACTGGAAGGTAGCAGCAGGGCACTAACTGTGACATGGAAGCCATGAAGGAGTGTTGTTGCTCCAAGTCTGGGTTGGACAACCTGCGACATTAGGGTCTTGGGTGTTCCAGAATAGCATCATAAAAGGGTACCATTGTAGTGAGGATATCCATGGAGGAAGATCCTCTTCTAACATTGGATGATGATCGTGTTGGTGGTTGGACACAGAAATGCCTTGAAGCTCTATCTATGAGAGTTCGACTTCCATTGGTCGAGGTATAGTGCCATATTAGTTGAGAGTGGTGGTACCTGGAGATCCTCTTAGGAATAACCGTAGTTTTCTATATAGCCTATGAAAACACGGTGGTATAGGATGGTCTAGGAAGGAGGAAGCCAGGTCTAGAGGCGTCAGTGGTGAACTAATTAGTTCTAGAATCTAGTATGGTCATCCACAAATCCCATCAACAAACATGACATTACTCCATGAAGCTAGGGAACAAATTAGTTATAGACTCCATCATAATATATTGGAACCCCTCTATTTCTTACACCCAAAATGGGTATCAAGGGACTAAACACATACACCCCAAAATAGCCTATCCACAAATAGAGAATAGATAAATAAAATTATAGTGCATTTCCATCTATCATTGTAACATCCCCATAAGAGTCACATAACATATACACTCAATATCTCTATCTAGGATATTTTTTAAAATATAACCATTGAGATGTCTTACATGTCATCTAAGTCCAATAATGTCTAATAAGTCACCAATATTATCCATATTAATTTAAACTTATGTTTCACCAATCCACCTACCACATGGGTTAAGAAATATCTCACTCTCTTGGCCCATGGGAAAGGAGTATCCTTCTAACTATTCTCACAACAGTGCTAAAAAACCATATTTCTAGAAGAAAACCTAACCAGTAGGCTTACACCTCAATCATACCCCACTATACCATTAAAATCATGACATCTTGAGTAATATTCAATCAGTCCTAGGATCATTCACTAAATTGAAATGCTAACCATACATCTCATGTGTGCCCATGTCATAAATTCTGATCTTGTTTTACTAATTATCCAATTATACATGTCTTTCCTTCATGTCATACCTATCATAATAAATGTTATTATAATTCTCTCACATCTATTATACCTAAGTAATCTCTATTCCTATACCACAGAAATGATTACTCCTCCCATGCATCAGCTCCAAACATAAAGAATCTACCCTTACTTCCTATCAATGAAGTCAATCACTGGCCAAGGCTAACCCCTCTCTCTTGTTCCACTATCATATATCACAACAAATCATTAAGAATAACCGGATAGAATCCTACTACTCAATTATAACACCAGCTCCAAAATATTTTGAGTTGTATCTCTACATTACATGCATCTTCTATAAAACCCATAGGCCTGTAACATCTACTCTCCCATTTATGATACCACTAAGAGACTCACATGTTAATACACCCCCTCTAGGGTACTCAAATATATATATATATATATATATACACATGTCTAGTTTCTCATATTCAAGTTGAATACCCACTAAATTATACAAATCCTCACCAGGAATCCATGTTCCATACTTCCCCCCTAATAATCAATGTAACATCCATGTGTATATAAATGATAACACCCAAAAGATACCCATATTAGAAAAATAATAACCATATGTTTTAGTTTATAATAATTCTAACAATAAATTATTTTAGAAAAAAGTAATTTATTATTTATATTTTCATAATTAGAGAATATTTTATTTTTTAGAACCAGTATTACAATCACACACAAGTATGAACATGTCTTGTAAACCTATGCTCCTACTAAAATACATGACCACCTACCTCTTACCACCCTGGTCAAATAGAAAAAAGTCATATATTAATAATTATAAGTATCATTTTTAGGAAAAACTAACATAAATTTAACATAAAAAAGAAATATATTTGATCTCAAATCCCTCGTCACTTAGAATTCAACACATGTCGGTGCTGGATAAGAACACAATATAGCTTCCATCCAAAAATCAAACCAATCCTTTCTCCAAAATACCATATACCAAATCATAAGAAAAATAAAAAAAATCTCAATTACCAATTTGTAACATCCTAACCTAGTTCAATATATAATAACTAGATTAGAGTGGTAATAATTCTCTATCAAACCTCCTCATACGTTAGAGGATTATAACTAGAAAAGAGGATCTAAAAAAATAATATGGGGATACTATACCCTCATATTAGTGTAGTAAAAAATAATAAAAATAACATATAATTATTCAAAACAATACCAAAAATATTAAAGGAAACACCACATCCAAATACAACTACAAATAAATAACATACCATATGCTATAAGATAATGAACTATCCAAAATGTTGCACGTGTTAGAAAGACACCAACAATATCACTCATGGGTATATCATATACATCCTAGAGTATAATAAAAAAATGAAATGGCCACCACCTAATCCAAATTCTTAATACAATCCCATATTCTATCTTCATCCAAAATATCTAACTCAACCATATGACATTGGCCTATACCCTACCTATGTAAGAAATTACAAGGCCTTCTCAAGTGAAAATGTATAATGGTCACCTTATCAGGGTTTCAGTATAACTCAATATTCCATCACCAAGGGTATCCAAAACATAACTAGTATATAAATTGTTTGTACAACATGATATGAACATAGATAACAAATAAACAACAAAAATAATAGTAATATAAATCACCACCAATACTTAGGTTTTTAGGTGACACCCAATATCAACCATATCAACTTTATCTATTGTAGAATGTATCCATACATGATATATAAACACATAAGGAGATAATAGTGACCCAAATAATAACTATATCATTATATATATCATCACCATGGGGTAATATCACCCAGCTTCATAATCTTCTTATATATCATATTCCTTAGGGGTATAATGCCCTAACATCAGAATAATCTAATATTTATCACCAATAAGTGAATATTTCCCGTACCCAAACTTGTTTTATATCTTCATAACCCAGGTGTTTTTCCTTCATAGAACCATCATAGATATAATTAACCAAGGGGGGATCGGACCCTCCCTTAGAAACTCTATAAAATATCATCACCCAAGGGGTATCCCTCCCAAAAACCCATCTCATGTATCATAAAACCATATGGTAATAGTAACCCAAACCTTGAACCATTATATAACCTCATCACCCTAGGGTAATCCCAACCAAGAATTATCTCATTTATCATACAACTAAGGGGGAATAACCATCATACATCTGAACTATCTTATATATATTCACCCAGGAGAAACTATCACCCCTAACCTAGAATAATCATATAAAATCATTATCCTGGGTGCATCCCTCCATGAAAACATCTCATATATCATAATGTAACCTGGATTGTAAACTCATTATTTATGATGAAAATTGATATTCCCTTGATGGTTGATCATGTGGGTTTGAGTTGTTGCACAATCATTAATATCAGGGTTCCAATTTTTGAATGGATTCTAATGAGTTTTATTCGTGGATATGGAACCACCCAACTATTCCCTTATTCAATATGTTTAAAAAAAATACTTTCTAAAGTTAGGTTCTCATTGAGGAATGGATTTAATACTACTTAGATAGTAACATTAGTTGATAGGATAGAAGTTATGTCTCATTACACCCATTTGGGTGAATTATTTCTTACTCGGGGACTTTCTTAGTGATTTAAGACATACTCATGGATCATTTATTAAATCCCAAGTATGATACGAGGTCAATAATAAATTAATAATAAGTTATTATCATGTATAAACATTAGAATCATATATATGTATCTAAATTTCTTCATAAGTGAATAAATTTGTATATATCCAAGGTTCTCCATTGATGGTTTTGTTTTTTGTTTTTTTTTGAATGTATTAAAGATTATTAAGTAGTTTATTATTACAATTTTGGTTTTATGGAATTTGGTGGGGCACTCTCAAATTCATTGTAATTTATGGAGACCAGGGTTATTTTATGTCGTGATTGGAACCATGAAATAGGATTCCAATATATCCTTGAGAAAGAAATTAGAAACCAATTAGTTTATTTCCACTTAAAAGGACACATAATACCTTTTAAAGTCATTTGATGAGGAGAAACCCATTAATTTTACCTTCATGTGGTGAGGATGTCTAGAAAAAAGATCCAAAATAAGGGATGGTGTGAGACTTATGTCGAAGTAGTCCAGTGATCCAAGAAGGGATATGGGATCCTAGGTTGGATTTGGATCAACTATGAATGTGTAAAATAGATAATTAAGTTTGATTTTATGTTCAACGACTAGTCCTAAATTAGGATTCTTATATATACCATTGGGACAAGAATCAATGCACATGTAGTTTGGTTAAGTTGATGACCCATGCCTATGGAGATACTCTAAAGGTTTGTATCTTAGGGAAGGTTTAACTTTAAGAGGATTTTGTCTTGTTTTTGGGACTTATACCAAGTAGGATTACTTTTATTGGATTTCCTCACAAGGGATATAGATCATTGATATGGATGCATTTCTTTTAGGACCCACTCATAAGGAGGCCCTATGAAGTAAGGTGATAGGAAGATCTGGGAAAGGATTCTCTACCTATAAACACATCTGATCTTTTGGATGTCATGATCAGTACTAACAGATAATCCCGTGTGATTCTTTGTTATTATGAGAAACAAGAGTAATTTGAAAATCTAAAAAACCACCTTATCTCATTTGTCCACTGGTAGAAGAGGTCAGTGCTATGGTACAGAGAATGGGTCGCGGTGTTCTTATCCCCTCTTTTGTTTTCGTAACCCATGTAGACAAAAGATAGAAAGGGTGCGGCCTCCTATAATAAAAACTAGGTTCTTACTCCAGGATGGATTCTCTTTAACCAATTCTAGTTAAGAGAGGAGGATAAGGCATTAACCCATATCAAATTAAAAAAACAAATCATACCCCCTATCGACCATTTGAAATGGGGGGGTCCCTTGTTTCCAAGACATCAAGGGAGGACATGGCCCTAGCCCTCACGTCTAAAACTAGATGGTCCTTGGCACAACCTATAAGGTTTAGACACTCATTTCCATGGGAGTGTATAATTGAAAACAATCTGAGAATCCTACCAACAAGTGAGGTTAAATGTAGGAACTCCATTACTATGGGAATGAATAATCGAGAGGACATGTTGGTGTTCCCTATGCCTAGATCACACATATTCGAAGTATTTGGGATATATCTAGGCATGTTTCCTATTAGATTATGGGTCCAATAGAATATATTACCAACCATTGGTGTTGTAAAAGAGGTCTCAAATAGTCTCTCATGTAGGTAAGGGATGGGACAGAAAAAGGTGGATCATGTAGGTAAGGGTTGGATGGGTAGAAGATTCTCTATGCATGGTAGTAATGCATGAGTTGAGGATTCCCTTGGGTGATGGAAAACCTGACAAACAATACTTGGGTGAGGCCTTTCTTTGGGCTCTAAGGGTTTCCTCAGGTGTCCCTGGAAGGGTCTCGCATAGGTCCCTAGTTTGGAAGGGGGTCTTCATGATAGTACTTGTCGATTTGGGGGAATTTGTTCCTCAGGTACGTGTTTCAAGTTTTACACACACCGGAGGAACTTTATTCTCACTATCCAATTTAATTTTATATTCTCTTTATTTTTTTTAGATCTACCTAGATAGTTCATAGGGCTTGGTATAAGGACTATAGAAAGAAGAGCTCTAGGATTCTTCTGAACTTCAATTCGTATTTAGAACCTAGAGGAGGATATCCACTCATGGTAATTTAGAGTTTTAGTTGTGTATTACACGTTGGATGACTACCATGTTTTTGGAACCATTAGAAGGATTTCAAATAATTTTAATTTGGTTTGGTTATGGCTTACACTAGGGATGATGGCCATATTTTATGACAATTATTTCAACTCATGGGGATTTGAAATGAGGGGATTGGGTTGTATATGTCACCACCCAAGATTTCCTATACCCAATCCAAAAAAGTTTACAATGTTAATATCCATTTTTGTAGGGTGATTAGTGATGGTAGTGAAGTGACACGGCTAGAGGGCCAAGCCCACAGTCCTACACTGATCGAGAGCCAAGGTGCAAGGGATCATTCCCAACAGTATTGACCAACTTGTGTGAAGGGTGACCTAGGTATGGTTCACCAAGGGATGGTTTGTTGATGTATGGGTCTCCCAAGAATGGGTCACCCACGTATGGGTCACCCAAGTATGTGGCATCCAAGTTTGGGTCACCCATGTATGGGTTACCCATGTATTGGTCACCCATGTATGGGTAGACTAGGGATTAGTAACCTTGGAATAGGATGAACTTGTATGGGTTATATAGGTATATGTTTCCCAAGTGCTAGTTTGGTGGCCTCACCCTACTGAGGGTGGTCCATGTTGGATTTCCCAAGTAGGTATGTACTACTTGGATGAAGGAATAGTGTGACCAGAGCTCTCACCATGCTTCCACATTCAAGATTTTGTCCATCCTCTAAGAAATTGGAGGATGAGGATCTATTTATAGATAATTTGGTGCACCTTGGATAAGGTGATACAATTATGAGTTGCATAAATGGACTAGCACAAAGTGGATGAGTGAATTACTTGCATAAGGTAGTTGCATGAATGAATTGCGCTGGAAACTTAATTCCTTTATAAAATATCCCATAACATTTGATATGTAGGTTTTTTTGGGAAATATGAATATTAAAATAAAATATTTTTAAGTGAAACATTCCCTTATACAATTTTATTATTGAAGAAAATTCTCTTAAGACACTCAAAAATTCATCTTAATGTGTTAAAACCTTTTTATCATCGATTTTATGAATCCATGGCCTACTCTTAGAGGGAGGTTCTCACTACTATTACATTGGATTGGGAAGTTTTTCTATGGAATTACCATCTATAAGTGTGTGATAATTATCATGTAACATGGAAATACAATGTGCTCCTTCTTTCATAGGGACATATTTTTACTCAAACATGAATTT
This sequence comes from Viscum album, assembly GCA_963277665.1. Taxonomy (NCBI): domain Eukaryota; kingdom Viridiplantae; phylum Streptophyta; class Magnoliopsida; order Santalales; family Viscaceae; genus Viscum; species Viscum album. The sequence continues at coordinate 106,616,485 of OY728159.1, forward strand.
TAGTTTCTATGTGAGGATAACATCATGAATTTTGTGGAAAAGTTCATAGAATACAGTTTTAAGTGTCAAAACTCACTAAAACCTAATATACAATTCCATAGTTAGACATTAAAGAACACCAAACATTCCCACAACTTCATTCACAATAGTCTACAACCATGTTGTCCCCATATTCCAATATTCTCTTTAGAGTCAATATAGAACAAGAGAACTCACTTTGGACCCCTTGGTCACATCAAAGACTGAAAAATCTATGTGGTTATGTAATCTTATTTATAAACACAAGGTTCAAATGTCATAAATATATGAGAATAATATATATCAACATACCAAAGCTCATATCATGGCCTAATTATAAACATAGGTAATACAATATATTCATTACACAAAAAAAGATGGAATAACACCCCTTTCATGTTCAAAGTCATGATATGTCAGTTCCCTCACACCTAAATTGGATGTGAGTCCTTTACAAGGTATACCCACTAGGATAATCACCATCCAGTGTAGGATTAAACCTAACCTCACAAACTATTCCATTATCCATGATTTTTTAAGATATTCTAAAATTCCCTATGTCTTAACCCTATGATAACCCTTCCCTATATATTAATCCCCTTGTTAGAGGAAACAAAAAGAAATATATCCAAAGTAACACTATGTTTCATTCATTGAATTTATATGTCTATAGTTTTTATATATTAGATGACATAATATATTTTAAACCATACATTCATCAAAAATTGTGGTAACAATATTAGTGATAAGGTTTCCATCATGGCCCAAGACATTTACATTATGCTCTTGGGGATTTATGGGAAACAATTCAATTTCATCCCATTGTCGATCACACAAAAGTGGAGAAATAACATATAATGTGATACATAACATAGTTTATAAAACCTTGGAATATTTGTAGGGACCACTAACCCCACTTAGATTTATTCTCTTCTAATAAAATATTAGCCACCAATGAGCAAACTCAATCAACCATCATCCATAAACACAGGGCTCTGCTCCATAAAAAACCAATTACATAATCATATTACCCTTATCATTAATCGAAACATTAAACCACTTTTAATTATATAATTATTCATTTGTTAATAATAAAAATTTTACCACTATATAATCTGATATGAATAAACCTTCACCAACAAGGTGTGCACCATCCCTATTATCCACACAAACTTCAAGTATTAAAAACCCCCAAATTCTTACCTCAACTCATGAATAAATTCAACCATAATTGATGTAAATACTTTAATAGAACAAGTATATACATGCATCCATGAAACCAAATAGAACCTAGTGTGTTCATGTTCCTAAAATCCCCTCTAGCCATGATGAGAAAAATTTACATCACATCATCCTAATTTCACTATGATCTAGGGGAATAGGCATCAATCCATTTCTTAGAGATACCAAAATTATGTACTAATGAGGAAGATAATGAGTTGAGGAAGAAACATTAAATCATACATTAATTGATAAAATAAACTACCATCGATAATTATGGATTAAGAAGAATGAAATGGATAATATGAAAGGAATAGGATCTCATCCACCCCCGCTCATGTGTCATGAAAATGAAAAAATCCAAAAGAGATGTTAAATTTAAAAATCACAAAATACCATCTTGCCATTGATTTTCAAAATATGGAAAATGGACCCATTAGGGTAATACCCCTATCACTCAGGAAATAATTTCACGGATTTAGTCAACCCACATCGTGTAGCCCCATGGGTCATGGAGTGGCTCCCTACCTTTAAAATTAATTGAAACTCTCATGGACATCCCTTCACAACATGTATTCCCCTTTCATGAAATTCCCTCCCATGTGACCCCCCTTCCATGTAACAACTATATTTTATCATATCAAGGGGACTCCACTTAGATATATCTTCAAGATCTAACTTAGGGTGTCATGGAATGATCAACCTTCCTTCTTCTTTTGGAAAAGTAAAATATCTTTCTCATTCCCACTAATAAGTTATGTACCATTAAGAGATTTGGAACATTACAGATAGAAAATTTTTCATATAGATATATAATATTAGAAAAATATCATACATATCACTACATTGAGCTCAATGCTATATTTATCTTCCTAGTACCTTTTAAGATTTTCATATAGAATTATCTTATATACCAACTCAAAATAACATTCATATCAGTAATAATATATTAGAAATCAATACTTATTATACATTATTAAATTAACACTCTTAAACTATATTTAACATTTTTAAATTATATTATATGTCAACGAGATCAAATTATGTATCAAAACTTGTGATAATTTAACAAATTTACACTACTCAATAATATATTGATTATCATAAAATATCTTACATATCATAGTACTATTTATTATTTTCCAATATTTCAGTAGGCACTCTAAAATATACTATGCATAAGCATATTCTTTTTTCCTTTTATGAATTTCTATATGTACTGCTAAAATTATCTTATGCATGCTCAAAAAAATCATTTGTATATACATAAGGTTTTATTCTTACCTGAATTTCAGTAGAAACTCTTATAAAATATTTTTTATGGAAGAATTATTATGTATAACAAACCATGTGTATAAAACATTCCCATTTTCATATAATTTAATATTTTAAATAACATTTAGAAGATATTATGTATCCTATTGATTATTTTTCAGTTTTTTATTTTTTAACTTGGGAAGATATTACACATCATCAAAATATCTTACTTGTATATATATAATATCTCATATATATAGGGAATCTTTCAAATTCTTAAAAATCTAAATTTTTATAGTTAACTCAACTAAACTCCAAACTTCTTTCCATATTAAAAATTACTTAAACAATTCTAATTGAAAAAAATACAACATTATAATTTTTGGTTTCAACACTTCATGACACCCTATATTGTCATGGTGTCATCCTCTCACCCCATATAAGTTAACCCTTACATAAATGAGTTTAAAACCCATGAAACACATGCCACACAAAAAATACCATGGTTGTGGCATCATACTATACTAGACCAAAAAAACAAATTCTTAAATAGAACCATTAGACTATAGTCTCGTTCTTTTATTATATGGCCCTTTTTTACCCTCTAAAAATTTCATATGAAGCCAAAAATTTTCAGTCCAAAATAACCCATATTTATGGAATGTCATTCATACTATATTAAAGATTCATTGCAAGAAAATCCCAATATCCAAAACCCACCTGATCACATGAAACACCTCCTAGGCCTCTTAAAATATCCAAAAACATATTCTAGAATTATTATAAGCCTATTAATCCTAATCTAAATCCTAATCCAAAAATCATTCGCAGCTATAGGACCAAAAAATAAAATTTACCTTGATTCTCTCAAACATGTATGATGAGGGTAATTACCAGAGAAGTTTAAATAATATCATGATAATATTTTATGTAAATATGAGTTTTGTGATTTAATTAATCTATCTATGAAAAAATAGGAAGAGGCTAAAAATATCATTGGAGATCAAAATAAAATTGTTTGAATAAAAAAATATTGATAGTTAGCATTTCATATCTATTTGATTTCCCAATTTGAAATAAATTATGTGAATGAGGTGTTAAAAATTCATGACAGGAAATAAGTAATAAATGATAAATTGTAACTAATTGAAAAATAATAATACATTGGTGTTCGTTTAGAGGCTAAGAGATAATAATGTTATTGGAATCAAGTGTGTTTTCCAAATCAAACATAATAAAAGAGGTAGAGAGGCAAGAAATAATTAAGGCCAATTTTTAATGGGTACTCTCAAGTTAATAGAGTAGAAATTAATGAGAATTGTATCCTATATCAAGGCTTGAAAATATAATAATATTAATTTAATAACTCATAAATGGATATATAATATATTTTAAACTAATTTCAAGCCCAAATTTTTGAATGGAGAACTTGAAGAGGAGGTCTACATGAACCAACCGGATTCTTTTCAACTTGTTTATGTTGGAAATATATGAAAATTATAAGTATTTTTATTGTTTAAAAAATACCCATGATCTAAATAATACAATTTTGATGCAATTTTCAATTCATTAGAGTTTATGTAAATGATATTTGATTAAAAACTTTATATAAAAATGGTATAAATAAATCCCCCATCATTATTTTTTAGGTCACTAATATTTTTTTTTGAAATGGTGGAGAACATTATAAAGAGTGTTAGTCAGAGTAGAGTACTCAAGAGGGGGTGAATTGAGTATCTATAAAAAAATTGTTTAAAAAGTATTCTTAAAAATAGGTTCCCCAAAAAATTTAAATACATCCCAGTTAATCAAAGTAATACGATTATGAAAGTTTGATAAATAACTTCTCAGAAGATTGATTAATTATTAGTAATATTAATATCAGTTATTGACATCACATTTCAAGGTATTTTAATAAGGAAAAACAATTATAACTTATTTCCAATATTAACTATCAAATTAAATTTAGTGATTTATGAATTATATAGTAAAACAAATAAAACAAAATTAAACAGCACCTCAGATATAAAACAAGTGGTTCGGTCTCAAGCCAAGACCTAATTCACTCCACTTGGTGATCACCTTCCACGAAGTAGTTTCAATAAAAAAATGTGATCCACACCCAGGATCGGGGTTAAAAACAGTACACAAGATTGTCCAGGTCAAACGACCTCTTCCACCGTTCTTTGTGGGTAAGAACTACCAGGTCACACAGGTACCTCTTCTACACTTATATATGGGAATACACAAGTGTAAAAATATGTGTGATAAAGGATATCTGGTATCCTTCAGTTTAATGCAGAAGACAGTGCGTGTTTTATACCGAAACACACACTCCTCAAAAGATAAAAATAATACACAATATATAAAAAATGATGACATAAGGTTAGAAGTGCTCTGAGTGTTATTTTATACAACTTTGGACTTCTAAGATGAAGCATATGTAGAAATTGAGTCCTCTAGCAGAAAATAGAGTATCACAAGTCAGCTGGATCTGTCTCATGTTCTTCGTCGAGTTGATAGTGTGAAAATTTTCACGACTCTAAGATTCAAGTATGGTTCATTTGTTCTTTATCATTTTGGGTTCCATGTTTTGGTTCTTCTATCAATAATGTTCGTAATTCGTCATTATCGTACACATACTTGTTTTTCTATTGTCACTATTTTCATGCTTTTCATCTGGCCACGTTATTCTTTTATTCATAGAATGCATGTGTTGGAGCCAACATAATGCATTTATTATGTACCTCGTAACTCATACTGTCTGGTGACATTTCCACGAAGAAACATTAATTATGTTAATGCATTTAAAATTTTTAAATATGACCGTTAGAGATTAAATTGAAGAACGAAAAAATAGATTAAAGAATACTGTCACGGTCTGTCTAGAAATGTTGTCTTCATGAAAAGGTGTTTCCTTGAAATGGTGTCTCCATTTTTGTCTTTGAGCAGGGAGATAGCTATAATGTCATAGTTTTATAGAGATTAGGAATTGGTATCACAAATGCAGTGTTTGATCACAGTGTCTAGTCACGGTGTCTGGATGTTCATGGTGTGTGGTCACAGTGTCTTGCCACGGTGTCTAGGTTACAGTATTTGGGTCACGGGGTCTGGGACACAGTGTCTGGGTCACAGCTTCTAGGTCATGGTGCATGTGTCACAGTGTCTGGGTTCTTTTCCAGAAAAACATAACCGGTGGTAGATTTACGGTTTCTCAGACTTAGCTAAATATCTGTTCACATACTTAAATAATGAGATTTGTAGAATGAATTAAACTTAACCATTCATAAGAGAATTTCATTATAAAAAAAATAGTTTACAATACTTATTAAATTCATAAAGAGACTAATCATCAGTACACATGATTTTCATTAGATTAAATAGGATTTACAAGATTTATAAAATGTATAGGATTTGTGATCATTAAAACATGATTAAAACATGAGAAGTCCAAAAATATATCCCTTTTTGATGATCACAAATCACGTGAGTGAGAGATATGCTCTTAGGTAAAGTGTCACTTCCTTAGTGTGCATATAGAATACATATTTCTCCCTCTTTTGGGATTATCAAAAAGAGTAAATAAGAAATAGAAAAAAATGTTCATAATGATTTATATGGATAAAAAGTGTCATTATAAATAGTAAGTAACAAGAATACAGAAATCATCCCTATAAACTATAGTAGTCACTTTTATTCATCACTGGCTTGTCTTCACTTTTCCCTTGGTAGTAGCAGTAGAAGAATAAGCCATGGGAGCATAGGTGGAAGTGGAAGATGGGACTGAACCAGTGGAAAGAGAAGTAAAGGGGTTCCTTCAAAAATAGTAGGGGCCAAGGTTGGTGTTGTAGAAGACCGATGAAACTATTGATCAAGAACAATTGGTATGATCTAACATAGATCCAGAGAGACATAAATTGATGTAGAGACAAGTTCATAGGATGAGTTGGTAGGAAAACCAAATCTTTGGGGTGCAGCAGCAGGAGCGAAAATGGTAGTACTCTTGACATAAAGATAAGGCCACAAAATCTAGATGAAGTTAGCAACCATCTAACCACCATACTGTAGGGATTTTTCAAAGTCATCCTTGTTCTCCATAAACTTATCCAATAAATGAATGAAATCTTTCAGCTTTAGGACTTGACTTTTGAAAGCTTGAGTGATAAGAGGAATTCTTAGATTCTCTACAAGGTACTTGAAATGGTTGGTCATGTCACGATTTGAGAAGATACTATTGAAGTAGAATTCCACTTTTTAAGTAATTTTTTATTGAGAATCATTTTCTATTTTGGAATGAATTCTCAACAAATAAAGAACAATATAACTGTTCGTGAAAACTTCATATAGAGATTCATTGTCCAAACCACTGAGCACAACCAGAATTTCTTCTTTGAAAAATGTTCAGAGTAGATACCTGTCTAAAGAGGGTTAGGATAATTCTCCATAAGTACGAAAAGTTGTAACATCTAAATTAAGGGACTTTAGTTGATTTGGAAATTTCTGTAGACATTCATTATACTAATTTGTCAACTTGTTAGGAATAATAACGAGTTTATACATCTCTTGAAAAATTTTCTTATTTATTTCAACTGCCTTGTCAGCCAAGTAAGTTATATTGGGTTGAATTAGGGAGGCTACATTATATGGAATGTAACTAACAACATCCTTAATAGGATAGGAAATAGGTTCTGGTCTTGATCTCATCACTCTCTGTATATCTTCAACCATACCTCTGAGAGTCTTTACTTCATCACCGAGTTGTTTGTTCTCAACTCTAAATTCTTGAATCTCATGAAGAATCTAGGGATGAATCTTCCATTTGATCCTTTCCAACAATAGGGCAGCATCTCTCTCACTCAAATTGGATATAGGAGTCGGTTGGGTATTCATGAGTTTTTCAACTCCATCCAATAGGGTAGCTTTAAAATCATCCTTACTTACCAAGGTAGAAGGTTATTGTGAAGGCTTAAGAATAGGGGCTGAGATAGGATTAGGAACTTTGGCATAGATAGAATTAGGTTCAGATACCAGTTTCAATTGAAACATAGTAGACAAATCAATACGTTTTACTGGGACATCTTGGGAATCAGTCACATCAAAATTACTAAGGAATTTATACCATGTATCCACTAAATCCTGGATCAACGGGATTATGGACATCAAAAGGTTCTAGATTCAGTTGTTTCTCCCCCTTAATAGGTAAATCTTTCTCAAGACTGAGAGATTTAAAATCCTTGATCTATTTCCAATATTTAATCCTTGATATCCTCACCCATTTTCTTTCTATCCAACTAAAAGGCATACTCCATTCTCTCTTCAGTAGATGGAATAATTTTAAGAACATGTTGTTCCTCTAGGTGTTCCTCAAGATAATATTCTTACATGACAGAAATATCTTCTATCATATGATCTTATACAAAATTTGTTTCATTTACCTTAGAAACTGATTCTTCTTCAACAGTAGGTTGTTCTTCCAAATTAGAATCTTCTTTAGGAACATGTTTTTCCTTCTCAGTTGAGTCTTGGATAATAGGTTCATTGTCTATCCCTTCTAGAATAGTTTTTCCTCTATATACAAAAGTATCTTTCTCTTTTTCCTCATTAGAATAATCAATAATCACATATGTCACCAAACTAGGATCAGAAATATCCTTAAGACTTAAATAATGTTCCACCTGATTAAACTGTTCATAAACCCTATCATTATCTTCCACCCATGCTTTTCTCCATGGATTCCAAGTGATTTTAATTCCCTTTATAATAAATTTTTAAAGAAAAATCTCATATTCCATAATATATTCTTCATCTGGTCCAACCAACCCTTTGGCATGAACCATAGCTGAGATAATCCTTGAATAGAATAGAGGTTCGACTTGGAGGTTGTCTTGATCAACTCACACATATAGAGTATAACATATTTTCATAGTTTAATATTATGTCAATTTTTCATGATATGTATCAAAAATAAATCCTGATACTTGAGTGTTTCAAAATCATCTTTTCTGGGGCTAATCAGATTTTGAACAAAGTTAAACAGAAGTCTGGTTTCACCATCTGGCTTAGCCGTTATGGATCTTCTCTTTGTTTCATTCCCAGTTAATCTTCCTAGTGCTTCTTCCAAAATAAATAACTCACTTGGAGGTGGATGGCCTCTCTGGTTGTAAACACAAATAACCTCATAAGGTCTCCTAATTCATGCACCCCATAACCTCGAAGAAAAGATACAACTCTGGCCATTGATCCAACTTCACACAACATTTCCCTATTTTGTTTCAAAAGAGAATTGAACATAATGATAAAATTGTGGAAATAAATTTGGGCAAATAGTCCGATCCTTTTTTCTGAACCAATACATATTTCCTTTCTCTCTATGTGATTTCAATACCAAATACTTACTTTACAAACGCCACTTAGGTCGTATCTCTTTTTCGGGTACCACTATTTTGTCTACAAGATTCGGATTCCGAGGACCATCGAGTGCTAACTTCAACGCTATTTTTAACTTCTTCTTTGAACTGTTTTTCTCAGGAGTTGACGACGATGGTAGTTTCATCATCATCATTCAACAAAGGTTTGAGAGTGAGAGTGAGAAAACTGAAGGGTTGATAGAGGGTTTATGATTTGAGAGAAGCTATCTCGAGTGAAGAAAGGAGTGTAACACATTTTATTTTATCATTTAGGGATATCAAGCATCGTTGGATCAAAAACACGGGAAAGAAAAAGGGTAAAATAATTCATTCCCACGTTATAGGTTATAATGTATAAATAAAACAATAAAGCGTCTTTACAGTGAGATAGTAATCAACATTCACTGTGAGACCATAACTGGCTTTCACAGTGAGAATGTGACTAGATTTCACGGTGAGATCATAACTCGTTTTCATGGTGAGACCATAAATGTGTGATTTCTAAACTGTGCGACCATATTGTTTGAGATAGTAAGTTCCAGACAGTTATAGTGAGATTTTAAACATGAAACAACAATTATTAAGACTATAAAATTATAAAATTGTTAGATAGTGACTTGTGAAACTATAAATAGTGAAATAGTAAACTGTGAAATGTTATACTTACTACTTAAGATTTATCATTCCCAATTCATTTATGATGTAATCTATTCTTTTAGAATTTAATGGTTTGGTGAATATATTAGCAAACTGATATTCTGTTCTAATTAATTCCAAAGTGATGTCACTGTTTTGATAATGATCCTGCAAAAAGTGATGTCTTACATCAATATGTTTTGTCCTAGAGTGTGAAACTCAATTTTTAGAGATGTTAATAGAACTTTTATTGTCACAATTTATAGGTACATTCTTGAATTGATATCCATAAACTAGTAATGTGTGTTTCATCCACAAAATTTGTCTGCAATAACTACCAGCAGCTATGTATTCAGCTTCTACAATAGATATTGCAACAGAGTTTTGTTTCTTGCTACACCATGATACTAGTGACGTGCCTAAAATTGACATGTTTCAGAGGTTATTTTTCTATCTAACTTAAAACCTCAGAATTTAGTATCATAATAACTCACTAACTCAAATAATTGTCCTCTAGGATAGAATAGTCCTAGATTACATGTATGCTTGAGGTATTTGAAAAATAATTTAACAACATTTAGATGAGATTACATGGGGTTTTCTTGAAAACAAGCACACATATACACACTAAACATAATGTCAGGTCAGTTAGAAGTTAAGTAGAACAGACTCCCAATCATTCCTTTATAAGTGTTTTGATCAACAGATTTTCCATATTCTTCAAGATTCAACTTAAAATTAGTACTCATTAGAGTGTCACTACTTTTAGTTCTATCTAAACTTAAAAAAATTATAATATCTCTAGTATATTTTCTTTAATTTAAAATAATAACATCATTATTTTTAAATAATTGAAATCCAAGAAAGAATTTTAGTTCACCCATTAAACTCATTTCAAATTTGTTTTTCATCATTTTAGAAAATTCAATACATAAGGAATTTTTTGAAGATCCAAAGATAGTGTTATCTACATATTTTTGAACCACTAAAACATCATTGGAAATTCATTTTATAAAAAGGGTAGGATCAGATATTCTGTTTTTAAAACATTTGAAAATAAGAAAAGTACTCAGTCTATCATACCAACCTCTTAAAGCTTGTTTTAAACCATATAAGGATTTTGATAATTTAAAAAAATGATTTGGAAAATGAGGATTCATAAAACCAGGGGGTTTCTCAACAAATACATCCTCATCTGTATAACCATTTAGGAATTCACTTTTAACATCTATTTTATATAGTTTGAAATTTAAATGTGCATCATAAACAAGAAGAATTATGAGGGATTAAAGTCTAGATACTGGGGAAAAGGTCCCTTCATTGTAAATTCCTTCTTCTTGACTATAGCCTTGTGCAAGCAATCTATAATTGTTATAACTATATTTCCAAATTTATCAACCTTATTTCTAAACACCCATTTAGTGCCTATGATAAATGTGTCTTTGGTTCTGTCAAAAAGTTTTGAAACATTGTTTCTTTCAAACTGATTAAGCTCTTCTTTCATATCCATCACCCAAAATTCATCGTTGATAGCATCATTAATGTTTTTAGGTTCATGTTGTGACAAGAAGACTTTATGTTCAACCTGATTTCTAAGAGAATCTCTACATGGAGTTCCTCTATCTAAGTCTCCTACAACAACATCTAAAGAATGGTTCTTAAGAGTTCTAATAGCTCTATAAATAGAATGACAAATGATTTCAAGTTATTCAATAGCTTTAGGTTCATTTTGACTTTAATCTAACAAATTTCCAGAACTGGATGTTTTCATAGATTTATTCATAGGATGGTTAGAGGATTTTGAATTAATGTCCTGATTTGATACATCATCCTCCAGGTTCTCTAGTGTGTTTTTAGGATCATATGGATCTGTTTCATCAAATTTGACATGGATAGACATTTCCACACTTTTAGTTCTTTTATTAAACACACTATAGTGTTTACTATAGATTTAATATCCTAAGAATATTTCATCATCACTCTTGGATGAAAATTGGTCAATATTTTCCTTAGTATTAATGATATATAATTTGCAACCAAAAACTTTGAAGTAGCTTACTTTGGGTTTTCTATTGTTCCATAACACATATGGAGTTATTTTATGAATAGGTCTAATCAACACTCTATTGATAATATAGCATGATGTATTTATAGCTTCAGCCCAAAAAAAATATTAAGTCATATTCACTAAGAATGGTTCTAGAAATCTCTTGTAAGGTTCTATTTCTTACTCCCACAACTCCATTCTATTGAGGTGTTATAGGGGAAGAAAATTATAATTACAGTCATTTTGGGAGTAAAAATATTCAAACTCTTGATTTTCAAACTCATGGCCATGATCACTTCTTATGGATTTAATTCTAAGTCCACTAAGATTTTCTACAATTTTGGAATATTTGGTAAAATGAGAGAATGTTTCAATTTTGTGAGTAAAAAAGAAAGTCCAAGTATATCTAGAAAATTCATATACAAGAAAATAAACATATTGCTTCCCATTTAAACTAGAAACTCTAGATTGTCCAAACAAATCCATGTGAACCAATTTCAGAGGTTGAGAAGTTGAAACTTATTTCATTGGTTTGAAGCAAATTGTGTGTTCCTTTCCCTTTTGACAAGTATTGCATACTTTATCATTTGGAAACACAAGTTTGGGTAGGTATTTGACTATGCTTTATCTAGTTACTTTATAAGGAAGTGTGTATTATAGTGTCCTAGTCTCCTCTTCCAAAGAAAATATTATTTTTGAAATATACTTAAACATGAAGCATTTTGAGAAACTAAAGAATCTAAGTTAACCAAATATACATTTTTATTTCTTTAAGCTGAAAATACTAATTCATTTTTAGAATTGAAAAAATTGTAAGCATCATTTTCAAAATTAACATGAAATACATCATCACATAGATGTGAAATACTAAGCATATTATATTTCAATCCATAAACAAAAAGTACTTTTGAAATCAAAATTGAGTTAGAGTTACCGATTTGGCCAAGGACTATAATCTTTCCTTTGTCATTTTCACCAAAGGTTTCATTTCTACCATCAATATTTATTAAATTCTTGAAGCATGAATAGTATCTTGTCATGTGTCTTGAACACCCATTATCCAAGTACCATAATCTTGTATAAAAAGACTTTAAGAAACTTTCCTACAAAATAGTCAAATTAAAACTGATTTTGGTACCCATACTTGTTTGTGTCTAGCAATATTATTGAATAGTGATTTAGGAACCCATATCTTCCTCATAGGATTCTTGTAAGAATTATGTAAAGTATTTGAAAAATAAACTCTATTTGGTCCAGAAAATCTTGAAATTGTAGAGAGTGTATCATAAATTGAACTAGATGAATGTTTTCCAGAACTAGGACTAAAGCTGTATTTCCTTGAGTTAGAAACAAAATTAGTTCTTCCAAAATTTATTTTACCTTGTTGATAGCCAATTCCAATAGTATATTTTGGAGAAATCATTTTACTGAGCATTTGTACCAAGTAATCTTTAACATTTGTAAACCTTTCAAGATCCTTTTTCAATTGCTCATTATATAACTTTAGTTTATTGTTTTCTTTGAGTAATTGAGCATTTTTCTCCCATTATATACTATGTTCAGTTTTAACAGTTGAGGTAAGAGCATGTTGTTTCTTTAAAGACGTGTTTTTATCTTTTAATTCATTACATGTCTCTTCAATCATATTATAGTATTCAATCATTTCTTCATTGCACATATTTTCAGAGTCACTATCATCTCTATGATAAAAGGAATTCTGTATAGGAGATTTCAGTGTTACCTCAGATGTGTTTGTCGAAAAACACATAATGGATTGGTTAGCTTGTTCATCATGTGAAGATTTTAAGTCACTTGAACTATCCTTAGAAGCACTCCATGTTTCTTTCATTTCCTTTTATACTTTTTATATATTTCCTTATATTTATTTATGTACTTGATCTTGGGACAGTCAGACTTGATATGTCCCATTCGCTTACATTCATAGCAGACTATCTCATTAGACTTTTCACTTCTTTTCCAATATTTTTTCAAACTTCCTTTTGATCATATCTTCCCTTAAAGTTAGGATTTTTGAAAGGGTTCTTATTCATGTAAAATATCTTAAATCTTCTAGCTAATTCAGACATATCCTCATCACTATCAGGTGAATATTGTTCACTATTGGAACTTTCTATAGTGACTTCAAATTTTCCATTATCCATGTGTTTATAAGTGGTGGTATTGAAGGAAACTGATTTTTTTTGGGTTCATCTTATTCTTCCTATTTGACTTTTGGCTCCTCTTCATACATCATCAGTTTCCCAATGAGTTATTTTATAGGTAACTTGCTGATATCACATCATTCTCTAATAGAGATAGAGGTTCCTCTCTATCTGTCAGGTAGGCATCTGAAAATACTCATGATCTGTTCTTTGGTAGTAACTTCTCTTCAAAGAAAAACCATTATGCTGAAAATTTCATTTAACCTATGATACATGTCAGAAATAGACTCATCAGGTTTCATTTTAATGTTATAATATTTAATAGTATATGTATTGAGTCTCATTACATTCATACTAGAAGTTCTTTCTTGTGAAACAGCCAAAGTATCCCAAATTTCATGGGCGGTTTTAAATGAAAAAATTATATTAAATTCCTCATATCCTAAAGAGAAATATAAAGCATTCATGGATTTACAAGTGTTATTGTAGGAATTCATGGTAGTTTCATCCCAAGTGATTCTATCAGAATAAAGAATCTTATATTCATCTATAATTGTAGACCATATTTCAAAACTCATACTTTCAAAATGAATTTTCATTTAAATTTTCCGTTGAGGATAATTTTTTAAATAAAGTAATGGTGGTATGTTTATTGTAGCACCTTCCAATCTACTATCTATGATAAAGAACTACTTTGAAAGATCTAGAAATTTAGAATTAATTAAAATTCACAGATATTTAAAATATAACTAAAATCATAGTTGAAAGGGTCAAAAACATATTCTTAATAGTAATAACAAACAATACTTTGATACCAAGTGATGGTCGAACTAGAGTACTCAAGAGGGGGTGAATTGAGTATCTATAAATAAAATTATATAAAAAATTTTTTAAAAAAGGTTCCCTGATAAATTTAAAAGCAACCCAGTTAATCAAAGTAATATGGTTATGAAATATTGACTATTTAAATAACTTATCTGAAGATTGATTAATTCTCAGTAATCTTAATATCAGTTATTAACATTAATTTTGAATCTATTCTATTAAGGAAAAACAATAATAACATTTTTTCATGATTAACTATCAAAGTAAATTTAGTGATTTCTGAATTATAGAGTAGAACAAAGGAAACTAAACTAAACAACATAGAGAATATAAAACAAGTGGTTCAGTCTCAAGCTGAGACCAAATCCACTCTACTTGGTGATCACCTTCCAACAAGAAATTTATATAAATAAACGTGATCCACACACTAGATTGGGGTTAAAAATAGTACACAAGACTATCCAGGTCACATGAATTCTTCCATAGTTCTTCATGGGTAAGAACGTCCAGGTCAAATAGGAACCTCTTTTACACTTATCTGTGGGAATACAAAAGTGTAAAAAGATGTTTGAGAAAGGATATCTTGTATCTTTTAACGTAATGTAGGAGATAGTGCATTTTTTTATATAAACACACACACACTTCTTGAAAGATAAAAAAATACACAATAAAGAAAAAATGATGAGATGTGGTTAGATGTGCTCTGAGTGTTAGTCTATGCAACTCTAGACTTCTAGGATGAAGTAGATGTAGAAATCGAGTCCAATTGCAGAAAACAAAGTATCACAAGTTATCTAGATATGGATCATGTTCTTCATGGAGTTGATAGTGAGAAAATGTTCTAGAATCTAGGATTCAAGTATGCTTCAAGATTTCTTTAGAAGTATCGGGTTTCATGTGTCATTTCTTCTATCAAGAATCCTCATACATATTTCTTATCATGCACACACTTGTTTCTCTGTTGTCTCTATTGTCAAATTTTTATTCTGGCCATGTGGTTCTTTTTATACTTAGAATGCATGTGTTGGAGCCAACATGATGAATGTATTCTGAACCTCATACCTTGTACTATCAAATGACATGTCTACAAAGAAAACATAATTATGCCAGTGCATTTAAAAGCTTCAAATATGACTGTTAAAGATTAAATTGAAAAACAAAAAATAGATTAATAAACAGTGTCAGAGTCTGTCTGGAAACAGTGTCTTCATGAAATAGTGTCTCCTTAAAATGGTGTCTCCTTTTTTGTCTTTGAGTGGTGAGATAGCTATGATGTCACGGTTGTATAGAGATCAAGAACTGGTAGCATAGATGTGGTGTTTGATGATAGTGTCTAGTCACGGTGTCTAGATGGTCACAGTGTGTGGTCACAGTGTCTAGTCACAATGTCTAGGTTATGGTGTCTGGATCACGGTGTATGGGTCACATTGTCTAGGTCATGGTGTCTGGGTCCTTGGCCAGAAAAACATAACCGGTGGCAGACTCACGGTTTCTCAAACTTATCCAAATATTTGTAACCAAACATAAAGATTGATATTCATGGAATTAATTGAAATTAATCATTCATAATAGAATTTCATCATAAAAATAATAGTTTACAATAACTATTTAATGCATAAAGAGACTAATAATTTGTACACACGATTTTAGATAGATTAAATAGTATTAAAAAGCTTTAAAAATGTATAGGATTTGTGATCATTAAAACTTGATTAACACGTGATGTATCCAACCAATAGTTTTTTTAAAAATATGAATAATATATTTGAGATGTCAATTCTTAGAGACATGTGATATTTATTTGGTTATAAAATTACTCAATGAAAATATATTAATTTTATTTTGTAGTTAAAGTATTATTGATAAGAATTGAATTAATTTGGAATGGAATATTCGATGTTGTTAATATGCTAATAGTATCAGGAATATAACATTATAAGGATAGTAAAGGTAAATATGTAAATCAAATAGAGAATCTAAATATTTTTAGAAGTTTTCTCCATTTTAATAATTAAATACTACATATCATATATTATTTTTCATTATGTTATTATATCAAAGTATACTGGACAAACCTTGTCTCATTATAGTGATGAAAATCCAACATTACGTTAATGGTACTATTGATTTTTGGTTGATGTGTTACAACTGGTGGAATTGAGATAATTTTGTACAAACTAATTTTTATTAGGATAGAAGTTTTATTTATATATAATATACAGGTGTATGAGTGTTCTTCTTAAGAGAAACGTGAATCACTTAGATCAAAGAAGAATAATTTGGTTACTATGAGTATATTATAAATTTTTTTATTATTAAAACTAATTTAATGAATCAATATATTTAGAATATTATTCAGTTATAATATCAAATTTTGGAAGTGAATTTTACATTTTTAGTAGGATTTGATCATTATAGTGAAATCCACCTACCAATAAATCTTGTTAAAAACTCTCAATCAAATAATATTTATATCATGTACCAATTTATTAAAGAAAATATGAAGAAATTCATATTAAATTTTGAGTATATTCCAAAAAAATAGAAATCGGAAGACATTTATACTTACACATTTCCAATATAATTATTTCAAATATTAATGTTGATTATGAGTGTTCAAATTCATATCTAACAAGGTCAATTTATGTGTTACATCTAATTATCTCCTTTTCTTTGGAGTGTCATTATCAAATCTAAATATAATAACATGAATCCAAATTAATTTTTTCCTATAAAGTTGAAGAATATATTTAAGGATAAAATTTAAAATAATAATCTATTAACTTAGTTATTGAAATTTACATATGTAAAATTATGATTTTAGTGTGTTGGTGTGTGTGTGTCTGTGAGTGTTAGTGAATGATGCAATATCATATGTTTTTGTTGAATAGGTTTATAGAAAATATATCAAGAAGATATATAGTGGTATTTTTTTTAAAAACATGATCACAATATATGTTAAATAGAATTTTTATATTTAAAACATTATATTTAATAATAAATTGGTATAGATATTGATTCAATTAAACCAATACATTGATTTTTGATTGGTACATATGCTGGTGCATTGAGTGAAGTGAGATGTTATTTATAAATATATTTAAGTATTTATTTGATTTTTTACTTATTTCTTGAGCCATGTTCGCTAATATAGGCTTAAAATTGACTAATTTAAATCTAAATTATAATAATGAGAGATTTGGTTAAATGTATTACTATTTATTGATGGTGAAAGAGTTTAGATGTTTTGTCAAGAATCGCTCCATTTATTTGTCAACTTTTTTCAAAGAGTTTCTTCTTCAATTGGTGTCATTTCTTGATGAAAGTTTATTTTTTGGAATGATGATTCTTGTTTTATTTTTTTCCAAAAAAATAAAAAGAGATAATTATTGAGACCATGTCTCATAATATTTTAAGAATATATAATTGGTAGTGGAAGAATGTTTTGATGTAAATCTAGTTTGACTTAGATACATGGTCCCTAATGTAATGTATTTTTTTCAATTAAAGTTTCATCTAAAATGGACGGGAAGGGTTTATATACATGTTGGAGGGGTTTTATGAGTTTTTGGGGAAAATATTATGTCAATAATAATGAATGATGAAAATTTTGGGAGTTAATATTAAAAGCAAATTTTATAAGTTTTAAAAAAAGTAATTGTTTTTTGTGGATTCTTATAAACAATTATTAATCAATGCATCATTATTTAAATAAATATAATTTGTTTTGATAGTTGGATTTGATGATATTACAGCATGAGAACAGAAACATATTGTGTTTATACATCATGGTTTTTAATGCACTCACTACAGTCAACCCCATAAGGATAACATGTCATGGTTTTAAATTCATGGATTGGAATGTATATTCAGTGGTCAACATACTTTGGGATGAATATCATGGTTTTATCGAAATTTTAAGAAAGAAATTTAATTTTTTAAAATTAAGAGTCTAACATATTTCATTTTTTTGCAAGGTTTTGGGTGATAAATAAAACACACCATAGTAATTATCAACATGATTTTGTGTTGTTAAAGTAGAATTTGTTTTAGGGTAGTTGAGTTATAATACTTGGGTATAATATTCAACATGTTTTCTTTTCATGTAAATTCCATGGTTTTTAAAATTTCTGTATATATTTATTTTTTCCAAAATTTATGTAATATATGTGGATAAAAGTTCATAAAATTTTGTATGAGACTAATATGGAAGTGACTTAGCCCAAGAATTTTAAGAGAGGATAGAAGATAGATTTCATATATTAGGTGTATCATTTTATTTATTTCTGACGGATGATAACTAAATATTTGTGGTTGAGTTTATACTCTAAATAACTACATTAGTTGTTAACAATGATTATAAATTGTTATTTCTATATAAATTCTATATTAATATATCTCCTATTTTAAGTGAAAATTCATTAATTTGTGGAAGTTTCATTATATAGAAATGTGCAAGAAAAATATTGTCCATATTTTTTGGATTCATATTACATTTCAATATGTGTAGGTGCACATTATTAGTTTGTAAAAATCATTGTAGAAATATATTTGGCCCAAAACCTATCCATGTGACCCAAACTAATGTATTATGAACCTTAGGTGTTCCGCCCCATATGCGAGAGTCTATCGACTGAAAAAAAGGGTTGGATAACATTTCATGGAGAAACTATACCCTCAATTTCATAACATATAAGAATAGTTAAATAAAAAACAGTATTAAATTAATATAATATCATATTTAAAAAAATAATATTACAATGGAAATAAAAATATAATAATACCATACACTAAAAAATAGAAACATCAATGAAAATAAGATGATATATGCATGTCATATATCACAAAAAGGAACCCATAATAGTTGTTCTTATATATAATTCTATCGGAATGGAAAATAAATAGGAATAAAGGATAAATCACTATATGTATTCATTCTCACTTTGGAATTTTCTCCACATCCCCCATAGAGTTTCTTCCATCCATTCACATGTACTTGGTAATATTCACTAACCTGTATATTAATCATAATTTTTTCACATCCCTAAGTTCCACATCTAGGGTTTGAGTATCAAAATCAATAGGCCACAACCAATTATTCCCTAAAAATATCTACTATATATGTTCATACAAGAATATTATGAATCAATAATGTAACAATTAATTTATTAACATTATTCATGCCATCAGGTGCTCAAGAAGCCACCATAATGGTTCAATAATTCCTATTTTTTCCAATACCTATTTGTGATTAGAATTTCCCATGGTATGATCAAATCAATTATTTAATATCACTATGAAATTATTTTCCATCTAAGTGGAGAGGATTTTACCATGTGGGGTCTGAAATGTTTCACCCAAGATCAAGGTAAAGTAGGATCAAGTATAACCTTGATTAAACTACGATTCAATTAAATACAATATTATGACAGGGTTGGGTGTAACATCATGATATTCAGTGACATGGATCCTATCAAATCAAACTAAAATAGGTTCAAGAATTGTCTTAGGAAACCATGTGACATGGAGTCCTCCTATATAACTATAACAGGAAAAATAATTTCCTCTATATACAATGTGATTTAAAATTCACTAATACTATTTTAATGGGCTTGGTAATAGCCTCGAGATACTAGGAGAGATACAGTTTATCAATCCAATTCTAGTGGGATCAAGTGTAGTGAAACAACTACACTATAACACCCTGAAACATCACAATATTTTCATTTGTGAATAAATTTACTTTTTTTCTTTCACTCTTTTTATGCAACAACATGTTAATCTTATGATACACACAACAATGACTTTTCATGCATTGCACACAAGCCCTAGTGCTACCAAGAAACAATATATTAGAAAAATATTATTATTTTATATAATATATAAGCTAGATGTTAAATTAGTGGTTATTTAAATTATTAACCAAATTTTTTATTTTATATATTCCATATATTTTTAACATTCATTTTATTTATTTTTTGGACATGACATAAGAAAAGATTCCATTTTTTATAAAAGAATTATTTTTTAAAAAATGTTGTTTTGTCACCTTTTTAAGGCACAACTATTTTAAATCTATTTTTTGAAACTATTATATATTATATTTAAAAAAATTAACTTCTTAATTTGAATTAATATATAAAAATTTTATTTGGATGAATTTTTAATATTTTTTTGATAAGTTTTATGTTTTAATGAATAGAGAAAATATACTACATTTTAATTGAAAACAACTTTTTCCGTTGAAATAATTTATGGGGATAAATTTTATTATTTAATGGTTTTAATGTAAAAATATAATATATAATTATCATTTAATATAATTTTGGTCATTTTAATTAATTTTACCATGAATTTTGAGGTAAAAACATTTCAATATTTTGAAATGTTTTAATTTTTAAAAACATGTTTTCTATTCTAACAAAGGGATTAATTTTAAATCAATTACTAAGAATTATGTTTTTTTAATATTTAAAAATAAATTCCACATTTTTAATCGGTGGTTCCAAATTATTTAAATAGGTTACTTCTATTTTGGAGCATTAGGAAAAATAACTTTAGTAATTTTTTTATTACTGAGGTTTAGGGTAAATCAAGTAATTAATGTTAAAACTAATATTATAATTACCCTAAAACATGTCCAAATATCATTGGGTAAATTTATTTCAACCAAAATAATAGTTTGGTTGATTTTTGGACCACTTTTATCCACTTTGATGACTTTAATATATTTATAATATTATATTTAAAGAAAATCTATTTTTATTATACTTCTTCATTTAGCAAATAAAATATTTTCAATATGAGGTTGTATGAGTGATACGGTCGATTATAAATAATAATTACAAATAAAAACTTTTTACCAACATTATCTTAATTTATTTATAATTTTATAAAATAATTAATTAAATTAAACAGTGACATAATTGTAAAGAAGTGATTATTTTGTTAATAGAAATATCAAATAAAAGGTTTAAAAAATATTTAAATAAATATAATTTAATATAATTGAGGTTATAAAAAAAAATTATAGGTTACTATTACATGTTATGGGTATATTAAATTATTTATTTCAAAGTTATCTTCTTGTTTGGATAATATTTAAATTCAAATGAATGAATAGTATGAAAATTGACAATATTGATATTTTATACAAATCTTATTTTATTAAATTATTTAAAAATCATGAAAATATTTATAAAAAAATTGATACCTATAAGGTCTAAAATGACATAATTATTCCATTTATAGTTAATTTACACCACATAATTAAATATTTATAGCAATTTAATATTTAGAATCTTATTTCTACAATTAAAATTTAATAGATTGAACAAGGATAAATCAAAATGACAGGGTTTCAAAAATAATAATAACATGTGTAAATTTTATTGATTAGGTTGATTTCTACCCATCCACATTTTATCCTATAAATAAATCACATTAGAGCTATTTTAAATAGAAAATCAATTTATACTAAATTAATAGTATTTGAGTTTTCTAAAGTGACCCTCCCCTCTCTTATAAAAGGGAACATATCCTTCACTTTTATTAAAATATATAAATCCATTTTTCTTAGAAAACCCTACCATGTTCTCCTACCAACTTCCCAAAAATCAACTTATATTCCTTACTTTGGGAAACAATTGCAACCTAAGGATTCCTTTTGTTCAAATCAAAAAGAGATACTCATAAAAGAGGTAATTGTTTTATCAACTCTTTCAATTTTCTTTTCTTATTCTACTTTATCTTACTATGTTTTTTACATACCAAAGGAATAACTATAATATCATATATATTTCAATAAGTTATTATAATTATTTGAAAACCATATTCCTCTTTTTATCCACCCCACCAATAACTATATCACCATGGGTGAGTTCGTACGGCTTATCATCATCATGTCATGGTGTAATTTGTTATTAAACACTACATTATTTATATTTGTATAATGATGGGTATAATGGATATAAATAATGAATATAACATGATAATAATTATGTATAATAAATATATCATCCAATTCCATGCCATTTAACCATCAAGGGAAAGATAACATCGCTCATGCGTTGGTTTGGCCTACTGTCTCCATGACACGGTGAGATTCATTCTCCATGTTAAATATTAAATAATAATTATAAAATTTATATGATGAGAAAAAGTAATTTTTATGCACTTAATATCATTCTGTATATGAATAAAATAGATCCTATTCAAAAATAACATGACTTACACAACATACATGCATAAGAAAACGAAGCTGTTAATGCCCAAACAACGGTAATACTGAAATATTATTAACAGAATTATATAAATTAATCATATATGATATCAAAAATATAGACATGGTCCTTTTATAATATAATATAATGTTTTAACCATTATAAAAGAGCTTAAAATGCCCTCTACTAACGGAAACTATAATTTAGGGGTTAATTTTGCAATCTCATTATTATATGAGATTGTTTATGAGTAATTACTTATAGGGAGATATTTATCATCCATGTACATGTTTCTTAAAAATGTTTTCAAACTAAATATTGTTAAGGTCTAATGTAATGGACTCTTTAACTAGCAAATTGTTTTAAATGTTTTAATTATTTATTCTACTAAATCATTCTCATTAATGTCCATGCTTTCAAAATGGTTTTAAGAATTTATTTACATGGATATGATTGTTTTAAAGGGATAATTACTTTCTAAAGTTTCAAAGTGGTATGGGACACTTTTACTAAAAAAATATTTTAAATGTATTAAACAATAAATTGCACTACTTTGAATGTTTTCTATGTAAAAAGGGAAATTTCAAAGAGTTTCAATTATTTTACAAGATTATTTTTCATCTATGTCAACATCCTTTATTGGATTTTATGCTTAAGTGAGTTTGATTTTTTATAATAAAATCTACAATATTATATTGAAGGTTTTATGATATATGGTTGACTATAGATGTGATGTTTTTATGCCATTCATTATTTATTGTTAATGTATTAACATTATGTATGATAGTTTTAATATGAATGTTTATGTTATGTTTAACCCCTTTCATAAGAGGGATGCATTATACATAGTAAGTGACAAGTGGGGCCCACTATAGCCCCCTCGATGCATCGGTAGGTCTCATGATACAAACTAGTTTCTTATCACAATGACTTGATTGTATGACTATGTATGGTGTTGGGTTGAGGCCTTGACCCTATTATTATGATTTTCATCATTATTCATTGTCTCATTATGGGATTAGTTATTGATATTACATGTGATTATTTGACTAATATAATATCCATGTGATTGTTTTAATGAAATTATTTTCTTTATTATTTCCATATTATGATGAAGATTATTTTTACGAGGCTTGTGTTTTAGTTTTGTACCTTGCCTTAAAATGTTATGCTTATTTATGATAGTTTTCACTATATTGTTTAACCATAATGGGCATCTGAGATCACCCCTTTCTTATTCATTATTTTTTCTAGGATTCCAAGAAGTGTTTTATTATTGATGTGTAGGCTTAAGATCGAATAATAATGGAATTCTTAAAGGATTATCTATGTATAATGTGATATTTTTAATTGTAATGTAAAGTTCATATATGTATTCAATTTTCAAAGACATCTAAATTTATCATACCTTTAGGATTTAATTCCTTATACTCATTCCAATGTATTAAAATAATGAACCAACTCTAGGATTCTAGGTTCAGAGTGTTATAGATGGTATCAAATTAAGTTTAGCAATAACCTTAGAAATTATATTTAGAAAACATGGATTATAAATCATAATCCAATGAATGACTTTGGGTATAATTTTAAGTATATATTATCATCCTTTAGATTTGGTAATGCATAACCTAGGTTAATCTTATGGTAATATGTATTGAGAAGAATATTCCAACATTTAGAGATACTATAAATGGTTCTTTATGACTATATCACTATGATTATTGTTTCTCTCTTTGTGCTTTCAGTTTTGGTCAATGATTAGAATCAGAAAGATTATACAAGTAATGGTTATACTATTAATAATGAAGAAGGAACAAAAGAAAAATGATGGGAATGAGGTATTAAAAGATAAGATATTGAAGTGTAGATAATGGTTTAAGAGATGAGTGGAATTATTAAGGTTATTTTATATTTGGATTCAAGAATTATTACAACAATGGTTTTATGGTTATAGGATTCATGATATATATAAGGACTGTACTATAATACTTCTTCTTTATGGATTTGGAAGCATAAGAGTATTCATTGAGGATTTAAATATGATCAAATATTTGAAATGTGATAATAATATATGCATTACATTTTTTGGGGGATCTGATATTAAGAATGATTTTGGAAATTTAGAGACCATTTTGGATAGTGAATTTGGATTGAGGTATTTTAGTCAAGTCACAAATTTTGAATGGATAATGTTAAACAGTGGATATTATTTTTTTAGGTTTAAGTATGATTTATTGTATATTATGTGCTTACATTTTTTATTTTAGTAAAAATTTAAAAGATGAATGAAATACTCATGGATTGTATGATTCGTTAAAAGTACTTAATGAAAATAATAATAATATGGAATATCCATATATAGGAGAATGGAATGAAGTTAAAATATATCAAAGCACAACCAAAGGATAACATTTATGGAATCAAGAATGTTTTCTCAAGTTCTCATTTGGATAGTAAAATTATCCCTCAACACTAGTAAAGACAATGAAAAAAAATGTGTTATCCTAATACCTTAATTTTTGTTTAACCGATGGAATTTTAAATCATAATAGATTTATGTATTTGAGACCCTTACTTTTCCATTTATTATTAACTTGTTTTTGATTCATGACATCAATCACTGATAATAATTATTTAGGTTTCTTCTACAAGTACGTATCACTACTTTCCACTAATGTTCTCTAATTTGAAAGACTAATTTTTTAGTGACCTTCACATTTCCCTTTCCATCTTATTAAGATTATATTTTATTAACCCTCTTTCTGAAGTGGTTTTTACACAAATTTATATTCTATTATAAACTTTTTATTTTCAAAGTGCGGTTTTAAATTATGAGGATTCAATTTATTGAATTAGAGGGGAATATATCACCTCGAGACTTTAAAATATGTTCATTTATGAAAATAATTTAATTTTTTTTCTTCCATGATTTTTACACCACACCACGCTAATCTTACGCTACACAGAGCAATGAGTGTTCTTGTGTTACATGCATGGCCCAGTTCTACCGAACAACAATATATTAAAAAAATATTATTATTCAGTATAACATATAATCTAGATGTTAAATTAGAGGTTATCAATAATATTAACCAGATTTGGAATTATATATACTCAATATAATTTTAACATTCATGTCATGTACTTTCTGAACATGATATTATAAAAGATTAAATTTTTTGAATAAAAAAATTTATTTTTCAAAAAATATGTTTTTCCCACTTTTGATGGTGCACCCATTTTATATATTGGTTTTTGAAACATTAATAAATTATATTTTAATAAATAAAATTCTTATATTTAAGTGAGAAAAAAAATTCACTTTTGATGAATTTTTTATATTTTTAGGATAAGATTTATGTTTTGATGAATAGTAAAAATATACTGAATTATAATTGAAAAAAAAAAATTCATAAAAACAATTATGTGGATAAATTATAGTAGATAATGGTTTTAAATTAAAAAAATATAATATATTTTTATCAGTTAATATAATTTTGTTCATTGGAATTAATTTTACCGTTAATTTTGATGTAAAAACATTTCAATCTTTTGTAAGGTTTTAACTTTTAAAAACCCATATTTTATTCTGACAACGACATTAATTTTAAATTAATTAATGCAACTTATATGTTTTTAATTTTGAAAAATTTATTCCATATTTGGAATTATTGGTTCCAAATTATGTAAATAGGTTCCTTTTATTTATGGGCATTATGAATAGCAACTTTAGTAATTGTTTTTATTATCACGGTTAAGGGTAAATCATGTAATTAAAGGTAAAAAATAACACTATAATTACCGTAATGCTTGTACTAATTTCATTGGGTTAATGTTATTAAACAAAAATCATTCTTGGGTTGATTTTGGGATCATTTGGATCCACTTGGATGAATTTAATATATTTATAATATTAAATTTAATGAAAATTCAATTTTGTCATACTTTTGATTTTAACAAGTAAAATATTTTTAATATGAGATTATATGAGTGATATGGTTGAAAATAAATAGTAATTATAAATCCAAAATTATTATATAAATTATGGAACTTTATTAATAATTTATGAAAATAAATTATTAAATTATATGGTGACACAATTGTAAAGAACTAATTATTTTATTAATAGAAATATCAAATAAAAGGTTTTAAAAATATTAAAATAATTATATTTTGATATAACTGAGGTTATCAATGAATTTTCTAGGTTACTATGGAATTTTATGCATGTATTAAATTTTTTTAAGTTATCTTCTAGTTTGGATTTTTTTTAAAGTCAAATTATTGAATAGTGTTAAAATTGAAAATTTTAATATTTTATAAAAAAATATTTAAATTACATAAAAATAATTAAAAATTATAAAGTGATGATTATAAGGTCTAAAATATCATAATGTGTCCATTTTGGATAATTTACACCATATAAGTAAATATTTATAATCATTTAATATTTAGAATATTATTACAACAATTAAAATTAAATAGATTAACTAAGGATAAATCAAAATGATAGGATTTAAAATAAAATCAAAACATGTATAAATATTATTGGTTGAGAGTATTTCTACACATGAATATCTTATCCTATAAATAACTCACTTTTTGATCTATTTAAAATTGATAATCCATATATAATAAATTAATAGTTTTGGAGTTTTCTAAACTGCCCCTCCCCACTCTTATAAAATAGAAGATTTCCTTATCTTTTATTAAAATATATAAATACATTTGCCTCAGAGAAAACCTACCCAATTCTCCTAAAACATTCCCTCACATCATCCTAGATTTCTGACTTTGGGCATAAATCCATCCTAAGGAGTCCTCCTGTACAAATCAAAAGAAAATACCTAAAAAAGAGGTAATTGTTTTATCAACTCTTTTAATTTTATTTTATTCATATACTTCCTCTTCCTATATTTTTTCCATACTAAATTAAAAAATATAGTATCATATATATTTTTATAATTTATTATAATTTTGGAAAAACCATATTTCTCCTTTTCTCTATCCTATGAATAACAATATCACCATGTGTGCGTGCTTACAGCTTATTGTCTCCATGATGTGGTGTAATTGTTTATTCAACACTACTTTATTTGGATGGGAATAGTGATGATTACAATGGATATAAATAATGAATATAAAATTATAATCATTATTTATAATTAATATCTCAAAAAAATTCATACCATTTAACCATTAAGGGAATGATATTGTCACTTATGCGTACATACGGTCTACAATCTCCACAACGTCGAGAGATTAATTCTCCATGTTAACTATTCTAGAATGATTATGTAATTTATATTATGAGTAAAAATAATATTTATAAAATTAATATCATTCTGTATATGAATAAAATATATCCTATACATAATAAACAATACTTTCACAACAAACATCCATAGGAAAATTAAGCAGTTAACACCCAAAACAATGGTAATACATATATATTATTTACAAAATGATATAATAGGATCATATATGATATAATAAAAATGTATATATACCTAGTATAATTTAATAACATGTTTTAACCATTATTAAGGAGGTTAACGCATCCTTCACTAAGGGGAAGTATAAGGTAAGTGTAAATTTTTCACACTCATTATTATCCATGATTGTTTATACGTATCTATTTACTAGGACATATTTATCATCCATGTCAATGTTTATTAAAAAAAATTTAGAAGGAATATTTTTAAGGTTTTCTGTAAGGTACACATTAACTAAAACATCATTTTAAATGTTAAAAATATTTATTAATCTAAATCATTATCATTAATTTCCATGTTTGCAAAATGGTTTTAAAGATTTATTTAGAAGGACATTAATGTTTTAAAATGTTAGTTCCTTTCAAAAGATTCAAAGTTTAAAGAGAAACTTAAATTCAAAAATATATTTTAAATGTATTCTTTTATAAATTTCATGACTTTTTATGTTTTCAAAGTGAAAAGGGATATTTCAAATAGTTTTAAAGATTTTATTAGATTATTTTTCATCTATATAAACATGCATTGTTGGATTTTATGATTAACAGAGGTTGATTTGTTATGATAAAATCTACCATATTATATTGAACGTTTTATGATATATTTGGCCATGGATGTTATATTTTTATACCATTTGTGGTTTATGGTAAATTTATTAACATTTTATATACTAGTTTTAATACGAATGTTTATGTTATTTTTTTCTCCTTTTAGAAGAGGAACGCATTGGACTTAGTAAGTGACGGTTGGGGCTTGCTATATCCCCTAAATGCAATGGTTGGTATCATGGTAAAAAATAGTATATTGAAATAAGGCCTTGATGGTATGATTATGTATGGTCTTGGAACGAGGCCTTCAGGGTATGGTTATGATGTTCAGTATTATGCATTCCCTCATTATGAGAATAGTTTTTGATATTACAAGTTATTATTTGACTAGTAGAATATCCATGTGAATGTTTAATTTAAATTATTTGATTTATTCTTTAAATATTATTCTGAAAATTATGTTTAGTAGTATTTTTTCAGTTTTTTACCATGCCTTAAATGTTTGAGCTTATTTATGATTGTTTCTGCTATATTGTTTAACCTTACTGAGCATCTGACCTCACCCATTTCTTATGTATTTCTTTTCCCATGATTCCAATAAGTGGTTTATGATTTATATGAAGGTTTAATAAATAATAATAATTTACTTTTAAAATTATTATCTATGTTTAATTTTATATTTTTAATTTTAAAGTAAAGTTCATGTAGGTGGTCTATTTTCTAAGACTACTAAATTGATCAGTCCTCTAGGGATTTG
The DNA here is from genome assembly GCA_963277665.1 of Viscum album. Classification (NCBI taxonomy): domain Eukaryota; kingdom Viridiplantae; phylum Streptophyta; class Magnoliopsida; order Santalales; family Viscaceae; genus Viscum; species Viscum album. Next base: position 106,646,077 of record OY728159.1, read on the forward strand.
ATTCCTTGTAATCATGACAATGTATTAAAATAATGAACTAACTATAGGATTCTGGGGTCAGGGTGTTACATTACTTTGAATTTTAAGTAAATAAAAATTTTAACTTAAGAAGATATAATATAGGATTTGACTTGGGTTATCACATAGAGTAGTAGAATCCTCAAGGTTTCCTTTTTTAATTTTTGTGGGGGGGAATGGTTGGGTGGTATTGGAATAGTAAAACCAAGATTTTATATCAACCCCAGTTTGAGGTATGTAACCCATATTTATTTCTTTTATGTATATAATGTTCTTGGTAGATTTTGGGAGAGTTTGGGTGGTTTAAGAAATTTTTAGTGGCTTTTTAAAGGAACATAGTTTGAGCACGGTTAGGAGAAACTGTGCACCACACCATGGAAACTATTCAACATGAGGTAGTGGCCTTTATATGGTTTATGAAGGGTTTTTATAACCATACCAAGATGCCATTATGAATTTTCTTCAATGTTGTAGAATCTATATGGTTAGTGCACGGTTTTTCCAAACCGTGCGAGATAACCATTCACAATGAAAAAATTGGATTTTTAAAAAATGGAATCACTCCAGAATTTCCCTATTTCAATCATTTCCACTTTTAATCAAACCCTATATGGGATTTATTATTATAAATTGTTATAGGCACTCTCCCACCCATTTTTTAGGCAAATTGAAGGGTTTTCTTGGTGGTATGAAGGTGGTTCTTCTTATGTAAGTTTTCTCTCTTTGTTTCTTTATGGTTCTCCTTAGATTTATATCTCCCTCTCTCTTGGTTTTCTAGATATATAACCATTTCATGTATATCTAGGGTTTTTTCCCAAATTGATTATATTAAGTCTTGATTATGATAAGGAAGGGGATCTAGAGTGGTTTTGGTGGAGCCTTCATCCGAATTTGTGGTGTGGTTGGGTGTTGGTCGATTTTGTTGAACCCCTAAGGTAGGTGGATTCTCTCTCGACTCCACTTTTCTTGAACTAGAATCTTTTCTTTAAATAAATTGGTTTTTCTTAAAATAAATAGTGATTTTGATGTTATAATGTTGTTGTAAATCCATTTTTTTGATGATTTATGGATTTTTGGAAGAATGGTTCATTTTGATGAATTATTCTTGGTTCTTAGATTTTTAAATGTTGATTTTAAAATAGATTTTCTTCGACTGAATTAAGAAAATGGTTTATAAAAATGGTTTTCAAAAAATGCGGGTATGTTTTATTGAAATTAATTATTCCCCGATTTATTCCCTAAGGGATTTTTTAGTTTGGAATTGATTTATTGCATCATATTGTAGCCTTGGTGGGTTATAAGCTTATTGCTGCTTAAGTTCTTATGCATTTGATTAATGGGTGTTTGGTGGGTAGTAAGTCTCACTATAAAAAGAGGGTGGATAGGGTAAGTAAGATCCACCATCAACCATAAGTGGGTGGGAAGTACCACTAGATTGGGAAGGAAGAAAATGGGTTTGGGTGAGATGTTCCACCATGTTTGGTTACCGATTTAGGTATGTGAAACTCTATAGTTATGCTTATGGTGGGTGTTATACAAGGTGTGAATTTGTGTGCTAACATGTTAATGGAATATATTTTATGGCATAATTATTTTTATTCCCTTGAGTTATAGGGATTTCAACTGAAATAGCTTGGTAAGGGTGTGTGTGTCTTTTTGGTAAATGTGGTACTATTTGATGTTTTATATAAACAATTTTATATAAATGTGATAATGGTTCTATCCTAGTGGAATGTGTATGGAAGTAATTTGGGGGAAACCTACTGGGTATTTGTACTCATCCCCCAACTTTGGCACTTTGGTGCTCTTGCAAATGTTTTATTCTAGGACAAAAGTAAGAGTAATGATTATCACTTCGCTAGCAGTTCATCTTGATGATTGGGTTGTCTTGTGGTGCTTGGAGCATGGAGGTTGATGTAGAGTGATTGAGTGTGTCAAGGTTTCCTTTGGGTTTTATTGTTGACTCTTCTATTTGATACTCTGATATTGGGTTTTGATGTTACATCTTAGTTTGTGAAAAAATTGTTATGGAATTGTTTGTTTTATTTTGATAAGGTATTTTTGGGTATACTTTGTTGAAATGCATCATATAGTTTGGTCTGTTATGACTTGTTTGGTTAGTTTTTTTTACCCTAAGGAAAAATGTTCCCCAGTTATTTTTAAGCTCACAACATTTATTACCAGCCATTGGTGCCTAAGAAATGTCACCAAAGTTCAAGTAGAATTTCTCCACCCTCTCAAGCCAATGGAATGGAGTGGGATGTTACAAGTGGTATTAGCTTGTTCAGTCCATGAAGTACAAGTAAAGTGGTCTTGTACAGTCTTGATATCAGTTGTAGGTTTGGTGTTTAAATTATTTCTTTTTCTATTCCTTGAGTGGGGATGGTATTAAGGTGTAGGATTTCTAGAACATTAAATGTATAACCTAAAAGGGAATAGTTAACCCTATTATGATGAACTTCAAGTTACCATGGAGTTGGGTACATAAGTGTTTTGGAGACAACTATAGGCATTAGAAATATCATGGTCGTGGCTGTAGCCAATGATATGAGCATGGCATGCATTGAAGAAATGACTTCTCACTAGGATCATATTTCATTGGGGGTATAAATATTTATGTGTGACATGATTGTGTTAATTTTGAAACATCTGAATCGATTTTCAAAAGAGTATATTTGGAAAATGGATAGTTGTGGTATTTGGAAAGTGGCCAATTTTCAAAACATGGTGGATTTTTGAAAAATAGTGAAACATGGGAAATGTGAAGTTGTTGATAGTCTTTTTGTGATATTTTTTAATATAATTCAATTTTAATTTTATTCCTTTTCTTGCTATGAGAGTGAGACTTATGATTGTTTTTCTGTTAAGATAAATGGAACTAGGTAGGCATCATAGAGACCAACTAGAGGAGGCCACTTAAAATGTGGTTTCACTTGAGCCCCAGGTGAACCAAAATCTAGTACAGAGTATAGTGAAAGATTTACAAGCCATAGAAAGTGGGAATAAAGTGGATAAACCAAAGCATGTGGATCATGCGGCTGAGTTTCAAAAGAAGAATCCACCCATATTTTGGGGTGATTCAGAGTCGAAAAGGGAAGAAGCATGGTTGAATAGAATGAACAAGATATTTTAATTCTTGGGAACACTGATAGAGTTAAAGGTGAAGTTAGTCGTATATAAATAGGAAGATCTTTCCCTTCAGTGGTGGGAGCTGGTGTTTCAAGCTAGAATGGACCAAGTGATGATATGGGAGGTTTTTGTGGAATTTTTTATCAAAAAATTCTACCCTCATACATTCATAAATTAGTTTATAACAGATATATTTAGCTATAAGTAAGAGAACCTCTCGATAACAAAATATGCGGCTATGTTTATGAACTTATTGCGGTTATCACCTGAGGTAGCAGGTAGTACAGTGTTAAAGGTAGATATATTTTAGGATGGTTTGAGGTAGGACATTAGTTCTAAGATATTGGTACTATGTATAGATGATTACATGGAAATGGTGAATAGAGAAAAGGTGGTTGAATTGGATATCTTTAGGGATATAGGTAGGAGATGTATGTTGGTACCCAGGGGTAATAGTAGGAACTCAAACTCTAGTCAAAGGTAGAAGAAGGGAACATATTTCTAAGGTGGAAGTTCAACTCAAAATCCGACAACAAGATCGAAAAATATTCTTCCGAAGCCTCAGAGTAAGACAGGATATTTTTAGTGTGTCTCTAAAGGTCACATCAAGTGAAATTGTATAGCACAACCTCAATCATGCCAAAACTATAAGCAGATGTGGTATCCTCATAAATATTGTTAGAATGCTCCAAGGTCGAGTGTCTATGACACTCCTCAGGGTTTCTAGGGGTTGTATTCCTAGATGAGACAAGGGAAGCAACATACTCCTCATCAGAAGATTAAATTTAGTCATGGTGATTCGAGGAACACTAAGACTTATCAGCAGGTCAATAAAGAGCATAGTTTAACAAGAAAGTAGTTATTTGGAGTTGAGCATGTTTTTAGGTATGATTAGTCAGGACCATCCATGGTGTGGGGTATGATTCTTTTAAATTAAACTTGATGAAATTTTTGCTTGATATGGGTGCTTCACATTCTTTTATTTCTTCTTGTATCATTGATTTTATATGTTTTACTATGGAATTGATTTCTTATGTCTTAAAACTTCAAACTCCTCTTAGTCATATAGTGTGTTGAGCCTTCTTATGTAGAGAATTTTTATAGTTTTGGATGAGGTTGAGTTGATGTGGGATTTCTCAATACTTGAAATGGATGTGTATGACATAATCCAAGGTATTGATTGGATGGTGATGTTTAAGGCCCACATCGACTGCTATGCATGAACATTTAGTTTTATGATCGATAATGATGACATACATCTCTTAATAGGGGAGATGAATGGAAAATTGGGTGAAATTGGTTTGGTGGCCCCAGCTATTAGAACGATCTAGTATCAGTTAGTGACATTGTCATTATCATCAATAGAAGAAGTTGAGAAGAGTGTATTTATAGAAGTTTTTTATTAATTTTTGGATGTTTTTCCTAAATAATTCTTAGGGTTTCCAATTGTTATAGAAGTGGAGTTTATAATAGATATCCTCCTAGGGACCAGTCCAATCTCACTTCCATCTTACCAGATACAACCAATAGAATTTTGGGAACTGATAGTGTAGTTGGAGGAATTATAAAATAAAGTGTTCATCCATCCTAGCACATCCCTTTAGTTAGTGCAAGTTTTGTTTGTTAAAAATGAAGATGAAACACTTTGATTGTGTGTGGATTATTGTAAGATAAAACAAGTTACAATAATGAACTGATACCCACTTCCACGCATTGATGATTTTTTCAACCATTTAAGGGGTTATGAGTGGTTCTCCAAGACTGACTTGTGTTCGGGATATCATCAATTAAGTGTGAAGATGGAGGAAATTCCAAAAACAGCCTATAGAAATAGATATGGCCATTACGAGTATGTGGTTATTTCCTTTGGTTTGACAAATGAACCAGTGGTTTTCATGTGATTGATGAATAAAATATTTTATAGAAATTTATATTCCTTCATGGTGATATTTTTTGAAGATATATTGGTGTATTTTAGGAAAAAGGTTGAGCATAATCAACACTTGACGATAGGGTTTGGGATCTTGATAGATTATCAATTGCATGAAAAAATTTTGAAGTGTGACTTTTGGATGCATGAGGTTTGATTCTTTGGCCATGTTATTTCTGAGAAGGTTATTTTAGTTGATCCGAAAAGGAAAGAGATTATTATCTCCTGGAAACCGTCAAAGAATACATTTACAGTACGGTGTTTCTATGGTCTAGCTAGGTAATATTAGAATTTTTTCGTGATTTCTTACGATTTCCCTCAATTATAATTACTTTTACAAGGAAGAACATTCCATTTCTATGGAATGAATAGTGTTAGAAATATTTTTAAGAGCTTAAGTGTCTCCTTACATTAGTACCAATCTTTGTTTTTCCAGAACTAGGGAAATGATATGTGGTCTATTATGACACATCAAGATTAGGGTTGGGGTGTGTTCTTATGCAAGGGGGTCATGTGGTTTTCATATGGATCATGGTAGATTTGGGTTCATGTGAAGAACTATCCAACACATGATTTGGAGTTGTAGATGGTGGTTCATGCTTTGAAAATGTGGCTCCATTATCACTTTAGTGAGAAATTCATTATTTTTATAGATCATAAGATCTTGAAGCATATTTTCTCATAAAGAGATTTCAACTTGCAGAAAATGAGATGGATGGATTATCTCAAAATGTATGATTTTAACTTTATGTACACAGTGGGTAAAGGGAAATTCAGTGTGAGATGCATTATGTAAGAAATCATATGCTCAGGTGGTGAAACAGACATCAGATCAGTGGCAGTTGAGGTCGTTCATTGCCAACATGTGGTTGGAATGTGAGGATCACGGTGTTAGAGTGGTCTTCCTTCCAATATATTTGGTTCCTGACTTAGTTGGTTTTGTTAAATAGGAACATGTTTCTGATTCTATGTGTATACCAATGAGTTTGAAACTCTATGGTGGGGAGACCATTGAGGGTGGGAATTGAATGAGAATTTATTTTTGTGTTTCTGAAATCTAATTGTAGTACTATATGATTTTCAAAAGGAAATTCAAAAATATTATCATCAATCAAGATGGTATTTCCATATAAGAATATATATAATGTATAAGGCATTGAAATCGTACTTTTGGTCGACCAATATGAAAAGGGAAGTGGCGGGATTTGTTTCGATATGCTTGACTTGTCAGAAAGTCATGGTATTGAAATAGCGACTGACATGTATTCTGCAATATTTACCTATCCCAGAATGGAAATTGGAATATATAGCGGTAAATTTTTTTATAGTTCTCCTAATAATGTTTAGAAAGTCGGGTTCTATATGGTTGATTTTGGATTGGCTCAAAAAGTTTTCCCATTTCATCCCAATTTGGGAATCTCAAATGGTGGAGAATCTATCCAAAATCTATATCTATGAAGTGTTAAACTGTAATGGTGTGACAGTTTCAGTTTTATCAGATAGAGATCTAAGTTTCACATATAATTTTTGGAAATCCTTGCAGCAAGACCTTGAGAATCAGTTTACGATGAGCACAGCGTATCATTATCATATGGATGAGAAATCAAATAAGACTATGCAAACTTTAGAAGATATGATATGGGTTTATGTGATGGATTTTGGTGGCTCAAGGGAGGATCACTTGTTTTTAGTGTAATTTTATTATAATAATATTTATCAGGCATTAATACATATGGCTTAATTTAAAGCATTGTATGGGTATCCATGTCATTCTACATTTTTTTGGGTGAAAATGGGTGAGACTTTAACGGTGGGACTGAGCCATTTTCAGGAGACTATAGAGAAGATCAAGTAGATCAATAAGAAAATGGAGATGTATTAGTGTCATCATAAATCATATGCCGACCATCATCGACGGCATTTTTTGTTCGAGTTGATTGATCATGTGTCCTTGAAAATCTCTTATAAGATGGTCCATTGACGGTTTGGAAAGAAAGGAAGTTATCTCCAATGTTTATTGGGCCTTTTGATATACTAGAGTGGGTTAGATAGGTTTCTTATCAGTTGGATTTTCCAAAATGTTTTAGTGATGCACAATTTGTTTCATGTATCTCATTTGAACAAGTATTAGTCAAATCATAACCATGTGATTTTATGGGATCATGTAAAGCTAGAGTTGGATACTTCAATGGCACACATGCCGGTGCGAATTAAGGATAGACAAGAGAAAGTATGGCATGGTAAAATCATTAGTCTCATTCAAGTTTTGTGGTACCATCGTCAGATTCAGGATGAAACTTGGGAACATGATAAAGTGATGGTTGAGCAATGCCCTAACCTCTTTCTACAAATCAATGGTTCTCTAATTTTCGGTAACCGAAAGTCCAATGGTGGGGAGAATGTAGCACCCCCAATTTTAGTTATTTAACCTTTATTTATGTCTTTTATGTATATAAATTGGTTGGGAGGATTTTGGTAGAGTTTTGGAGAGTTTGGAGGGATTTTAAGAATGTTTTGGATGCTTTTCAAAGGAGAATGGTTAGGGGAAACCGTGAAACAAACCCAAGAAACCATGAAAAAAGAGACATTGGCCCTCACATGGTTTGGACACGGTTTGTCTAAACATTCAAGGAGGTCATTAAAATTTCTCTATTGGGTAGTATCACATTCAAGGTAAGCTCACGATTCTCCCAAACCATGATAGTTAACCATGTGTGAGGAAAAAATGGGTTCTTAAAAAACAAGATCACTCATAATTTTCCCTATTTCACTCATTTCCTCTCCCACTCGAACACTATGTGAGATTTTATGTTCTCATGGTTTATAGGATATCTCTCACCCATTTGGAGAACAATTTAAGGGATTTATTGTTGTTTTGAAGGAAATTCTTCTCAGTTAAGTCTCCTCTCGTGGTTTCTTTGTGGTTTTCCTTATATCCACATCTCTCTCTCTTTCCCGATTTTCAAGATCTACACTCATTTCAGGTAGATCTAGGTTTTTCCCTAAATTGATGAGATTAAGGCTTTATGATGATAGTTATGGGGTCTAGAGTGTTTCTGGTGGAGTGTTCATCTAGAACTAGAAGCTTTTCTTTCAATAAATTGGTTTTTTAGGAAATAAATGGTTATTTTTATGTTTGAATGATGTTGGAAATCCATTTTGTGATGATTTATTGACTCTTGGAAAAAATGGATAATTTTTATGAAATTTTCTTTGTTGTTAGATTATTAAATGTTGATTTTAATATCATTTTCTTGGATTGTTTTATGAAAATGGTTTTTGAAAAAAAAAATGGGGTAGTTTTATTGAAATGAATTATGATTTGATTGATTCCCTAAGGGATTTTTTAGTTTGGAATTGATTGGTTACATCATATTGTAGCCTTGGTGTGTTATAAGATTTTTTTTGGTTAAGTTCATGTGCATGTGATTGATGGATGTGAGGCGGGCAGGAAGTGTCACTATAAAAAGGGGATGGATAGTGGATGTAAGAGACACCATCAAGGATAAGTGTTCGGGAAGTACCACTAGACTAGGAATGAAGTAAATGGGATCAGATGGGATGTTCCACTATATTTGATTACTAGTTTGGGTATGTGAAACTCTATAGTTATTCTTGTTGTGTGTGTTATGAAAGGTTTTAATTATTATGCTAACATCTTAATGGAAGATGGTTTATGGAATAATTATTTGGTTTCCCTTAATTCGTAGGGATTTGGGATGAATTGTCTTAGAAAGGGTGTGTTTGTCTTGTGGGTAATTGTGGTACTATTTGATGTTTTATATAAACTATTTTATATAAATGTGTTAATGATTCTATCATATTGGAATTTGTAAGGAATTCATTTGGGTAAAACCACCTCAGAATTTATAATCACCCCTAGATTTGGCACTTTTTTTCTCTTTCAAATGATGTTTTCTAGGACACATGTAATAGTAACAAATCTCACTTCGCTAGATGTTCGTCTTGATGCTTATGTTTTCTTATGGTTCTTAGATCATAGATCATGTCAGGGTTTCCTTTGGGTTTATTTGTTGACTCTTCCACTTGATACTCTAATTTTGGGTTTTGATGTTGGTTTTTAGTTTGTGAAAATTTATTATGGAATTTTTGGTTGTCTTTTGATAAGGTATTGTTCGGTATACTTTGTTGATGTGAATCATATAGTTTGGTCTGTTATGAATTGTTTGGTTAGTTTTTTTTTACCCAAAGGGAAAATCATTCTTCAATTTATCTTGTAGCCCTAATCATTTATTTCTATCCTTTGGAGCCTTGGGAATGTCACCTATAACCAACTAGCATTCCACTTCCCTCTTAATCCAATGGGATGGGGTGGGATATTAGAGATTTTGTTTGAGTAAAATTATATGAAAGGTAGTGTTATAAAATTTATGAGAGAAACAATGGTCTCCCCTTGAATATTCCCTCACCTAATCTGCTAAATCATTATTCACATAATTAAGACACTTGATATCTCTCACTAGTCAGCTAAGACCTTAACTAATTATCCTTAATTAGTGTTTTTGGGTTAAACAAGTCATATAATGATCATTTCATTTATTTATCTATCCAAGAAAGGTGATCAAAAACCTTTGATCACTACTAAATCCTCCTTACCACTCTCCATTGAATAATACATAAGTAAAATCTATGGGAAGTCCATGAAAACAAAAAAAAAAGACAATGAAAGTGAATTGGAATTCAATAATGAAAGGAGATATCCTACTTACTAAAGAAATCATACAAATTCTAATGAAATTTGGAAAGATAATTGAATAGTAGTATATTTTAATTCAATACCCGTGGTCATGGTATTCTACTTGACTCATCCACAAGTGATTTTTAAAAAAAATTACTGGAGTTTCACAAAATGTATAATAGAAATAAATGACAACAATACCCTATAATAGTGAGTTTCATTCCCTTTTATAAGGGAAGTATAAATGTTCAAGAACAACTTCCCAATATAAGATACTCTCCGCATGAAGGGTATAAACATCCTTCAAATAATTGAATGGAAATTATGTTACCTTGATGCTAAAAGATTCCTTCTCCCTCTTCATGGATCATGTAGTATCTGTGAGTTTGTCATTTCTTTTTTCCAATTTCACCAATTAGTGAGAATTAAATATTCTAATGGTTCCCTCATTCAAAAAATTACCTCCATGTAGATTAGAGATGATCTCTAAGGTAATTATTTTTTACAATTACTCCATGTTCTATAGGGAAAATTTCCTCCAAGTACAAAATATTATGTGACATCCCATAGCTTTATTTCATAAAGGTGAAAACCCTACCTAGTTTTTATAATTTCATATGCACGTTCTAAATTATCTTATGAAAGTACTAAAATATCTTACCTATTAAAAATTGAGCTATAAAAGACTTACATATCACTAAATATCTTATGTTATATCATAAAAAATCTTACATATCTCATGGAACCCCATTTTCCTTATAGTAGAAAAGGAAAATTTCTTATATACTAGGAAATAGTTTTTTATATGTGGTATGAAAAATCTTATGTATTGATTTTAAAATCTTATTTATCAGCCATTATTGTAATGACCCAAAATTTTATAGATAAAATTCCCTTTGTGGTTGAATTAAATTCCATATTATGTATTATGGTTATAGAAGACACATGAGTTTATTTTTTTATTTTATACTATCATATTAATAAGATGATTAGACAATATAACTATTGATTACATAGTCGTTGAACAATGATCATATAATTAGTATAAATATAGGGTTTCAAAATCATATATTTAAGAACAAGACTCACTTCCACATTACTAAGGGTAATATTTTAATGATTTATTCCCATTTCCTTATAAAATAATGAAAATCACTCGTATTTGGAAGAAACCATGGGAAAAAACAATGGGATTATTTGTGGTATTAATTACTTTATTATATCAGGTACAGAACCTATGTTTTGGAAATAACAAAGAACTCCCCTCTATTTTAATATATAAACTCACCCAATATTCCATTTATCATCCCTCCAAAACCTTTGAGAATATCCAAACTCTTCCCTCCACTCTCTATAGTCCTCCCATGGTTCCCCAAACTCTCAATAAGTTCCTCCCAAACGTTTGGAATCACCCTTTATAAGTAAGAGATACTCTCATTATACTCTATATTCAATCATCTTCATTCTCTTATGCCTTTTATCTATAATGATTATAATCCATAACAATAATTTTTCCATGATTTTATTATTACTTTGTTGTTATCCTTAACCTATGTTTATAATGGTATGTTTAAAGTTTTTTCTTTATTTCCATGTTTACTTTTTGTAATCATTATATATCATGCCTCATTGTTCATGTTAATGTTTCTAACCCATCTTATGTTCCATGGAAATCCATATTATAAAAAATATAATTCTTTCTTCATTTTATTCCATGTTTATTTCCCTTCTGAGGTTTTCATCTCAAACCTCTCTTATATATGTTCCCAGGTTGTCCCATGTAGTTTTAAGTATGGAATAAAACTATAATCATGTTAAAGATGTTTTCAATAATGGTTATATACACCTTATTTTAATTTGTTATTTAATTTACCCAATTACCAAAAGACATTATACCTATCTATCATTCAGGTTTTGTTATATGCACTCTTATGTAATAATTCATGAATTAATGTTCAATAAAGGAATGAGTTGTCATAGTTGGTATAGGATGGATTTTTAGTTATTTTGTGATTGTGATAAATAAATTATATATAATTCCTTATGAATAAGATTAAAAATAATGATACATCCCTAAATTATAGTAAAGTCTAGAATAAGTGGTTTCTAAGACAACAAATCTATGTCTATATACTACAATTGTATTGGGCTCTGGAACAGATGTAAAAAGTGGTTAAACCCAAAAACACTGCATCGAGAAAGACATGATCAAGAACGGGTGCACCATAACAGGCATCGCTTCACATCTCATTTCAAACTCCTATGGGATATGAAATTGAAAATTCACAATCTCATTGAAAATCATTATTAAGGGAATAAAAATTCCAATGAGTTTCAATATTATAGTGAATATATTATGGATAACATAGATAGAATACTAGTTATTCATAAGTTAAGGAATAAATTTAATTTATAAATTATCCATTTAAGGTTTTTTGATTATTATTTATGTGTTTAATAGTATAAAAACTGATTATCCCAAATTCTACCTTTATTCTAGGAAATGGAGGAAAATAGGAGGAACCTAATAAACAATAATTATGAGGGAAATTCTTATGACTACCCTAATGAGATGCCCAAACCAATGGGATAAGGAATCAAGAACATTGGGATGATACTATCTCAGTTTAGTTTGGTTCTAAATAAAAACATGAATCAGTAAGAACAAAAAAATATCCCTAACAAATAAGAAGCTTCAATTGAGACCATTATGAGATAAATTCCTCCAACTTTTAAAGTATCATCTGATACCTTAATAATGAAAAAATGGATTAAATTCTTTTAGAAGATATTCTACATCCTTCAATTCTCTAAGAAGTAGAAGGTTATACTGGTTGTTTATTATACAGAGGGGGAATATTATTAGTTGTGGGAATTTATCAATAATATGAATCCTGAGGAATAAATGAAAGCAATGGGATGGAAGGATTTATGGAAATTATTTTTTGAAAAAAAATATCTTGAAATCTTAGACTCAAAATAGAAAGGGATTTTATTTCCGTTAAGAAAAAAAGACAAAGATTCTATTGTGGTAAATGAGGAAAACTACCCAATAATTGTGTTATATGCCTCTGTCTTTATTGTTACCCAAAATGAAATGTGGACCACTTCATTAGTGGGTTACAACCTAGTCTATAAAAAACCATGGCAATCTGAGACACTGATAGCAATGAGGAAATTCTCCATGGAGCCCTCAAAATTGAAATATATATCATAGAATCTGAAGGGTGTCGATGGGAGAAGAATTGGAATGTAAAATTTAATTCTAGTGGTGGGATGGGAAAATCTAATGATGGTAAGAAATTTAAATATACCACTTGATTAAAGTGTGGAAAAAAAGAACTTTGGGAATTGCTTAAGGGGGTGAGAAAATTCTTTAGGTGTAGAAAGGAATGGAATCTTTCTAGTGATTTCCAATGGGATAAAACAACCGATGAAATGGAATTGAGGAATGATAAAATAAACCATTACACTTTTTTCCAATGTTTCAATAATAAAGACCATGGTTACTTTGCAAAAAAACCCAATAAACCAAGGGTTGTTGGAGAAACTTTTCACCAGCAACAAGAAAGATGGTATGGGATATCTTATACCATTACAACCACCAAGGTAGACACTAATAATGAAGTGGTTATATGTATGATAATTATTCATTCAAGAATAGTGAATATTTTTTATTTTGGTTCTACACATACCTTCATATCATGTAATATTAGTTAAACTATTGAAACACCACCAAAAAACATGGAAGTAGAGTTGTTGGTGGTAATGGAAAATTGAGAAAACAAATTATCCCAGGTATATAACTCCTCACCTATAAAAAGTTTTGGTAGTCTTTGTAGATGATATTTTAATATACTCTAAATACAAGAAGAAGCATGGTGAACATCTGAGCACTGTGCCGTACATATTATGAAAGGATAATCAATTTGAAAAGTATATAAAATGTGAGTTCTAGTTGAAGGAAATATGATTCATGGGGTACATTATAATAAGTAATGGGATATATATGGACATTTCAAAGATAGAATAAATTTAAGGATGGATGAGGCCAACATCTGTGATAATAATCCATAGTTTCCCTATGTTGGTTGGGTATTATCATCGATTTTTGTGAAATTTCTTATTTTTTTCAAACCATCTATCAAAGATAACATGGAAGGGAGTATTGTTTTTTTTTAAATTTTAAATGTGAAAAGACCTTCAAGGAGTTGAAAAATAGTCTTACCGCTACACTTTTACTTATACTAACCACAAGTGGGGAAATTCTCATTATATACAGTGATTCTTCAAAGAATGGTATGGAATGTTTGTTAATGCAAAATGAAAAAGTGATAGAATATTCCTCAAGGAAATTGAATGTTCACAAACAGAACTACGATCATATTGATAGAAAAATTTTGGGGCATTGTCTCTATCCGCCGAAGTGTGAAATATATACAAATCATAAGAGACTCAACTATATATTCACATAGAAATAGAATAATTTATGCTAGGTAAGATTGTTATAGTTGATTAAGGACTATGAATACTCAATCTACTACCATCCTAGGAAAGAAAAAAATTGTTAGACTCACTAAGTATAAATGATCTAGAAATTTTATCACTGATGGGAATTGAGGAGTATTTGATCCTATTAGACTAGAAATGATGGAGATGATAATTTTAAAGGAAGGAACATCATTCATCTTTCAAAAATGATTTCTCAATCATCCCATCAAAATAATATAATGAATTATCAAAGAGTTAGTGTGTGAATTCAGATGAATTTGGAATCTATAATAAAAGAGAAATAATTAGAGTTTAAAATTAATGAACAAAGAGTTGTATGAAATGGTTCATGACTATGTATACCATAAAATAATTATTAAAGGAATTCTTTGTTAGATGATGTGAATAGCTCACCTTTATCCATCCATCCCGGGAGAATAAATATGTATTGAGATATTTAAGAGCACTAATGGTGATACAATATAATGAAGGATATCCCAGAATATACATCAAGGTTTTATGTATGCAATATTTTCAAGGATAAAAGGAAAAAATACAAGGGTATGATTAAACCATTACCTATACCTACATGGAAATGAGAAATAATTAACATTTAATTTTTCAATGGTCCTCCAAAGACATATAAAGAAAATAATCTTATATGGGTTGTGGTGGACCTTCTTAAAAATTATTCACACGTCATTTAAATTCAATAGAACATATCACTCGATCAACTTGAAATAATATACATAAGACAAGTGGTGAGGCTTCATGGAACACCACTATCAATTGTATCTAATATAGATCTAACACTTAACTCCAAATTTTGGAACAGCCTCTAACATTATCTAACTTATGCATAACTTGTCACCCTCAAACTAGTATCTAATAAGAGTGTACTATCCAGAAACTTGAGGAGATATTGATATCATTCTCAATTGACCTAAAAGGGTGATGGGATCAACATATTCCTCTAGTCTAGTTCTCAAAAAAAATAGTTTCCACTAAAGTATAAAAATTAATCTCTATGAATCCCTTTATGGGAAGAGTTTTAGAACACCCACATGCTAGGATGTACTTATGGAACACAAACTACTAGGTCCTTAAATGGTTGAGGAATTAGTGAAAAAGGTAAAGAACATTTAAAAGCACGTTAAGGATTCTCATAATAGATAAAAGATCTATGTTGATAATAATTGATGATACATATTATTTTTTGTTAGAGATAAGTTATTCCAATGCAGATCTCCATGGAATAAATTCATGAGACTTGTGAAGAAGGGATATATTCGTCTACGATACATCATTCAATTAGAGATCCTTTATTTCGTCAAAGTGGTGGAATATCGATCAGAACTCCCACATAACCAATCTCAAGTAAATAATATGTTCCATGTATCCCTCTTGAGGAGGTACATACAAGACCCCTCACATGTACTCAATATAGAGGTAGAACAATTGGATAATGATCTTTCATATGAGGAGAAATCAGTGAAGATCATATATCAAAGGGAGAATGGTCTACAAATAAGACAATGCAGCTAGTCAAAGAGCTATGGTGAAACCAAAAGTATGAAGAGGTGATGTGGGAACTAAAGGATGGGATTAAACAAAGTTACGCTCATCTGTTTTAGTGTGTTAAATGACTCTTTTTAGGGTGAAATTTCTAAAGGGGGATATTTTAACGACCCAAATGTTTATGAATAAAATTCCCTTTAAATTTGAAATAAATTCCCTATTATATATTATGGTTATAAAAAACACAAGCACTACATTAGTTTTATTATATCCTATCAGATTTAAAAGATTATTAAGCATTAGAAACACTGATAAAATAGCTATTGAATAGTGAAAATGCTATTACCTAACATTGGCTTGATCATAAGGGATAAAATCCCAAAAGACCGATCAATTTAGTATCCTTGTTAGTACTAGATATATACATAAGTTTTACATTACATTATGAAATGAAAAACAACAATATTGTGTGTCCTTTGAACACACTCATATACCTTAGCTTATCCCTAAAATTTAGTCGTAATATACTTCTTCATATCCTAGGAAAAATAAAACATAGAAAGGGGTGAGCTCAGATGCTCAGTACAAATAACAATATAGCAGAAACTTTCATATATAAGGATAAATATTTAAGGCGATGTATAAGACTAAAACACAATCCTTTTGAACTTAATATTCAGTATAATATGGCAAATATAAATCTAATAATTCCATTTACTTATTCACATGGATATTCTATTGGTTGAAAAACACATGTAATATCAAAAGTTAATTTCTCAATGATGTAAGGCATAATGTCGAACATCATAACCACATAGTCAAGGCCGCGTGCCAATACTACAAATAAAAATTTTTTAAGGCCTTGTGTCAACACACTGGTTTGTCTCATGACACATACCAATGCATAGAGGGGCTATAGCGGGCCCCGCCCATCACTTACTATGTCCAATGCATTCCTCATATGAAAATGATGCAACATAATATAAACATTCGTATTAAAACTAGCATATGAAATGTCAATATTTTAACCATAAACCCTGAATGGAATAAAAATAGAACATCCATAGTCAAACATATCACAAAACCATCAATACAATATGGATTATTGTATCATAATAAATCAACTTCAAACAAACGTAAAATCCAATGAAGGATGTTCACATAGATGAAATCAATCTAAAAACTATTTGAGTGAAATATATCATTATATTTTGAAATCATTTAAAAGTAAAGAAATTGTTTGTTTTTAAAATATTCTTATAAAATTTTAAGGAAATCTTCGAAGGTTTCATAATGGAGGAAAATAGTTGCACCCACCGTATAAGTTAAAAAACATTATTTCTTTAATTTCTTGAAATGGTCATAAAGTACATTGTTTTGAAAACGATGGAAATATTCCTTTCAAAAAAATTATAAAAATTCAAAAAATGTTTTAAATTAATTTAACAAATATTATATTAAGTAGTAAAAAAATTAAAATTCATTTTTAATAAATAAGAATGTAGATGATTAAGAAGTCCTAGTGGATACTTTCGTAAAAACAACCTTGGATAATAAAGAGATTATAAAATTAACCCTTACCTTGTAATTTTACTTAGTAGAGGGTATGTTAACCTCTATTATAATGGTGAAATAATTGTTATTAAATTATAAAAGAACCACATACATAAATATGATAACATATATGATCTTATAAAATTTCTTTGTTAATGATATTTCAGTAGTATCATTTTTTGGGTGTTAACTGATTCATCTTCCTTTATATGTTTTGTTATGGAAGTCATGTTTATTATGTATATGATATATTTAATTCATATACAGAATTATATTAAGTTGTTAAAAATTATTTTTAATAATAAAATGAAAAGTATTCTTGAATGTTTACATTGGGAAACTAAATTTCATTGTGTCGTGGAGACGGTAAGTCGTACGTACGCACGAGTGACAATATCATTCTATTAGTTGGGAAATCGTATATAATTGGATGGTATATTTTATATAAAGAATCATTAACATGTTATATTTATTATTTACATTATTTATACTCATTATTATATACATCGAAATAATGAAGTGTTGAATAACAAACTACACCATGACCTGGATACGGTAAGTCGTACGTACACATGTATGGTGAATTTTTCATTAATAGGATGGATAGAATAATGAATATGGTTGTATCATATTTATAATAAAAAATCAGTTTGTATAAGTTACTAAATATATTATTTTAGTATGGAAAAAACTAAGAAAGAGGAAGTGGAGGAAGAAAAGAACTTTGAAAGAGGTTATGAAGTAATTACCTCTTCTTCTAGTTTATACTTTTGATTTGAAAAAAAGGCTCCATAGGTTTTATTTATGATAAAAATAAGGCCTATATGTTTATGTGAGGGTAGTTGGGAGGATATTTGAGTAGGGGTTGGCTAAGACAAAAGGCTTTAGAGGTGTGAAATTAAGATAAGGGGAAGTACCCTTTAATAAGAGAGGTGAGGTTCACTTTGGGAAAAACATGAAATATTATTTTATTATAAAATCATTCTCAGTTTCTAATGGCTCTAAATAGATTTATTTAGATGATAATGTGGGTATGGGTCAAAAAACTTTCAACCAATAGGTTTTCGACACATTTAGGACACCATACTAACTATATCTTATATATTTAACTCTTAGTAAAATATTTTAACTTTTACAATGTCTTCTTGTATTATTATAATAAATGGTTAATAAAATTAATTTAAAATTTCAATAGAACCTCAAGTGGTTAATTAATGAAATATTTATAATTATATAAGTCCTTTGGACAAACCATATATTTTTATAACAATTATATAATTTAATAAAATAGTATTTGTTTTAAAAACTCATTTATGTCAATTTTGACACTATTTTGTATTTTGTTTTTATGAATGTCATAACAACTTTATTACATAGAAAAAAAATATTCAATCAACCCTGACATTTCATATTTACCTATAAATTATTGGATGGCATAAAAACGTTCAAATAATATTTATTTTATTATTTATAATATCATTTATTTGATTCTTTCATTAATAAGGAAAATATTGCATCATTATTATGTCATATTTAAATATATTTATTTTATTTCTAAAAATTATAAATAAAATACCATGATGTGGGAAATATTTTTATCTTTCTAATGATTATTTATAGTCTAAAATATCGCTTATATAAATCCTTATAAAAATTTTTTTTCTAAAAGACATATGTATGTTACATTTTCCATAAAATTAAATTAATTTTTATAAAGTATCATTTTTACTTAAAAGTGGCTCCATTGGGTCCAAAAATCGACCCAAGGATGCCCATGGTTGGAAAAGTATCATCTGATAGGGTTAATATATGTGTTAGGGTAATTTAATATTATTATAGTATTATTTTTTACCCTTATTTTCCGAATATACCCTTTAACTATGGTCAATAAAATATTTACTGAAGTTATTATTCATAATGTCTAATAATAAAAGTTACCAATTTACACAATTTAGACCCTTTGATTCTTAATATTGAATCTATTTTTCCAAATTCAGAACATAGAAGTTGCAGAAATTAATTTAAATTAATTCATGTTGTCAAAACCAAAAAGAGGGTTTTTTAAAAGTAAAAAATATCAAAAGATCGACATGTGTTTATATACAATTTCAATGTGAAATTACATCCAATGACATAAATTATATTAAATGATAAAACTATAATCTAATGATACTTTAAAACTATTCAAACTTATAATTTAACACTATAAATTATTTCGATTATAAAATTTGTTTTAATTAAAATTTAGTATTTTTCACTCTTCATCAAAATATGAAAGTTATAATAAAAATACCAAAAATTTAACCTAAGATAATTTTTATATTCTGAATCCAAAAATGAAGTCCAATTTGAAAAATAAGATTTATAAAATTTTAAAAAGTGGGTATTAATATTCATAACCTCTTTTAAAATGGCTAGTTTGATAGATCGTGGTGCGCTTGAACTCGGTGTTGTGTACATCACACGCTATTGTAATATTCAAAGAGAAATGTATCATGGAATCTTGGGGTATTACATTCTTCCCTCCTCCAAATAATGTTTTCCTCAACATTTCTAGAATACTACTGCATAAAAATATTTGGGTGGTTCTTCATCATATGTTCCTCAGGTTCCCGTGTTGCCTCTTCTATTTTATCGTTTCTACAAAGAACTTTTACTAGACAAGTCATTCGGTTTCCCAACACTTGTTCTCTAGTATCGAGAATCCTGATAGGCTCTTCACAATAAGACAGATCGGATTCCATCTCTATTTCTTCATAGGTGTGTACATGAATTGTGTCAGGCATTTATTTTCTCAACAATGATATGTGTAACACATCATGAACTTTGGAAAGACTTGGAGTCATAGACAAATAAATAGATACAAATACAATTCATTCTATAATTTTGAAAGGTATGATGTACCTGGGACTGAATTTACCCTTCTTACCGAATCGGAAAACACCCTTCCATTGAGATACCTTCATGAAAACATGATCTCCAACTTGAAATTCCAAATCTTTCCTTCGGTTAATAGAAAAGATCTTTTGCCTACTTTGAGTTGATTTGATGTTCTTTTGGATAATCTTCTCCTTTACCATTGTTTCATCAACAAGTTTTGTCTCTAAAAGTTCTCATTCACCAACATCATCCCAACAAGTTGGTGTTCAACATATCTCCCAATATAACGCTTCATATGGTTCCATTTTAATACTTGAATGGAAGCTATTGTTTTAGAAAAATTATACTAGAGGTAAATATTGATACCACATACCTTGAAAGTCAACTAAGCAAGATATCAACATTTCTTCTAGTATTTGAAAATTCCGTTCTGATTTTCCATCAGTTTGAGGGTGGTATTCATTGCTTAAATGAAGTTCAATATCTAGGGAATTCTGATGACTTTTCTAGAATATTGATGTAAAATGGGGATCACAATCAACAATAATTGATAGGGGTACATGCTGAATTCTTATAACTTCATTAATATATATTCTTTCTAAATGTTCAAGTGGTAAATATTCTCTTATAGTAATAAAATGTTCTAACTTGATAAGACGGTAAACAATGACCCATATTGCATCATTAATTCTAGGAGTATTTGGTAGCCCTATGACTATGTCTGTTGTAATATAATCTCATTTCCACTTAGGTATGGGAAGAGGTTCCATGACTTCTCCAGGATGTTGTCTTCCAGCCTTCACCTGTTGACAAACCATACAACTTGACACATAAGCAGCAATCTACCTCTTCATGTTGTCCCACCAAAAATGTTTCTTCAAATCACTATACATCTTAATGCTACCAAGGTCTATAGAGAAATTGGAGCTATGACCATCATCCAACAATTACTTTTTTAAATCATGTTTACCGGGAACACAAAGCCTCCTCCAAAATTTCAAAATTCAATATTCATATACGAAGTCAATCAATCTCCCATCATTCATAGCTTTAATTTTCTTTTGAAACTTCTCATCATCAGTCTGAGAAATTTTTATCCTTTCTAGTAAAGATGGTTTGGAAACCATTTGAAAAAAGTATCGATGTTTCACCTTCCATTATTATTCCCATATCCATATTTACTAGATCCATGAACATAGAATTCCTTTCAACTATCATCTTGTTCAGAACTCCATGATTCTATCTGCTCAAAGCATCTACAACCTTATTTTCCTTCCCTGAGTGGTATCATATAGTGAAATCATAATCCTTGAGTATTTCAAGTAATCATCTTTGCCTCATGTTGAGTTCTTTCTGTGATAATATATACTTCAAAGTCTTGTGATCGGTATATATCTAACATATTTCACCATTGAGATAGTGTCTCCATATCTTCAAAGATAATATTATAGCTACTAACTCAATATCATGATTAGGATAGTTTTGTTCATGAATTTTTAGCTATTGTGATACATAGGCAATAACTCTATCATTCTGCATAAGGACACAACCAATTCCTTTCTTTGAAGCATCACTATAAATAACAAACCCATCATTCCCCAATGGTAGAGTCAAGATAGAATAATTGACTAATATTATCTTCATTTATTCATAACATTATCCACACTCTTTTTCCAAACAAAGTTAACCCTTTTACATGTGAGCTTGGTTAATGGGTTAGCCAATCGGGATACATTTTGGAAGAATCACCGATAATAACCTACTAAACCAATAAAATTGTGTACCTTAGTTATACTTGTCGACGCTGGCCATTCTTGTATTTCTCTTATCTTAGAAGGATCAATAGAGATTATATCCTTAGAGACAATATGGCCAAGAAAAGAAATCTCTTGAAGCCAGAATTCACAATTTCTAAACATCCAATATAATTTAATTCATCTAAGAGTTTTCATAATAGTGCACAAGTGATTTTCAGGATCTTCATAGATTTTAGAATATACCAATATATCATCAATAAATTCAACTATAAAGTCATTATGATATTATTTGAAACACTATTCATTAGATCCATGAAAATATAGGGTGCATTAGTCAGTCCAAAAGGAATTACTGTAAACTCGTAATGGCCATACCTGGTATGAAATGTTGTCTTCATAATGTCTTCCTTCTTCATGCACAACTGATGATATCCAGATCGAAGGTCAATATTTGAAAAATATTGAGCTCCATGAAGTTGATTGAATAAATAATTAATGTGAGGTATGGGATACTTGTTCTTTATTATTATAGAATTGATCTCCCTATAGTCAATGCACAACCTCATAGATTCATCTTTCTTCTTAACAAAAAAACAGGGGATCCCCATAGAGAAACACTAGGGAGAATAAATCCTTTATTACTCAATTCCTCTAGTTGTTTCTTTAGTTCCACTAATTCTACAGTGGCGATTCTATAAGGGGTATTTGATATGGGCCTTGAACCAGGAATTAATTCAATGGAAAACTCAATTTCTCATTTTGGAGGATGTCTAGTTAAATCCTCTAGAAATACATCAACATATTCTTCACAATAGGTGCATCCTTTATTTGAACATTCCTTTCCTCGGCCATAGTTATTTCACTCTCTTCCACCGTAATAGTTGAATTTATTATAGCTATTGGGGGTGGATCTAGATGAGAATCTGAGGGTGATGTTTCTGCTCTAAAGATAAGAGATTCCTTATCATCATAAAAAAATGTAACCTCCTTCTTCATATAAAAAATTTTTACATTAGGGTATGAAAGCCAATCCATACCAAGGATTATAACAAATTTAATCATGGGTATGATGATGATATCAGCAGATAAAGCACCTTTATATGGAATAATGGTAACTGATTCACAAAAATTTGTGGCAATGATACTTCAATTATGTGTCTTGACTGAAAACTACCTTGTCAAATCAAATTGTAAATATCTAATTTTCTTGGAAATTTGGGAAGATATGAAAGAATGTGATGATCTAGAATCAAATAAATCATTGTCTAATTATGAGGAAACGATTAATGTACCTTCCACCACGTCATTCGGAACTTCAACCTATGCATTTATGATCGCATAAGCATGACCTTTCTCCCTTGGAATTTTATGTGGTATGTTTCCTTGAGACTTATAACATTCATTTGAATAATTTCCCATTTCTTGATAACCATGTCATTAAACATTAATAGCCTTTTTCTTCCCCTTTCAATCATGAGCTTGGCGTTCGATTTCTCAACACTTGTTATAGACTCTCATTCCCTTCGGGAAAGTACCTGGGTGTTTCTTCCCACATTTACTACAGGATAGAAATTAATCATTTCCCTTCTTTCCCTTATTTTCATTTCCATAATGTTCAGTATATCTATTCTTATCTTTCATTTCTTTAAAGTCGTAAGACTTAGAGAATTCATTTTCTGTCTTGATATCACATGAGACTACATCTTCATAGGATGAGAAGGTTTGTGAGACTAAAACTTGATAGAGAAATGGTTTTAACCCATCAAATAATCAATCAACTTTACTCCTGGGGTTACGTATATAATCTGTAGCATGCCTTTCTAACCTTGTAAAGTTAGCCTCATACTTTGCGTCATTCTCATCCTCCTTTTTCCTTAGACTTAGAAATTTCCTTCCCATATCTGGTCGATGTTCACAAGAAAAGTATTTTCTATGAAAATATATTTAAATTCTCTCCATTATATATTTCATACTTCTTCATCCCCCTTTGTGTTTGGAATTAATGACCACCATTAATCTGCATCTCTTATGAAGTGATAAACTATCATGACAAGTTTTTTCATTTCGCTACTCTCCAAGGCATGATATTTGTTCTCTAAGGAACTTATCTGTTGTTCAACTACAAATGGATTTGTGGTCCCCTTGACAGTTGGTTGTTGTTGCCTCATGAAGCAGTCTAACATTTATCCTTCTTGTTGTGGATCAAGGTGCTCCATACGGCTAAGGTTATTATTCATAACCTAAGTGAGTTGTCCCAGTATGGTTATAAGTTGTTCATCACCAGTTTCATCACCATCTCTACTAGAATTATCTTGAGTATGATGGAAATCCCAACATGGATTATGTGCGTTGATACGATTTCCATTCCTTACACTAGGTTCCATTTCTAAACAATGTCACACACTAGATTTGTTTATGAATCACAATAAATACTTCAAACTCATAAAATAACTGACATAAATTGACTAGTTTATGTATATAATCCATAATCATAAAAAATGTTTTATTTGAGGAAGTATTTACTCATAAATCCTTCAAAATTATTTTTAAATAAAATGTCAATTATCCTAAGCATATCCCACAAGAGTGTCGTAACCAAGAGTACAGCAAGTCCCATTGTCATGCAGCATTACCCGTTCGAGTCTAGGTCAAAGTAGTGTTTTCAGGTTTTACCCATAGATATATCTGTGCCAGAGCCACCACTACTTTCTCATACCCAGATAGGGATGTATTTCTTGGAAAATTGACAAAATCTCTACATTATCAAAATTCTATAAAGTTCTGGTATCCGAATCCTAAAATTCTATATTAGGGTAATTATCTCTAATCATAATTTTTCTAAATCTAGTTTCCAAGGTCTGTAC
Source organism: Viscum album (assembly GCA_963277665.1). Classification (NCBI taxonomy): domain Eukaryota; kingdom Viridiplantae; phylum Streptophyta; class Magnoliopsida; order Santalales; family Viscaceae; genus Viscum; species Viscum album. The sequence goes on from OY728159.1 coordinate 106,670,917, forward strand.
TAAACTTTATCAGATACCAACTATAACTCCCCGACCCTATTTACCCAGATTAGGTTCATTATTACATAACATTGGCATGATCACAAGGGATAAAATCCTAATAGACCGATCGGTTTAGTAGTCTTAGAAGTACTAAATACATATATAATTTTTACATTGCATTATGAAATGAAAAACAACAACAGTGTCTCTACTTTAAACACAATCATATCCCTTATCTTATCCCTAAAATTCATTCATAATATACTTCTTCGCATCCTGGGAAAAATAAGATATAGAAAAGGCTGAGCTCAGATGCTCAGTAAGGATAACAATATAACACAAAAATTCATAAATAAGCATAAACATTTAAGGAAATGTATAAGACTAAAACACAAGCCTTTTAGAATTAAACTTCAGTATAATGTGTAAAATATATATCAAATAATTTCATTTACTTATTGAAATGGATATTCTACTAGTCGAATAATTACATGTAATATCAATAGCTAATTTTATAATGATAGAATGCATAATGTCGGACATCATAGCCACGTAGTCACGGACTCCTCCAAGACTAAAAATAATATTTTGTCAAGGCCTTGTGCCAGGACACTAGTTTGTCTCATGAGACCTATCGTGGCATCGGGAGACTATAGCGGGCCCTGCCCGTCACTTACTAATTCCACTGCATTCCCCATATTAAAAGGTTGAAACATAATATAAACATTGTTATTAAAACTAGGATACGAAATATCAATACTTTAAACATAAACCATTAATGTTATAAAAATAGAACATCCACAGTTAAACATATCACAAAACCTTCAATACAATATGTAAGATTGCATCATAATAAATCAACTTCACACCAACATAAAATCCAATGAAGGATATTGACATAGATGAAATCAATCCAAATATTGTTTGAGTGAAATATCTCTTTCTATTTTGAAATCATTAAAAAGTAAAGAAACTTTTTATTTTCAAAATATTCTTATAAACTTGTAAGGGGAGCTTCAAAGGTGTTATAACAGTTGAAAATAGTTGCACCCGCCATATAAGTTAAAAAACATTCTTTTCTTAATTTGTCGACAAGGTCATAAAGTACCTTGTTTTGAAAACGACATAAAGATTCTATTCAAAACATTTTATAAAAAGTCAAACAAGTGTATAAATTACTTTAACACATGTTCTTAGAAATAGTAAAAATGTTTTGAAATACATTTTTAAGAAACACGGATGTGGATGATAAAGAAGTCCCAGAATATACTTTCATAAAAACAACCTCGGATAATAAAGATATTGTAAAATTAACCCTTACCTTGTACATTTCCTTACAAGAGGGTACATTAAACTCATGTATAATGTTTAAATCATTGTTATTAAATTATATAATAACCACATATATTAATATGATATCATATATGATATTCTAATATTACTATGTTAATGATATTTCAGTAGTATCATTGTTTTGGGTATTAACTGGTTCATTTTACTTTATAGGTTTTGTTATGTAAGTCACGTTTGTTATGGATAGGAATTATTTTATTCATATCCATAATTATATTCAGTTCTTAAATATTATTTTTAATCATCAAATGAAAATTATTCTTTAATGGTTATGATGGGAAAAGAAATCTCATCGCGTCGTGGAGATGGTAAGCCGTACGTACGCACAAGTGACAATATCATTATATTAGTGGTGAAATTGTATGTAATTGGATGATATATGTTACACCCCAAGCTTCCACGGTACACTTCTCTTTGAATAATATAATAGCGTGTGTTGTACGCAACTTTGAGTTCTAACACACCACAACCAATCAAACTAGCAGTTATGAATAGTGATACCCACCTTTTGAGATTTTATAAATTTTATCTTTCAAAATGGACTTCATTTTTGGATTTTAAATATTGAAATTAGTTTAGGGTGAATTTTTAGTATTTTTCTAAATACTTTCAATTTTTGATGAATAGTGAAAAACACAGAGTTATAGTTTAAAATCGAATTTTTATTTAAATAATTATTTATTTTATTGAAATTTATTTTTGGTCAAAATAGATACATAATACCTATATAAGTTCAATTTAATTCATTGAGTTCAGTTTATAATAATTTTAGATATATAAAAAAAATTATTTAACTTTTTACCGTCTTTTATGCACCTCCTTGGAGCATTTTGCAGATTTACATAAAACTTAATTTTACCGCTTCTATGAGTTGAATTTAAAAAATCCAAGAGAAACTATTGATATCATTAAGTAAACTTTGGTTCAATAAGACTAAAATAATTTTTGGTGAATAGTAACTTTTTACTTTTATTTACCACGGTTAAAAGTAAATAGGGTAATTAAGGGTAAAAATGATATTATTATTACCCTAACACATGTAATAATTTTATTGGATAAGTGTGATTTGAACAAAAACAATATTAGGAATAAAATATGATCCCTTAGGTCAACTTGGATTAGATTAGTACATTTATTATTATTTAATTTAAAGAAGAGTTAAAAGTGTTAAAATCAATGTTTAATAACTAAACCATTTTTAATAAAGCGTTACACATAAGATAAATTCAACTATAAATATTCATTAGAATTTTAAAATTATTTCCTATATAATGTTATTTTTTTATAATTTTTAGACATTAAATAATGAAATCTAATTATGACACGATGATGATACAATAATTACATAATTAATGAAATATTAAAATAATTGATATTATAAATATCCAAATAATTGTAATTTGAGACTTTTTATAAATTCCACTAATTTTATAGGTTAATATTACATATTAGGTTTGGTTAGATGAATTTGTTTCGAATTAATAATGTTGTTATGATTTTAGAAAAAACAAAATATCAAATAGTGTCAAAATTGACAGAAAAGAATTTTTAAGACAAATATTATATTAATAATTAATATTATATTCCTAAAAATATTATTTTCAGCCAAAAAACATATATAATGATAGTTTTATCATTAATGAACCACTTGGGGTTCTCTTGTAAGTATATAGTAAGTTTATTAACCATATAATATTAAAATATAAAGATACATGGTAAATGTCAAACTATATAACTAATAGTTAAATCTAAAAGATAAGGTTAATATAATGATTCAAACCTATCTGAAACCAATTGGTTGAGTGTTTTTCGACCCACCCCCACCTTATCCTTTAAATACTCCACTTTTGAGCCATTAGAAACCGAAAATTGTTTTATTATAAAATAATATTTCTAGCTTTTCCTTAGGTGCCCCTCACTCCTCTTATAAAATGGCACTCCTCGTTCTCTCTAATTCACACCATTAAATCCATTTGGCTTGGCCAAACCCTACCCAAATACCATTTCAACTGTCCTACCTTCATCCTAGAGTCCTTACTTTAGTCATAAATCCAACTTAAGGAACCCTTTTGATCAAATCAAAAGGAAGAACCCGAAGAAGAGGTAAATATTTCATCGCCTCTTTCAAGTTCCTTTCTTATTCAACCTCTTCTTTCTTTGTTGTTTCCTTTCTAAGATAATAACTCCAGTATCTTCTATATATTGTGATGTTATTATAAATATGGTACAACAATATTCATTATTATATCCATCCTTTTAATAAAATGTCACCATACGTGCGTACGTACGGCTTATTGTCTCCAATCGTGGTGTCATTGTTATTCAATACATTATTATTTGTATGGGTATAATAATGATGTTTAATTGATGTAAATAATAAATATAACATGATAATTATTCTTTATATATGATATACCTTTCAATTATATATTATTTTAATATCAAAAGAATGATATCGTCGCTGGTGCGTACGTACGGATTACTGTCACCACGAACGCGATGAGATTCATTCTCCATCGTATCCATTCAAGACTAATTTTCATTTGATGATTAAAAATAATGTTTAAATACTTGATATAATTCTGGGTATGAATAAGATACATCTCATCCATATCAAATATAACTCACATAACAATGAATATGAAGGAAAATGAATCTGTTAACACCCAAAACGACGATAATACTAAGATATTATTAACAAAGAAATGATAAAAGATCATATATATCATATTAATGTATATGATTATTTTATAATTTAATAAAAATTATTTCACTATTATACATGAGGTTAACCTACCCTCAACCAAGGAAAAGTATAAGTTAAGGTTTAATTCTACAATCTCTTTATTATCCAAGGTTGTTTTTACGTATCTACTGGGACCTTTTTATCATCCACATCCATGTTTCTTAAAATGTATTTCAAATCATTTTTACTATTTACTAGACAATGTGTTAAAATAATTTATACCCTTATTTGACCTTATATTATTTGGAATGAATCTTTTCATTGTTTTCCAAATAAGGTACTTTACGGCCTTTTTGAAAAAATTAAGGTAAGAATGTTTTTTTAACTTATACGGTGGGTGCAGTTATTCTCCAACGTTATAACATCATCAAAGATTACCTTACAAGCTTATAAGAATATTTTAAAAATAAATTTTTTCTTTATAATTATGTGACTCTTAAATGATTTCAAAATAGAAAGATATGTTTCTCTAAAAAAAACTGATTTCATCTATGTCAACATCCTTTGATGGATTTTAAGTTTATTTGAAGTTGATTTATTATGATAAAAAACTTCCATATTTTATTGAAGGTTTGGTGATATATTTGACTATGTATGCGCTATTTTTATACCATTCATGGTTTATGGTTAAAGTATTGACATTTCATACACTAGTTTTAATACGAATGTTTACGTTATATTTAAATCTTTTCATATGAGGAATGTGTTGGACTTAGTAAGTGACGGGTGGAGCCCATTATACCTCCTCGATGCATTGGTTGGTCTCATGAGACAACTAGATTTGGAATTGGCTGAGGCCTTTCCCATTTTGATTTATGGTTTTGGACAAGGCCTTAATCATTTTTAGACATCATGGATGAGGCCTTGACAAAATGTTTCAGAATGTCTGGCATTATACATTCCCTCATTTTGGAAATAATATTGATGGTTTATGTGGTCATTCAACTAGTATAATACACATGATTATGTTTTATTATGCCATTATTTACTCAGATCATATTCATTTCATAAAATTATTCATGTTTATTATTGGTAAAGTCATGTGGTTTCAATTATTCACCATGCTTAATATTTATGTTATCTTCTACTGTATTTCTTACCCTTACTTAGCGTTTAAGATCACCCCTTTCTTATGTTTCAATTTCCCAGGATATGAAGAAGTTAGTTATGAGTGACTTTTAGGCATAATCTAGGAGGCTTCTATGTTTCTAATGGAATAAATTCATGTTGTATTTATTTTCAAGTTGTAAAGTTAAACTTATGTATGAATCTTGTTTCCAATAATACTAAACTGATCTGTCTTTTGAGACATGATTTCCTTGTGATCATGCCAATGTTATGTAATAATGCACCAACTCTGGGTAACTATGGTTGGGGTGTTATAGTTTGTATCATATAAAGTTTTGTACAAACCTTGGAAACTAGATTTAGATAAACTCTGATTAGAGAACATATCCCTAAGATAGAATTTGAGGATTAGTATAGAAGAACTTCCTAGATTTTGGGTATTGTAGAGATTTTGTGAGTTTTACAAGAAATAAATCCATGTCTAGCTATGAGCAGGTAGAGTCGGCTCTGGCATAGATGTACCTTGGGGTAAAACCCAAAAACACCTCTTTGAGATAGACTCAAACGGGAACTGGTGGAAGACAACGGGCCTTGCTGCACTCTTAGTTACGACACTCCCAGGGGATATGCTTAGTATAATTATCATTTTATTTACAAACCATTATGAAGGGATTATGAGTATATACTTCCTCAAAGAAAATATTTTTATGGATTATATCCATAAACTCTTTAATTTATGTTAAGTGTTTTACAAGTTTGGATTTATGTATTGCGATTCATAAACTAATCTAGTGTATGTCATTGTTTAGAAATGGTACCTAGTGGAAAGAATGTAAACCGTATCAATGCACGCACTCCATGTCGGGATTTTCCTCCAACTCAAGATAATTATATTGGAGCTGGTGATACAACTGGTGCTGATCATCTTATCACCATACTGGGACAACTCACACAGGTTATGAATAATAACCTTACCCATATGGACCACCCTGATCCACAACACAGAGGGTCAATGTTAGACCGCTTCATGAGGCAACAACCACCAACATTATATGGGGGTACAAATACATTAGTATCTGAGAAATGGATAAATTCTATAGAGAAAATATTCCATGACTTAGGGACTAGCGAAAGGGAAAAAGTTGTCATGGCAGTTTACCGCCTCACTAGAGATGCTGATCAATGGTGGTCATTGATTCAAAACACAAAGGAAGATGATGAAGTATAAAATATAGAATGGAGGGAGTTTAAAGAAATTTTCATAGAAAAATACTTTCCTCATGACCATCGAGCAGATATGTAAAGACAATTTCTGAGTTTGAGGCAAAAGGAGGATGAGAATGTTGCAAAGTATGAAGCTACTTTACAAGGATAGAGAGGCATGCTACAGATTATATATGTAACCCAAGAAGTAAGATTGATCGTTTCATTGATGGGTTAAAACCATTTCTCTGTCAAGTATTAGTATCATAATCCTTCTCATCATAAAAAGATATTGTCTCGTGTGATATCAAGACAGAAAAGGAATTCTCTAAGTCTTATGACTTTAAAGCAAAGAAAGAGAAGAAGAGGTCTAATGAACACTCTGGGAAAGGAAATAAGGAAACATGGAAGAAGCGAAGAATTGAATTTTCACATTGTGATAATATTGGAAGGAAGCACCCTGGTTCATGTCCAAAAGGAAAAGGAGTATGATACAAATATGGATAGAAAGTCCATTTTTCTGGTGATTGTAAGGGAAAGAAAGACACTACCAATGTTCAATGCTACAAATACAGAGAGATGGTACATTATGAAAATTAATTTCCTAAGCATCAGGGAAACTTACCTCTAAAAAGGCCAAGGGATCAAGGCCAAGCTTATGCGATCACTACTGCTAAGGTGGAATCCCCGAAAGACATGGTGGCAGGTAATTTAATGGTTTCCTCAAGTCTAGCCAATGCTTTATTTGATTCTGGATCATCTCATTGTTTCATACCTTCCTAGTTTTCTAAGAAAATTATATATTTCCAATTTTATTTAACAAGGGAGTTATCAGTCAAAACTCCTTAGGGAAGTATCATTGCTACAATGTTTTGTGAATCAGTTCCAATTAGGAAATATAAATGTTCTTTATCTACTGATCACATCTTCATACCCATGATTTAATTTGATATAATCCTCGGCATGGATTTCCTTTCATACCATGATGCCAAAATTTGTTATAAGAAGAAGGCGGTTACTATTTTTGATGTTGATGATAAAGAACACCTTATCTTTAGAGAAAAATCATCACCACCAAATTCTTATTTAGATCCACTCCCAATAGCTCAATTAAATTCAATTATTAGGGATGAAGAGAATGAAATGACTATGGGTGAGGAAAAGAATGTTCAAATAGAGTATGTACCTATTGTGCAAGAGTATGTTGATGTATTTCCAGAGGATTTACCTGGACGTCCTCCAAAATGAGAAATTAAGTTTTCCATTAATTTAATTCTTATTTCAAGACCCATATTGAAGACCCCTTATAGAATGGCCACTATTGAATTAGTAGAACTAAAGAAACACCTAGAGGAATTGAGTAATAAATGATTTATTCGCCCTAGTGTTTCTCCATGGGGATACCATGTTCTTTTTGTTACGAAGAAGTATGGATCTATGAGGTTGTGCATTGACTACATGGAGATCAATTCTATTACAATAAAGAACAAGTATCCCCTACCTCGCATTGATGATTTATTCGACCAACTTCATGGATTTCAATACTTTTCAAAGATTGAACTTCGATCTCGATATCATCAGTTGTGTGTGAAGAAGGAAGAAATTCTGAAAACTATATTGGGAACTAGGTACAGGAATTATGAGTTTACAGTAATGCCTTTTGGATTGACTAATGTACCCAATGTCTTCATGGATCTAATGAATAGAGTTTTCAAGGAATATCTTTATGAATTTGTACTGGTATTTATTGATGATATCTTGGTATACTCCAAAAGCTACGAAGATCATGAAAATCACTTGTGCATTACTCTAAAGACTCTTAGAAGACACGAATAATATAGAATGTTTAGAAAGTGTGAATTCCTGCTTCGGGGGATTTATTTTCTTGGCCATATTGTCCCTAAGGATGGAATCTCTGTGGATCCTTCTAAGACAAGAGAAATCCAAGAATTTCCAGCACCGACAAGTATAACTGAGGTACGTAGTTTTATTGGTTTAGCAAGTTATTATCAATGTTTCGTCTTGAATTGTGCCCAATTGGCTAACCCATTAACAAAGATCACACAAAAAGGGGTTAAATTTGATTGTAAAAAAGAGTGTGAAGAACGTTTTGAAGAACTGAAGATAATATTTTTCAACGCTCCTATATTGACTCTACCATCGAGGAATGATGGGTTTTTTATTTATAGTGATGCATCGAAGAAAGGACTTGGTTGTGTCCTTATGTAGAATGATATGGTTATTTCCTATGCATCATGATAGCTAAAAATTCATGATAAAAACTATCCTACTCATGATCTTGAGTTAGAAGCTATAATCGTTTCTTTGAAGATTTGGAGACACTATCTCTATGGTGAAAAATTTGAGAAATATACTAATCATAAGAGTTTGAAGTATATTTTCTCACAAAAATAACTCAACATAAGCCAAATGTGATGGCTTAAACTACTCAAGGATTATGATTGCACTATACACTAACTTCCAGGGAAGTAAAATAAGGTGGTAGATGCTTTGAGAAGAAAGGATCATGAAGTTTTGAATAAGATGAAAGTTGAAGGGGATTCTATTTTCATTGATCTAGTAAAGATGGATATGGGAGTAACCATGGAAGGTGAAACATCTATACTTTTTCAAATGGTTGCCAAACCATCTTTACTAGAAATGGTAAAGAGTCCTCATACCGGTGATGAAGCATTTCAAAAGAAGATTAAAGCTGTGAATGATAGGAGATTGAGTGACTTTGTGTATGAAGATGGAATTTTGAAATTTGGGAAGAGACTTTGTGTTCCTGATATACGTGATCTAAAAAGGGAATTGTTGGATGATTCTCATAGTTCCAATTTCTCTATAAACCCTGGTGGAACTAATATGTATAGGTATTTGAAGGAACATTTTTGGTGGGACAACATGAAGAGGGAGATTTCTGATTTTGTGTCAAGATGTATGGTTTATCAACAAGTGAAAGCCAGAAGGCAACATCCTAGAGGAGTCATGCAACCTCTTCCCATACCTGAGTGGAAATGGGATAATATTACGATGGAATTTTTCATGGTACTACCAAATACTCCTATAAGGAACGATGAAATATGGTTCATTGTTGATTGTCTTACCAAGTCAGCACATTTTCATACTATAAGAGAACAATTAAAACTTGAACATTAAGAAATATTGTATATTAATGAAGTTGTAAAACTTCATGGAGTACCCCTATCAATTGTTTCTAATTTTGATCCCCATTTTACATCAAGATTCTGGAAAAGTCTTCTGAAAGCCCTCGATACTGAACTCCGTTTGAGCACTGCCTACCACCCTCAAACTAATGGACAATCAGAATGGACTATTCAAACCATATAATACATGCTGAGATCATGTTCATTTGACTTTCAAGGTATGTGGGATCAATATTTACCTCTGGTAGAATTTTCCTATAACAATAGATTCCATTCAAGTATTTAGATGGCACCATATGAAGGGTTATACGGAAAGAGATGTCGTACACCAACCTGTTGGGATGATGTTAGTGAAAGAAAACTTGTAGGCCCAGAACTTGTGGAGGAAACGATGGAAAAGGGGAAGGTAATCCAAACCCACATCAAAGCAGCTCAAAGTAGGAAGAAGATCCATGCCGATAAATGAAGGAATGATTTGGAATTTTAGGCAGGAGACCATATTTTCTTGAAGGTATCTCCATGGAAGGGTGTTATACATTTCGATAAGAAGGGAAAATTAAGTCCCAGGTACATCGGAACTTTCTAAAATTTAGAACGAATTGGGGTTTTAGATTACCGATTGGCAATGTCGCCAAGTCTCTCCATAGTTCACGATGTGTTCCACGTATCAATGTAGAGAAAATACTTTCCTGACCCAATGCATGTACTCACTTATGAGAAATTAGAGATGGAACCCAACCTATCTTATTGCGAAAATCATGTCAAGGTTCTTGATACAAGAGAACAAGTGTTGAGAAACCAGACGACTCGTCTGGTAAATGTTCTATAGAGAAACCATAAGATAGAAGAGGCAATGTGGGAACCTGAAGAACTGATGATGAAGAACCACCCAAGTATTTTTTACGCAGTAATACTCTAGAAATTTCGAGGGTGAAATTATTTGAAGGTGGGGAGAATGTAACACCCCAAGCTTCTATGGTACGCTTATGTTTGAATAATACAATAGCGTGTGTTGTACGCAACTTCGAGTTTTAACACACCACAACGAATCAAACTAGCCGTTATGAATAGTAATACCCAAATGTTGAAATTTTATAAATTTTAACTTTCAAAATTGACTTCATTTTTGGATTGGGAATATCAAAATTAGCTTAGGGGGAATTTTTGGTATTTTTATGTAAACTTTCATTTTTTGATGAATAGTGAAAAACACTGATTTATAGTTTAAAACTGAATTTTTATTTAAATAAATATTTAATTTATTTAAATCTATTTTTAGTCAAAATAGTTACATAATACCTATATAAGTTCAATGTAATTCATTGGAGTCAGTTTATAATAATTTTAGATATATAAAAATTTTAATTGATCTTTTTTCCGTCTTTTACCCACCTCCTAGGAGCATTTGCAAATTTACATAAAACTTAATTTTACCGCTTCTGTGAGTAGAATTTTAAAAATCCAAAAGACCCAGTTGATATCAGTAAGTAAAATTTGGTTCAATAAGATGAAAATAATTTTTGGTGAATAGTAACTTTTTACTTTTATTTACCACGGTTAAAATTAATTAAAGTGGGTGATTAAGGGTAAAAATGTGTTTATTATTAACCTAACACATGTCCTAATTTTATTGGTAAAGTGTAATTCGACCAAAAGCAACCTTAGGAATAAAATATGATCCTTTAGGTCAACTTGGATTAGATTAGGACATTTATTATTATTTAATTCAAAGAAGAGTTAAAAGTGTTAAAATCAAAGTTTAATAACTAAACCATTTTTAATATAGGGTTATACATAAGATAAATTCGACTATAAATATTAATTAGAAACCTAAAAATATTTTATACAAAATGGCGTTTGTTTTATAATTTTTAGACATTAAGTAATTAAATTTATTTATGACACAATGATGATGCAGTAATTACCTAATTAATGAAATATTTAAATATTTTATATTATAATTATCCAAATAAATTTAATTTGAGGATTTTTATGAATTAAACTACTTTTCTAGGTTAATATGAGATATTAGGGTTGTTTAGATGAATATTTTCTATGTAATAATGTTGTTATGATTTTAGAAAAAACAAAATACCAAATAGTGTCAAAATTGACATAAATGAGTTTTTAAAACAAATATTATATTATTAAATGATATTCTATTCCTAAAAATATTATCTTTGGAAAAAAACTTATATACTTATAGGTGTATAATTAATGAACCACTTTGGGTTCCCTTGAAAGTATATAATAATTTTATTAACCATATAATATAAAAATACAAAGAGATGTGGTAAATGTCAAACTATTTAACTAAGAGTTAAATCTAAATAATAAGGTTAATATAATGACCCAAACAAGTATAAAACCTATTTGTTGTGTGTTTTTGGACCCATCCCCACCTTATCCTTTAAATAATCCACTTTGGATCCATTATAAACTGAAAATTATTTTATTATAAAATAATATTTCTAACCTTTCCTAAGGTTCCCCTCACTCCTCTTATAAAACGGAACTCCCTCTTCTCTCTAATTCACACCATCAAAGCCATTTTTCATGGCCAAACCCTGATCAAATACCATCTCAACTGTCCTCCCTTCATCCTAGAGGCCTTCCTTTAGTCATAAAGCCAACCTATGGAACCTTTTCGATCAAATCAAAAGGAAGAACCCGAAGAAGAGGTAAATATTTCATCACCTCTTTCAAGTTCCTTTCTTCTTCAAATTGTTATTTTTTTGTTGTTTCCATTCTAAAATAATAACTCAAATATCTTATATATAATGTGATGTTATTATAAATATGTTACAACCAAATTCAATATTCTATCCATCCATTGAATGACATGTCACCATACGTGCGTACGTACGGCTTACCGTCTTCATGTCGTGGTGTAATTGTTATTCAATACATTATTATTTGAATGGGTATAATAATGATGTGTAATTGATGTAAATAATAAATATAACATGATAATGATTCTGTATATATGTTATACCATCCAATTATATATTATTTTAATATAAAAATAATAATATTGTCGCTCGAGCGTACGTACGGATTACTGTCTCCACGGACACGATGAGATTCATTCCCCATCATATCCATTCAAGACTAATTTTCATTTGATGATTAAAAATAATGTTAAAAGACTTGATATAATTATGTTTATAAATAAGATACATCCCATCCATAACAAATATTACTCACATAACAATGAATATGAAGGAAAATGAATCTGTTAACACCCGAAATGATGATAATACTAAGATATTATTAATAAGGAAATGTTAAAAGATCATATATATCATATTAATGTATAGGATTATTGTATAATTTAATAACAATTATTTTACCATTATAAAAAAGGTTAACCTACCCTCGACTAAGGAAAAGTACAAGGTAAGGGTTAATTCTATAATCTCTTTATTATCCGAGGTTGTTTTTACGTAAGTATCTACTCGGACCTCTTTATTATCCACATCCATGTTTTCTTAAAATGTATTTCAAAACATTTTTACTATTTATTAGACAATGGGTTAAATTCATTTATACCCATATTTGACCTTATACTTTTTGTAAGGAATCTTTTCGTCTTTTTCCAAACAAGGTACTTTATAACCTTTTTGACAAAATTAAGGTAAGAATTTTTTTTAACTTAGACGGCAGGTATGGTTATTCTCCACCATTATAACATCATCAAATCTTCCCATACAAGCTTATAAGAATATTTTAAAAATAAATTTTTCCTTTAAAATTATGTGACTCTTAAATGATTTCAAAATATAAAGAGATATTTCTCTAAAAAAAATTGATTTCATCTATTTCAACATCCTTTTATGGATTTTAAGTTTATTTGAAGTTGATCTACTATGATACAAAATATCCATATTTTATTGAAGGTTTTGTTATATGTTTTACTGTGGATGTGCTATTTTTATATAATTCATGGTTTGTGGTTAAAGTATTGACATTTCGTATGCTATTTTTAATACGAATGTTTATGTTATATTTAAACCTTTTAATATGAGGAATGTGTTGGACTTAGTAAGTGAGAGGTGGATCCCATTGTAGCTCCTCGATGCATTAGTAGCTCTCATGAGAAAACTAGAAGTTGAATTGGTCGAGGCCTTTCCCATTTTGATTGATGGTTTTTTCTGAGGCCTTAATCATTTTTAGGCATCATGGCTGAGGCCTTGAAAAAATGTCTCAGAATGTCTGGCATTATACATTCCCTCATTATGAAAATAATATTGATGGTTTATGTGGTCATTCGAATAGTAGAATACCCATGATTATGTTTTATTATGGAATTATTTACTCATCTCATATTCCTGCCATAAAAGTATTCATGTTTATTATTGGTAATGGCAATTGGTTTCAATTATTCACCATGATTTATATTTATGTTATCTTTCGTTGTATTGCTTTCCCTTACTGAGCGTTTGAGCTCACCCCTTTCTTATGTTTCATTTTCCCAAGATATGAAGAAGTTAGTTATGAGTGACTTGAAGGAATGATCTAGGAGGCTTGGATGTTTCTAATGGAAAAAATTCATTTTGTATTTCTTTTCAAGTTGTAAAGTTTAACTTATTTATGAATCTTGTTTCCAATAATACTAAACTAATCTGTCTTTCGAGACATGATTTCCTTGTGATCACGCCAATGTTATGTAATAATGCACCGACTCTGGGTAACTAGGGTCGGGGCATTACAATATATTATATATAAATAATCATTACCATGTTATATTTAATATTTACATCAGTTATAATCATTATTAAACCCATCCAAATAATGAAGTGTTTAATAACAAACTACACCATGACATGGAGACGATAAGTTGTATGTACGCACGTATGGAGACTTTTTCAATCATAGGATAGATAGAATAATGAATATGTTTGTGTCATATTTATAATATCATCTCATTATGTTGAAGGTATTGGATTTATTATTTTATTATGTAAACAATAAAGAAAGAAGTAGTGGAAGAAGAAAAGAACTTTGAAATATGTGATGAAGTAATTACCTCTTCTTCGGATTCTTCCTTTTTATTTGAACAAAAGGGATACACAGGTTGGATTTCTTATCAAAGTAAGTCCCTGAGATGAAATGAGGGTATTTGGTAGGAAATTTGATCCCAGTTTGGCTTGTACAAAAGGCTTTAGAGGTGTGAAATTAAGATAATGGACAGTACTATTTTATAAGAGTGGTGAGGGCCACTTTAAAAAAATCTTGAAATATTATTTTATTATAAAATTATTTTCCATTTATAATGGCTCAAAATGGATTTATTTATAGGATATCGTAGTTATGGGTCTAAAGCCTCTCAACCAATAGGTTTTAGACTAGTTTATGTCACCATATTAACCTTATTTTTTATATTTAACTCTTAGTTAAATAGTTTAACTTTTACCATGTCTTCTTGTATTATTATAATACTTGGTAAATAAAAATACTATAAAATTCAAAGATAACCTAAATTGGTTCATCAATGAAATATATATAATTATATAATTCTTTTGGATGAACCTTATATTTTTAGTAATATTATATAATTTAATAAAATAGTATTTATTTTAAAAAAATCATTAATGTTAATTTTGACACTATTTTGTATTTTTTTTTTGAAAGTCCTAACAACTTGATTACTTCAAAAAATATATATTTAATCAACCCTAAAATTTCTTATTTACCTATAAAATTAGTGTATGGGATAAAAACTTTCTAATTATATTTATTTTAATATTTATAATATCATTTATTTGATTCTTTCAATAATAAAAAAATGCATCATTATTGTGTCATAATTAAATATATTTATTTTACGTATAAAAATTATAAATAAAATACAATGATGTAGAAAATATTTTTATATTTTTCATGACTATTTATAGTATAAAATATAACTTATATAAACCCTAATAAAAATTGTTTTACTAAAATATATATGTTTATGTTACATTTTCCTTAACTTTAAATTAATTTTTATAAAGTATAATTTTCACTTACAAGTGGCTCCTTGGGGTTCAAAAATTGACCCAAAATAACCATGGTTGTACATGTATCACCAAATAGGGTTAGGAAACATGTTAGGGTAATTTAATATTATTATAATATTATTTTTTACTCATATTTATTAAATTTACCCTTTAACATGGTAAATAAAATATTTACTGAAGTTACTATTCATAATGTCTAAAAATAAAAGTTAGCTATTCACACAATTTGGACCTTATGATTCCAAATATGGAATCCATTTTTCCAAATTCAAAACACAAGAGTTCCAGAAATTATTTTAAAATTAATTCTCGTTGTTTAAACCAAAAAGCGGGGTTTTTAGAAGTAAAAACTATCAAAAGATCGATGTGTGTTTATGTACAATTTAAAAGTGAAATTAAATCCGATGACCTAAATTATATTAAATTATAAAAATATAATCTAATTGTACTTTAAAAATACTCAAATATATAATTTAACACTATAAATTATTTCAATTTAAAAAGTTATTTTTAATTAAAATTTTGTATTTCCACTATTCATCAAAATATAAAATTTCTCATAAAAATACAAAAAAATTTACCATAAGCTAATTTTTATATTATGAATACAAAAATGAAGTCGAATTTGATAAATAAAATTTATTAAATTTCAAAAAGTGGCTATTACTATTCAAAACTACTTTTAAAATGGCTAGTTTGATCGGTCGCGGTGCACTTGAACACGATGTTGTATACATCTCATGCAATTATTTTTTTAAAAAAAACGTACCATGGAAGTTTGGGGTGTTACAATAAATATAGAGTTTTGATAAAAACAAATTGAAACAGAAAAAGGAAGTGATGAGATAAACTAGTAGGATCATACCCTATGAATCCCATTTATCAGAGCATTCAAGAGAGATAGAATCAGTGGGATTTTCCATTGACCAAGTCATCATCAAGATACAATAGCTAATTCATGATTGAAACTGTTTATAGGAAAAGATAAATCCCATCAAGGTCACGACCCAAACCATTTATGTCGAACTACCCCATGAAAGTATTACCATCATGAACATTACCCTTAGGGATTTTATTAGTGTAATAAAGGGATACAGATCAAGACCTTAATAATATGAATATATATATTTTGTATAATTATATTTACTTCTTATTTTTTGTCACATTATAAATGACTTTGATTTTGATTCGATAATACACAAAATATATTTTTGGATAATATTTAGTTTCATTTAAGATATTATTATTGGTAAATTAATTAATTTTTTAAATAAGTGATATTTTTGATAAAATATTATCATTAAATAATAATAATATAAATTTACCAAGTAAAGAATAGTTTTTATAAGGATTCAAAAACTATTATTGTCAAAAAAACCCAACATTTATCAGTAAATCTCAATTATTATATTAAAATTTAAAATTCACATATTTATAAAGTTATTTAGATAAGATAAATATTATTTTTTGAACCATAACATCAAAATTATCAAATTGTGTATTTTTCATAATTTTTTGAGACAATCCAATTTTTAGGTAAAATTTAAATAAGGTATAAATATACGGTGTGTATTATGACATCATAATTAACCTAAAATGATGTAATAAATACAATAAATAGTATAAATGACCAAATATATGTTTACAATTTAAATTAATTTTTTTAGGTAATTTTATTAATTATATAAATCCTCTATGAATCCTCCAGAACCTAAATTATATTTCGATGATTTAAAATCATTTCTTTAAGAACATGACTCACTTCCACATCACCAAGTGTAGTATTTAAATTATATCGTCCCATGTACTTATAAAATAATTTAAACCACTACTATTTTGAAGAAATAATGGTAAAAAATTATGATAATGTTTGTTTTTGTTATTACTTTATCATATAGATTCCAAAACCTATATTTGGGAAATAACAAAGAACTCCCCTCTCATTTCTTATATAAACCCACCTAGGGTCCCATTAAAATTAATTAAAAACCATGGATCACATCATTACTCTTACGTAACATCTCTATAGTCCTCTCCACTGTTCCCCCAAACTATCAATAAGATCTTACCAAGCTTTTGGCTTCACCCTCTCAAAGTAAGGTATCTTCTCCTTCTCCTCTTTACTCATGCATCTTCATTATCTTATGCATTTTATCTCCAATTGAAAATGTTTGGATATGTTTTTTCATATCCCCTTACTATACTTATGATTTATAAATGATTATTTACCCCTTTAACTCTCATTAACCCTTCCCATAAATATTTATATGACCTTGTTATGCTGTTGAAATTTCATTGTGCATTTCCATGCCAAACAATTATGTGGTGAATACTTATACCCATTTCCTATCAAGTTTGTTCTACTTTATGCACTTATACTTATTTGATTTGTTAATTAAATGTATAAAATCCAAACTCTATTATCATGGGATTAAATTTGAGGAAAAATGTGTAACGATCCACATTTTGGACCCAAACAAAAAAGTAAAGGTTTTGAATATTTTTCAATTGCTTAATGAATAACTTTTAAAAATGAGATTCATAACTCAATTTTGTGAGTTTGAACATTTCAATGTAATTTTTTCTGGACCTGGGTGAAGGATATTTATGTTTTTCTAGGTATCTCGAGGACTTTAGGGAGCATAGAACCCAGAAAATATACGTTTTGAAAGACTGTAGAGGGAACATGGTCTATCTAAAACCGTGTGGCGCACTACAGGTAACCATGAAACCTTATTTAAGGTGGAAGAGGCAGTTCACATAGTCGGTGCATGGTTTCCCAAACCATTTGTCCTGCCCATGCGGGGTGTTTCAGGTGTCTAGTGGAGGGTGCACGGTTGGCACATGGTTTTCAAAACCATGTGGCCTACACCGTGCATTACACCAAGTTCTTAAAATTTGAATTTTTTTAATTTAATTAAATTCAATTAAAAACAAAAAAACAACTCTCCATCACCACCTCTCTTTTTTTACCGACAATGCACAACACCCCAAAAGGGGTTCCCCCTCTCAACACGCAACCCTCCTCCATGATATCCTTTGTTCAGCATTTCTTCTTCGGGTTTCTTTCGATTTCTTCTTCAATACTTCAATGTTAGACCCTTAAACCCTTATCCTTCTATTTTCTCACCTTATTTCTATCCCCTCCTTCTCTCAGTATGGGGTGGCCGAACACTAGGGTTTCGGGGTGATTTGATTTTTGATGTTATTTTGGTTGTAGGGTGTGGGGAAGGCCTCCTGGGTCTTGTTGGTGTGTGTTCTGACAACTGCCTCTGAAGGATAGGTGGTTCGACTTGTTTTGTTTCACCACTACCATATAAGCTGAGTATTTTTCCTTGAATCTTAGTTTTAGACCTAATAAATATGGTTATTTATGTGTTTTATGGTTTGTAGTATTTATATTTTAGTGTTTTGGTCGTTGATTTTTGATTTTGAGTTGTCGGGTCAAGGGTGACTCGCCTATATAGGCATAGAAAAGTATATATATATATATATATATATATATAAGTGTGTGTGTGGGTGGGTTCCCCCATTACATGTATAATCACCCATGGCAGTGATAACATATGTATGGGGCTAGGTTTGACAATGTATATATATATGAAAATGCATACGTAGGTGAGTGGAGATGGGTATATACATATAAAAAGATATGTGATGATCCCATTGCACATGATCATGGCCATACAGGTGTGTGCATAGGGGCTAGGTATCATTGCATGTGTGTGAAGGTTCATATACTTAGTGGGGGTGTAGAAGCTTTTAGTTAGAAAGTTCCAAGACCTGAAGTGGATGGCTTGGTTCCCCATTGAGGTAGGGTCCCTCTCCTAGCCTATTTAAATCAAAAAGGATTTAATTTTCTTTTGGATACCTTCTTAATTCTGCTAATTTATATAAAATTGAATTTCTTTAATAAGTTCTTAGTTCTAATAAACATTTCTATTTATAAACAATTCAAGGTTTTCTAACAGAACCCCTGCAATGGAGGTGCGCTATCTATAAAAACATGTCATAGTAATTATTCTCTTTTATCTTTCTTAGCATTATTGCATTGTTTTTTAATTTATACAGTTTCCTGGGTTAGTAATGGCATGTTTAATGATTCATACTATTCTATAAACTGAAATGATTGCCTATTTATGCAAATTTTCCCTTGACCCTTGTGTAATGCAGTTAACCCAAGACACCCCATGGGTGTTTGGACTCATTAGGCTTGGAATTGCCTGAGTAGACTTTTGATAAGTTACCATGATTTAATTAATGACTTAGATTGGTTAAGACCGATGGAATATAATGGGATGGATTGAATGATATGGCTCCATACATTGGATGGTGTGACCTTGTAACTTGAACCATTAAACCCATTTTCCATGTTTGGAAAAATTGGGTGAGATGACCTCGAGTAAGGTGACTCATGCCAAATGACATATCTTGAATGAATAGGTTAGTTATAATGAATTGTTTTACTTGTTTTAAAGTTTTTATGTGTAATGGATTCCTTTAAATGGAATAGAATGTGGCTAATGACATACATGAGATTTCATTGCCTCATTTTATGTTATGAATATTAAAAAGCCCATGTTGTTCTTTAATTTAAGTACTTAAGATGTTTTCCGTTAAGTATAAAAGTGAATGAGGCTATTTATATGTGTATATGGTGTGTCAATTTGAAATGAAAATGAGGCAATGCCATATGAATTATATTATAACTATGGAATTGGGTGTAAATGTAAATGGATGGGTGGAATTTTACCTCATACTATTATATTAAATGACTACGGATGGGAGGCGGTTTACCCCATGCCTGTATTAAAAGTGTGCACATGTTTAGTCTACTTAATGAACTGTATTAAAAGTGTTCACATGTTGAGGCCACTTCATGAACTGTATTAAAAGTGTGAACAAGCTTAGGCTACTTAATGAATTGTATTAAAATTGTTCACATGATGAGGACACATAATGAACTATATTAAAAGTGTGCACATGTTGAGGACACTTAATGAACTATTTTAAAAGAGTACACGTGATGAGGCCACTTAATAAACTATAAAAAAGTGTACACATAATGAGGCCACTTATGATCTATTATCTTGTAAGGGGGGATGCCTTCTCACCCCACACCATTTATGATACATATATATTGTGACTTGATCAGACATACCAACCATGGGCTGAAGAAATTATCATCACCAGGTGTCCTATAGGAACCTGGATGGTTGTTCTTTATTAATTCAATAATGTCATTAACACTTCTTACCTACACATTGTTAAATTTATTTTACACTATCTGGATTGGGCTTGACAGTGTGGGTGTCGGCCTTCTAATATTTCATCTCAAACCCTGATCGAGTAACCTTGGTGTCTAAGTAGACCTTGTATTGTAGGATCAAGGTTTATTGATATATTCTTGTACCAGAGGTGTTAGGAGAAAAGGACGGAGTTGGAGCTCAGGATGCTCATGGAGATCGCTCGTTGGTATGTGAAGTCTTTTCTTTATTTTGTACCATTGTAAATTATGTTGTATTGTTACTTCTTTCTTCCATGTATTCCTATGTTACATGAACTGGTGTTGGCCACTTTTGTAAAATTTATATTATCTATCTTTTGTTTCTTTGTCAACTATTTGTATACTGCTTCCATTGTTCTAATTGATTTTTCTTGCTATTACGTTATGTTTAAACTCTGATATGAGGTTATAGTCTCCTCACTATCACCTCTTAAGATCTTTAATGCTAGTTGGTGGCCTCTATCATACGGGGAGACATGTTTGAGGCCATGTGAACCACCGATCTGGCTACTGGGTTAATGTTCAGTCGGTACGGGATGTTACAAATGTATTTAGAGATTGTTTCATTTCCTTTTTCTTACTATTTCTTATTAGTATATATAAGATTAGAAATGTTTTGGCACCTGGTTAATATTAATTATTGGTACTGATCACCACACGTATGGGAAATGACTCAGTGCCCAAGGCTAAGAACATTTTCTTATGTTGTTTACTATTACAATTGATGTGATTTCACCTTGAGTGACTATTGTATTTTCTAGTTCTTAATTATTTATGGATTTTTGGTATTTTTACCAATATCCTATTAAGGAAAGGAATTTTCATTCCATGCATCAAACTAGGAACATATAAATTCACATTCCATGCATACGGCATGCCATGTAGTTGCATGCGTAGGTTGATTTTTGATTTGGAATTTGTTCCAAGAGTAATATGCCCTATTTTGTTTTCATTAGCATGCATGTATCTATATAATGTTTTTACTTGATTCAGTGATAATATTCCATGATTTTGTGTTAAATAGAATGCTATCTTGGTTTATTTCTTATAATGACATGCCTTTATTGGTTTAAATGTAATTGGTTTCTTTTCTAAATTAAATGGTTATGATAATTTTGGGATCCAGTTTTCAGTTATAAGGTGTGTGGGATACTTATAACTGGGAAAAGGTAACTCGTGTATTCAAACAATTATAAAAGGATAATAAATTTTAATTGTAAAGTGAATTTGATTATGGTTAAATGGATCCAAATTCCAAATTATGAAGTGTATGGGTGCTTTACAGGTTGGTAGATGGCCACTCGTATAAATGGATTGTTGTAAATATGTATGGGCATGTTTTATTTTGAAATGATATTTATATTTATTATTGGGAGTCAAATTTCATTCCATGAAGTGTGTGGGCACTTCATGAATCCAGAAATGACCGCCCATATTAAATGTAAGGTCTTGATGTATTGTAAAATGGCTAAATGAAAAAAAACTATTTGGTTTACAACTAGACCCTCATGGGTAATCATACTTAATAAAAATTTCTGATTCACTTAATTTCTTTAAAATAAGGGATTTCTGATAAATATAAATGTTTTCAAAATGAGGTTTGATATAACTTGCTTCTGTTTCCCTTGGTTCATAGAAAAATAAAGTACATTGTGTTTCATTTTAAGTGGTACTTGATCCATTAAATGAAATATTTTTTATGTTTTAAGATGAAATGTGTAAGACTACAAAGGACTTGTAAATGGAACCGATAGTGGTGTGTTGAGACCCTCAAGAAAGGGTAGTTTTGAGTTTCTCTTTTGAGTTTCCTTGGAATAGAATTGTAGGTTTTTTCCATAGGCGTTGTTTCCTTAACAATGATTGGATGTTTGGAATTTAGCCTAGTAGATTTTTTTATGTGAATTAGTATTAATGTTGACATTTTTTTCTTCTAAAAGGGGATAGATCATGGTTCGTATCACCCTTAGAACTTGATTCCTTACTTATATCATGAGTTATCTAGTTTTCGGTGTCTTTCAGGTACCCTTTTCCCTAGTAATACTTTCAATTTCTAATGACACCCTTGTTTGGACAGGTGGTCATGATTTTCTTAGACCCTTGATATGGGTGTGAGCATCAGGTAATACTCAGCTTCCATTGGTTAGACATTCCATGGGCATGGTTGGCTGTTTCTTTGGTTGTTTCACCCTTTTATTTTCCTCGTCCAGTATGCATTGATGTACATGGTACCATCAAGTTTTAAATTTTCTAACATGCTCTATGAGATAAGTTAAATATTTGAACCTTGTGCCTATTATTGTGGTCTCGTGTCATCTCCAGGTAGAGTGACCTGAGCCTTAAATAAATATGTTCATACCAATGCTTGGTATGAGTTTCTTAAGACACGTATGTTCTGATACAATGATCATTTTGGTTGGGTTTCATATCATATGTATTCTGTCTATTTTTTATGTGAATGTGATCTAGTTTGATTGGGGTAGATGGTCTTTTCTTTTTCTGATGACACTGACACTCCTATGGTGGGGATTGTTGTGTCGGTTTGTTAAACATGTGTCCCTCCTGTTAGAAGGGGCATAAACAAATTGAATCTTTTAAAAATGGTCAAATATCTTTAGTGCCTTTTAGGCTTTAATGTCTTGAATCATATCAGTGCATGCTTAGCAGCGTTACTATGGTGTGGTTGTCCATTTCAAACCTTTGAAAAAAATTCCAATAGTATTGGATAAATTTAGTGGTGAAATATATAGCATTCATTGAAAGTACTCATGTGGAAAAGACATGGTGATCAGTTTGAATGATGGTGTGTCGGCTGGAGAAGTTGATTTTTTTCTTTGGAAAGTCGAACAGTTGTGGTTCCACTCTTATTCCTTCCAAAAAAAGGGTATATTTTACTGGAAACCATTAAAATTCTCTTACTTTACTCTTCTATGAAATGAACATGTCCTATATCTTGTCTTCATCCTAAATTCACAAAGATAGCATCATTCTTACACTGTGAAAAATTCAATAAGGTTATTGAGATTGATTGGGTGGTCCTCTTTCAGTGTTTCATGATTGATGCATGGATTCCCTTGTCATTTTATCTTAGAAAAAATGTCGGAAGTTGGGTATAGGATTCAATGAGTGTGTTCTTTGTAAATGCAGGATGCCTTGGTAGAAGGCATTGCAGTTCTTTTGGAAAGGTGTTGGTCATCTAAGTCGGGCATCCTCTTGAATAGTCATCCAAGAGGATTGACCCTTTTTTCTCTTGTTTAATGATTCTGGTTGGTGGATAGCCATTTTAAGGCACGTCTTCAGGTCAAGATGAGTGTGGTTGGTGTAGGATGGTTCTTTTCATTAATATTTGTCATGACTAGGGCTTTGAGGTTGATAGGGATCGACTGTTTTAACTATCTCAAGAATCACGCCTAGAGATTCATTATAATTCTTAGAGGTGTGATTGAAATTCATTTAAAATTTCGGTTGAGTAGAAGTCTGGAATTGACCTCTTTACATTAAATTCTAAGGTGGGAAGTATCTTTGGTAGAATTCTTAATGAGACGATGATGGTATCATGTCTCTAGGTGAACAGGCTCGGGTAAGTGCCTTTTCGGTGTTTTGGTTGGAAAATGAGCATTGGGTAAATATTTGGTGGTTTATGTTCCCTATGCTTAAAGGAGTGATCAATGGTTCATTGGAAATTTGGGAACATAAAATGATCATTTGAATGAAGCATCAAGGCAATTTTAGGTTAGATGATGTGTTATGATTTACCTAAAGGCTTCTTGGGGAAGAAAAGTTCTATAGTGGGAAGGTTGTAACGATCTGTATTTTGGATAAGACTAAAAAGAGATTTTTTTTGGACTTTTTCAATTACTGAATGGATCATTTTTAAAACAGAGCTTTAGAACACAATTATATGAGTTAGAACTTTTCAAAGTAATGTTTTTGGAATCGGGTGAAGGCTCGTTAAGTTTTCTAGGGTGGCTAAAGGTGTTTTGGGAGCACCAGACCAGGAAAAGAAAAGTTTTGAAATGATTAAAAGGTCGCATGGTTTGTCTAAAACTGTGTGGACCACTATATGTAACTATATGAACTTATTTAAGGTGTGAAAGGAATATTTCTTTGGATGTTCATGGTTTCCCAAACAGTGTGGCTAGCCCGTGTGGGGTGTTCAAGGTGTCCAGTGGAGGGCGCACGGTTGGCGCACGATTTTCAAAACTGTGTGACCTAAACCATGCGTGACACCCAGTTTTTAAAATTAGAATTATTTTTAATTTAATTTAATTAAATTAAAAAAATAAAAACAGCTCTCCCTCACCCCCTCTTTTTTTGTACCCACATCGCACAACACCACTAAAGGGGTTCCCCCTATCGATGTGTGACCCTCCTCCTCCACATCCTCTTTCATGAAGTGTTTCTTCTTTGCATTTCTTCCAATTTAATATTCAATACTTCTAGGTGAGACCCCTAGATCCTTCTACTTATCTTTTCTCAACTGATTTATGACCACTCCTTCACAATTTATGGTGAGGATAAACCCTAGGGTATGGGGTGATTCAAGTTTCAGTTTTATTTTGGTTTTAGGGTGTGCTGATGGCCTCTCAGGTCTTATTGGTGCATGTTCTGACAACCGCTGCTGAAGGTGAGGTGGTTTGGTTTGTTTCAGTTTTCCCATTCCATCTTAGGTGAGTATTTTTCCTTTATTCTTGGTTTTTCACCTACTAAATAAGGTTCATTATCTGTTTTAAGTTTTGTATTATTTATTTTGTAGTGTGTTGGTTACTACTATTTGATTTTGATTTTTTGGGTCAAGGTATAATCACCTATATTGGAATAGGTAAGTAAATATATATATTTATGTTCCCTCATTACTTGTATAATCACCCATGGTAGTGATTACACACATATGGGTCTAGGTGTGTAGAGACCCTAAGCTTATCGTACATGGACATTACATTACTTTTTCGGAATACTTAGTACATAACAAAAACACACACAAGGATCGTAATAGTTTAGTGTCTTTGGAAACTCGGAACGTAATCTTCTAATCGTGGTGAAAGATCTTCAATATCTCCCATAAAGATCTTCCCTTTTTTTTACCTAAAAACCTTTCTTTATATCCTGGGGAAAAGAAAACATAACAGGGTGAGCTCAAATGCTCAGTAAGGGTAAACAAAAGAAATATCAATCACATCATATACATAAGAACATAGCTTTTGGAAATCTTAACCTGCAAAAGAGCTCATAGTATCATAACATGGGATAAATCATAGAAGTGAAAATGAGATCCCCATAATCATAACATAAAACTTGATACTTTGTGGCATGCACACATAATCATGGAAAATCATTTCTTGTTAGTCAAGACTCATTGCCAAGACTATCTTAGTGGACAAAGTCCCTTTCTGAATCGAGTAACCCTCGTTTCAGTCCTGTTTCACTGAACCGGTATAACCTACCGTTCCAGCCCTGTCTATCTCATGAGATATAAAATCTTTACCCAATGCATTGGAGGGATATATAGGTCCCACCCATCTTATAATGAATCCTTTCTTATGTGTGCCACATAATCATAAATCATACATCATCGCATAACACATGTAACAAAAATGGGATTCTTGAAACATCATGACATCATAAATCAATTCATATAAGATAAAGGAATTCATAAAAATAATTCCATCACAACATGATCAAATCAATGTAATAATAGGGATAAAAATATAACCCTTTATTATCTTAGATGGAAAATAATTTTGATAAAACACTTGAACTCCATTCTTGAGGAAAATATCCTTTCTTCTTCAAAAACATTTTTCCTTTCATAACATGTCATACAACTTTAAAATAAAAGAAGTTGATTAAAAATAAACTTGAAAACTTGTAAAGGAAGCTTCTTTGAAGTAATTTTTTAAAAATCCATTCATGCCGTATAAGTTAAAAAAAACATTCTTCGTACTTTTGTCGGAAAAGTCAAAAAGTACCTCGTACGAAAAACGACAAAAGATTCCTTTCATACGTATTACTAAAAACTCACCGAAGGGTAAAAATGGATTTAAACAATTTTAGGTGGATGGAAATAATATTACATATTGGGTAAACATTGATGTGGATGATAAAATACACCCCAGTAAATACTTACGAATAAACAATCTCAGATAAAAATGAGATTGTGATATTTCCCTTACCTTAGGTCCGACTTGCTTTGTAAGTGTCCGAACCTCCTGTATAATGATTTAAATCATGTTATTGACTTATTACAGAATCATATTCATTGTTATGATATCATATATGGTTCACTTATGACATTATATTACCCGTTCTTTTGTAAATTCCATGTTAAAGAAGCGTTTTGGGTAAAATCGTTTCATTTATCGTAGGTGTTTTGACTTGTTGTTCTTGACATCATTATTACTTATATAATGATTTACTCACTTCCAGAATATAAAATATGATTTATATATCATATATATTCAGTATATATATATATATAATAGGTACATAAATAAAATGAAAAACACCGTTCATGGAGACGGTAGTCCGTACGTACGCATGAACGCTGTTTTCCTTTCCTTATTGTCTTGAAATGGAAGTAAGTAGATGACATACATATGTATATATATACATAAATCCAGTAGCTTTATAATTTCATATATTTCATTATTATTTCATTATTATTTCTTATGTATACATTATAATCATTCTTAAATGGTTAACATGGAGAATGAATCTCATCGTGTCGTGGAGACGGTAGTCCGTACGTACGCACGAGCGATGATATCATTTCTATAAATATTGAATTGAATTGGAGTGGATCATAAAATATATCAGAATCAATATGATGTTGTAATAACTATGTATAGTTATTCTTTACACCATTATACCCATCCATGTAAGGTTGTGGTGGAAAATAGATTACACCACGGCGTGGAGACGGTATTCCGTACGTACGCACGCGCGGTGATTTCTTTTTCCGTAGGATGGATAGATGGTGAAATATGGTTGTTTCATACTTATAATAACATATCAGTATATGAGTGATACTGATGTTATTACTTCATAATGAAACAACCTAAGAAGAAGAAGTGGAAGAAGAAATAAAGATGAAAGAATTGGTAACGGTAATTACCTCTTCTTTGAAGTGTCTCTTTGAGACCTCCTCTTAGGGCACTAAAATTGGTCTTTGAGGAAGACCAGAACCTCTAGGATGTTTTTAGGGAAGTGGAGAAGAGATTTTTTCAGGGGTTGGCCGAGCTTGAGTGCTCAAATTGGTGTGTGGAGGAGGGAGAGGAGGTGTCCTTTTATAAGGGAGGAGAGGGGCACCTTAGGAATACCTCAAAATATTATTTTATTTTAAAGTCAAAATCGGTTTATAATGGTTCCAAAGGGTCTTATTTCGAAGATAAAGTGGGGATGGGTCGAAATCCTATCAACCAATAGGATTTAGACAAGTTTAGGTTATTATTTTAACCTTATCAATTAGATTTAACTCTAAGTTAAATAATTTACCTTTTACCGTGTCTTTTTGTTTTCTTTCACTATATGGTTAATACACTTAATATAACATGCCAAACGAATCCCAAATTGTTTATTATTAAAATATATATCCTTATCTAAGTCATTTTGCCGAACCTTAGATTTTTAGGAATAAAATAACAACTAATAATATAATATTTGATTTAAAAACTATTTTGTGTCAATTTTGACACTATTTGATATATGATTTTTCTGAAAGTCATAACAGAATTATATGTTCGAACCAATTTTATTAAATCAACAGTAATATATCATAGTAACCTAAAAAATTAGTGTAATTCATAAAAAGTCTCAAATTATATTTATTTTGGTGTTTATAACATCAATTATGTCAATATTTCATTAATAAGATAATTACTGCATCATCATTGTGTCATAAATAAATTAAATTATTTGATGTCTAAAAATTAAAAATAAAATACCATCATGTAGTAAATTATTTTAGCTTTCTAATGAATATTTACAATCGAATTTATCTTATGTATAACCCCGTATTAAAAATGATTTACTTATTAAACTTTGATTTTAACTATTTTAACCCTTCTTTAAATAAATTAATAATAAATGTCCTAATCTAATCCAAGTGGGCCTAAATGGTCATATTTTATTCCTAAGTTTGTTTTTGGTCGAATTACACTTGTCCAATAGAATTAGGACATGTGTTAGGGTAATATTAATATCATATTTACCCTTAGTTACCCTATTTACTATTAACCGCGGTAAAAAAAAGTAAAAAGTTACTATTCACCAAAAATTATTTTCATCTCATTGAACCACATTTTACTTACTGAAATCAACCGTGTCTCTCGGATTTTTGAAATTCCATTCACAGAAGCGGTAAAATTAAGTTTTATGAAAAATTCAGTTTTTTAACTACCACTTAGTAGTTTCACTATTCATCAAAAATTGATGTTTTTCAGAACAGTGCCAAAATTTCATCCCAAGCTATATTTCATATTCCGAATTCAAAAATGAAGTCTATTTTACCAAATTCATTACATAAAAGTTGCATTAATTAATTTTATAATTAAATCCCGCTGTTAAAACAAATAGCGTGTTTTTAAGAAACAATATCTATCAAAAGATTGACACTTGTTTATGTCTAGTTTAAATGTGAAATTACATCCAATGACCAACATTGTATTAAATTGTAAAAATATATTATAAATATACTTTAAAACCACTCAAATTAATGATTTATCACTATTAATTATTTCGATTAAAAAAGTTGTTTTTAATTATAATTTAGTAATTTTCACTATTCATCAGAATATGAAAGTTATCCGAAAAGTACCAAAATTTCACCTTAGGCTAAATTCGATACTCCGAATCCAAAAATGAAGTCCATTTTAAAATTTCTAAAATTTAAAAAGTGGTTATTACTATTCATAACGGCTAGTTTTAATAATATTTTAATAGCATATCATTGTTTCGTGAAACTCAGTATTACGTACCACACACGCTATCGAGGAAGGTTGTGATTGCGTGTAATGCAAGGCAAGTCAAGGATGCGTGTTGTGCAAGCTCCTTTTGGTGTAGCGTACAACACAAGACATTAGTGAAATAAAAAGGAATATTTTTCATAAAATCTCGGGCTATTACATTCTACCCCCCTTAAAATGAATTTCGCCCTCGAAATTCGTCGGGGTTATAAATAGTTTACTATTCAAAAGTTTCTTTAATAGAAACCCACATCGTAAAAAGGAATACCAAAACTTGGCTTTAAAAACTAATGTATGAAATGTAACGATTACCCAAATAACCTAATCACTGGGTTTCCACATAGGTGAAAATATGGATATGGAAAAGAAATCTAACCATCATGTTCTGATGGAGAGTGGTAGAGAACATGGCTATGGAAAAGCCAGTAATCACAAATCCATAAATTTGTGACGATCTAAGGTACCATCTGATTCATCAGGTATAAGATCACTAGGACAACATTTTTGGTTTTCAAGATCGTTTCCCTAAAGTTGAAAATTTGAATTAGAATAAATACTTTCTTTATTTTGGTACAATCTCACTGTTGTTCATGCCTTGAACAATTTCCACTTCATCTCTTAAATAAATGAAGTTGAATTTGTTATTCGTGAAGTGTTAGCAGATCATGTGATAGAATGACGGGTCATTCCATCTGTCTCAAAAGGTTAGCAAAATTTATATACATAAGTCGATCTATAGTGGGATTAATCATATATGGTTCCTAAAATGGGCTTATACCTCATATATCATACTGCTTAATATAATAACACTAGTTTCTACTAAACAGGGACTTCCTGTAGGTCAGTGGTAGGCGATAAAGGCCAGTCGCACTTCGGTTGTGGGTTCGATTCCTACAGCCTTGTCCGAAGCGATGGGCTGTCGCCCGTCCTGCAGGTTGTCCTTTTTCTAAAACTACGTTACTATAACATCCCATCAATAATATCGAAAATCTTCTATCCTTAAACAATACTAACTTATGTCCAACATAATCCAGTCTAATCTTTAGGCTTATACATAATACTGCAGTCCACTCTCATAATATAGAGACAACGATTACCAGAGATTTAACACTATCGTCGATCCCCATATATCATAAGATATGTTTTGTTGGTCACATTCCAAACATTCAAAGTCCTTAATCATGTATTCTCTTGAATACCTTAGTGAAAACATGAATTCAGTTAAACGTTAAAACTTTCCACATACCAAAATCCTCAAAATTCTATATACTCAAATCTTGATATCACTTAGTCCTTATATAAATCATGAGCTCATGAATACTGTTAAACATTTAATTTTCTCCTTATCCCTTCATTATGCCCATATCATCTGCATTCTAAAAATATCTGAATAACCTTTCCTGGATACTGGTAACATTAATAAAACACTTTTAAAACTCAAGAAAAGACAATAATGTAACAATCCTTAGATGTCTCTTTATTCCATAGTACCATGAGATTTCTTATACAACATTACACATGATAAACATGTAATCATTTCACTACATTCTTAA
This sequence comes from Viscum album, assembly GCA_963277665.1. Classification (NCBI taxonomy): domain Eukaryota; kingdom Viridiplantae; phylum Streptophyta; class Magnoliopsida; order Santalales; family Viscaceae; genus Viscum; species Viscum album. The sequence continues at coordinate 106,702,241 of OY728159.1, forward strand.
ACCATTAACCGAGCTTCAACAATTCTTTCACATCACATATCATTTGTAGTCTCTTCATCATCATCCACATAAATACTACCCATACGACCATACTGATTCTCTTCATGAGTCTTTCCCTTAGGGCATTGGTTTGCATAATGCCCATACATTCCACATTTAAAACACTTAACCATTTTTGATGTCGTAGCAATACCATTGTCCTCATCCATGGTGTTAACTGAACCTTTTCCTTTGCACTTACTTGCTTTGTGTCCTTCTTTTCCACACCCAAAGCATCTTCCAGTTCCCTTGAAACATTCTCCTTGATGCCTCTTCCCACATGATTTACATAGGGGAAATTGAACTTTCTTTCCTCTATGGTCATCATGAAACTCCATCTTTCTCTTATTAGCCGAGTCAGGAAACTTACCAAATTTTACTTTATTGATCATATTATGAGATTGCTGATTCGGCATAATAATGATGTTTGGACTTCCAAATCCCATTTCATTTGGTTGCTCATAAAGAATATCATTCCATTATCCATCATATCCTCCATTATCGTGAATCATCTTGTTTCCAGCCATTTTCTAAAACCCAAAAAGAATAGTGTGAGAGGCAAAAATCATAATAAAGGGAGAGTAACTTCAATATCTAACATATTAGGTTAAATTCTAATATCGTTACCATATTTCTAGTACTATATCCTATACGTATACTTATCCTTAGGGACATCCCTAGACATACATTAGAAATATCTCTAGGGATCTCACTAACATTTTCGCATCCTAGTTTCCAAAGGTTGACTAAACCTTTCCTCTGATACCAACTGTAGAGACCCTAAGCTTATCGTACATGGACATTACATTACTTTTGCGGAATACTTAGTACATAACAAAAACACACACACAAGGATCGTAATAGTTTAGTGTCTTTGGAAACTCGGAACGTAATCTTCTAATCGTGGTGAAAGATCTTCAATATCTCCCATAAAGATCTTCCCTTTTTTTTACCTAAAAACCTTTCTTTATATCCTGGGGAAAAGAAAACAAAACAGGGTGAGCTCAAATGCTCAGTAAGGGTAAACAAAAGAAATATCAATCACATCATATACATAAGAACATAGCTTTTGGAAGTCTTAACCTGCAAAAGAGCTCATAATATCATAACATGGGATAAATCATAGAAGTGAAAATGAGATCCCCATAATCATAACATAAAACTTGATACTTTGTGTCATGCACACATAATCATGGAAAATCATTTCTTGTTAGTCAAGACTCATTGCCAAGACTATCTTAGTGGACAAAGTCCCTTTCTGAATCGAGTAACCCTCGTTTCAGTCCTGTTTCACTGAACCGGTATAACCTACCGTTCCAGCCCTGTCTATCTCATGAGATATAAAATATTTACCCAATGCATTGGAGGGAGATATAGGTCCCACCCATCTTATAATGAATCCTTTCTTATGTGTTCCACATAATCATAAATCATACATCATCGCATAACACATGTAACAAAAATGGGATTCTTGAAACATCATGACATCATAAATCAATTCATATAAGATAAAGGAATTCACAAAAATAATTCCATCACAACATGATCAAATCAATGTAATAATAGGGATAAAAATATAACCCTTTATTATCTTAGATGGAAAATAATTTTGATAAAACACTTGAACTCCATTCTTGAGGAAAATATCTTTTCTTCTTCAAAAACATTTTTCCTTTCATAACATGTCATACAACTTTAAAATAAAAGAAGTTGATTAAAAATAAACTTGAAAACTTGTAAAGGAAGCTTCTTTGAAGTAATGTTTTAAAAATCCATTCATGCCGTATAAGTTAAAAAAAACATTCTTCGTACTTTTTTCGGAAAAGTCAAAAAGTACCTCGTACGAAAAACGACAAAAGATTCCTTTCATACGTATTACTAAAAACTCACCGAAGGGTAAAAATGGATTTAAACAATTTTAGGTGGATGGAAATAATATTACATATTGGGTAAACATGGATGTGGATGATAAAATACACCCCAGTAAATACTTACGAATAAACAATCTCGGATAAAAATGAGATTGTGATATTTCCCTTACCTTAGGTCCGACTTGCTTTGTAAGTGTCTGAACCTCCTGTATAATGATTTAAATCATGTTATTGACTTATTACAGAATCATATTCATTGTTATGATATCATATATGGTTCACTTATGACATTATATTACCCGTTCTTTTGTAAATTCCATGTTAAATAAGCGTTTTGGGTAAAATCGTTTCATTTATCGTAGGTGTTTTGACTTGTTGTTCTTGACATCATTATTACTTATATAATGATTTACTCACTTCCAGAATATAAAATATGATTTATATATCATATATATTCAGTATATATATATATAATAGGTAGATAAATAAAATGAAAAACACCGTTCATGGAGACGGTAGTCCGTACGTACGCATGAACGATTCTTTCCTTTCCTTATTGTCTTGAAATGGAAGTAAGTAGATGACATACATATGTATATATATACATAAATACAGTAGATTTATAATGTCATATATTTCATTATTATTTCTTATATATACATTATAATCATTCTTAAATGGTTAACATGGAGAATGAATCACATCGCGTCGTGGAGACGGTAGTCCGTACGTACGCACGAGCGATGATATCATTTCTATAAATATTGAATTGAATTGGAGTGGATCATACAATATATCAGAATCAATATGATGTTGTAATAACTATGTATAGTTATTCTTTACACCATTATACCCATCCATGTAAGGTTGTGGTGGAAAATAGATTACACCACGGCGTGGAGACGGTATTCCGTACGTACGCACGCGCGGTGATTTCTTTTTCCGTAGGATGGATAGATGGTGAAATAGGGTTGTTTCATAATTATAATAACATATCAGTATATGAGTGATACTGATGTTATTACTTCATAATGAAACAACCTAAGAAGAAGAAGTGGAAGAAAAAATAAAGATGAAAGAATTGGTAACGGTAATTACCTCTTCTTTGAAGTGCCTCTTTGAGACCTCCTCTTAGGGCACAAAAATTGGTCTTTGAGGAAGACCAGAACCTCTAGGATGTTTTTAGGGAAGTGTAGAAGAGATTTTTTCAGGGTTTGGCCTAGCTTGAGTGCTCAAATTGGTGTGTGGAGGAGGGAGAGGAGGTGTCCTTTTATAAGGGAGGAGAGGGGCACCTTAGGAATACCTCAAAATATTATTTTATTTTAAAGTCAAAATCGGTTTATAATGGTTCCAAAGGGTCTTATTTCGAAGATAAAGTGGGGATGGGTCGAAATCCTATCATCCAATAGGATTTATACAAGTTTACGTTATTATTTTAACCTTATCAATTAGATTTAACTCTAAGTTAAATAATTTAACTTTTACCGTGTCTTTTTGTTTTCTTTTACTATATGGTTAATACACTTACTATAACATGCCAAACGAAACCCAAATTGTTTATTATTAAAATATATATCCTTATCTAAGTCATTTGGCCGAACCTTAGATTTTTAGGAATAAAATAACAACTAATAATATAATATTTGATTTAAAAACTATTTTGTGTCAATTTTGACACTATTTGATATATGATTTTTGTGAAAGTCATAACAGAATTATATGTTCGAACCAAGTTGATTAAATCAACATTAATATATCATAGTAACCTAAAAAATTAGTGGAATTCATAAAAAGTCTCAAATTATATTTATTTTGGTGTTTATAACATCAATTATGTCAATATTTCATTAAGAAGATAATTACTGCATCATCATTGTGTCATAAATAAATTAAATTATTTGATGTCTAAAAATTACAAATAAAATACCATCATGTAGTAAATTGTTTTAGCTTTCTAATGAATATTTACAATCGAATTTATCTTATGTATAAACCCATATTAAAAATGATTTACTTATTAAACTTTGATTTTAACTATTTTAACCCTTCTTTAAATAAATTAATAATAAATGTCCTAATCTAATTCAAGTGGGCCTAAATGGTCATATTTTATTCCTAAGTCTGTTTTTGGTCGAATTACACTTGTCCAATAGAATTAGGACATTTGTTAGGGTAATATTAATATCATATTTACCCTTAGTTACCCTATTTACTATTAACCGCGGTAAAAAAAAGTAAAAAGTTACTATTCACCAAAAATTATTTTCATCTCATTGAACCACATTTTACTTACTGACATCAACCGTGTCTCTCGGATTTTTGAAATTCCATTCACAGAAGCGGTAAAATTAAGTTTTATGAAAAATTCAGTTTTTTAACTACCACTTAGTAGTTTCACTATTCATCAAAAATTGATGTTTTTCAGAACAGTGCCAAAATTTCATCCCAAGCTATATTTCATATTCCGAATTCAAAAATGAAGTCTATTTTACCAAATTCATTACATAAAAGTTGCATTAATTAATTTTATAATTAAATCCCGCTGTTAAAACAAATAGCGTGTTTTTAAGAAACAATATCTATCAAAAGATTGACACTTGTTTATGTCTAGTTTAAATGTGAAATTACATCCAATGACCAAAATTGTATTGAATTGTAAAAATATATTCTAAATATACTTTAAAACCACTCAAATTAATGATTTATCACTATTAATTATTTCGATTAAAAAATTTGTTTTTAATTATAATTTAGTAATTTTCACTATTCATCAGAATATGAAAGTTATCCGAAAAGTACCAAAATTTCACCTTAGGCTAAATTCGATACTCCGAATCCAAAAATGAAGTCCATTTTAAAATTTCTAAAATTTAAAAAGTGGTTATTACTATTCATAACGGCTAGTTTTAATAATATTTTAATAGCATATCATTATTTCGTGAAACTTAGTATTACGTACCACACACGCTATCGAGGAAGGTTGTGATTGCGTGTAATGCAAGGCAAGTCAAGGATGCGTGTTGTGCAAGCTCCTTTTGGTGTAGCGTACAACACAAGACATTAGTGAAATAAAAAAGAATATTTTTCATAAAATCTCGGGCTGTTACAAGGTGTGCCCATGTATATATATGAAAATTCATACATAGGTGAGTGTATATGGTTATATGCATATAAGAATATATGTGAGGATCTCCTTATACATGATCATGGCCAAGAAGGTGTGTGCATAGGGGATAAGTATCCTTTCATATTTGTGAGGGTGCATATACCTAGTGGGGGAGTAATAACTTTTTGTTAGAAATCGCCAAGATCCAAATTGGACAGCTTGGTCCCAATTTAAGGTATGGTCTCTCTCCTAGCCTATTTAAGTCAATAATGATTTAAGTTTCTTTAAGTTTCCTTCTTAATTCCACTTATTTATATTGAATTTCATTTATTGAATAAGTTATTAGTTATGATAAATGTTTCAATTTTAAAAAAATCATGGTTTTCTAATAAAACCCCTCAAATGGAGGTGCGTTGTCTACAAAAACTCATAGAGGTAATTATTCTCTTTTAGCTTGTTTGGAAGTATTACATTGATTTATACTTCATACAATTTCCTTGGTTGGTAATGTCATGTTTAGGTCTATGGCCTATTATATAAACAGAATGGTGTTCCAGTCTATATGAAGTGGCCCTTGTCCCTTGTGTAATGAAGTTACCCCAAGACACCCCATGGGTGTTCAGACTTATTATAGTTGGAATTACCCGAGTATAATTTTGATAAGTTACCATGACTTAATTAATGACCAAAATTGGTTAAGACTAATGGAATAGACTGGTAGGTCTTGAATTAAATGGTTTCATCCATTGGATGGTGTGACTTTGACACTTGAACCCTTAAACCCATTTTCCATACTTAGGAAAATGGGGTGAGATGACCTCGAGTAGGGTGACTCGTACTAAATGACATGTCTTGAATTAATGTATTAGTCATAATGAATTGATAGCATTATATTAAAGGTTTTAATCATAATGGATTAATTAAAATGGAGTAGAATGTGGCTAATTACAAACCTGATAAGTCCATTCCTGATGGTATGTTTTAAATGTTACCAATCCCATATTGTTGTTATAATTAAAGTACATAATATGTTCTCCTTTAAGTATAAATTTGAATGAGGTTGTTTTTAGGTGTATATGGAGTGGCTATTTAAAATTCATATGAGTTAATTCCATATGATTTATATTATAACTATGGAACTATGTGTAAATGGATATGGATGGGAGGTAACTTACCCCATGCCATTATATTAAATGACTATGGATGGGATTTCGTTTTCCTAATGCCAATATTAAAAGTGTGCACATGTTGAGGCCACTTAATGAATTGTATTAAAAGTGTGAACATGCTAAGGCCACTTAATTAACTGTATTAAAAGTGTGCACATATTGAGGACTCATAATTAAATATATTAAAAGTGTGCACATGTTGCGTCCACTTAATGAACAATATTAAAAGTGTACACATGTTTAGGGTAATTAATAAACTATATTAAAAGGGTGAACATGATGAGGCCACTTAATTAACTATATTAAAAATGTAAACATTTTAACGCCACTTATGATATATTATTTTCTAAGGGAGGATTTCTCTCCCCCCCCCCCCTCCCCACCATTTATGGTCTATATATATAGTGACTTGGTCAGACATACCTACCATGGGACAAAGCAGGTATCACCGTCATGTGTCCCTTAGTAACCTAGATGAGTGTTTATTTATTCAATCATATCATTAATACTTCTTACTTGCATATTGTTAAATTTATTTTACCCTATATGGATTAGAAATGACACTATGGGTGTCGGCCTATTGAGATTTCATCTCCCACCCTACTCGGGTGCCCTTAGTTCCCAAGTAGACCTTGTATTGTATGAACTAGGTTGATTGTTGTATACTTTTACCTAACGAGTTAGGAGAAAAGGATAGAGTTGGCGCTTGGGATGCTCATGGAGATCTCTAATGGGGTTTTTCTATCTTTTTATTTATTTTGTACCATTATAAATTATGTTGTATTAATGTTTCTTTCTTTCATGTATCATTATCAGGTCATGCATTCGTCTGTTACATGAAATGGCATTGGCATCTTTTGTAATATTGATATTATCTATATTATGATTCTTTGTCAACTATTTATATACTACTTACGATATTCCTATTGATTATTCATTCTATTTCCTTCTATTTAAACTCTAATTTGAGGGTATAGTCTCTCCACTATCACCTCCTGAGACTATCGCTACTAGTCGGCAGCCTATGGCATACGAGGAGACGCACATGAGGCCATGTAACCCAACGATCTGGCTATCGGGCAAATGGTCAATCGGGCTAGGCTGTTACAAAATGATTCTATTTTGAATTATCTATGTGAAAAAATTATGCATGTACATGATATTAAAGTGGTGGGTGTGCCCAAAATTAAATAGTTATCTAATTAATTAGTTAATGTTTGGACTTAAGAAATATCATTCAATGGATTAGGGAGTGAACCTTATCCATCATGAGTATTTTTCCACCATGTTATGATGTATTGGTAGTGATCCTTAACCTATATTAATAATTCCTTGTTTAAAGTTATTTCAACATTTCCATGTTTCCTTTTTGTTACCATGCTTTATCGTTCCTCATTGTTCTTGTTAATGTTTATCAGACATTTTATGTTCCACTGAAATTCATATTCCCTAACATGTAATACTTTCTTCATGTTATTCCATGTTTATTCCCTTACTAGGAATTTTATCTCACCCCTTTCTTATGTACATCCTTGGGTTATCCCATTCATTTTTAAGTACTATGGAATATTATGAGCATTTAAAGTAAGCTTTCAATAATGTTGATGTATCCCTTGTTTCAAGTGTCTCCTCTATTTTTAGTTGTTATGTAATTTACATAATTACTCATAGACACTACACTTCTAAGTCATCTAAGTTTTATTACGTGTGATCTTACGTAATACACCATGAATTAATGTGTACTAAAATAACATGTTACCATAAGTATTCTATGTATCCTAGTACTTTTCGATGTCTGTTTTATTCCTCTTCATTTTCATATGTATTATTTTATGAATCAGGTGAAGTCCTAACAAAATCTTGAATTTATTCCATATCATTTGTGACTTATTTTATGTTTTCTTGGATTTTTTATGTATTATCTCAAAATATTACATATCCATGATGACCTCATGCATATGGTTTTTCCCTTTACCTAAATGTTTTTAAACAAAAATTAAGAAGATTGTATTATTAATAAATTAAAAATATAATTATAATATAATCACTAAAAATAATATTTGAGGCCCTTTTATAATGAATTATAGAATCAATTATAATCTAATAATAAATCTATTTATTTATAATTAAGATAAAATAATGGTAAAAACTCTATAAAATCCAAAAATAATTTTTGCTTGATCACTCCCCCACACTTATACAATAACTTTTATTCATGTTCACTAATGTCTCATGTCCAATCACAAAAATTTCTCATTCTATGATTATTATAAGAATATACATTAATGAAAATAAAAGTTTAACAGGTGGTTCTTTCAAAAATACCTCTCTCTTATGATCATTGTTTCACCGATCCTTATCTCACATCCTTGATACATACTATATGAAATTTGGATTTATAATTTACCCCATTTTATCTAAGTTTATAATTCCCTAAATATTTCCATCAATTTCAATAGATAACACATAATAATTTTTTTCTATATAGTTCTTGTGAAAATAACATATTTGGATAGTGTATCTAAAGCTAGTACTAAACCCTACCAAGACAAAAACTATCCCTTGATACTCATTTTAATGTTCTAAGACATAAAGAACACTTGGGTAGCAAGATCTCAATTCACTCAACTATTATATAATTTCTTACTGAGACACACATGTTATTTAATGGATTAGAAGAATTTCAAGATCAGTTACCATATACTTGTTTTACTCTGGTTCATTTCTATTAATTTAGGGAGTATCCATAAGGTGTTAAATACTCATAGTGGACAATTTACACAAGAACTAGTTAACAGTCCAACTTTCTTATATTAAATTTTGTATTTTATATAGCTATTTTCCATTAACAATACTTTTCACATTTAAAAAATCCTGTATTATTCTAGTGTTGATATTTTATTCTCTAGTGATGGGAATGAAAATATTATTAAATAATATTTTAATTTCATATCAATAACAGAACACAAAAAAACAAATAAAACATAGAAATCAATTCAAATCTTAATCATACTTATCCCCTCTCCCATAATTATCCTTGATTCTATCCCTAATGAACTCAATTATGAATTTTTCAATGTGTATTAAATTAATTATAGAAGTGCCAAAAAAATTAAGTCTTTAAGAATGATATGGCTTGATATAATTTCATTACAAGAATCAAAGAAGAGGGTGGATTTTTCTAGGGATTCCTTATAAAAATATTCATTTACAGTCATCATCTACTTCCCATTTTCCTTCAATTGATTCTATGATTCTAATAATTTTAATTCAATGATTCCATTTTAAAATTCCATAGTTATAGTAAATGACCCAATCCATTTAGAATATATCTTACCTAGAATGAGTTTTCATTATTAGTATAAGTGTAATAATTTCTTACCAATTTGGAAGAATTTTTCTTTGAATGAGTATGTAATGGAAATACCATGTTATTTTCTTATATGAAAATGAATTTTAATAATATTATCTCCTCAATTCATCAAGCTCCACCATTTGAAAATAAATTTATTATCCTTATTTTATAAATTCCAAGTTCATGTAATTTATAGCCTTATATTATTTGGGAAATATCTTAATAGGTAGGTGACATTTCTAACCATAAAAAATTTTAAGGATACATTCCAACGATAATTTTAAATGAAGTTTTTTATAACCAAAGTGTGTCATCTAGCTTCATGCTCCAATATTTTTGGTTGGGTGACACTATTTTTTTCAAGATTCTCTTCAGTTATAAATTATATAAATTTTCCTTCCTATTTTTTATAGATGGAAGTTAGTGTAATTATTATTATTTACCCCATTATTTATCATCAATGTTTCTTTACTCTCGTTACAAAAATGTTTTCCCTAATCACTAATGATTTCCAGTGGTATTCGAGTCCTAAAAAGATTGTGTGATCTTAGAAAGTCTATAAAAACTTGATAGTCACAAGTTCTTGTATCTTTATCCTTAGTCCATTTAAATTCATAGATCATTTATAATATAATATAGTTAAATCCAAAAAAAATAGGAAATGGACGCATAAAATCTATTCCCAAAACATTTAATATTTCACAAAAGTTCAAATCTTAATGAGAAATTTTTATATTTTGGAAATACCTATATTGAACTAGAAATTTTTACATAATTAAAAAAAATTAGGCATCTTAAAAATTATTAGGCCCAAATATCCTAGTCTCTAGTACATTTTTATTTCAAATTAATGCCTAAAATGGCCTCCACCTGAAATTTTGTGACAAAAAGTTAACAACAAAATACACCTCTATATCTGGTATAAATATACTTATCACCTCCAAAACATAATAATATTTATTAATAGAATATAGATAATGAATAAAAATTAAATGATTAAGGTGGTCTGAAGTTGTGGAGTCATGAAGAATCCCAATGTATAATCCTTTAAGAAATAAAAAATAGAGATCCAATAGAATTAAAGAACGTTTCCCCCTATTATATCCCAACTATTGAATCAAAATAGTTTGGTTCCATGTTCCCCTCTCATTATATGAATTGTATTCCTGTGTGAGGACCAAATAGTTTTCTATAATATCTAATAATATGACTTACATTCTAGTGTGATGAATTAACGATTCTCATAAAACTATCAGTGAGAGAAAATTCCATTAACACATAAGATTTAGTTTTACATCAATCATTAGATATTGATAAACCATGAATGAGAGCCATCCCCACCACATTAAGTTTGTTTCCTAATCCTAAAATTGCTATGATTTCCAAAAATAATGACCCCTAGGATTCACTTACAAGTCCATCTACTCTCATAAATCCATCAACAGATGATCCACCTATGTTGAGCATAAAATCATATTTGGGGAAGAGGGTTCCATCTCACGTATTTTCCTCTTGTGGTCACGCTATTAGGACTCACTATATATACGGAATTTATTATCAGGGTATTGAAGAAATGGGTGGAATCAGGGACTTCAAATGAGCCAACATGCTCCCTTATAGTAGTGAATAGATTTCATCTATGTTAGGGAAGATCAATGATGTTCTCACTATGTTTCATGTTGTTAAAGACTCCCTAGATAGATCAGTAGTCTATGAAGACAATAATGTTTCATAATTACCCTTAAAAATAAGTCATATTGAAATTGTAAAACCATAACATGAGGAGAAAATCAGAATACCTAAAGTTGAAATGGTAATCTATGATGTTCATCAGATAGTTCCAAATATATATCTTCCTGTCAACATACAAGAATGGAAGTTGTGTCAACTTCCCTTTTGAAGTACTACAGTAAAGGTATTTCAACACTAGTGTGGGACCATTGAATTTAAGCTCCATATATATGGGTTTAACCTTATTATAGATCCTCCAAACTAAGAATAGCATCTTCTTAGGTAATACCTTATCAAATAAAAACTACATATCTTCCACAATAATAGATCCTCCCATACATAAAACTTTAATTCGAACTTTAGTATTAGGAATTTATACTTTGAAAATAAGTAAGGTACCTTTTAACTGACCAACTATTATACCAATTTTATAAACTTGTGAACTTTATTAGTGATATAAGAAAGATACACAATAGGGATTGCATCATACAGTGGTATTTGAGGAGGTAATTCATGTTCAATGGTGTGGGAAAGCCTACTCATATGGTTTGAAACATGGTTCTTGAATCCCCTCTTGTCCTTAATATTCATATAATGTCACAAGATAAAAATAAACCACCACACTTTCTTTTATTTTGAGTCAAAATTTTCCATCACGAACCTAATAGATACACGGTTATAGTAAAATATTACTTTAATTCCCATTAGAGAAGAATGGAATTCTTCAATTGAAAAAATTATGGCAAAAAACTTATTTTCGGTGGTTGTAGAGTTATTTTGAGATTATTCTATATTTTTTGAATAATATTTTATAACATGATGCAATCCATAAATCATTAGGGAAATAACTACTACCACAAATTGGTTTGATGCATCACCCAACACTTCAAAATGTAAATCCCAATTTGGTGTCATAATGAAAGAGGTTTTAGTCTTGTTCTGTTTGAGTTTATCACAATAATCCCTGCATGATACGTCAAACATAAATTCAATATACTTTTTATGGAGATTAGATAGAGGTAAAGTCATTTTTCCAAAGCCTCTAATAAATATTCTATAATCCCTAAATTCTCTAAAAATTATCTAACATGTTTTATATTAGTGGGGTATAATAGTGGTGAGATGACATCAATCATTGATTTTTTCATTTCAATATCCTCTTTGGAAATTATACGGCCCAAAACAATTACTCATTCCACCATAACATGTCATTTATCTAAATTAAAAACCAAATACTTATCAATTAACCTTATTAAAACTTTTTATAGATTGAAAATAATGCTTTAAAAATATTTACTAGAAATGTAAAATTAATCTAAAAATACCTCTAAGAATATCTCAAAGAGTTATAAAAATATACTTACAATGAAGCCTTGGAATTTACCTATGGAATTAAAAAAATCATACTATGGTATGAAAATATACACTATGGGACAGTTTATGTGGTTTTTTTATAACCTTCCAATGAAATAAGGTATTTAAGATAGCTATAGAAACCATCATTAAAATAGTATTTACATTTCATATCATGTCATTCAAGCATATGATCTATGAATTCAATGGGGAAGTAGAATTACCAGGTTAGATTATTTAGTTTCATGTAATAAATATACAAATTCCTGTTTTCCTAAATCAATGTGGAAAAAATTTCATTTTTTTAATTCATTACAAGATTTATTCTAGACTTTTTTGGGAGAATTTAGATGGGTATCACCCCTTATGAGTTTGAAATTTGGTAAATGATGTTCTCTCCCAAAAATTTTATCATCTAATGTTTTTGAAACATCCATTAGTGTGGGGTTTATCCTACTTTGAGTCTACCTCACTCATTTTTTAATCACTGTCATATAGGATTTGGCTCATTAAATAGTGTGATTAACTCAATGATTTTACCCTAGTGTCTTGCTTATGGACATAGAATTTATTTCAAAATGATTAATGTTATTTTTCATAGTTATGTTACAAGATATTTTAAATTATCACAGGTGGATTATCATCATCCAGAATAAAAATAAATTCAGAGTATATGGATATATTTTTAATTCAAAATTGAATTATTTTTCTAGTGATGGTGTCAAATCAGTTTCCCTCATATCTTTAAACTTCATGTGCAAACAATACCAATCACTGATATATTTAACCAAAAAATACAAATCATCTAAACAATTCTTCATCTGAATCATCATCAAACTGGTTAATACACATATTTGGTTTATGGTTTAATTCATTTTTAAAAATAGTTTATATATGGATTTGGTGACATTATAACTTCTCATATATTTATTATTTCTTCTAAAATATGAGTTTCATCATCTGAGAAAGAAGGGTTTATGAGATATAAATAGTAAAATTAGAGTGTTACTCTTGAGGAAAACTCAAAGAGTCCAAGATGTTAAAGTTCATGGTGCCTTTCCAAATTCCATAGAATGAGGGTCACTTCATGTACATTAATGATGGTTCACAAAGTTTTCAGGAATGACCACTTAAGTATTATCAGGTATTGATTAATACATATTATTCCCCTATGCTCAAAATATAGAAATTTATAGGGAAAAATAGAACTTACACACTTAATAAGAAATCATTAAAAACACCTATAGGTTAGGCATAAGAATTATTAGCTAGTTATATCTCAACTTAGGTTAGCTTAAGTATTCCCCTACTAATGAAAAATAAATAGTGTGGTGAATGAAATTAGTTATTTCTCCCAGATCACATAAATCATTAGTGAATGTCAAATTTACTAAGGATTTTGTAATATTAGTAGTATCTAGATCTTAATATTTCATTTGAAATTGTGTTTTGATTAAGGAAGTTTCATCTCTACCTAATATTTCAATTTATCGATATGAATCCTTCTACTCTTAGTACACAACTATTTCAGTACATTCATATATAGGGAAATCCAGTTGATTACTAAAAGTAGAGAAATATTTATCTCATCCAATTTTAAGGTATCAAACAACATATTTTTCAATCCCTCTTAATTATCTTTTTTTTGGGAAATACTTGAAATTACGGGTGTTAATGGTTGAGGTAGATCCTTCATATTTGATTTTCTATTCCCCCCTTCACTTGTTGTCCATTAATATGTTCCACCACTTATTACACTATAAGTAATTATTCATCTTAAACAAGTTTTTAAATTTTAGTTCCATATTCTATTAATAATTTTTAATTCCCATGTAATTCCCTTCTACTTCTCAAAGAAATGGAATGTATATTAATCTTTGGTCTTGGAGTTGGTTGAGCTGGGATTTTACTAGAAACATGATTTTTCAATATATTTATAATAGTAAGAATCTATCTAAGCTAGATTTTAAATTCCTAAAGTTTATAACCAAGGAATATTAATATAGTTTTTAAATTACCATAGTATTCCATCTACTCTCATAAAAAGACTTTAATGGATGGATATTGAATTTTTTTCATAAGTTTTTTAGCTATTTCTTGTTTCTAATATCTTCCATTAGAGTGTGGTGGATGGTATTTTCTAGAGACTTTTATGGAATGGTGGCCTTGGTCTCTATTGATTCCCAACTGCATAGTGAACCATCGAGTACTCCTTGAATCCAGGATTGTTCACCAATTTTTGTAATTGCCTTTAGTATATGGAAAAATAGTTTTTAGTGTCTTTTACTTGAGGGTAGCAGACTATGTAATGATAAAAAGACTTACATAGGTAGAAAACCCATTGGGTGTAGAAAATAATCAATTTAATATATTCATTTCTAATTTTATCAAAAAATAGGTTAGTTAATTAATTATAGACTCAAGTGAATCTAGGTTGGAGTTTTTTAACACATGTATACCTCTATTTGTAGTCCTTATACCGAACATTTGGTAGTTCTAGAGATCTTCTCAATCATATACTTGGCATATTCTATAAATTTATCAATGATTTGTCCTCTTGAATAAGAATCTGGAATATTTTTTACATCATCCAATAATCCTTTTAGATGAAACCTAAAACTTATGATATTTTATGGGATGATGGGGATAGTTGGAATCCATCCTCATGAAATAATCAAAATACTCATGAATAGTTTATCCACTAAATTTCCTAATTCTATGTATCTATTTACAAAAATATTTAATCCTCAAAATATGGAAGAAATTTAGAACAAATTATCTCTAGAGATCATCTTGATTTATAACCTCACCAGGCTATAGGTTTTACATCCATTCCATAGTTAATCCATCCAAATGAAATGGTAATTCCATCCACTTGATTTGAGCTTCTAAAACATGTTTGTACTTGAACGTGATAAAAACAGTACAAAAATCATTCAAGATCATTTTTTATTAATCTCCTGATAAACCATTAAAATTTATAAAAGGTTAAATCATCCCTAGTTTTAACTCAAATAATAATTGATAATTTCAAAACACCAATTGATTATTTTGGTACTTAAAATTCAGTTAAAAAATTATCTATGTGTTCAGATTTTTTTATTTAGGTTATCTTATAAATTATCACTGCCAAGTGAAACACTAGAATAAGTTGACAGGTATTATGTGCCTGACAATGGGAGATTAATAAAATATTTATTCAAATTCTAAATGATCCTCAAGTTTCTTACTATTTCAAAAAAAATAACAACCTTTCTATCAAATCCAAATATGATATTATAAGTAGATCTATTAATTGAATAGAAACATTTAAAAATAAAAAATAAAATGAAAATAGTGAATAAAATTTTCCTCCCATGAAATTATGTCAATTTATTGAAATAAATGTTTCTACCTATTCAAGAGATATAAATTTGAACAAGAGAAAAATATAGTATAGTGTCTGACTTGAGTTGTCTCCTAGGGAGGTAGAATCCTTATTGTTTCTCTCATGTGTGAGTTGGTTTTCATAGTATTAGAAAACAAAGAACCAAGTGTGTGTGTGTGTGTGTGAATGTATAAGAAAATTATTTTTGAAAATTTGATTAGATAAATCATTTCATCACCTTCAATATTCCCTCACCTAACCTGATAAACCATGATTCACTCAATTGAAACTTCATTTCTACCTCGCTAATAAGCCAATACCTAAACTAATTACCTTTACTTAGTGTGTTTAACTTACGAAATTCATGCAATGATCACATCATTACAATATATCACCTAGAAAAGTGATCATAAACCTCCAAAAACTCTTAATTCATCCTCAAAACTCTTCATTATGTAGGAGATAATGAAGATATAAGGTTAGTGCATACAGACTAATAAATGGGAAGGAAAATAAATTAGAATGCAATAAACAAATAAATATTAGACTATATAACGCCAGCAAACAATTTATAGTTATATTATTATACATCTATATAAATAGTAAAATAT
The DNA here is from genome assembly GCA_963277665.1 of Viscum album. NCBI lineage: Eukaryota > Viridiplantae > Streptophyta > Magnoliopsida > Santalales > Viscaceae > Viscum > Viscum album. The sequence goes on from OY728159.1 coordinate 106,718,843, forward strand.
TATAATCAAATAGCAGGGTAGGGGGTTCTCATTGGATAAGTTACAGGGGACCTAAAATTCCATCTTTTAAGTTACAATGCAAGTGAAAAAAGTTAAAGAAAAATCATCCCCTAATATAGTGAGTTTCATTCTATTTTATAAGTTCATAATGAATGCTCATGAAAAACTTCAAAATCTGTGATGGTCTCTATATTGATTGTGCATAATTTCTTTGAATGCTTGTTTGGATGGTTCATTCACTTGATGCAAATAGAATCCTTCTCCCTTTTCTTGGATCATTTATCGATTATGACCACATCATTTATTTTGACCAATTTATACAATCAATGAGAATGAAATATCATCTTGGTACTCTTATTCCTAATATGAGATCCAAATTTAATGTACAAGATCTATATGGCCATGATTATTTGATATTTATCCATATGCAGCTGAAAAACATTCCTCCTAGTAAAAAAATATTATGTGACATCCCATATCTTCATTTCATAAACTCTAAAACATTATGTTGTCCAAATAATTTATTACCAAAGTTCACAAATATCTTATATGATTACTAAAATAACTTATATATCAACAAAGTTTCTATAAAAACCATATGTATCACAAAATATATTATATTTCATCTTATAAAATCTTACACATCTTAGGCAACTTGGATAAGTCTCTAGTGAAAAATTAAAATTTATTACATACCCAGTCATAATTTCTTAAGTATAGTCTAAAAAATCATACGTATCTCTGATTATATTATGTATCACCCTGTATGTCCTGTATCTCAATATTTTGAAAATTATTATTGATTATGCTTCAGTGGTAGTGGTACTTTTCTTACATGTTGGATGAATTCCATATTCACTCTTGGATATCTTCTATATGTGTTGGGATTTATTATGTGTTTCTTAAACATTAATTCAAAATATTAAATAACCAATAAGACATTTATTTAATGTTTTTATTTTTTCCTAAAAATCATAAAAATCTAAATTGAAAATTGTATCTAATTAATAAATTAAATATAATAATAATATAATCCCAATAAAACACATTTAATAAATTTATACAATGAATTATAGAATCAATAAAAATACGTGAATATAGCCATTTATTTCGAATTTTGGGAAAGTAAAGGTGAAATTACTATAAAATCCTAAAAAATAAAATTTAAATGGCTCAATCATATATCCATAGTTATATATAGTGTTAGTATTCATGATTGGGTCATAATTGACTCATAATACTTATTTGGAATCTTTTATATCTTGTTCATTACTATAATATGATAATCTGGGATATATCCTCATGTATTCCTCCAAATGTAGATACAAACACATTTAATCTTCATCTTGTAGATGCAAACCTTATAATTACATTTTGATACACATGCCTCCCCTTCTTGAGTAGTGAAAATAATATCATACCATGAATAATAAAGTGTGTGGATTGTAAATCAAAACTATAGGGAAATGTACTATTGAGTCATATACCTCAGAAAATACCCCATCACAATGTATATGTAATGTATCTTAAACTCTCTATATCCTAGATCTCAACTATCATTGATGATCACGACACATTTATCACAACATTTGGTGTACTCAATGGTGTTTAGTCACCCTCACTCACCCCATTACTCCCCAAAACCACCTCTTTGAAGATGTAAAACCCCAGTCTATCACCCACAAATCCCATGACCAATGTCAAGGAGTAGACCCATCATAAGTTATCCACATGATACTCTATCTTTTGTAGGTTATCATTCATAATCAAATTTTTCCATCATTGCTTTATCATATTTACCCATTCCCACCTCACTAGTCACTTATCACTCATTTATGTATCTATAAATATCATCAAAAATCTAGTCCATTCACAAACTACAAAGGAATACTAATAAATAGGTAATTAAATCTATAGTACACCGCTGGTGGAACTCCCTTTACCACACACCAAGGTCACACAAGGTTTATTTCAATAATTACAGTTCAAACTCATTGTATAACCCTCCAATACAAGTTCACCCCTATAAAGTTACACAAGAAACTAAATTTTTGGCTCACCAAGGGCTCCTTTATCTCAATTAATCATTTCCTCATCAAATATGTGACCTCACTAGGTCACTAAATCCCTCGCCTAATGTTGGATACCAACTAAGGGACCCTTCACTATTTAACTCAATCATGTTTTATAATTAGATCCATGAATTAGAAAAAATCCCAAGGTAATATAGCAAAAATAATTTCTGGGGACATATTACATAATATATAATTTTCCATAATCATTAAAGCCTTTTTTCATATCTCTTGGGTTGGTCACAAATACTTACCCCTATAACAGTATCACCTAGAAAATGAAACTATATATAATAGAAATAAAAGTAGGGACAAGCTACATCAACTAAGTAGTGACCCACTTTCAACAATTCCTAGACACATCCTTCAATATAGACCAGGAATCGTCATTCCCAAAAGTGCTTATCTCATTAAAAATATCAATTTAATTTATAATAAATCGATCATAATTTTTCACTATAAAAAATAGAATAACAAAATAATATGAGAGAACTCATCAAATTGTGTCAACTTGATGAAATCTCATGTAATGAATGGTATATGGATCAAAGATAGCACCAAATATCAATATGAAAAAAAAGTAATTTCCCACTTTATTTAAATGATCAATGTCATCCATTTTAATGAAAAAATAAATAAATAATGTGGATATTTACCACTAGTTAAAAGGAATTAAACTATATCTAATCATCCTTGTGAACAAATATCTAGAAAACACAATAAAAATCCACTTAATTGCAATGTGATTCTTCCATTTTATATGGTAATAAAAACCCATTAGGTCAAAATTAAGTATCATTAAATGAGAATATTAGTACGAGTAAGGAATCCCACTTTACACTAATAGATTAAACTCATCATTGAATACCATTCATCAATCATGAAAAAATAGGAAAGGGGAAATATATGAGGAGTCAATCTCGACTATCGTATTGTCAACAAAAAAAAGAATATATGGGGGAGAGTTTGATAAAAATCCCCCTAAAATCCTAAAACTTCCCCAACATGAAGTGGTGAATGAGGAAACTCCTTGAAATTTTGGTTACACGTACTATATTTTTGGTTGGCCACCAGCACCTTGATTTCCTCCTCGAAACCTTTGAAGTCTATAACCAGAACCACTGTGGAGGGTTCATCTTCACTTTCCACAAAACCTAAGCTTGAATGTCGTATACAAGGGTTTAGATGGATTTTTGATATATCCTCACAAGTCTACTAATTTATACACTACCCAAAATTCCATTTTGGTCCTTTTACGACAAAATTTAACGTATAAAACTTCATTTTAATAATCGCAAACATTTTTATAACCTCATTTATTTCAAAAAAAATAATCCATAGTGGTTCCAGATTCAATAGATTTTAGCCTTTCTTTGATTTCACCATCACCTCATGGAACTGGTTATTAAAATTTAAGACGAGTCCAAGATCATACTCTACTATTTTTTATTTACCATGTTTTACTAGTGGATCATATATCCAAGAGTGTTTCTAGATCAAGACATGGATATAGTCTTCTATGTTTATTCATTATACATTATAACACCCCAAGTTATCATGGTATGTTTTCCTTATTAAAAAATTCAATATCTTATATTGCATGCAACATTGAGTTCTAGTGCACTACAATCTTTTAACCTAGCCATTTGAATAACAGTTATGAATTATATTAACCACCTTTTAAAAGTGAACATATTTTAAAATTAATTTTTGAAAATTTTATAAATTATATTATTTAATATAGACTTTTTTTTGAATTCATAATATCAAAATTATATTAGGTTAAAAATTTGGTATTTTTCCAAGAAGATTCATTTTTCAATGAATAATAAAAATACTACATTTTAGTTAATAAATAAATTTTAATCTAATTAATTATTAATGTTAAATTATATTTTAAATTTTCTTTAATGTCATAATATATCAATTACTAATCTAATGTAGGTTGTTATAATAATTTTATATTGAAATTAGAAATAAAAACTTATTGAATTTTTCAACGTCTCTTTTACCCACCTTCTCACCACATCTATAGGGATTAGTGTTAAGCATAATTTTTTCGCTTATTTGATTTGAATTTGGAAAGATAGATATATATAGTGGTAACCAGTTTCATATTTAGAGTCTAATAAAATCAATATAATTTTTATTTTGAATTTGGTGAATAATTGGAGGATGAGCCCGTAAGGGGCACCACTCATGGTTGGGTTTCTCTTGTCACCGTCATCCTATTCCTCTTACTCTATCTCAGTGTAGGGTTGGTTGTGGATTCTCTCCTCAGTGCTTCTTATCAGTGTGATCATGGTTTTTGGTGGCTCTTTTCCAGTGGTGGTTATGCTGTTTTGGCTTGGCCATATTTCATGGAAACATGATGATGGTACATATCAGTATATGTTTCTGTCTTTCTGGGGTTGTTTCATCATTGATCGGTGTCAGCAGAGTGTGCTTTGGGTATATCGAGGTGGAATCTACATGTGGTCTTGATGGAGGTGAAGAGTTTTGTGATCTATCTCAGTGCAGATCCCCCTCTATTTCTTCCCTTTTCTAGGAGGACTGATGATGGATTTGCGGCATCGATGTCTCTTGTGTGGAACTACCCATTGTCCTCATGGGTGCCCCCTATTTTCCACTTCCCATAAGGTTTTAAATTTAGGCCTTAGGTGCAGGATCTCCCTAAACATGATATACTTAGATTCATGCCCAGAGTGGTGCTTCTGGTCAAGATCAGCATTTTCCCCCACATCGGTGATGATCCTTTGGTGTAGTTGTTGGTCATCTTGCCCTTGGTGGTGGTGACTTGGCCTCTCACATCTTGGAGTGTCTGGTTTCCTTGGGTTTCTCATCTACGACTATGATGTTGGAGGGTGTCTAGTAGGATCGTTGTGGCAGCGCTCTCTTCTGGTGATTGTTTTGGCATCCTGGATGCTGGTAATGTCAGCAGTGGTTTACTGATTTTTGAATTTTATGAATTTTTGAATGAATTTTGTGGTGGTTTTTTTGCTATAATCTTTGATTTTTTGATCTGTGGTATGCATTTCAAGGGCCTATTCAACCGGAAATTCTTTAAGGGTCTCCTCTAGCTGAGGTTCTGAGCAGGGAGTTTTCACTAGACCATTACGATCTAGATTTGGATGTTTGAGAGGGTATGGAAATTTCCATCAATACTGGTCCCATGAAACTCTGCACAGGACAGCTATCCAAGTACAATGAGAAGGTGGAAGCTGGTCTTCACATTTTTTATGTTGGGGATGAGCTTCTTTTTATTGTTTTGATCTTGTTTGTTGATGAATTTTAGACCAGTGGGGCACAGTTTTTGTATTTAAGCCCTTGATTTCATGTTGTGTTCACCCTCAACCCTTAAAATGGGTTTCGTGCTAATAAAAAATTAATTTGTAGTCAATTTTGTGAATAGTAACTTTGGTTACATTTTACTTACCACAGTTAAGGATAAATTGGGTAATTAAAGGAAATAATAATATTATTATATTATATAATTACCCTAACACTTGTACTAATTTTATTAGATAATTGTGTTTCAAAAGAAAGTAACCTTAGGCTGAAATTATGACCTTTTTAAGCCACTTGGGTAAGAATAAGAAATTTATTATATTTTATTTAAAGAGAAGTTAAAAATTTCATATTCATAATTTTAATAAATAATTATTTTTAATATAGGGTTATACATAATATAAATTATAAATATAAATATTTATTTTAAATATATTAAATCTATCTTCATCATGATAATTTATTTTTAATTTTTAGACAATAAATTATTTAATTAAAGTCTTTCATAATAATGATTTAGAAATTTGTTAATTAATTGAGATATCAAATAAATGATATTAAAAATATTAAAATAAATATAAGTTGACATAATTAATTACATCCATGAATTTTATACATAACATATACATGTTACTAACATATTGGAAGTATTGGTTCAAAGTTATCATGTTATGATATTTTAAAAAAAATGAAAAATATGAATAGTATCAAAATTAACATAAATAATACTTTAAAATAAATAATATTTTATTAAATTTTATAAAATTAATAAAAATATATAATTCTTACAAATAACTCATATAATGTTAAATATGTTATAAATGACCCAATTAGGGTTTTTCTGGAAATTTATAGCATCTATATTAACCCTATATTGTTAAAATACAAGTAGTCATGGGAGTTAAATTGTTTAACTAAGGGTTAAAGCCAAATTATAAGGTTAATATTCTGACCTAAAAATGTCTAAAATTAATTTTTGGAGATTATTTTTACCCACACTTATATTATCCTTGAAATAACTCACTTTTTATCTATTTTAACTTGAATATAAATTTATATTAAATTAATAGTTTTGAAGTTTCCAAAAGATCCCCTTCCCTATCTTATAAAAGGGTACTTCTACTTATCTATTATTCATGCATATAAATCCATTTGTATTTTCCAGAAACTACTCATTTCTCCTCCCAACTTACATAACATCATCTTAGAGGCCATACTTTGGGAATAAATTCAACCTAAGGAGTCCTTTTTTGAAAATCAAAAGGAGATACGCGAAGAAGATGTAATAGTTTTATCAAGTCTTCCAAAGTTCATTTCTTATTCTACATCCACTTACTATTTTTCCATACTAAAGTAATTAATCCCTTATAATATATATTATTATAGATTATTATGATTATGTGATAACTATATTTATCCTTTTACCCATCCTATAGAAAACAATATCACCAAGCATGTGTGTGTACGGCTTATCATCTCCACAATGTGGTGTAATTTTTTTACATCACTACTTTATATGAATGGGTACAACGATGAATATAAAGTATATAAATAATAAATAATACATTATATTGATTATTTATAGTTAATATTCCATCCAATACCTTGCCCATTTACCATTATGGAATGATATCATTGCTCATGCGTACGTATGGCCTACTATCACCACAATGCGATGAGATTTGTCCTCCACATTAACCATTTTTGAATGATTATAAAAATGTATATGATGATTGAATATAAAATTAATTAACTAAATATCATTTTTTATATGAACAAAATATATCATGTTCATAATAAATATGTTTTACAAGACAAACATGCATAGGAAAATGAAACAGTAAACACCTAAAACCTTGGTAATAATAAAATATTATTAAAAAAATATAAGAGGATCATATAAGATATCATAAATATGTATATGGTTATGGTAAAATTTAAAAAAAAAATCTTTAACCATTATACAGGAGGTTAATACACCCTCAACTAATGTAAAGTGTGAGGTAAGGGTTAATTTCATAATCTCTTTATTATTCGATATTGTATATAGGCAAGTATTTAATGAGACATATTTATCATCCATGTCCATGTTACTTAAAAAATATTCAAAAAATATTTGAAAAAGTTTAATGACATTTTTTTACATGTTTTAATTTTTATAAAATGTTATTAAAGGATATTTTTTTAATTTTCCTCATGAGGTACTTTTTTGACTTTTTTCAAAAAAGAACGAGAATAATTTTTTCTTCAAATTATATGACGTGAATAGCTTTTTATGACATCATAAAGCCTTAAAATTATTAATCTTACTTTACAATATTATAAGTTTATTTTGAAAATTAAATGTTTCCAATTATAAATTCATAACTTTTTAAATAAATGATTTCAAAATAAAAAGGGTATTTCTCTCAAAATGTTTCATTGGTTTTTTTAGAGTATTGTAAATTATGTCAATATACTTTATTGGATCTTACATTTGAATGAGGTTGATTTATTATATAAAAATATATAATAATTTATTTAAGGTTTTATAATGGGTTTGACTATGTATGGACTATTTTTATACCATTCGTGGTTTATGGTTGAAGTATTCACATTTCATATACTAGTTTTTTAATACGAATGTGTATGTTGGTAATGTTTCCCCTATTTCATATAAAGAATTAATTGGACTTATTAAGTGTTAGGAGATGCCTCTTATATCCCCTTAATGAATCGGTGCATCACATGAGACATATCATATATGGTTTTGGCTGTGGCTCTAACCATTTATTTTCAGATTTCCTGGACGTGGCCTCGAAGATATGTTTCTGATGTCCCATGGTATACACTCACTCATTATGAGATTAGTTATTGATAATAAAAGTTAATATTAAACTAGTATAGAATACATGTTAATTTTTATATTGAATTATATGATTTATTATTTCCATTATTATGTTTAAAAGACTTGTGTTTCAGTTATGTACATTACTTTAAATGTTTATGCTTAATTATGATAGCTTCTGTTGTATTTTTTACCCTTATTGACCATTTGAGCACACCCCTTTTTTATATTTCCCTTTTCATAGGACGCAAAGAGGTATATTGTGATTAATTTTTAGGAATAATATAGATGCATATATGTTTTTTCAAAGGAGATAATATGTATTTTTTTCAATATGTACTGTAAAACTTATGTTTATATCTAGTTTTTACAATACTAATAAATTTGATCGGTCCTTCGGGGTTTCATTTCTCATGAACGTGACAATTTAATAAAATAATACACTATCTTCAGGATTCTGTTTTCGAGGCATTACATACATTGTAATTGATTATGTCTTAGTAATTATTTTATTTTGTACCATTATTTAGTAAATATGAAAAAAAAATTATTCTAATCATTTAAAAAATGTAGAAAAATGGGAATTAAAAGTTTAAAATAGAAAAAATAAATCATTGATCGACCCCTAGTGAATATTATTAGAGATTGTTCCTTATAGTTAGTCACATTTTGTTATAATATGGATATTGTAATGTATATTAATGGAAATACTTTACTATTATTTTATGTTTATTTCATAGAATATGGGAGTTGATATGATAATAATGTCAGGGTATATATATATATATATATATATATATATATATTAACAGGTTAACCCTTATTGTAGATGGTTATATTAGTTTATAAGGATATGTTTAAATAAGTATTAGTAATATTTCTTATATAGAGATAAAATTTTTCATTCAAGGGATATAAGTTTCGGAACTTATATTCGTATTGACCTAGATAAATTATATCACATATATTTTCATATATATCACATTAGTGCTACTTGAGTGAAAATTTGCGATGGATCCTATGAGCAGAGGTTGTAAAATAGGTTCCATACATTTTAGGTTTCATACATTGATACCTAATTAAAATAATTTTATCATTCGAATTCATATAAGGTAATTAGTTAAGACTCTAATTAATTAAATGGATTCAATTAACCATGATAGGATATTTCCACCCCTATGATGGGTTATGGCATCGTGGAACTCAATTGAGTTTTGAATAAGTATGTTCATGGACATGCCAAAATAATTTACATGTGATGTAATTATATAATAATTATTCATGTTGTGAATTGATAACAAATAGATAATTTGTAGAGGTTTCATATTTCATATGCCTCAAGGGTAATCAAAATGCCAATGACTAAAGAACATTTCTAATGGACAAGTGGTGCATCAGATCACACAAAACCCATTTGATATTTCTTTAGCTATATGGTTTTGATAGATATTTATCATGGTTTATAATTATTTATGATATTTAGGATCATTTACAACTTTAAAAAGGGACCATGTGGTTTCACAAAAGATATTGAAAATTGGTATTTTTTGACTAATTTGATTAGTCCATATATAAAAAAAATTCTATTTATTATAAAAATAAATAAGAATTGTGTTATTAATTTTTGAATAATTTCATTAAATAAAATTTACTAAATTAAACAATTAATTTGGTGTTATAAATTTAATAATTAGTTATTATAATATTATTATATAAATATGAGGAAACAATAAAGGCTAAAAGGTATTTTGGATTGATGTGAGGAGCTTATAAGGACCATAACATGAGATAATTTCATAGTCCTACATAAAAAGGTAATTTAAGTACATACTTCACTAACTTTAATAAATTTTGAGGTTCATTAATGCACTTAATAATTTGATTTAAGAATTAAGATACTTTTGGTGGCTGTTTAACACTCTAGATGGACTTTGGAGACTCTTTGTTGCACCTACTTTTGTTTTATATGGATTTTTATTGCATGAAAGATGTTCAATGCACCTATTTCTGTAAATATAAAGGAGGGGTGGTGTAGGATTCATTCCTTTATGAGAAACAAAATTTCAGTCTTATAGGCCTCTAGTTTTCCTCATCAGAGATATTTCTCTAGTTTTCCTCATCAAAGATGCTCTCTAGAGTTCAACTTATCCCTTCTTTCTTCCTTTGGCTTTAAACTGACTAGCATCACTATGATAGAATTAGTATAACACAGAGGCATAACTGATAATCATTATTGTATGATATCTAAGGAGAGTTCAATTTGATAATCCAATCTTGATCTAAATTATTTTGACCCTTTCAAAGTTGGTATTTTCTTCTAATATTTTTTAGGAACTTGGATGGGTTTTTTTCATACTTACGCTTTGTTATGAGACTCAATATCATTACCAAAACCATGTCATGGTTCCATAGAAAGGTTAATTAATTATTATATGTATTTGAAAAGGGAATTAATTCATTATTATCCATATTATGCATTAATTATTCATAAGACACATACTATTAAATTGTGGTGAATATAATTATATATAGTATGTATGTGATATATAAAATGTTAATGGTGAGACTAAATATTAAATGTTTTGTTAAATATATAATATTTATATTCCTTATAATAAGAAATTCAATTTCAGGACCGTGACATATCAAATAGATGGTCCATTATTATATTAGAATTAATTATCTATCATGTGTTAAGTGAAATGAAAAATAGTTTTCATATTATAAATATCAAGTGAGAGGGTACTAGGTAACCAAATTGAATTAGAACCTAAAGGAATAGTTTTGATCATATTAAGGATATTAATTGGTCTAGATATTATTCACTCAATAATCAAAGAGTTTTATTTGATAAAATTGAAAAGATATTTTTACCTAATTATATATTCCTCAAGTGACACGATTAAAATAGTTAAGACTTCAAAAATTACGAATCTTGACCCACTAAGTAAATATTGTATGATAGTGAATTATATAAATTTTTTAATGGTATTTTATTCAATATGAATCCAACTTGAATAATAATATACATGATACTAATATTTTCAAAAAAAATTGTTATAGATATTATTGCAATCAATCATAATCATGAATTTATCATTGAGTAAATTCCTTGAGAAGGAACATTTATATTGTAATATTTTCATCAATTATTATAATAATTTGAGATTTTTTCTTAAATAAGAGGGAAAAAACATTCTAGAGAAACCCACACCAAATGAATTATTTTATTCTGAATCATAATAGTAAAAGTATTCATATGGAAAGTATCATAAGGATTCATATGTCATAATTTTTATTATCCTTTTAATCATTGTTTTTAAACAATAAATTTATATAAAAAATCATTCAATGTTATTGAATAAATTAAGATTTTATCAAAGAGGTTTTAATAATTATATGTTTTAGTGAACAATTTAACTAACACTAGATCATGGGTATGAGATATTTTTTATGAATTACATATTTGAGGTAATGAAAATATTCTCAAAGATTTTATGGAATTGATTAAGGAGTAATGGAATTGTTAGTTGGGAATGGTGCAAGAGTAAATGAATTATCTATGAGGAAACATAATATACTTCTTCTTGGGGGATTATCATTATTACTAGAAGTATTTTATCTTATACTATCAATAAATAGATATTTTATTTCAATATCTTTTCTAGATAAGGTGGGATTTTTATTTCCTATAAAAAATAAATGATGTTTTATTTATATTAAAAAATTGAGTATTAATAATTTTATATATTTCAATCTTATTTCCTTGAAAAAATGACTAAATAGACATTTATGATCAAAGGGTAAAGAGTTTATGATTTATTAAAACTCATATATACTGTTGTATGTGGTTCATTAAGTAATATATCTAAAGGTGGATTTCAATACTTCGTTAACTTTAATAACAAAATTTTTAAGTACGGTTATGTGTATCTTATTAAATATAAATATTAATCCATTTAAATGTTTATAGTGCTCAAAAAATCAACAAAAAATAAAAATAGAAATTTTATTAAAACACTTTTATTTAATTACGGTGTAGAATATTTGAGATCAAAATTTATTGATTATCTATGAGATTATAGTGTACAATCACAACTAACTCTACCTAGTATATCATAATTAAATAGTGTATCCAAAAAGATAAATAAAATTCTATTGTACATGGTCTAGTCAATGAGGAGTCATACAATCCTTTTAATTTTCTTTTGGGGTGTTTCTCTATAGAATGATTTGCTTAAATTAATGTGTGTTCAACCAAATCTATTGACAAGACACAACATGATGTGTGGATTTGGAAGCATATTAATTTTTATTTCATGAATAATTAAGGTATTTAGTAATATATAATAAATATGTTCTAAAGAAAACTTGAACTAAAATTAGATAGATATCTATTTATAAGTTATCTCAAAGAGATAGTGGGTTATTATTTCTATATATATTCAGATCAAAAAGTTCTAGTTACTCAATATATTATCTTTTTAAAAAGGGAACTTATTTTTTAAATAATTAATATCAGAACATTTAAACTTTTTGAAGTAAAATACCAATTATATGATGTTATTCCAGATATGGATAAGTTATTAACACAAAGTTTTAGGAAAATGGAATCAACTTAGTATACATAAGAATTAAAAATGTTAGGTATATTTTATCACGAACTAGAGAGATTTACATTTATCATTACTGGTGATAGGGATTTAATGATCATTTATGATTTTCCAATATCTTACCATGAGTAATAATTCTAATAAATAGAAAAAAAATTGAATCTCAAATAGATTTCATATACACTAACTGGTTCAGAACCTGGTACATCCACCTATAGTGGTAAAACCCATTGGTTCCAAGTGTGTATTCTACATTAAAATTGGCATGAATGGTAGTGTGTCATGAAGGTTTTGTGGGGAAGTTAGGTTATTTTGTCGGTGTGAAATATTTTTCATTAATAAAAATAAATAAATTTAAATAACAAGATGAATGTGTTTGAGTTGGTGGCCTATAACCAACAACTTTGTACTTTATTCATTAATAAATACCTTATCACATCTTTATTTTTATTCTGTGAGAAAATTCATGTGATAATGTCCTAAGAATAGTTGTTTCATTAAAGATTGATATCAGATCTCTGCCATGATAAGAAACTAGAAGTGACATAACATTGTTCTGGAATATATGTTCAATGACTGGAAGATTTTATTTAAGGGACACAAATAAAACAGGCCATTATAGGCGAGGAATCATAAAACTTTGAGGCACCTTCTAATGGTGTCCGCCCTTGGTAATATCTAGGAGGATATTAGGATAACAAGACCCACCAATAGAAAATACACATTTCATAGTGTCATTGGTTGTTCCTGTCTACGGATGTGTGTATTGGTCCTTAGACTTTAAGATTATTATTAATGGGTATTACAACTCAAACACTTAGATTTATTGATGAAAAACTATGATGACACATTGTTCACAGTGAGGTAGGATATGTTGGGTGCATCAAGAGTAATACCGCAATAATAGATAATGTGAGAAATGATTTGTACCATCCGTTCCATAATGGAAGTATATGTATTAGGCCCTTTTGTGGAATTGATATAGCCTAAATAAATACATGGCCATGGTAAGGAGTGGCTAAGTTCAATTATGGAAAGTAAAAGAAAGAATAATCGAGCACATGGGTTTATGGAACTAGCATGCAACCCACTTGATTTTAGATATCGTGACAAAGGGATTACATTACATGGTAAGTGTTTATAGGAGGTGACATGTCATTGTGGCATTAACTTATTTTTCTATGGGTTCCTTGGTGTGTTTCTAGATGATAACCTTGGACTTTAGGTAGGCTCTACCAAATTTCACTGAGAACGAAACCTAGAGGGTGACACACTAAGTGTGTCCAGGTATCTTAGTTAAATATTAATATAACAAGTTGAATAAAGATTATTCCCGATTGTGGTTTAATAATTATTTAAGGATGCCTGATCATATTTATTTGGACACTAGTTATTCGAGAGGATATATTATGGGAAAAATAATATATTTTTTAGTGAGTAATGCAGTGATATTTATTTGAGAAATAAATAGTTGTTATTAAAGGTCTAATGAATGTGGTGTAGAAAATAAATAGAATGGAAAAACAAATGTACATGTCATGTATATTAATATACATGTCGTGTATTTTTGAAGGAATTTATGAGAAATTATATTATTTATTTAATTAAATAATATTAGGTGTAATTTAGAAGGCGCATGTCAATTAATAATAATATTCAACTGTTATTATTAGACATGGGGTATTGCTAAGAATTAAATGAAATGAATAAATTCTTTCGGGTAATTAATTAATTTTATTATTCTAAGTAATTAAAATCCCAATTATATAATTCTCATTATCCTACCCATTTTTGGTGGTTGTGGACAACAGATCTAGAAGAAGCCCTCAAGACAATATAAAATTATTTTCTTCCAAGAACGCTATCAAGATATGAGAGAGAGATATTTCTCCACTAGATCAAGGCGATCGAAGGTGGACATCGCAAGTGAAGGCTCTTTCACACTAGCACCTGGAGATCCCTTCAGTAAATTCCAGAGATATGTGGATCACATGTGGATCATTACTAGAGGAATCCTACTCTGGGATTCTATGACGTAACGACTTATCACATCAGATCATGACTGAAAACATCAATGGAGAGAGAATTTCATCAAGGTAATTCTTGTTTTTTTTAATTAAATTAATTATAACCAACCTATAATGATTCTCTCTATGGTTCCAGGACTCCCTTCTTTTCCTTAATTTTTGGTTGTATTTTGAAGATCCAACATTTTATTATCATGATAGATCTTGGATTAAACACTGTTAATGGAAAAAATTAAAGTTCGGTACACCCACCAATGT
Source organism: Viscum album (assembly GCA_963277665.1). NCBI lineage: Eukaryota > Viridiplantae > Streptophyta > Magnoliopsida > Santalales > Viscaceae > Viscum > Viscum album. Next base: position 106,733,928 of record OY728159.1, read on the forward strand.
GCTTCCGCTGTGCCTGGAACCTACAGAATGCACATTATAATTTTATTGATAAGTAATGGTTCCCTGGTCTAGATGAAGCGATTGGGAAAGTTCCCAACAATGTTTTTTCATCGGTATATTAACCTTAAAACCAGAAAAATAGATGAACGCAACCCCAATATAATCATAAATAGTTTATTTTAACACATAATTTATAATTAATTTAAAATAATAATTATATTTTCATAATAATTCTTTCTATGTAGATGATTTTAGTTGATATTATTATCTTATCATCATTGCGGTGAATAATTTTAATTTTAATTAATATAGTGGTATTCAGACATGCTCCGTAAATATTGGAATGTTTTAATTGGAACTATGGGTTCTAGTGAAGAGGAAAAAAATTCCATGAAATATTCACCATTAATTATAATAAGAATCCTTTCGATCTAGAAAGAAACTCTCTCATTCTCCTGGTCTTGAGATAGAAGAGTATAGTTATCACTCATTCTTGATAGCGCTCTTGATATGTTATCTATAAGGCTTCAAGAGAATTATTGGGGAGAATATCATTGTGTACAACAATTCTCACAATCAATAAAACAATATAACTAGATTAATATACATAGGGAAAGTCTATAAATATTTTCACAGATGACTTTATCCAATTGTTAAATTTAAATAAAAATGTATATCAAATAATAATAATATTATTATTATTATATTCCTTGACAAAAGTTGGCTCAGGAATATTTAATTATCATTTCATAAGTAAATAAATATTTATTTGTTTAAATCATATTAAATAAAATATAGTATTCCATCTAGGCCCTAAACTCTGCACATCAATCTTCCCCACCATTTATCAAACTTTTAATAATAAATATTTATTTAAAAAGGTAAATATAATTATATAATTCATTTAGTAAATAATTAAATATTATATTAACTAACAAAATAATAATTATTTATTTAATATTGAACTCACATATATTCAAAACTATAAATACTAGTTGTTGGATATATTTGGTCAACATAACCTAATTAATTTTTATTTCTCGGTATTTATAATAATAATTATTTTAAAATTAAATTTAAATAGAATTTAACTTTGATTATGGACACACATTATGTGTCCGCATCTAAGCATCTTTATCAGTAGAATTATGAGTTCTTATATAAACTTAATAATTATCACCCATTAACATGTCAGGGAACACATAGATAATGAATTTTATGTCATAATGATTACAAATTCATAATAATGATTACTGTGTATTATAATCCCTTTGTCTGGGATTCTCATCATGTAGGTTTCATGCTCATGACATCAACCTATGTACTTGATTTATCTTTCTTTGACTATTTGAAATAACTCGTTAAAAACCCACTATGTCCATGAACTTGATTAGGAATTTATATTTCAATCAAAGATATGAATATGTAAATTACATTAACTTATATGGTACAAATCCTTTCATGACATATTTAATCAATATAATATAAATTACGACACACCCAAAATATCCTACTTTACTATGATGATATTTCATCATGATTTTTGAAAATACAACAACATACATGATTCAAGATATTCACAAATCCTAATCTCATGTCAAGGGACCAATACACAAGTTTGCAGATAGAAATATCCAATAACACATAAAACATATGGAATTATTATATTTATTCCTCCACTCATAACCTATTATATTTTATATTTCCATATAAAAACATCATTAGAAGAAACCTTATCTATTTATAAAAATCTAGAACCTGATATTCAAACTATCATTAGTGTTCTATCAGATCATGTTATCTAGATCAAAGGACATATGTTTAAAAATAATTTCATATCACTTCAAGATTCTCATTATAGAAGGAAACTACTATATAAATTCAATGTGAAAAATATTCACAGGGTATTATGATATTAATTTTATGAATAATAATACACATCATGGGGTAAGATATTTTTTAATATTCATGTCTTTGAATATATAGGTAATTAAAAGTGAAAATTATGTTTGTTCTAGGGAACCAACTCCAATAAACACCCACTATCACTAGACCCAACTACTAAAAAGTTTTAGTATGTAATCACCCACATGAAATTAATGATTCTATTGATATAAGTCATTATTCAGTGGTTCCCCCATGATCTCTTCCATGGATACTGTTATAATTGATACGTTAACCCCCTAAGAAAAATCCATCAAGAGGTTATTCTTATGAAGTATATGCTCTATCCACTAAAGTGACAACGGATCCCAATCTAGGACCACTACTGCAATATTATAACACTATAGTGTGATAGTATATTTACTGCTAGGCACCACATCAGCCTCCTAAAAAAATTTCATATCTAATCTAATTATTTACCCGCATCAGATGTTTTAATATACATAAAATCATCTATAAAATTATTCACCACTGCCTACTTTGGACACTTTCAGCTTACAACACATTAAATAAGGTAGAAAAAATATCCCAACATTGATTTCAATTTATTATAGTATTTTTTGAAACTATCATATGTTATCGCCTAGTGAATTCTTTCTCATCTACTCTCTAAATAGGGAAAATTTCTTTAGTATGCCTAAAATAATTTATAATTGTCTTCAAATCCATCCAATGTAAATACCCAAAGCTTGACGTAGATGGAAATTACATTACTTTTTCATAATACTTAATACATGACAAAAACAGATGCCCAAAGACCGTATTAGTTTAGTGTCTCTGGAAACTCAGAACGTAATCTTCTTATCATGTTGAAAGATCTTCAACATATCCCATAAATATCTTCACCTTTTGGTTTTCTTACCTAAAACCTTTCATTATATCCTGGGGAAAAGAAAACAAAAAAATGGTGAGCTCAAATGCTCAGTAACGGTAAACATAGAGAACATAAAACAATCCATAAACATTTGAATGCAAAAACATGATCATAAAATCTAAACATCAAAATCTTGAGCAAAGACATAAATCTTGGAAGAACATAAGGCATATATCATAAAGAAACATCAATCATGATAAAATATCATGGGAATAAAACATGTAATTGTGGAAAAACATTAATCACATGATATTATTTCCATAGTATCCAAGGCATTGCTGCCAAGACCATCTTAGTGGACAAAGTCCCTTTCTAAATCGAGTTCACTCCTCATTCTAGTCATGTATCACTGAACTGGATAAACTTACCATTCCAGCCATGTCTATCTCATGATATATAAATCTTGACCCAATTAATTGGAGGGAGATATAGGTCCCACCCATATCATAATTAAATCGTTCTTACTTGTGCCACAAAATATACATAAATCATTCATCATAACCCAAAGAATAAAATGGGTTTCATAAACATCATCCCATCATCACATAATCCATATAAAACAAATGGATATCATTTCATCATAAGAAAAGTGAAACCATTTAAATCATAGATACATTATACTTAAAACATACACATATGAAATAATGTCATATTAGATGGAAATTGGTTTTGATAAAACACATGAAATGAATTCTTGAGAAAAATATCCTTTCTTTTCAAAATCATTTTCTTTTCACAAAATGCCATGTAATTTTAAAATAAAATGAATTTCATTGTAAATAATCATGAAATCTTGTAAAGTATTCTTTATGAAAATTAGGCTTTATGAAACCATAAAAATTAGTTTGTGCCATATACGTTAAAAAACATTCTTCTCGTATTTTTTCCAGAAAAGTCAAAAAGTTCCTCATATGGTAATAAATAGAAATATTCCTTACATACCATGTAGTAAAATTCAAAAATGGATAAAAAAGACTTAAAACATACATGAAACCATTTTTGGAAATAGGGACATTGATGATAAATATAACCCCAGTAAATACTTATGAATAAACAATCTCGGATAAAAACGAGATTGGAAAAGTTATCCCTTACCTTATGTCCAATTTCTTCTGTATGTGTCTGATACTATTGTATAGTCTGTTTAAACATATTATTAACTTATAACAGAACCATAATACTATTTATTATATCATATATTATTCATTTAATACTTTACATTGTCTGTTCATTTGTCAATTCCATGTTAAAGCATCGTTTTGGGAAAAATTGTTTCATTTATCATCCGTGTTTTGACTTGTAATTATTAATATTATTACTTATATTATGATTACTTAATTAAAGAATATAAAACAAGATTTATATATAATATATATTCATAATATACATATATATAATAAATCGATAAAAGGAAATAAATACACCATTCATGGAGACGGTAGGCCGTACATACGCATGAACGCTATTTTTCGTTTCCTTATTGAATTGAATGGAATTAATTATATATATAAATCCAGTATCATTATTATGTCATATATTCCATGATTACTTATTATATATACTTTATAATTATTCTTGAATTGTTAACATGGAAAATGAATCTCATCGCGTCGTGGAGACAGTAATCCGTACGCACGCACGAGGGATGATATTGATCCCATATTTATTGAATGGTATTGGAGTGGATGATATAATATAATAGAATCAGTATGATTTTATAATAATTATATATGGTTATTTTTTACACCATTATACCCATCCAAGTATGGTGGTGGTGGAAAAACTGATTACACCACGGCGTGGAGACGGTATTCTGTACGTACGCACGCGCGGTGATTTCGTTTTCTGTAGGATGGATAGAAGGTGAAATAGGGTTGTTTTATATTTATAATAACATATAAGTATATAATTAATACTTATGTTATTACTTTATAATGAAACAACTAAAGAATAGTAAGTATAACAATAAAGAAACTTGAAAGAGTCAGTAGAAAAGATTACCTCTTCCTCGACGCACCTCCTTTAAACTTCTTCTTAGGGCACTAGAGTTGGTATTTTGAGAAGTCCATAACCTCTATGATGTAACTATAGAGGTTTAGGAGAGGAATTGTCAGGGGTTTTTCGAGCTTCAAGGCTCAAAATGGTGTGAAGAGAAGAGGGAAGGGGTGTCGTTTTTATAAGGGAGGAGCGGGGCACCTTTGGAAAAACTTAAAATATTATTTTATAATAAAGTCATATTCGGTTTATAATAGCTCCAAACTGATTTATTTATAAGATAAAGTGGGTATGGGTTGAAATCCTCTTAACCAATAGGTTTTAGACAAGTTAAGGTTACTATTTTAACCTTATCATTTAGATTTAACACTAAGTTAAATAATTTAACTTTTAACGTGTCTTCTTGTTTTCTTACATTACATGGTTAATAAACTTACTATAACAATAAAAAAACCCCAAGTGGTTCATTATTAATATATATAACCTTATCTAAGTCATTTGGTTGAACCTTATATTTTTAGGAATAAAATAACAATTAATAATATAATATTGTTTTTAAAAACTATTTTATGTCAATATTGACACTATTTGGTAATTGATATTTGTGAAAATCATAACAGCATGATTAGTTCTAAAAACGTTAATTAAATCAATACTAACATGTCATATTAACAAATAAAATTAGTGGAATTCATAAAAAGTCTCAAAATACAATTATTTGGGTATTTATAATATCAATAAATTTAATATTTTCTTATTTAGGTAATTACTACATCACCATTGTATCAGAAATAAATTAAATTATTTAATGTCTAAAAATTATAAATAAAATACCATTAGGTAGGAAATATTATTATCTTTCTAATTAATATTTATAGTCTAATTTAGATTATTTATAACTCTATAATAAATATGTTTTAGTTATTAAACTTTGATTTTAACTATTTTAACTCTTCTTTAAATAAAATAATAATAAATGTCCTAATCTAATCCAAGTGGACCAAGGGAAATATTTTATTCCTAATGTTGTTTTTGGTTGAATTACACTTATCCAATAGAATTAGGACATGTGTTAGGGTACTAATAATATCATTTTTACCCTTAATTTCCCTATTTACTTTTAACCATGGTAAATAAAAGTAAAAAGTTACTATTCACCAAAAAATATTTTTATCTTATTTAACCACATTTTAATACTTGATATTAACTGTGTCTCTCAGATTTTTGAAATTCCACTCACAGAATCGATAAAATTAAGTTTTCTGTAAGTTTGTAAAAAGCTCCTAGGAGGTAGGTAAAAGACGGTGAAAAGTTCAATAAAATTTTTATATATCGAAAATTATTATAAAATGACTCCAATGAATTACATTGAACTTATATAGGCATTATGTATCAATTTTTAACTAAAATAAATTTAAATAAAATAAATAATTATTTAAATAGAAAGTCGGTTTTTAAATAGTAACCCAGTGTTTTCACTATTCATCAAAAATTGAAAGTTTTCAAAAAAATACCAAAAATTCACCCTTGGATAATTTCGATATTCCAAATCCAAAAATGAAGTTCAATTTGAAAAATAAAATTTAAAAAAGTGGGTATTACTATTCATAACGGTTAGTTTATATAATATTTTAATAACATATCATTATTTATTGAAACTTGGTGTTGTGTACAACACACGCTATTATGGAAGGTCATGATTACGTGTAAAGCAAGCCAAGTCAAGGTTGTGTGTAGTTCAAGATTACTTTGTTGTTGTATATAATATAATCTAACCGTATTTCATTTATACATTGAATATAAATATATATTCACTCCATTTTTCAAAGAATAACTTCTATCAAACGAACTTGAAATTTTGTGTAACACGAGCCAAGCATAGTGTTACGTATATAGTGTTGCGTATAGAAAAAGATAATTTTTGTGTCGTGTATAACATAAGATATCAATGAAATTAAAAAGAATAATTCTCATAAAATCTCGGGTTGTTAGATCCAATGTGGATCTACTAGGTCTTCTTGATATCTTCCTACTATGCTCAAGATATATGAAACATCAATCCTATTGCATTGCATGGAATACATGAAAGAAACTTTTACAAATGTATAAGTAATACTGGTTATTCTTCCTCATTCCACTTATGTATTAGGATAAATTTTCATATAACTATTCATACCATGTGACACTAGTAAAAATATCATCTTAGATTGTTCCACAGTAAATGTTTTCTATACCTTTTAAATGTATATACCTTGACATAGTGCAATAATCCTCTTAGATCTATCATTAATTATCTTGATCCCTAGAAAATAGGCTACATAACCTATATCTTTTATGGAGAAGAAATTTTCTAAATAAAAAATAACAGACTAAAATACTAGAATCTTGATTCCTAACAATAATGCATCATCAACATATTCTTCTAGGAAAAATATTATACTTCGATGAATCCTTTTATATACATGGGGATCTATTTCATTATTCATGAAACAAAGTTTCCATATGAATTCATCAAAACAAATGTTCCGTGATATTGATGATTTATTCAACCCATAAATGGATCTCTACCACTTTCATACCTTATTGGTTATCTTTTTATTCTCAAACCCTTCTAGTTGTTTTATATAGACATCTTCCCCAAGTTTCCTGTTAAAGAATGTTGTTTTGAATTTTTTTTTCCAAATTTCATAATCAAGATAATCTGATTTTAAAATTTTATTTATAATGGATTATAGTATGAAGACTAGTGGAATGGTTTCTTCGTAGTCTATTTATGGACTCTTTCTAGAATGTAACATATTATATTCTTATCAGTTCCTCATATAATAGTGGTTCATTATTATCAACTATTAATGATGAACCATCCATGGTGACTAGAAAATCATTTCTCTCTTTTTATATGTCTTATGTAGTGCTATTATTTAGTACTAATGTGTCTAGAACAAGATATTCTATTGGTAATTTCTGAATTTTTTTCCTATTCCAACTCTTACATATCATGAGCCTTAACTTAATTCAATATGATCTAACTACTACGAAAACATTTAGAGATGTGATCCCTCTCAATAAATATGGGATGTCTATCAATTGTGATATTTTATACAATGCATTTTTAGATAATATAATTTTTTTTCATTAGGATATCCTATAAATATACACTTCGTTACTCGGGATTCAATTTTTCTACTAGAGATAGCCTTAACAAACACATTACTCCCCAACACTCATATGTGTGGAAATGGGTTTATTCCCATACTAAAGATTATATAAAATACTATTTGTCTCTTCAGTTCACCCTCATTTTATTAAATGTGTTGTTGTTTTTAATGAATAACTTCAAAAGGATAATGAAACACTTTCACAAATCAACATCAATCTCACCATGTACAGCAATTTATTGTTCCTCCTTTCACTGACACCATTTCAATGTAGTTTATAAGGAGGATTTAGTTGAGACGGTATCTCAACCTCCATTAAAAACAATAAACTTTTATTAAATATATTCTCTACCAGATTATGAGTATATTTTACTTATCTTCATTTTAATATGATTCAAAAATTAATTAATTTATTACTTAAATTTCTCAAAGGAATAAAACTTAGACCCCATAAAGTAGATATATCCATATTTATTAATTCGATGTCAAAGATTCCTGCAGTGATAGTATCCACCTCAATATTCAACCAAAAAATGTTCACATGCATCTGTATGAACTAATTCAATAAGTTTTATACCTTTCACCCTTTCCACTAAATGAATATTTTTTTCATTTTTCCTTGAAAAAAATCATGACATGTGTGTAAGGGTTCTATTTAAAAATAATGTAAATAACCTTCTTAATATATCATTGTCAAGAACTTCTTGTTTGCATAAAAAATCCAAGGATGCTACAACTAAGTGTTATATGAATCATTTGAACTTGATTCATTAAAAATTACCAACACTAGGTTTTTTTATTCTATTACATAAATACCATTATATAAATGTTCCATCCCATAATATATGATATATTTATAAAATTAGTGTATCATATTTATGAACATGAAAATAAATCCATTCATTCTTAAAATAGACAGGGTTATAGTGTTTTGGGTTATACTGGGAATTTAATAAAAATTCTTTAAAACTTGAATAAATCATGTTGTAAAGGTGTAATTGTAGTCTCCAATAGACAGTTTACATATTCTTATCTATTGAAATCTTGAATATCCACTTCAACCATGTAAACCATGTAAAATCTACATGGTTACTATATTTTAATAAAAATGTGAGTACCATAAATTGTATATAATAAAAAAATTATAGAAGAAAATACATTACATTAAATAATGAAAATACATAAAGCATGCCCTTAATTTATCACTAGAGTGTAGTTCATATCCTATAATCTCTTATTTCCATAATAAACACACTGCATCTTTCTCCAAATAATTTCCCTTGATTCTATTTCTCTTGGTAAAGTTGTCAAAAGGTTCCTTAGACTGGGTTTTATTTTTATATATTTTCCTTTTCCCTTCCTCATGTCCTCCACAAGGACTAATTTTTTTCTAGATTAATGTACTAATTTAAATGGAAAATTATATTTTAGGAAATTGGGAGGGTCTTCTTAATATTTTGAAACTTTTGAAAAAAGGTTTTTTCATGACAATTTTTTATTGGTTTCCTAATGAAGTTGTTATAAGAACTTTTTTTAATTTGTTTTTGATGATACTTAATATTAAGTGACATTATAAATGTTACATATTTGGATTTTATTTAAATATCAGTTTTTTAAAAAGTAATGTGGAAAACCATTTATCATGTCTGTTTTTAAAAAATTTAAATGTGATAAATACATTATAATGTTATTTTTCATATAATAGATGTGATAAATCCTATTGAATATGTTTTTTAGCATTGTTTTTCTAAAATTAATCATATAAAATATTATAAAAATATATATTTGGCGGTTTTTTTGCGTCGTATATATTAAAATATGTGTTTAAAACCATGTATCAACTCGGTTTTTATATAACTTATTTGATAAATACTATTTTAAAAATTTTCACATTTGTTATAAAATAAGTGATGTTAAAAAAATTAATTACAATCAATATAGTTGACCATCCCATTAGTACAGTGTCATACTAAAAACAAAAAAACAACATGAGCACAACCAAAAAAAAAGCTTCACCATATAAATGCATTTTAACTTTACAATTTGAAATTTAAACTTTACATTATATATCAAAAATAATCAAAAACCCAATAAGATCTATGAAATAATCCACCCATTCTCTTTTCAAATACCTTACATATTACCTAGGATATAGACTAGGGTCATCAAAAAGCTACATATTAAATATAATGCATTTAACATGTATTTTAAAATTATTGAATGAAAAATTAAAGGAAATGTTATACAAAAATATAACCTTGTGTAATTTTATAACTATTTCAGCTAAAATTATTTTAAACATAAATATTAGAATATATTATCTATATTTATTTACTCTTTCTTAAAGATAAAAATCTATTTAAAAATAATTTTTCAATTCAAAATAGTATTTTACATACTTGTAGTAAAAATGTAGTGATTATAAATGAGAAGACACCTTTGTTTTTATATATTAGATCTTTAATATCTAATTTTTTATTATCTCTCAAAATTAATCACATTACCTATTTGAAAATAATATGTATGAAGAAAATTTAAATGTGTTTATAATATAAAAAATTAATCAAATAATCAAACTTATATATTCAATACTATTTTCAAATTATATCGCATGTCGTTATAGATCACAACCAATAAGTTATCTTCCCTCTTGGAAAAAAACAGATAATATACAAGGGAAACTAATATTTATATATAAATATAATTTTATTGTTCATTTAGTTAAAATATTTAACAATTAATTAAATATATGTTCTACACTCTGGATTATAAAGAAGCATCCAACGTGTAATTTCCTTTTTTAGAAATCATTCATAAATATAAATTGTTCTTTATTTATCTCTCATTATAATCACTATAGGTAAAATAAATTTTGGGCCCATAAATCCATATACTGATGTCATATCATGATGAATAAAAAGTGTATAAAGATACATAATAAAAAAATAAAAATAAGTATTTAGTTAAAATAAATTATAAAAACTAAAAGATATATGATAATTAAAATACATAGAAAACACATGAATCATATAAATTCCCAAAAAAAATATATAGTTACAAGCTCCATGATATCTTTATTTAATATCATAACATTCATTTTATCACCCACAAATGTTATAATCCATTTTATTTTCATAAACTTCTAATAATAATGATGAATATTTTGATAATCTATCAAGTCTATAAGAAGTTGCATATTATGTCATAACAGCCTGTAATTGTTATTGTCTATGTATTATGTCTTTTCATTTAAAATATTATTATAAAAAATAGATTAATATATAAATTTAAAAAATTTACAAAAATAACACCAATATTAAATAAAGGATATAATTTACACATATCTCAATGGTAATTTGTAAAAAAAGTCTAAATAGGCAAACTAAAAAATGGTTGATACTTTGTCCAACTATAGTGACCTCATATGAAGAAAATTGTATTATTTTTTATCTATCTATAATATCTTTTACAGCAACCCTAATAATATATATCTTTATCCATTGATGATAAACGGTTTCCCTAATATAATATATAATCTCATAAGAACAAATGTGATGTTGGAGTTCCTTAATATTTAACTCACAATAAATTGGGAGATGTGGAGGAGGAGGTGTAGGAGTTGGATGAGTAAGAGGGGGTAGGAGTGGGATTCATAGGAGGAGGTCAAGGAATGGGATCATAGATAGAAACTTTCTTTGAAACTCTTCAAAAATCAACTATACAGAAGATCTGATCCGTTCCTCCATTATCTCATCGATATCATGAAATTTATCTTCTAAAGCTTATATTTTTCTATATAAATCCTCCATTTAAGAAGCTTAAAAACAGAGAAACACTTTTTATCAACACACCTACTAGGAATCCTCGTACATAACTTGATTGTTTGTATTTCCTAATGAAATGTCTAAAATATCCTTCTTACCCTTAGCTATGAAGTCCAATGTGTTCTTTTCTCCTTAAGGGATTCCTATATAGAATATTTGAAAAATTCAGTAGTGAATCATAATATATAAGTCTTTGATATAAATTAAATAATAAAAATAAACTAAATTAATTCTAACAATATTATCAGCTACAACCCTTGACTCGTCATAAAATATTTTCTTTTTTTAATAATCTATGAATTCTTCCACTTTTCAGGTTTAACAAGGGAAAGGATAGTCAACCTCTATATAGCCTGAAGACTCAACTATTAGTTTCCGAAATTTTTAAACTCCCATTTGTTATTCTAATAGTGTATACCCTCTATGAGATAAAGTATGATGGTGTTCATTTTTTGGATTAGAGATCCTAATGAGATCTCCATAGTTACTATGAATTTTAACTAAAAAAATCATTAATATGACCATTAAAATAAAAACCCTATAAAAGCTGACATTTCACTAACCTAAAGTGATTATTTTCAACTACCTTCAACAAATTTCTTCCATGTACCTTATTCTAGAAATAGGTATATAACAAATTAATTTTTATGTTGTCTATCCCTAAAAATTAAATCTGATTTGAGGGTTGATTTAAAATCCCTCCATCTCTCAGTATCCCTCTCTAAATATTTCTTCATGAATCATCCAGTATCAGATATATCATATTTTATTTGATAAAAATATAAAATTATATATTATTAAATATATTTCATAATAATTAAAAAATAAAAAATATCTTACCAAAAATGTCTCCCATAACTTAGATATTTTCACTTTTCCAACAATTACCAAATAAAAATCAAAATAATAACTTTTCCATAAGATTAAACTTCAATAAAAGAATTAAATTATTTTGAATATGGACCTCTATGAATATCATTATAATAAAACTCATCTTTTATCATATGGTCCTGAATATGGGAAATTGATAATTTTTGTAAACATGTGTTTCCACATTTACCAACTCTTAAAGCCTTTTCTGCCACTTTGGAAGTAGTTGCATCCTATGTATAAGGATAATGAGGCTCCTTAGTAAGAGTATTTGTATGTTTCTCCCCAAAATTATGTGCAGAATCCTCCATAGAATCTCATATTGAATCAAATTTCTAATTTTTCATTATCCTACAAAATAAAGTAAAAAACACTTAGTACACAAATATACAAAACCAACTACTAAAAATAAAATAAAATTAAAAATGAAAAATGATCCAACAAAAATTAAACGAAGATAAAAAAGTTTTTTATACAAATTTTTTAAATTAGTTCACTAAAATTTTAACAACATTAATGATAGATGAAATGACATAAGTGAATGAAAAAAAATCCAACTGTTAAATAACAATTTTAATAACAATTTTAAAATTATGCAAAAAAATAAACAAATACTAAAAAATGAACCTTTATCATATTCATTAGATCATCTTAAATGTAATTCACTCTTTTGGAGTATAGTTACTCCAAAAATAGTGCACAAATAGTAAAGATTATCTAACTTATTGCACTAATGTTTACACCAAAAACAATAATCTTTGAATATAATCTTTTAAAAAATTATCTTTAATAAATATATTAAATTAAAATTATTTTCTCCATAAAGCCAACAAATAAAAACATTATGGAATTGTAAAAATCAGTTACTTAAAGGAACACTAAACATAACTTCAATAATTTAAAGAAACAATTTAACATATTTTTTATAATATGTGTTTTAATAAAACAATAAAACTAATAAATATAACATTATATGAAATTTAAAAATGTACACTAGAAATAAATATGTGTTAACTTTTATATTAGAAAATTAATAAAGTATTTTCTTCTCAAATTCATTCTCATGGTCATTCTGTATGGCACAAAACATGTCTGCAGCATGCTCATTAATATTATTTGTTAATATTTCCATGGAAGTAGGGATCTCACCTAGGTCTGCATATTCTTCAATTTTTTCATCACCAACATACTTTTTTCATTGTAAAATGATAGATAATAGAATATTGGATTTATCAAGAACATAGAAAAAAAATCATCTACTTCCATGATAAAGGGATCAGTTGTGTATTCCAATCTATTTAAATTAAATTGTGTTATACTTAATTTTTCATACATAAATATATTATTATTGATAACCCATTTCAAGTTAATCATAAAAGATAAAAATTCAATGTAATCAACCTACCATATTTCTTTAATGACTCCATAATATACACTTGACATGGAGTTTTGGTTTTTATCATTAGAACATGAAAAATATATTGCTTCTATGAACACCAAGACAAAATTAGTCTTAACCACAATTATATTATCCTGATCTTTTACATGAATTCTATATCCAATAATTTCATACTCAAACCATGTTATGAAGTTTAAAATTAGACTTCCCTCTAAACATCTCAATGCTTATGATGCATCTGATCTACCATGCAAGGTCACTTTAATCCATGGTAAAAAACGTTTTGTTATTATCATTCAAAATACACATATCTTTCTTCTTTGGATAACATTATTTTATCACATTAATGTATAATGTTATATATATAAGTATCATATATGTTATTTAAGATGTATTAAGATATTTTCTTTATCTATTCACAGAACAATGATTTTTCTTTCAGTCCATGGATCCCCTATACCTCATAATTGAATTTTTCATGGAAAGATGTAGGCAAAACAATGTGCTATACTACACACAAGTATCTTGTACAAATATATTCAACCTCCGTAAAAAAAATATACTCTATAACTATAGAGGCTTCATATAGACATATATTCTTACCATATCCTTTTAATATCTTTGTATACGTTTCAAAAGGATACATCCAATGTATATATAGTTGTCCAAAAAGATTTAATTCACACACAATTTGAACCATTAAATACACCATGATATAAAAAAGTGATAAATGATAAAATATTTCTAGATTAAAAAGAATAGAAACTACATTGTTCTCTAAATTGTTCATTGAATTCAAATAAATCACACCATTAAAAATTAAATTGAAAAATAACACACATTCAAAATAGTAACTCTAACACTGATGAGAAATATTCCATGCAATGTAAATGGTAAAATTTATTGCATCATGATGTGATAATCATTAGATTTTGTACCTATAAACATCAAATCTTTTAGTGAAACAAATTTTTTTCATTAAATAATAACCCTGTAGTAATTTGATACGATAGAGACACTGAAAAAATATAATTTTCTAACTCTTGGATAATGTATGATAATTAAAGTATAGGTATGATCATATTCCATTATTATTGGAAGCTAACTCCAAATGGATTCCCATTGAGAGTAAGTCAAATATTTCATTCAACCCATCTTATGTCTTTCTTTTAATATCTAATAATATTCCAATAAAGTTGTAAAAAATATTATTCTCTATATGAATGAAATAAATGTTATGTTTAACCTCATTACATATCCATTATGTAATCTCAAAAAATATTTACCATTTCCTCAAAATATTTCTATCCTTACCAAATTTTCATGTCTTTATGAATGTGAAATAATTTTTTTCACCCCCTCAAAATATTGATCATTGGATAAATGTTCTGGAGAAATTTAAAATTATTTTAAGAGGTTTCATTACTTTTCTTAATCATTTATAATATTTATCAATAGAAAAAACCATGTAATGACCCATGTGTATAGTTTTTCTACCATGTTGTGGTGGACAACATGAAGTTTTATTCACAAATTGGACAAGATTTATAGCCCTTAAAAAATATCAAGATAACTTTCCATATGGTTGGAAGTCATTTAGAGTGAACATAATCATTTAATTCATTTGAAAATTTATTATTCTATAAGAATCATACTCTCAAACACCTTCCTCCCATAAAATATTCAATTCATCAGTTAACCATGATAATAAAACATCAATAACATTTCCTAGTTTTTTTGGTCCAAAAATCATTAAACTCAAAATGATATATTTATTCTTAACACAAAATTTAGAAGATAATTTGTAAATTACGAATTGAAAAGATAATGAACTATGATTACTACTATGAATTTGATATGGATTCATTATTTATATGCATAGTCTGAGTCTTACATTTCTAACCTCATTTTTTAATGTAAAAAATTATTGATCAAATTTCATCCACTTTGTACAATTAGGTAGATGGTGTAATTTTTAATTAGATATCTACACATCCACATGCCATCTTAATCTTTTTATATCATATCAATTTGAAAAAAAAATGTTTCAAATGTATAATTATAAGAATATTACCAATTTCATTTGAGGTAGTATCTATAATTTCTAAATTATCCTATGATTTTTATTTCAACTTATACAATATAGTCCAACATTTTGGACACTCTGGAAGACCTTCTTATTCCTTCCTATATTTCACATAGTGATTCGAGAAGCTGTGTATATTCTTATAACCCAAACCCAATGGAAATATTTTTTTCTTAAAATAAAAATGTGAATATAGAAGATCAATGTCTTCATGAGTTATGGATTTAAATAGCTATGGACACACTACAAAACTCTAGTCACTCCATCCATTTTTTGCCTTAACCTTAATTAGTCTTTACACTATTAAAAAAACCATAAATTATACAAAACCAAGATAAAATGTTATTTGAGAATAAACATATATTCGTTCAATTATTGGTTCTTTTATAATTTATTTTACTTATATATCACAAATCATTTCATCAATTTGATCAGACATGTCATTTTGAAATTCATCATCATCAATATAACTATAAGTATTCCTAGTTTTACCAAACCAAATCCATGGGATTTAACTCATATTAAAACTATGAAAAAATAAATTTTATTTGATTTATAATATTTTCAACTTATTCATATTTAAAATTTCCAGTCATGGACAAAAAAATAGGTCATTGTTTGGAACATTGGGTTTTGAAAATTCCAAAAAAATAATCCAAACCTTCTTCATATTTATCACTTGTTCCCATTTAATTAATCCAACCGTGGGTCATTATTACCTCTAATAAATATATTTATATGAAAATAAGTTACTGTAATTTAAAATTTACTTTTTTAAATAATAATAAAAAAATATCATAAAATATTTCCAAATAATGAACAGAAAATATATCTAATAAAAAATCAATTTGAACATATTTAATTATAATTATATCATAAAAAATCATAACATATCATGAAATAGGCATGATCACCCAATTATATATTATATATACTCTATATTTAAACTCTATAATCCATTATACCTTCAAAATGAATATTCAAAATGAAGACAATAAATATACCATAGACACACAATAATAACTAACATTATTTAAAACATAAGAAAATAAAATATAAATTAACTAAAATATAAATCTAAAAAAATAATTCATAATTTGAAAAATAACATAGATTTTCCAATAAAAAGAAATAAAAATAAAAATAGCAACTAGAATGAGATGTGATAAAAAATAGAATGGATAATTTGAAATGAAACTAAAAATTTAAATACCTAGGAATCATGAGAAATAGATAAAATAAATATAAACAAAAAATTTATATCAAAAGGGGGTAAATTAATATGGAGGCAATAATGGAAATATGGTGAAAAGGGAGAAAAAAAAAGCTTCTGATAATGGTTGAGGGTGGATGATGGTGGTTAATGAAAATTGGAATATATTAAAAGCCAAAAGAACATAGAAATAAGGGTTGGATTTTTCTATGATAGAGAAAAATAATGGCTACTACATGAATGAATGAACAAAAATGACTCATCCTGACATTTCATAAAAGTTTTGAAAACAGTTCTCATCATTTATTTCATAACTGATTTGAAAATATAGGTTTTCATGTAAATTAACTGATAACTGATGTGAAGAGTCAGATTTTCAACATCGGTTATCAAAGAATATACATTTACAAGAAACTTCTCAGATTATTCACTTTGATTATAAAATAACTAACATGAAAAAACTATCATCTAAAATGAATTTTATACTAGTGTGAATATTATAATTCATAATAAAACTATAGAATCATTGAATAAGTGATCTGAACATGAGGTTTGTGCATAATTACTTGGGTATCTTGAAACTTAAAATTTTTAAATGATCAATATAGCCAATCATATTAATTTTAGGAGGTTTATCAAGTGCACCTTCTACAAGCAAGAACACAAAGAGATTTTAGTAGATCTCATACCTATATTTTCTTACATTATTATAATAAATATCATGGATATGAGAAAATATAGTGTATGAATATATGCCTTATTCTAGATTTTATAGATCACTGGTTATGGATGAGATCACGAGTAATGGGAAAACCAATACATTTTTCACCTATTTACAAAATATAGAATGATCCTCCACACTTTCCTCTTCAGATAGCTCATCAGGAACATCGGACTCCAGAATATAGAACTTACACTCTTGTCATAGTATGATGTGGAAATAAATATATCAATAGAGACCCTTAATTTTCATAAATAAATTTGACATAAATTTAGATGAATATTCAATAAATTTCATAATAATACTTTCTTGATTAACGAAGAGGTTTAGTTTATTGGAAAATTTGGATATGTAAAAAACTAGTGTATAAAATCTATACATCATTTCTGATTAATTTCTTCATAACTAGTGACCTAATTATAAAAATCATACATAAAACCATTATTCACAACACTGGTAATGGAAACATAAGAAAGGGTGAGATCAGAAGCATGGTAAGATAAAACATGAGAGATATTAGTCAATGATCATATGTGAGCATAAAATAATCATAAAGGTATGAGAACAAGATAGAGTAAAAATCGCAATACCTAATCAGTAAAAGATATTTAACCATGAAACATAGTGTAAGGTTTTTAAAAAAATGAAATAATAAATAAGGGTTCAAAATCATCAATTATCAATCATGATCTATGAAAACATATCATAAGAATAATAAAAAAGTTTTTTCATGCACATAATCATATATAATCATTTCCTTAGTCAAGGATCACTACCAATACTATCATATTGGATTGGATTCACCTTCATTTCATAATTTCCTTTATCAAGGTTCACATATATTACTTTCATATTAAAAAAAAGGTTCCTACCGAACAATATTCACACCATTCTAGACCTTAATATTTCATGGGGACAAGATTATAAAACATGGAAAGGATACTAATTTCATAAAACTTTTATCATAAAAATTAAAAACCATCATAAGAAATAATATATATGGTAACATCATATCTTTTACATAGTAAATCATAAGAAAAATTAAAGGATGTCATTATAAATTAAAAACTATTAAAATATCACTAAAACATTTCTTATGTAAAATACCCTTTTAATTTGAAATAAATTATTTAGAATCTCAAAATTTCAAGAAATATTATGGAAAAAAATTATTTTATAAGAACCAAGTTTACTTATAAAGGAATATTCAAATAAAATTTTATTAATAGTGGCTAAGAAATTCATTTATATAAATTACATTAAAATAAAAAAATCACAATATAGGTAAAAAGTTAGAAGCACCTTATTCAGAATACAAAAAGAAGATTCCATTAAAAAAAATTTAAATAAAGTAAAACATGTGAAAGAATAATTTTAAAAAACATTTTAATAATATTACAAATAGTCTTGAAAACATTTTAATGAAAATATGGTCATGCAAGAATAGATTCTCAACCGAAGAGATAAACATGTTCAGTTACCCTTAAATATAAATTTTCTAGTCACCTAAGAACTTAAAGATAATAAAATGATGGAAAAATATGAAATATTAAGAAATAAATATAATATAAAAAAATACATAAGACTTCATAGAGATATATCAATAATTTCATCATCATCTAATTTAATCATAAACAATCCCGGTAAACAATGATTTTATAACATAAAACTCTTACCTCAAGTTCATCTTGGTTTGTAATCACTCTAAAATATTATATAATAAATTTTGATTTATTATAATTCAAAAAAATAACCATATTTACACCTATAATACTTTACATGGTTTACTTATAACATCTTATCACCCATTCATTAATAATCATTCCTGATCACCATCACTTTGGGTGTTAACTGCTTCATTTTTAATATTTGTTTTGGTTCGATGATTATGGTCTTTGAAAGTTTAACATGGTTAATTCCTATATATAATTATAACCAGGATATAAATATCATATATATTCATTATTTATATATTTTTAACCATTCATATAAATTAGTGTAAAAAAGTGAATTGCATCACTTTGTGGAAACGGTAGTTCATACGTACGCATGAGTGATGTTTCTATTTTTAGATAGATGGAATGAAGTAAGGGTAAATATTAATTCATCATTAAAAATTAATTAGTATAACATAAATATAATATATAAACACAAAATATATCACAATCTCCAAAAATGAATTATTTTGGTGGAAAATGAATTGTATCGAAATATGGAGGTGGTAGTCCACACATACGCTAAAGCGATACATTCATCCCAAAATGGATTTAGAAGAGATGGTAAACGGTTATTAAATAATCATAATAACATATAAATATATTTAATATACTATATGAATAATTTATTGAAGGATATAAAAATTTTATATAAGTGTAATAAGAAATAAATTTGAACGATCTTGGTTAAGATTTATATCTCTTATTTGAGAGACCTTCTTTGGATTACTATTTAGGCCTTGAAGAATTTATCCTAAAAGAATACCATAAGATACTAGATAAATAAAATGATTATAGTAAGGTTTTTGAGCCATTATTTTACTATATAAAATGCTCAAATGGTTTGAATAAAGGAGAAGAAGAGGTTCCCTATTATAAGTGAGGGGAGGGACACGCATGGAATTTCTTAAAAGATTTCAATGATTTAAGGTCACTTTCTGGGGAAAGTGGATCCATATGGATAGATGTTAAAATATATTATAATAAAATTATGAAATTTATTCAAAAAAACTATAACTTTAATAGTGGGTAAAAATCTTAACCTTATCTCATGGTTTAGCACCCCCACCCCCCCAGTAAACTCAGTTTCACCTTAACCATGGTAACAAAATTATACTATTCTTATGATTAATCTGGAAAAAAAATTGATACTATTAAGTTATTTAAATTAGTATTATTACAAATATTTAATTCATTTTACTTGATTCCATTTCGATAAGCGGGATAATTAAATTTTAATTAAGTGTGCAAACCATAGTAAAAACTCATTTTTTTTATAAATGTAGTTTTAAGCGTAAACCATAATTTACTTTCATTCCATGACAAGTAAAAACAATAAAATGAATGTAAAAATATTATATTGAATATTTAATCAATAAATTTCATTAAAAAAATTGATAAATATATATATGAAGATAGTTTATTAAGGTAAAAACATATTTCATGCGTAAAATAAGTTTTTAGATAACTAAATTTTTATGCTCAAATTTTCACTTATACCAAAATAACGTATAATTATTATTAAAATTTAATTAATTTTTTTGTAATTAAATTATTCATAGGTTACTTTATGAAAAATTTAAAAAATAATGAGACATTTACTTAAAAATAAATTTCAGTTTTTACAAAAAAATGATATTTTTCACTATTTAGTGAATAATAAATCTATTTTAGAAACATTATAAAAATTAAACCAAAAATAATATTAAGATTATGATTATAAAATTTATATTAATTTCATAATAAAATAATTCTAAAAATAGTAGAAATTAATTATAAATTTTCCTAGAAAAAATTTGATAAAAATCATTTTTTTGAAGAAAACATATTTTTTGAGTGTAAGATGTATTTACTAAAAATAAGAACTTATTTATTATGAAATAATCAATATATTTTCATTATTAAAAAAATTATACATATTTTCCATAAATTATTTATTAATATTTATAACTTTTAATTTAATGGCTAGGTTATAATGGCTTAAAATACATTGGTTCCTATAGACTTAGGGTTACATGTAAGGAAAATGATCAAATACACCATGTTTTATTTCCAAATAAAAAAATATAAAATTTTGGTTTGTTACATTATATGACCCTCACAATTAATTTCCCCGTTTAAATTTCAACATTTTGGAAAAAAATTAGTATATCCCTACTTTATTACAATCCTTGAGTTCCTATATAGCTTTCTCCAATTTCTAACTCCTCCAAAGAATATTAACCATGTGAGTAGTATTACTTAGTAGAATATTATCAAAATGATCCAAGAATTATATTTTTTGTCTTCATAATATTGGTCAGGCGCTATAGGTACAACCTCTTAGTTCAATACATGTAAACGATTGGGTATGAACCTCTTCAGGAGAGATATATAGAACACAACATAAACTTAAGAGATTTTGGTGGGAGTGCTAAGTGATAAGCTATAATCCCTATGAAATCAATAATCTTGAAGAAAATAACATTCATAAGGCTAATATTTGCCTTATTTTGGAATATCACAACCTTATTCCATGTATAAATTCATAAGAAAACCTTCTCACACACATATAATTCCAAAACTCAATGACGATTGTCATCATAGCACTTCTTCCAACATTGATATTCCCTAAATTTTTACAGAATTAATCTAACCTTCTCTTCCATGTATTTATCTATATTAGGTCCTAATATATTTCTTTCTCTAACTTCATCCCAGTATGTTAGATTTCCACACTTTTTCATAAATGGGTTCATATGTAGACATCTAAATTCCCGATTACAATCTATTGCTATATAAATACCTACTAGGGAATGTGTTGACCCCAACCACCTTTGAAATCTAGATATTAATATCTCAATATATCCTCTAGTGTTTGAATGGTCATATTAGATTGACTATATTTCTAAGTATGATAAGTATTATAGAAACAAAACACTATATCTATATCTTTATGAATATTATTCCATAACATCAAGGTGAACCTCAAATCCTGGTTATATATTATATAATGCAGTGCCCCATGTAACCTTACCACTTCCTAAATGTATACCCACTAAATAGGATTAAGTGATAAATATTCTCTGATAGAAATTAACAGCACTAACTTCATAAGGTGATTGACTGCAAAATAAATACAATTATTTCCTTTATATGTTTTAGGGTGTCTATAAATCAAATACATGTTGATTTTTTCCCATTTCCATTTTGGAATGGGTAATATTAGTAATATTCTGATATAATTCAATCTCTATGTCTTAACTTGATGACATACCAATCATTGAGATACATACTTCACATTATCACTCTTCATGTTGTCCCACCAAAAATAATCTTTTATATACCTATATATCTTATTACTTGTTGGATGAAAATAAAATAAAGATTGATGATATTATTCCAATAGTTTCTTATTTGGGTATAGTATCGATGGGTATCACAATCAGTTCATAAACATTATTATTCCATCAAAATTAACTTCATAATCAAGAACATTTCTCACATTATTTTCCAGCTCCACATCCTCTTTTTGTACCTCCAAAATCATTGCATGGATTGACGCTTGAACTGAAATTTGAGAATGATAAGATCTCTCATCTTCCTTTATGAATTTACACCCTTTTCAATCCATAATTATTGGACCTTTTGTGATCTTCAACATAGATAAGATGGCATGATCCTTTCAGATCAAAGAATATTCTACCTTCTTTGTTTCCCAGTGTTGTAGTGTATTAAGAAATCATAATCTCTAATAAAAAAACAATCTTCTCTGGTGTATATTAAACACTTTTTTCTAAATACATACATTAAAATTTTATGATTAGTATACATTTCACACATTTATCTATAAATTTATTACCATAAGTTCTTTATTGAAAATATTATCAAAGCTAAATCCAAATCATGAGTTGGGTAATTTTTTTCACGATCCATCAATTGGTGTGATGTACAATCTATCACCTTATAATTTATCATAAAAACAAACTCCAACCTATTTTGATACATTTAAAAAAATCATAAGTAGTTATCTACTGTAGGTTAGTGTGAGCATAAGTGTATTAACCATCCATATCATTGGTTCCTTGAAATTTTCTTCAAATTCATTAATATTGAGGAAGTTATCTCCCTTATGGATTAACTTGGTGATTGTATTAGATATCCATGATAAATACCTCAAAAATAAATGATTATATAATTCTAATCTAAGAAAATTATGTATTTTGGTCATAGAGGTTGTTCTAGACCAATGATCAATAATATCCTCCTTTGATGGATCCACCGATATATCATCACATGAGAATATATGACCCAAAAATGATTATTTATATATCCAAAATTCACAATGGTTAATTTTTTCAAATAGCTTATCCTTATTTAGGATCTTTGTTAAAATCATCAAGTGTAACTTCTCAACTTTTCTTAAAGGTATATACCGTTAAATTTTTGTTTTAAATTCCCATAAACATCCCTACTTATGATTCTTAATTAAGTAACAGAGGTATTGGTTGTGTTTTTGGTTCGTTTGAATCTTGAATCCTCAAAATGGGAAGAGTCAGACAAGGCTACATGATTATAGGAGATAATGCAACATAGCCCGCCTAGCATCCAAAAACTGTGAAGCTACAAACAGAATGCACCTAGGGGCCGTATGGTTTTCTTATAACCATGTGACCCTCTTTAAAATTTTTGATAGTGGGTTTCTCATGATATGTGCATGGTTAGATAAATCATGTGCCTAATCATGTGGGGTTCTCTCTTTGAGTAGTGAATGGTTCATGGTTGGTGCACTGTTTGGAAAACCATGTAGCTAGATTATGCGTAGTATGTTTTGTGGGATAAACTACCATCTTACACAAATTTAATGTTTTTAACTCTCTTATTATTCCCCTCTTTTGTTTCCATTGGGTTTATAATTCCCCCTTGGTGTATGGCTCTCCTCCTCCCCTTTCTATAGGGTTTGAGCTATCTCCCTCCTCCGATGTCTGAATATTTTGTCATCAGAAGCAATAGAAATCAGTCAGTAAAATATTCTTTATGAACCCATCTTCTTTAAGTTTACTCTTCTATCCATTTATCTATTTTTGAGTGATTTATTTTTCTATATTTTCAAGGTGTTTCAAACATCATTCAGTTTCTCCCATTCTAGGTCGATTCAAGCCTTGAAAATGGATGAGTGGAGGATTACTACATCAAGGTAGGTGGTCTAGTTATTTCCTACACTTTTAACTGAATTTTAAAAAACATGTATATGTGACACTCATCGGACCATTCTAGTGACACAGCAAATTAGTTTGATAAATTAGTTAAATTGGTTCTATATGTCCTTGTTAACGTTATCATCTGGTGAAACCCGTTCTTGTGGTGTTCTCCTTTCCCTTGGTCACCCCTTTGGGTGTACTCACCTTAAATAGAGTAATACCCATACCTTAAATTATTAATTAACATTTTATTTCTACTCCATTTTTGATTTCATAAACCTTCAAATTGAATTGGAATAAATGGTTGGCCATAAGAGTAGTCTGTCATCTTTATTCCCCAAACCTTATATTTAAATTATTATAGTTGATGATTCAAATTGGAATTCATATGACTTAAATTTAATTTCTTATGAAATTTGGTTGAATACCTTTTTTTAATACCATATTTCAATACTTTATATATATGTTATACTAATTCCTTGGCCTAATGCTTGTATTTCATTACTTATGCTTATTTTATATTTCCTAGTGATCATTCCTTAGAGCCTTGAGCTAACTTTTGAACTTAATTACTTATTCCAAGTTTAATGGTTTAAATTTAATCATTTTTCAATCTTGTTAGCATGAGATATTTTTATGCCTTTCATGACATGTGGATATATATTCTATTCCTTGTGTTGTTCCTTGACTAATATGGATCACCATGTATGGGTTGGGAGAGAACATGGGTCCTGATTTAAGAATTTTATGGATAGACTCAATGTTCTTGGTTAGATCTACTGGACGCCCTGGGAGCGATGATTTGGATTTCCAGGTATGGGATATCTAGGTATTTTTACTTATTCTCGTGAGTTAGGTCAGTTTCTTAGGGGAGAAACTGAGTTTGGACCCATTAGTTTGATGGCTATATCATTCCATGGGTGATACCTAGTCCCCTGTGTGAGATATATGGTATGGACTCAGAGTCAACATGCCTTGAGTGATACAAGGGATGCCATATGGATTTCCTTCGAAGGACTCAGAGGAATTGGTTTTATCATAGATACCTATAATGACCCTTGGGATCCTTATTATAATACCTTGGATGGGATTGGGACTCCACAAATGGATTGTATGGATTTATTTATTTCTTTTTCACATGTGATGTATTTCTTTTATACTATGAGTATACTTATATGGGGACATGGAAATGTGACCTCCAAGATAAATCACAAGCTTGGGGTCTTCCTTCACATTGGTTGACTTGTTTTTATTATCCTATTTATGTATTGTGACATGGACAATTACCTCCCACAAACATTCAGCTTGGTCCAAAGTAGGTGAAATGGGATGGGTGTCCATTTAGGGACCTGGAACAAGTTATTGTTACTTTATTTATTTATTGTCTTGCATTGGTTATTATTATGGGACACTACCAATTATTTATTGAAAGAAATGGATCAACCTAGAAATTGTGGGTTCAAACATACTGATATTACATCTCATACCCTGCTTGGCCACCCGTATTACCCAATAAGATTTTATGATCTCGGGTTTATAAAAAGGGAAGTGTGTGGATTTTGCTTCTTGTTTTATTGACAGTTTAAGATGGAGATTAGGGTATAATACTAATTATTTTCTTGAGATTCTATTAGTGGTTGTTTTTTTTTTTGGATTTTTGTATAGCATGTAGAATATTATTATCTCCCTTTCTCCCATGTACTCTCATTTTTGTAAAGCATTATGATTATCATCATTTTTTAATCTATTTTTGTTTTTTAGCTTCTGTCAGTTATCTATTTCTACTACTTGGTTTATATCAATTATTTCCATTTCTATATATTTATATTTATTATTAGGATATTTATTATCCATTGTTACCGTTTTTCATACTTAGATCAATGAGGACATGGTCTCCCCAAGGACACACGCTTGACCCTCGTTGCTAGTCAACAGCCTCTGTCATTTGTGGAGGTGTGATTGAGATCTTGTGGCCCACTGTCTTGGGGTACCGATAGGTGGAACCCGGGGAAGGATGTTATAAAGTGGAATAAGTTCCCTTTTACCTTTTATCTTACTGTTTGGATTTGGAAAGGATAATAAGACATAGAAATTCATAATTGACCCTGTACTTGGATGTAGCTAACCCATCTATAAGAGAAACCCAAGTTACCTAGGATATGAAATTACACATATTTATTATTTTATTTATGGTTTATATGACTTCATTGTTGGGTTAAACACTTTTCTTATGGTGTTATTAATATTTATATGATTTAAATGATGATTTATGTTACTTATCATAGTGATATGATGGTATATTAAAAGAATGCATCATACTAGGAACTATAGGAATTGAAATTCCAGGAATTATTCCATTACATATCTATATCCAGCATGAATTTCCTATTTAAATTGGATTTTTTTTTGTGTTTTTATATTGATCCTTATAGTTATTAAATTTTTATAAATATATAAGTGTTTCAATTCAACTTGGAAGGTTATTTTATGGTTTGGATTAATTATATTCCAAATTAAACTCATGATGGGTATGGGACCTTATGAATTAGAATGGTGATTCTCCTAATTCATTCAAAATAAAAATAAATGTATATAAAAACTAAAATGAATACCATACCTTAAAATTAAATGGAAACCCTATATGATATGTATGAAATGTGAGACCATGACCCAGACATTACCCTAGAAATGGGTTGTAGTCCATGTATCTTATGTTTCTTCTCTGATCCTTTATCTTAATTAAGACCTAGATCTTGGAGATGGATAATGCTCATGACATGATTATAGGTAAGATTTCTACCTGTCCTTATTTATCTATTTTCCCTATCTGTTATAAATTTTATCTGAGGTTCATGCTTGGAAATTGTAGAGTTATTCCACCGCGATGTCCTTGTGTTGTATGCTAAGAGAGTAGTGATGAGCACAATCTAGAAATTGTGGTCCCTGATCCACCCAAGAAACCTCTTGTATTTCCACATGAGGTACCTTCTACTGATCTTACACTGGGTGTTGATGCTTAGTTCTATGATAGTTTCCTTCAGCTCATGCAATCCATTCTGGGTGCTCATCGGCCTTCCCCAACTGTGGAACCGATGACATGCGGCTTCCAATAGTTGCATCCTCCAATATTCATGGGGGGTGGTGGACATAGTGATGATGATTCATGGTTATATTCCATGGTGTTCATCTTTAAAAACCTTGAGATGCCTCCAGAGTATAGATTCAATCTTGCTAACTACATATTACGTGGTTCCACCAAGTATTGGTGGAACATCATATCTCAGTCTGAGTGACTCTAAGGTAGGGTATAAAAAGACTTATATATGGCCTTCTACAATCACTTATTTTTTCAAATATGATGAAGGATCATTCTAGTGAGTTCATTCAATAACAGTGGGGCTCTATGATCGTTCTTGAGTACTCGGGTTTCTTCACTGAGCTCCAGTATTTTACTTCAACTCAGATTGGTAACAAGTTGATGGCTGGTAGTCACTTTTAGGATGGGCATGGGCATGTTTTCCCTTATAGGTCAAAATATTTTAGTCTACTAACACAAAATAAATAGTGAACTATGCCCTAATTTCATAACGGAATTTGCGAGAACTTCTCAATGTGATCTAGTGCAGTTTGATTTCAAGACAAGGTGACGGTTCATCTGGCAGCTGGAAGCACTGATTCAAGGGTAAATGCGGGGGAGGTACTAGCTAGGTGACATGAAATAACTCCATAGTGTGTCTCCATTATGTAATTCTAGTCCATAAAAATCCCTCAGGCAGACGGATGCTGATAGAGTGTCGAGATTATGGCATGATGGGTCACCTTCATCGGTTCTTCCATTCTTTTCCTCCAGCCTCCAATGGGAGGGGATCCGCACTACCACCTATATTATTTATAGGATTGGAAACTCCATTTTATAAAAGGAGTTGTTTTTCTACTATCTGATCGTATTAAGGAAATAGTGTTCATGGATAAGGAACTCTGGCCCCATATCTTCAACGTCAGTAGACTGGACCTGCTCATGATAGTTAGGCAGCATCTCAAGGTCATGGTATGGTCTACATTTATATAGTGAATCATGTTCCTGTTGATCTAAGTACAAGGCCATATATGGTTAGTGGTAATATTCGGGTATCCAAAAATAAAGTTTCTTTAGTTTTTGATAAAGGTTCATCGCACTCTTTTATATCTGTTCAATTATAGAATGTCCTGGAATTGAAATGGATTGATTATGTGAAATCATGTCACTTTACACATAGTTAGGGGTCTTGAAATAGTTAATATGCATGTGTTAGTAGTTCCCCCATGAAATAGGTGGGTGTTGTTTCTTCTAGAGTTTCTTCGTCCTTGGGATGATCGGCTTCGATATCATTCTCAGTATGGACTGGCTAGTTCCTTATCAAGCCCAAGTTCATTGTTATCACCAATGGGTATCCTTCACATCATGTGATTGTAGAATGTATATACACAAAGGTGAATAGAATATCTTGGAAATTCGATCTGGACCCAAGAGTATAGGGATAGGCAGAGTGATATCCCAGTTGGCCAGTCTCTTTATCAATGATCATGGAATGTAGTTAGTTGAGTTCCCTCCAGTAGTGAATCATTTTAGGGAGGTATTACCTAATTATTTCTCCAAATTACCTCATGAGAGGGAGGCTTATTTCACCATAGAGAGAGTGTTGGGTGTGGAAATAGTTTTCATACCTCTGTATAGGATGGCACCTATAGAGGTCAAGGAAATCCAGAATCATCATGAAGACATAGAGGCTAAGGGTTTTATCAGACCCATCATATATCTATAGGGTTCACTAGTCCTTTTCTATAAGTAATAAGATGGTACTCTTAGATTGTGTGTCGATTATCACCATTTGAACTATCTCATGGTGAAAAATAAGTATCCACATCCTCATATAGACAACCTCTTCAACAAGATATGAGGAGCAACTATTTTCTCAAATATCGATTTGAGGTTGGGATGTCATCCAATTCATGTGAGGCCATTAGATATACAACATACAACATTCTATAGTACGTATGGATTTTATGATTATTTCATTATTTCATTTGGGCGGATGAACATGCTGGTTGTCTTCATGGATTTGATGAATCAGGTTTTCCACATGTACCATGATTCCTTGGTGTTGGTTTTCATGGATAACATCTTAGTGTATTCACACACCAAACATGACCATTTAAATCATATTGAGATCTTGCTGAATACACTAATAGAGAACCTGGTCTATGCGAATCTCTGTAAATGCCACTTTTGGATCAGTAAGGTCCACTTCTTAGGTCATAAAATATCATAGGAAGACGTATCTGTTGACCTCAAGAAGGTGAGTTTCATGGTTTCCTATGAGCAAACCAAAAATTTGTTTGACATGTACTGATATTTGGAATTATTTAGTTATTACTAGCAATTCATTCAGGACTTCTCCCACTTTTCAGTGCCTCTTATGGTTGTGGCTAAGAAGGGTGTGTAGTTCATATGGTATGAATCCTATGATACAGCTTTTAAAAATCTAAAGGAATAAATCACTTCAACACTAATCTTGATTCTACCTCAGCCAAATATAGATTATATAGTTTATTGTGATTCTTTAGGGTTCAGGATGGGTGTAGTTCTAATATAGGCTGACCAGGTTGTTTCATATGGATCACAGTTATTGTGGTTGCATGATCAAAACTATCATATCCACGAACATGAGTTTGTGATCATGGTTTATACTCTGCACTATTGGAGGCACTACTTATTGGGTGAGTGGTTCATCATTTACACAAAACATAAAAATCTCAAATATATATTCAAATAATGAGACTTTAATCTGATCTAGTGTAGGTGGGTGGAATACCTGTAATCATTTGAGCTTGATCTAGTTTACACACCCAGAAAGGGTAAGACTGTGGATAATTCCTTGATCCATAAGACACAAACGCAAGCCATTAAAGAGTCTATGAGTTTGTAGAAGATGATGGATATGTTTTTTTAGATGTGTCTTGAGGTTCCATAACAACACAGGCAATCATTCTTAGTAACTTCTGTAGTGACATCCTCCCTTATGGAGTGGGTCTGGATGTGGAAGTTATTGGATTCTGAGGGCCACAAATTGAGAGATATAATCATACAAGATAACCCACCTTCTGTTTGGGATATTGATAGTGTTGAAGCCTTACCCTTCTGTGGCCATTTGTGGGTTCCTTATGATATATGGGAAGAAATGAGGAGAGAATAGCATTCCTTTTTATAGTAATTTCATATTGGACTCACCAAGATGTGTAGATACATGTGTCATTAGTATTGGGGGTTGGGTATTTAGAGGAAGATAGCAGGGTTCATTACTTTGTGTTCCACCTATCAGTAGGTGAAGGCAGAGCACCAGTAGCCTCCTAGACTTCAAAAACCTCAATCTATTATTTAGTGGAAATGGAACAACATCACCAATGATTTTTTTGATGGGTTTTTTTAAATCCCATTAAGGTAGTAATCTTGTACGGTTTATTATCGATAGGTTGACCATGGTATCACACTTCCAACTGATTTGGGTGACCTTATTTGTTGATTAGTTCAGAAGTCTTTACATCTGGTAGATTGTTTGACTTCACGGTGTACCATGTTCTATCATTTCGGACCAAGATGTCTAGTTTACTTAACGGTTCTAGTAAGGATTGTATAAGGAACTAGGTTCATATGTAATCTTGAGTACAGCATATCACCCTTAGATCGATGGATAGTTCAGGCAGACCACATGGGTGTTAGAGGATATTCTAAGAGCATTTATTCTTGATTTTGGAGATTTGTGGAAAATCATATTCCTCTAGTTGAGTTTTCCAATAACAACATATTTTAGGAAACAATTCAGATGAATCAATATAATTTCCTCTATAGTAGGTTGTGTCATTCACCTTTTTTCTAGAAATAGGAATGGGAGGCAACTCTACTGGGTCTTCACCTTGTTCAGTAGAATTTAGAGTAACTCTAGTAGATTAAAATGTGTGTGGTTATAACTCATTATAGGTAGAATTCATAGACCTCTGGAGTTCGAGGTGCTACATTGTGTCTTTCTACATTTATCTTCTGTATTTTTTATATACAAATCAGGAGATAGGGTAATTTATCACCAAGATATATCTAGCCTTTCAAGATTGTGGATAGAGTCATCATAGTATACTATCATTTGTTGTTACCTCATAGTTATCATGTCATGCATAATGTCTTCCGCATATCTCATCTTTGAAAAAATTATCCCAACCCATCTCATTCATTTTACCCTAAGGATATTGAACTAGAGGAAAATGTTTCCTTCCAAGAGTGTTTGATATGTATCATTAATCAGAGCTCGAATGTTCTATGAGGTAGGTCAGTTCCAATTTTATGGGTGTTATATAGAAGAATAGAGGCATATAGAAATATACCTGGGGGCGGGAGACTGATGTACATGCACAGTGGATAGATATATTCCCAAATTACATTTTACCACCCTTAGAAGGGAACCTCAAGGATGAGTTGTTTTTCAGAGGGGAGGTTGTAACGTCCCCAGTTTCTCAAAGGTATGTATTGTTAATTATTTGGTTTAAATTCTCTTAAAAAACCACACTTATGATTTATAATTGTGTAATGGAGATCTAGGGTTCTTATGGGGCTCATTCAAATCCTATAGCCTCAAAATAGTAAGAGACAGTCTGGGCCGCATGGTTAGAGAAAATTGTACAGCCTAACCCACACGGTTTACCTAAATAGTGAAACTACAAATAGTGGTAACCTTGGGCCCATATAGGTTTTTTGCAACTGTGTGACCTAGGGTTCATTCCCATGTAACCCACCTCCAAATTTTGGATAGTGGGTTCCATACATTTTTTCCATTGTTTGAAAAAATAGTGCACCTAACCATGTTGGGTTCCCTCTTAAAGAAGTGAATGGTGAACCGTTGGTGCATGGTTTATCCAATTGCATGGCCAAACCATGTGAAGTTTATTTTATGGGTGAAATTTTTATCTTAACCATCTTTTATGTTTTCAAATATCTTCTTATTCCCCTCTATTCATTCTATCAGGTTTTTGATTACCTTTGGTGAGTGGCTCTCCTCCTCTCTCTTCCACTAGGTTTGATCTATCTCCCTCAACCAGTGTCCAAATAATTCACCATCAAAAGCAATCAAAATCCCTTAGTAATATCTTCCTATTGCACCCTTATTTTTTAAGGTTCCTCTTCTATTAGTTGTGCTATTTTGGTGTGATATATTTTTTCCTATTTTCAGTGAATTTGAAAAATCATTAAATTTCTTTCATTCTAGGATGATTCGAGCCTCGACAATGGATTATTTGACCATTACTACATTGAGGTATGAGGTATAGGTCTTTCCAACTCTTTTCCTTGAATTTTAAATAATGTGTTGTTGTGTTTCTCATTGTACCATTCTGTTGATGCATCATATTAGGTTAATAAATTTGTTATTTCTGCCCATTGTGAACTTATCATGCAGTGAAACCCATTTTTTGGGTTTTATCCTTACTCTTGGCCATCCCTTTGGGAGTTCCCTCCTTAAATGGCCAAATGTTCATGACATAAATGTTTAATTACAATGTTAATACTACTCCATTGATAATTTAATAAACATTTAAATTAAATTGAAATGAATGTTCAGACATGAGAGTAGTCCTTGAGATTTATGCCCCACACCTTATTTTTAAATTTTATGCTTGATGGTTTTTATTTGAAACCATATACCTTACATTTAATTTCTTATGAAAATTGGTTTAATACCTTTTCTCTATACCAAATTCCATTTCTTTCCATATATCCTATTCCAATTCATTGGTATAATTCTTGTATTTTATTTCTAGTTCTTATTTCATATTTCCTAGTGATCATTCCTTAGATCATTGAGTTTACTTTTGTGCTGGATGAATTATTCTGTGTTTAATGGTTTTCATTGTTTAATTTGAATTTACCATTATCATGAGATATTTACATGTTTTTTTTACATTTGGATATATATTTTTTGCCTTGTGATGTTCCTTGATTGATATGGATCACCTTCTTAGAGTCAAGAGAGAACATGGGTCACGATTTAAGGATGCCATGGATGGACTTGTCATGCTCTATTGGATCTAATTGACACATCGGTAGTGATACTTTGGAATGTTGGGTATGGTCTCTCTAGGTAGTTTTACTTATACTCATGAGTGAGGTTGGTTCCCTAGGAGAGGAACCAAGGATGGACCTGTTGGCACGATGGTTACGCCATGCTATAGATGATACTCGGTCCCCTACATGAGATACTTGGGATGGACTCAAAGTCACCATGTCTTGAGTGATACAAGAGACTCTGTATGGGTTTCCATGGAAATACTAAGAGGCATTGGTTTTATCATAGATGCCTATAAAAACCCTTGGGATCGGGATTAAACCACTTGGATGGGCTCGGGACTCCAGCAATGAATTTTATAAAATGATTTATTTCTTGTGAACATGTGATGTATTTCTTTTATACTATGAAAATACTTATAAGGTGACATGGAAATGTGACCTCCAAGAAAATGAACAAGATCAGGGTCTTCTTTCACTTGGTTTGACTCATTTTTATGGGCTTGTTTATATTTTATGATGTGAATAGGTACCTCCTTCAAACATCTAGCTTGGGCTGAAGTATGTGATATGGGATAGGTGACCATTTAGGGAACTGGACCAATTTTTTTAATTTATTTATTTACTATCCCTCATTGGTTGTTATTATGAAACACTATCATTTATTTATTGCATGAAATGGATCTTCCTAGATACCGTGGGTATCGCACACCCTACATGGGTTGCCGTTGGAACCCAAGCATATTTTATGATAGTAGTTTTAGAAAAATGGATGGGTGGGGCTTCTAATGCTTGATTGATTTATATATTAGGATAGATATTTTGGAAGAGGATTGATCCAACAATTTAGAATCTAGTTGTATCAATTTTTTGTATTTTTCAGATTTTTTTATAGCATGAAGTATAAGTTTATCTCCCCTACTCCCATGCACTCTCATTTTATTATAGAATCATGATTATCATCATTTTTATATCTATTTTCTTATCTATATTCTGTCAGTTATTTGTTTAAATTTATTAGTTTATTTCAATTATTTATATTGTTATCTATTTATATTTATGATTATACTATTTATTATTGGTTTTTACCATTATTAATACTCTAATCTATGATGTCATAGTCTCCCCATGAACGCACCCTTAGCCCTCACTGCTAGTTGACAGCCTCTAGCCTTCAGGGAGGCATGATTGAGGTCTTATGGACCACCGTCTCAGGGCACTGGAATACAGAACTGGGGGGGTTATGCTACATCAAATTATCATTATTTCATTAATTTTCCTTAGAATATATAAGAATATCATATATAAATAATGCCACAAACTGCTAAAGGAAACCTATAAATACTTTATTCATTAAATACATGAATATGGATAAATAATTAGTAAGACCAATGGCATCATTATAAATTGATAGTGTTTATACCCTGATTGAAATGTTTTCATGGGTATGTTCTCAATTTTGAACCTCAAATAATAATATCCAGATCAAAGATTAATCTTGTGAAAATTTTGACCTCTATGTAATTGACCAAACAAATAATTATTACAAGGAAGAGGATAATTATTCTTGATCATGATCTTGTTAAGTTATCAATAATCAATTCATAACCACATTAATTTTTCTTTCTTATTAACAAAAAGTATAGGTGCACCCCATTATAATGCACTTGGTTGAATGAATACCTTGTCAATATTATCCTTGTGTATCTTCTTCAATTCCTAAAACTCATTTAGGTCTATTCTATATGGATTATTTGAAATAGGTATAATACCAGGTATGTGTTATATTGAGAAATCAACCTGAAAATTTTGAGGAATACTAGACAAATCATAGGTTAGTTTAGAATATCAAATTTTACTTCCCTTCCTTGACAATTGATATGGTATTTATATAAAGAAATCCAATCCATTCCAAAAATCGCATAAAATTAAACTATAGGAATAATAAAAATATTTTCAAGGAGAATATTCCCACAAAATTCAATTAGGGAATATTTATAGACTTGAGATGCAATCATCTTACCATTAGGTGTTTTTACTACTTTTACAACATCTAGTCCTTGAGTTGGTAATGTGATACCCTTAACAAAAATTTTAGATCTAGAATAGTGGGTTGATCCATAATAAAATGAGACAATGTTAGTTTAAGAGTGGATATTAAATGTAACATTCACCACTTTGTTATCTCACCCCACATAAAAAATATTGATCACATGAGATTTCAAACTATTGCTAAGAATAATAGTTTTATGATTTAAATCATCATCATCAACCCTCGGATTCGATAATTTCTTAACATAATGTTCAAACTCCTTGAAATTATACTAGTTGAGTTTGGTTGGTAAATTATGTGGAGAATTATCTATATTTTAATAATTATCTAGATTCATCCCATTACATCAGTAGTCAATTTTTTAGTGGTATTATTTTCCACACATAAAACATTTACCAGTCCCATTATGATAATTCTCACCATTATACTATCCAAAGTTCTGGAATAAAGTAAAATTAATCTTATTTCCCCTATGGTTTTTCATATTATAATTTCTTTTGAATTACAAATTTCTAATCGTATAAAAATCATGAAATTGATGGGTGAATCTGATCTCAATTTTCACCTTAATAGAATATAGAACAATTTCATCATAGCTATGGAAGTCTCGTATAGTTAACTCCCTTTTAATAAATAGATTCAAGCCATGGAAGAGTTGATCAATATTATTTTTTGATTCAGTAATAATACAAGAAGTATAATTCACAATTATTATAACATTTTCCTCATACATACCAATTGATTCATCATCTTTCAATTTAATCGCATGGAATTCCTTATCTAGATTCATATGATGAATACGAGGAATGTACTTATTGAAAAATATTCTTTTAAACATAGCCCACTCCATAGAGTTATTTTATTCACATTACCTTAGATTCTTAATAAGATTCCACTATTGATAAACTTCACCTTCCAAATGAAAAATATCTATGATAGCCTTTTCATGTTTCGAGTGCTAAAGAATTGAAAATATATTTTCAGTGGTACAACCCATTTCTTGGAAATAAGTGGATCGGTAGACCCACTAAAAGAAGGTGGATGTTTCCACGTAAAGAACGCAATAGTATATTTTTCTTTATTTAGATTATTTTGGAGCTCAATTTTATTCATGATTTTAGAAATTCGTGAAATTATAAATAAAATATTTTTCATTCCATCTCCCATAAAATTCGGTTTTTCAGGGGGGGGATATCATTGTATTATCCATTACATTCAATTTTAACATGATTTTTTCTTATTTTATTCATTGAATAAAACCAAAAAGCATAGTATGAGACCCAATAATCATAGTGGGAAATCATATAATCATGAAAATCATTTATAGGATGTCTAAATCATAAAACCTTATTATCAAACTATGATACATTGGGTTTAACCTAGGTTATCCGTCGTCATTATCTATTCAAATCCTTCATAATGTATCTTAATGAAAATACAAATTAACTTAATAAAATCCCCTAGGAGTTTCAAACCAGGTGCATAATAAGGGACCATCCACCATGCCCTATAATTATGGATGAGATATACTCAAAAAACTCTTTTCAAAATTATTACACTAAGATGCATCTATACCAAAAACACATCCACATAAAATATTCAAAGAGTGAAGTATTTTATTATGGAAACCACACCCCTCTAATTACTATATTCTCCAATACTTAGTATTATCCTAAGGGTTATCATTAACTTTTCTTCATCCTAGTTTCTAAAAAATACTAACCCTACCTCTGATATCAACTATAGTGACCCATTATTTTTATAAATAAATATTACCAAATTTTAGAAGAATATTCAATACATTTCACAATAATACACACCTGAAGACCATAGAGGTTTAGTGTCCTTGGAAACTTAAATATAAAAACAATTGGTTCATAAAATATTTGAATCATTTATAATTAAGTTCTTCACAACTAGAACCTTTCCTACACATGTCATATATAAAACCCGTCTTCATAACTTGGGTAAGGGAAACATAATTATTGGTGAGCTAGAATGCCTAGTAAGGTTAAACATAAGATATATCAATAAATTATCATAATTGATCATAATAAAAGAATAAGGGAATAAGAAAATTATTAATATATACAATTTTATACCCAATCATTCAAGATCTATAATTATAAAACATGGTGTATAGTTTTTTCAAACAAATGACATAAGATATAAGAGTTTGGAATCATCAATAATAAATAATAAGATATAAAATCATATCATAAGCAAAAGAAATAATCTTTTCCCATTCAAATAAGAATAAAAAATCCTTTCTTTAGTCAAGGATAACTAATAATACTATCATAGTGGACTGGTTTCACTGCTCATTCAATAATGTCCATGGTCAAGTTTTACTCCCAAGACTATGTTATTGTAAAAGTACCTTAATTAATTAGCTTCACTCCCCATTCTAATACTTATTATCTCATTATATATCCTTATTTACACAATGCATTAGAGGGATATATAATTCTAGTCACATATATCACAAAATGAAAACTATATATATGTCTTACATAAGATAATAAATAAAACACTATATCATCAAATCATAACTTGTGTAAAGAATGTAGGTTTTATAAAAATTTCTTCCTTATAATTATAAATCATCAAGAGAAATAATAAATATGGAAAAATTGGATCATCACTACAGTAAATAATAAAATACATCAATTGGTGTTTTTATGAATAAAAACACCATTAAAAGATAACGAGAACATTTCATGAGGAAAATACGTTTTTATTTTAAATCACTTATTTTGAATCTAAAAATTTTTAACATATTAAAGACAAAAATATTTCTCTGAAAATAACCATGAAAATTTATAAATAAATGTTCAAATAAAACAATATTTATGATGTAGGATAAATCTATTCATGTGGTGTATATTAAAAAAATACCTTTCACAATGTTAGAAAAAATTCAAAACCACCTTGTTCATAAAATGAAAATAATATTATTTTAAAAATTATAGAAATTAACACATGGGTATAAATTATATTAATAAATATTTGTAAAATATAAAAAACATTATTAAAAACATTTTAAAGAATATATGGTATAAAATAAAATATTCTTGACTGAAGATAAAAACATGGTCAGTGTTCCTTAAAAAAATTCCATCAGTATACTAAGTACTTAAATAGAGGAAAAAAAATAAAATAAAAGAAATTTATAGAAAAACCAAAGTATAATAAAATACATAATATTTTTTATATATATAAAATATAATTTTATCATTGGAAATTTTAATCATAAATAATCCAGGTAAAAATGAAATTATAACATAAAACCACAACCACAAGCATGTCTTACTTCATAAGCACTCTAATATCATGTATAATAAATTTAAATATTTTATACTTATATACTAAAACCCTAATAATACTTATAAAACCAAACATTTTTACTTATAACATCTTATCACAAATCCATTAATAATATTTCATTATCATCATCGTTTCTTGTGTTAACTACTTCATTTTTCATATATGTTTTAATTTGATTGTTATGGTCCTTGAACTTTGATCATGTATAATTAATATTCATAATTTTAATCAAGATATATATAAAATATATATATACTAATTATGTACATATTTATAACCATTCATATAAATTGGTGAA
This sequence comes from Viscum album, assembly GCA_963277665.1. Classification (NCBI taxonomy): domain Eukaryota; kingdom Viridiplantae; phylum Streptophyta; class Magnoliopsida; order Santalales; family Viscaceae; genus Viscum; species Viscum album. The sequence goes on from OY728159.1 coordinate 106,773,670, forward strand.
GAAAAATGAATTGCGTTACAATATGGAGACGGTAGTCTGTATGTACCCACAAGTCACATTTCTATTTTTTGATGGATGAAATGAAATGAATATAAATATTAATTCATATTTCCAGAATAATTATCATAAGATAAATATAATATATAAATATTAATCAATCATAATAACCAACCATGTAATATGGTGGTCGAAAATGAGTTTTCTCACTATGTGGAGGTGATAGTCCACACATACACATAAGTGATAATTGTATCTCACATTAGATTGAGAAGAGGTGGTAAATTGTTTGTAAATAATAATAATAATATATATATATATATGAAACTTGATTCATCATCTTTTTATTGATATAAAAATTATATAGGAAGTATAAGAATAAATAAAATTGAAAGATCTTTGTTAAGATTTGTACCTTTGCTTTGAGAGACCTCCTTTAGTTTACTCATAAAATCTTAAAGGATTAATATAGGATAAGACCAAAACACCTGAGATGAAGGGAAGGATTATAATAAAGTTTTTTAGTAGGTATTTTCTGATCTAAAATTATAAAATGGTTTGAATAAAGGAGCAGGACATGTATCTTTTTATAAGTGAGGGGAGGGACACACATGGAATTTTATAAAATATTTCAAGGATTTAACATCACATTCGTGGTAAAGAATCTCTAAATATCCATGTATTAAAATTAAGGAAAATATAAGGTTTAAATATCTTTAAAAAAAATAATTTTACTAGTTTTTGTAGAAATACTACTCTTATCTCATGGTTTAATCCCCCCCCCCCCCCCCATAAACTCATTTTAACCTCAACTGTGGTAACAAAACATTACTATTTTTACTATCAAAAAAAATTATTTTACCTTATTACAATGTATTAATTATTAAAATTCATAATATGGGACCTATTTTAGCATATTTAATTTCTATAAGTTGTGGAATTTAATCTTAATTAAGCGTCTAAACTGTAATGAAAACCGATTTTCAAAAATTGATTTTTTTAAGCATTAAAAATAATTTTATTCTATTATATTCCTTATAAAAACAATAAAATGAATGAAAAATATTATATTGAATATATAATCTAAAAATTTCACTAAAAAAGTTAATAAATAGAGTGTAAATTAATTTATTAAATTCAAAACATACTTCCTGCATAAAAATGGTTTTTTAGAAACATTTCTTTTTAATCCCAAAACATAACTTATAAAAAAACTAGTGTAATGACTATTACTATGTAATTAATTATATTATTTATATTTAATGGATAAGTGGGTTAATTTAACATCAAATTCAGAACTAAATGGGACATTTACTTGAATATAATGGTAATTTTTAGAAAAACTGGTATTTTCTTCCATTCATTGAAATATTAATATTTTATATAAAAATCCTAAAAATTCACCCTAGGATAATATTTTCGTCATTTTTTAAAAAATATATTCATTTAAAAAAATAAAATTTCTAAAAAAATTATAAATTAATTATAAATTTAATGCATATAAATACATTAAAAATGATTTTGAAAGGAAAAGATATTTTTAAAGTGAAAAATGACTTTAATGAAAATTGGGTACTTATTAACTATTAATTAATAAATAAATTAACTTTAATAAAAAACTTTATACAAATATTTCATAATATTTTTATTATTATACATACCTACCAATTTAATATCAATGTTATAATGGTTTATTATATCATGGTTCATATAGAATTGGGGTTGTGTGTAAAGTAATATATCGAATACTTCATGTTTCATTTCAAAGGAAACACATATAAAATATTGGGGTGTTACAGTACCACTCTTGGAAGTTCAGTCCTATCAAGATATTTTCTTTTTCAAATATCAATCAGAGGGAAACTTTCAAGGCTAAATGACTTTCCAGTTTCTATAATGAATAAAAAGAAATTTTTAGTACTTTATATTCATTACCAAGTGTGACATAATAAATTTTATTTTATTATTCTCCCCAATGTTTATTAAATCCTAACAGTCCTCACAAATGGATTCATAATATCCTATCTCATAGATATTCTATTATAAAAGGATATATAGTCCCCTTCACATAACTCCCACTATGTCCATTCAAATTACTCAATGGTATTTAATAATGTGATATTTCCAACAATATTAACTCATAGTTACTTGATCTATTGAATTAACTCCACAAAACTAAAATTATTCACTCTAATTAACTTATCACTTTCCTCCAAATGATATTGAATTGACTATTAAAATTATAATCAATGTCAATTTGGTTAAGTAGACTCGTTAAATTTGTTTAGACTCTTTCATAACTAAAAATGTCCCCGATTATAGCCTAAAAACTTTAACTATGTTTTATCTTAACACCAATGATGAAAGGCTATATCTAACTCATTATTTATTTAAGATATTTTTATTTATCTTATGCATAAATACTATTTATTTAATAATTTTCATGGTTATTAATATAATGTGTATTTTTTATAATTAATTAACCTTGTCTGATAAAATAATTATTGAATAATCCTTTTATTTTATTTTATTTTTTTGTGATTTTTATCTCATTTAACTTATGTGGTCACTTTTAAACATCAAATAAAAATTTCATTATATAAATAAAAAAATTACCATACAATGAAAAAACATAAAATTAACATGTGGTGTGATCATGATATTTTAACAAGTGGGTTTTTTATCAAGTGGTTGATAAACAAACCCTTAACCATATGGGGTTAAATCCTTTAGTTGGCCATAGCTTGAGTTATAGAATTCCACCGTGAACATGTGTATCTCCCTAGTTGGTTTCACCAAGATTTATTCTCAAATTTTCTCACCTCACTTGGGGATCTATCCTATACATATTCTTAATCACTCATTGGTGAGGGAAATTAGGGTTTAGGGTTACAGAAAAAAACCATGGGCTCGATAGCCCATACATATTAAGGAACGGATGATACCCTAACCATCATATTTAATTTAATAATAAATTTATCTCAAAAAATCAAGGCAATAATTTTAACAGAAACCTAACTCATCCATAGGTCATTCAAGCTCATGTTCAACCACATAATTCAATGACTTTTTTTAGAATCATTTCAATTCATATTTATTAAAATAAATTTAAAAAATTAAATTATTATTTAAATTATTAATTTAGTTATTCATTATCTTAATTAGCCATATAAGTAGTCCTTAAGATTATTGTACTCTATATTTTAATTTTAATTAAATAAACTAACTATAATTCAAAATTAACTAAGTACATGACATATACGACATGTTACACATCATGTAACCTTTTTCAGCTTCTTAAACCCATTTCTAGAGTTTAATAGTTACAGACTGTTCATTGTGACTTGACACAGAGTGTGACTAACACTATACATGGTCCTTTTTATATAATATATAAATACATGGAATTTATTACTAAACATTGTTTCATGATATTAAATCGTGTGTTTCTTTATGGTTTTTTTAATTCTACATGGCGTCTTTGGCAACACAGAATTCTTGTATATGCATGGCATGTACAGTGGAAGATACCCTTGAATTAAAAGAAAATTACACCAACTATAAAAATCACATATATATAGAATGTCATGGAAAATAATTAATAGATCAATTGATGTCCCACACAACCCATTGAAATCACCCATCTAGTAATTTGTGTGGAAAACTCAATCGCACAGCATTTATAGCTAGCTACATGCCATTTAGTTCGATTTTACTTTAATTAATTTCTCTGTATGCTTGTTTAACTCACACAACAAGCCTATATCAGTGTGTACTATGTGTAATTTGGATCAAGTTACATGGAGTGTATGACTAGCTACATGGTGTGTGATTTGTTAGTGTCTACCCACACTACACGATAAGGGACTCAGTCAGTATCGCACATGGGTTTTTTTCTATTACATTATATGTACAGCTAGTTACACATAATTTACCTCATGTAATGATGTGTCTCTAGGAAATTATTCAATATAAAGTGTGTATTAATTACATTTCATGTACTTAGAAAATACACTTTCAAATATTATCATTGATTTAAACCATCTGGGATTACATGGCATGTAATATAAATCTATTTACTATAATCTCTATCATGTTGTCTTCCAAAAAAAGATCAATATATGGTTTTTAATGACATTGTATACCAAACCCCCACATATTTTCCCATGATTTTCATGGCACATCCTTGTTGGTTGATTATGGGTACATTAAATATACTTTTCCATTACATATCATTTATTCATTCCATGAAGGTAAAATCTCCAGCACCACTAAATGATATCTATGATCACTCTTCATCTGGTATTGAAATATTCATGTTCTTATTAAATTGAATGATCATGTTATCTCAAATTTCAGATTAAATAATAAAATTTTGGAAAATAATTCTCACTAACAATTTTCAAATTTTATCAAGAAATAATGAATAATTGTAAATTAATATGTTACTACTTTGATACAACTTGAAGGGTTCTAGGGATAGTGGAAGTGGTTGGGCCTATTCCCGACAATTTTTTTTCATCAGTATCTTTATATTAATCATCAAAACTGATAGATATAAATCCTAGAATATTCATGCAGAGGATATTTTCATACATAATTTATAATAAATTTAAATCAAGAATTAAATTTCCTTAATAATTCATTCTTAGTTGATGAATTACAATTTGGTTCTTGTAATACCATTATTCAAATGAGGAATCCTAATTATATTTCATCTAGAGGTATCCATACAGTCTCTAAAAATATTATAACATAGTATTGGAACTTTGAGTACTATTATGGAGCACCAAACATCTTGTGTCTTTCATTGTTGATCGCAATAAGAATCCTTTTAGTAAAAAAATACTCACTCATGATCTCTCAGTCTTGAGAGGGAGGAGGAATATGATTATCCCTCATTATTGATATTTTCTCTATGTGCCAATAGAGAACTCTATTGAGTCAATAAGGTTTTCTTATAACTTTTCCATTCTTCTATGTTTTAAAAATCACAAACACTTTATTATAAGGAAAATTATTTTACCCTAAAGATTATTTTCAAAATGATAATTTCCATTCTCTAAGGAAATTTTTATCCTTGCCTTTGTTTTCGTTGTTTCATTTTATAATCTCTCTAAATCAAACTCATTTTATTACTAATTCTAAAATTCGGATCCTTGTGTAAAACCTCAAAATCATTTAATTTCCTTGATATAGAGTGTTCTATTTTCAGACTCCAAATTCTTTGAAATTTAGATTTAGAATTCTATAAAATTCAGATTCTGAATTCTCTGAAATTCAGGCTCTAAATTCTATGAAATTCATATTCTGAATTCTTATAAATTTAGACTCTGAATTCACTAAAATTCAGGTTCTAAATTCTTTAGAATTCAGACTCTGAATTTCTCAGAATTCAGGCTTTGAATTCTTCACAATTCGCACTCTTAATTCATTGGAATTCAGACTCTGAAATCTATAAAATTCAGATTCCAAATTCCTTGTAAAATAGAAACTGAATATCCATGTCATGTAAACTCTAAATTTTTATTTGGATAAACTCAGAATTCTATTTTTCTTTAGACTCCACAAAATATATTTGGTTAAGTAACTTCATTTTTTACTTACACATGACATTTTTATGAAATGACATCATGCAATCTATTTCTAATTAACCGTTAGTTGAGTGAAATGTGTACTGGTCCCTTTGAGATTCAAGGAAAAATATGACTATTGGAGTTGACCATTTGAGTTGTTCTTATAAATAGGAGCTCATTTGAGTGATCTCGTACATCTGTTTTTCGACCTATTGATTAATTGATGTGAAGTGATTTCTAGAGAGAGAGACTCTTAGGCCTTTTGCATTCTGAACACCTTGTTCAGATTGCTTCATGCGACTCTGATTTTTGTAGTTTACAATCAAGGACTTCTGGGGATAAAAAGATAGAGGTGTCGACTAATTTAAAGTTTTAGGACTTTCAGGGATAGGAAGATAGAGGTTCTGAATACCTTAAATATTGTGGGATTGCAGGGATAGAAGACAAATTCTAATATTCCTATCAAGGGTTTACCTAGGTGTGGGTAAGATAGAATTTCTTGAAAGTATAAATCAAAGGAAATTTATCCAAGGTTGTTGGATACCCTACTCATTGGGTTAAAATATTTCCTACTTTTTACTTGTATTGTTTCAAGTTTTATTTCTAGTGAATTTTGATAAATGAATAAATTATAATTTTCCTATACTTTCTTCTAATTTTATTTACTCTGATAAATAATATTCTATATACTTTAAGGTATAAAGATTTTCCTGAGTAAACTTTTCTTAAGTTTCATTTCTGAAACAATATTTTTAGAACCTAAGCAATTTTATCTTATATAACTATTTTAGGGTTTGTGAATTTACCTTGTTTAACTTTGTTAAATGTAATTTTCCTTAAGGTTAAAAATGAAAGTTTTTAAACATATAATTCACCCCCCCCCCTCCTTTATAATTGAACATCTACATTCTTCATTTTGATCCTACAATTGGCATCAATTAAGTTCTCTGAAATACTTATACTCAAATATAAGTTTTCTTGCTCAAGTTTTCCTTGTTCTAAATTTTCTTGTTTAACTTTTCTTATTCAAGTTTTTATTTGAGATTTTTATCTTTATTTATAAACTTTTTATACTTATAAAGTTTTTTCAGAAAATTATTTTCTAATAAAATAGAAGGAATGAATATCGGTTCCATTGATAATATAAATCCTATCAGACCACCTATTTTTGATGGAAATGGATATGAGTATTAGAGAGACAGAACAAATACCTTTGTCATTAACATTGGAGTAGACAATTTTTTCATGCTTACTGGAGATTACAAAATTCCTTACAGAGAATTCAAAACCTTCTCCAATCAAGAAAAATCAGAATATCAACTAAATTAAAAGGTACGCAATACTTTGTTGTGTTACATGACCGGGAATATATAATGTCAAATTTCTTCTTGTGAATCTGAAAATAGTATCTGGAAGAAACTTGAGGTTACGCATTTTGGTACTTCAAAAGTTATAGAAACTAGAAGAGCTGTGTTGAGAGCTGAATATCATGGATTTATATTTCCTTATGGAGAACCTATTTGCAAAGTACAACAAATATTTATGACCATTTTCACCAGTCTACAATCAATTGGAGAGAAAGGTTTAGATGATGAAGCTCTTGTGGACTAGATAATTTATATCATGAAAAATGAGTGTGAATCTAAGAGAACAGCTATTTATGAGAATAGAAGAGTATCTCAAATCACTCTTGATGAGCTATTTGGATCACTTCTTCAACATGAGACCAGAATGAAAAGAGATGTTGATATGAATAAATAGAATAATGTAAATGGAAGTGTAGCCTTTACTACTACTAAATTCAAGACATCAGAAAGGGTTACAAGATCTAAGTCTAAGAAATTAAATATTCTATTTATGTCTAGTGAATGTGAACATTATGAAAACTAGTTACCTAATCTCGCTCAAAGTATGAACAAGATTGTTGGAAAGAAATCATTTCAGAATATATATTAAAATAAAGAAAGTAAGTAAAACAAATATTTTGAAGTCACTTGTTCTGAATGCAAAAGAGATGTACACATTAGGCCAGATTCTCCAATGCTTAAGAGAAAATATAGAAAAAAATCATTCTGAGAGAAACAGAAAGAAGTATTGCAAGAATAAGGCTAAGAAAGTATTGAAGCAAAATGATACATGTATTTCCGATGGTGGTGACTCATCTGATGAATCTTCAGAGTATGAATCCTCTAAACAGAAGAATATTAGTCTTATAGCCCAAGTACCTACTGAAAATCATTGTCTTATGGATAAGGTACACAATGTTGAATCTTTAACCAATATTTCTTTAAATGAAAATTTTTCTAATGAAAAATATTATGAATCTTCAGATAATGAATCTTTCTTATCAGAAGATAATACATTACCTTCATCTGATGATGTTTATAGATTTTCTAAACTTCTTTAGAATGATACTTGTAAGATAAAAAAGAAGTTAATGAAAACAAATTCTAGAATGTCTGTTTTAACTAATGATGTATCAGAACTTTGTAAATATCTTGATCAGAAAAATTTTTATTTTGAATGAGTGTCTAAAAACCTTAAGGAAGTTAATTCTGAGAAGGATAAACTTTCTAAGTATCTTGAAAATGTTATTTCTAAGAAAAATATTTTGGAGGATAACTCTATTCATAAAACAAATAACCTTGAGGATAAGAACTTGATTATTAAAATAAAGTCAAAAATATTTTCCTTAAGGAAATACCTATAAAATTTTACCTCAGGTAAGGAAAAATTTGACAAAATGTATTCCCAAATTCGTTCTCTAAGGAATAGTTCTCGATTCGGTTATACTCATTCAAAACCAAGTTTTAGTAATAACTATTTTCTTCCCCAAAGTAATCCATTTTGTAATAAATTTCAATGTCGTAGACATTGGTAAATAAATTGTTCTTTAAACAAAACTCAAACTTTAGGTTTTCATAAAGCTTGTTTTTCTAAGAAAATGTGGATTCATAAAAATCTTTCAGAAATTTTCAGAACCAAGAATTTCTAGATTCTAGAAGTCTAACTCCTTTATTATCATGAAAATAAAGATAGTACCAACAAAAATAAATGGTACATATATAGTGTATTTTCCAAGTATATGACTGGTAATAAAAACTTATTTGAAAATATTATTAAGATGAAAGGAGGAAAAGTAACTTTGGGAGATAATGCTCATGGATAAATTTTTAGTATTTGTAAAATTATCCTTGTTGGAAAAACTTTTATTTCAAATGTTTTATTTGTTAATGGTCTTAATGACAAACTCATTATAATAAGTCAATTATGCGATGAAGGTTACCTTTTGAATTTTAGGAATGATAAATTCTTAGTACACAATTCCATGGAAGAGTTTATTATTTCTGCCCATAGGCATGGGAATGTATACAGACTAAAATTAGAAGACCTTAGGAACAAATACATATCTTGAATTAGTGCAATTGAAGATCAATATTGTTTATGGAATATAATTTTAGGACAATGTAACCTTGGGAACCTATGAAAACTCTCGAAGAAAATAAATTTTAAGGATTTAATAGAGCTTAAATTTGACTCTTCAAATGTTTGTAATCCTTTTCAATATGGAAATCAACATAAATCAAGTTTTAAATAAATCATTGAAGTCTCAACTTATGATGTATTATAGTTAATGCATATGTTTCTTTTTGTTCCAACGCAAACTAGAAGTATTGGAGGTAGGTATTAGGTATTTTTCTTAGTTGATGATTACACTAGATTTACATGGGTATATTTTCTAGAAAAGAAATATAAATATTTTTATTATTTCAAAACTTTTAGAGCCCAACTTAAAAATGATAAAAACATTCCATTAATAAATATTCATTGTGATTGGGGAGAAGAATTCAAAATTCATATTTTGAAACATTTTGTAGTAAGAAAGGCATTACTCATAACTTCTCGGCTCCAAGAACTCCTCAAAAAAATGGTGTTATTGAAAGAAGAAATCGAATTATTCAAGAGATAACTGGAACCATGTTGAGTTAATATTCTATAGCTAAACATTTTTGGGCTTAAGCTATTAGTATTCCTTGTTATACTATAAATCGAGTTTTAATCAGACCTTTTCTAAATAAAACACCATATGAATTATGTAATGGTATAAAACCTAGAATTTCTTACTTCAAAGTATTTGGTTGAAAAGTATTCATCCTGAATACTAAAGATAACTTATATATTTTTTCAGCCAAATATAATGATGGAATTTTCCTAGGATACTCCACTACTTCTAAGGCCTATAGAGTTATTTATTTAAAAACTTGTACTATTGAAGAAATGGTGCATGTTAAAATTTATGAAGCTGATCCTTTTGTCTTTAAAGAGTCCCAATATACATCTTCAGATGTGTTTTCAAAAACTAATGATCATATTTTGATAGAATATTCTTTTAATAAAGAAAAATTTCAAGAAAATATTTCTGAAGCATTTACCTCAGAATATTTCCTACCATATGTTGATGAACAGGTTTTACAAAACCCAAATTAGTTCTTTCCTAAGAATCATCCCAGGGATAGTATCAATGGTGATGTAAATAAACCTATAAGGAATAGAGGTTCATTAAGAAATTAAGTATAACATCTAACATTACTTTCCTAATTAGAACCCAAAAAACATTGATAAAGATTTAGGTGATAATGATTGGATTAAATCCATACAAGATGAGCTAAATGAATTTGAAAGGAACAAAGCCTGGACCTTGGTTGAAAGACCTAAGGAAACTTATTTAGTTGGAATAAAATGGGTCTTCAGAAATATGTGTGATGAAAATGGAATCATAGTAATAAATAAATCTAGATTAGTTGATAAATTCTATAATCAACAAGAAGTAACAGACTATAAAGAAACATACACTCCAGTATCTAGACTTGAGTCTATTCACATTTTACTTGCCTTTGCAACAATCTTTAATTTAAAATTTTTTCAAATAGATGTAAAGTGTTCTTTTCTTAACATATATGTTCTAGAGAAATTTTATGTTGAACAACATATTGGTTTTGAAGACACAAAATGTCCTCAACAGGTTTTCAAACTTACCAAAGCTTTATATGGATATAAATAAGCACTTAGAGCCTGGTATGATAGACTTACAAGATTTTTGTTACAAAACAATTATATCAAGGGAACTTCATATCCAACTCTTTTTAAAAAGATAGATAACAAAAATATTTTGATTTTTCAAATTAATGTTGATGACCTTATATTTGGTTCAACTCAGAAATATTTAACTAGTTCATTTTCAAATCTAATGAAATCTATCTTTGAAATGAGTATGGTGGGTTTTTCTTAGTTTTTCAAATTTCTCAAAAACCAAAAGGAACTTATATATCTCAAAAAAATTATATTAAATCTCTTCATAAAAATTATGTATATGATAACATAAAAAGTATAAGTACTTCAATTGGTACCTCAAATTCTCTTGAACTTGATGAAACTGGGAAACTAGTAGATCAAACATCATTTAGAGGTATGGTTGGAAGTTTACTATACTTGAAAGCTCGTCATCCAGACATAATGTTTTATGTATGCTTATGTTCAATATATCAATTTAATCAAAAGTAATATCTTTTAAAAGTTGTGAAAAGGATTTTTTGTTATTTAATGGAAACTCTGGATTTCAAAGTTTTCTATACTTCTAGAAATGATTTTCTATTAAAAAAATCAGATGCTGGTTTTTGTAGATGTAGAATACATAGGAAAAGTACATCCAAAACATTTCATTTCTTAAGAGATTCATTAGTTTCTTGTTCATGTAAGAAGCAACACTCAGTGTCACTATGCACTGCTGAAGCTGAATATATAGCAGCTGGAAGTTGTTGTACTCAACTGTTGTGGATGCAACAAATGCTCAAAGACTATGGAATGTGCTTTACCAAAACACAAATATCGTGAGATAATAAAAGTGACATTTCTCTAATAAAAAAACCATGCACATCACTCCCATTAAAAACACATAGCTATTAGGCATCACTTTCTTAGATATCACACACCTAAAGAAGATATCATTCTTCAATTTAACGGAACGCAAGATCAATATTCTGATATTTTTGCAAAATCATTACCCTCATACAGATTTGAATACATTAAACAAAAGTTTTGAATGATAATCGTAATGTAATCTTTCATATTAACTTGTCGTTGAAACCTATCTCCTTACATTAAGAAACTTTTTTTCATTGGGGGAGTATATTTTCTTATTTAATCAATTTTTTCCATAAGCAAAATTTTTTGTAATAATTTTTTTTCCTTCATCAAAATTCTTCGTAATAAAACAGTGTTTCCTTAATCAAAAAATTTCATAATCAAAATTTTATTCCAAAGTCAAAAAAATTCGTAATAAATTTTTTTTCTTAATCAAAATTTTTCATAATCAATTATTTTTCCTTAATCAAAATTTTTTCCTATAAAAAATCTGGAATCCCAAATATCTTTAATAAAATTTTTAGAATCTAAAATTTCTAAAGAAGAATTTTTTTTTATTACTGACATTTTTTTAGAAATCTAGAAGGTATGCTTCCTTATTTAAATTTTAGTAATTTAACATTTTACTTATAGGTATTTTATCTAGTTTTAAGAAAACAAATTCAGATTCACTTTCCCTAAATCCAAATTTTTACCTTAAAAACCCTCAAAATATCGGAACCTACCAAATCCCTCTTCATCTTTCATCTTAGTCATCAGATCAAATCATGCTTGTTTTAACCGTTGGATCAATTTGGGAATATGAACCATCACTTCAAAGCCTATATAAAGGCCCCCATATTCTTTGTCCAATATCGATTTTCAATCGTTTCTGTGCCGAATCATTGCCTCTATTCAAAAGGTTCATTCCACATTTTTGGTTTGTATTAACTACGGATTTCGTTAGAAGCATCTCCTCCTATTCAAATGTCTTAAATTAAGGAAATTTCAAAATGTAAAATCTACAGAGAAATTTTAGTAGATACGAAATTCGTTTTGAAGTATAATTCCATCATTACGAAAAATATCCAGTTGAATGGCTGGGAGAGTCTCAATGTAGCCAAACCAAAAGGACAAGATCTGGTTTATCCAGAGCTACTTGTTGAGTTTTATGAGTCAGTGATTTTTTTAGATGAAGGTTAGAGAGTTAATTATAATTTAAAAATTTATGCGAAAACCTATTCTATTTCCTTTATTATGGATGAAATCATTATTGGAATTATGTATGAGGGTGAATTTATTTTCTGTACCAATAAATTGTTTGATGAATCAAGAATTTTTTAGAGGGAGAAGGCTATATATTTCCTTGGTTTGACAAAAGTGGAGACACTAAAAATCAACTATATCTCTACAAATCTTAGGATCGTAGAATTATGGGTTCATAGATTTCTCATTATGAGAAATGGTGATAAGGACACCTTGAATAAAACTGATATCTTTGTTATAGACTTCCTGGTAAAATTTAGGAAGATAAATTTGGTACAGTATATCTTGCTGACTATCTCCGACATCAAGAACGGGACCCTCAAATCTCGAATTATCATGTATCTGACAATCATATCAAATATTATAGTTCTCTTCCAAGAATAGTTTAATATCCCTTACAACTCTAAGATATGAAATTTAAAGGTTTTGTTGTTGAGTGATAACACTTTGAGGAGGATGAAAGTCACTTTCAATAGAATGTCCAAATAATTTTATGTTTTATCTGAAAGTGAGATTGAAGCATGGGATAAGAAATTGGAAGTAGTGGAGACTTCCAAGAAAGTATCAAAGAAGATAAAGCAGAAGGAACTGGATTTTCATAGAAAGACCTGCAGTTCAGAAAACCCATTCAGTACCCCCAAAGTCAAAGAAGCAAAAAACATACCCAGATGAATTGGTTTCCTAGTAGAGGGAAGAGAAGAATAACAAGAAGGACGTAGATCTTATCTTTGGTCTAGATCCTTCTGAGGCCAAGGAATTAAAAATTAAGGACACTAAGGAGTATGAAAAACAGGAAAATAAAAAGAAGAAAAAGAAGAAGATGTCTGAGGCAGAAATTGTTCAATATCTTCTCAAGGATATTGAGAAATCTTTCAAACAAATTCAAGTACATGAATCATTTTTATAAGAATCATTTCTAGTGACTCTAGGAAATAAATTGGTAATTCCAGAACCTGAATAAGAAGAAGATATTTTTCAAGAAGAGAAAGTGTATGAAGAATAAGAAGAAGAAGGAGATGACACTGATGATGTGATAATTCAAGTTTAAGAATATCATCAGAAGAAAATCCCTTTTGAAAAATTGTTTATCCGGACTTCCCAGGCGGAATCTACATAACTTTCTTCCTTAGGAAAAGAAGATGAGGGTTATGAATAAGTTAATAAACCATATGATAATTAAAGAAGTAATCATGATCTTATTAAACTAGATGATCTTGTGGAAGATGCTGAGAAGGAAAGTTTTTATGACGATACAATCGTTCAAGGATCATATGGTGAACATGAATCCCCAAAAGCTGTGGAGACCTATTCTAAGGAAAATAGAGGAAAAAAGGTGATATTTGATACTTCTAATAATGTTTTTGTAGCTAAGAAATATGTTGGTGGTTCATCAAAAAGAAAGGATATTGAGATAGAGAAATAATATTCACCTGCAAGGAAATAAAATTCCGAACAATCTTCCATGGGTCAGGACTTTATGGTTCATTCACTGAAGAATTTAGTAAACACCATTCCATTGATTCCTAGTATTGATTCGAGGTATTATTTGCTTCAAAATTCTTTCAATCAGAAGTTATATTATGTAATCATTCTCATGGAAAAATTCATAATGCTTGAGGAAAATTTCCAATCTTTATTTATTGGTTATAATGCTCAAAGAAGGTAATGAAATAAAATAACTAAGTGCTATAAGAAGATAATTTAAGATATGATAATTATTGATGAATTTAAAGATTCTGTGAAGTATTCCTTTCATAGTGATGATAACAGTATGAAGGAGCTTATGAAATTTTTTTCAGAAAAGATAAACCTAGAACAAGAACCCTGGAAGCAAGAAGTAAAATATCTCAATGGGAATCTCAATTCAGTTTCTTTGAATTTGAAGAGTGAGAGAGATCTCAGAATAGAGTTTTAGGTAAATTTTAGTGAGAAAGAAGAGCTTTTGAAGTCTCTAAAAGAAATCCTAAAGTCTCATGATGAAATAATCAATGATTTGGAGGAGAAAAATTAGGATCAGGAAAAATTGCTCAAGCGCTTTGAAGAAGATCATAAAGAGTTTAAGAAGGTGAAGACCATCATGAAAAAATTCATTCTGAATGAAAAATAAGGATGATTTTTTTTATTTTCAAATCTTATCTTTTGTTTTATCTTTATTATATCAATATTTTCAAACATAATGAAAATTATTATTATAATTCACTTTTCTTGTGGTATATAGTTCTAATATTTTAGGTACTATATTTTTTCATTCTCTCTATTCCTTTTTGAAAATAAAAAAGGGAGAGAAATTAATGATAAAAAAATAATACTAAGTAATGAATAAAATTCCCTAAGTATGGAGGAGTCTATCTAAGGGGGAGCTTAATCAATGAAAATTTCCTTATGAAAGAAAAATAAAGATCTCTTTAAGGAATTCAAGAATAAAATCCCTATGGATTTCAAAATATAAGGGGGATTTAGTCTTATTCACCATGATTCATAAGTGAAGGGGAGATAAGTTTTTCTTTTAAGTTTATAAAGAAAAATTCTTAGTCCTTATATTCATTTTGTAAGGGTGCTTGTACTTTCTAAAAAGGGGGATATGTTTGAGTCAATAAGGTTTCCTTATGAAATCTCCAGTCCTCTATGTTTCAAAAATCACAAACACTTTACCGTTAGCCAAATTATTTTTCCCCAAGGATTATTTTCCTAAGGAAAAGTTCCCTTCTCTAAGGAAATTTTTATCCTTGACATTGTTTTCATTGTTTCATTTTATAATCTCACTAAATAAAACTCATTTTATTGCTATGTATAAAATTTATATTCTAATGTAAAACCTCAGAATCTTATAATTACTTGGATATAGAGTGTTCTATTTTCAGACTCTAAATTTTATGAAATTCAGATTCTGAATTCTTTGAAATTCAGATTCTGAATTCTATGAAATTCATATTCTGATTTCTCTGAAATTCAGACTCCAAATTCTCTGAAATTCCAATTCTGAAGTCTATGAAACTACGGCTCCAAATTCTATGAAATTCAGATTCCTACTTCCTCAGAATTCAGACTCTGAATTCCTCAGAAATCGGACTCTAAATTCCTTCAAATTCCTAACAATTCAGACTTTGAATTCCTCAGAATTTAGACTCAAAATTCGTTAGAATTTAGACTCCGGAATCTATAGAATTGAGATTTCAAATTCCTTGTAAATTAGAAACAAAATATACATGTCCTATATACTCTGAATGATTATTTGGTTATACTTTAAAATATATTTTTCCTTAGACTCCAAAAAATATATTTGGTTAAGTAAATTCATTTTTTCCTTACACGTGCTATTGTTATGAAATGTTTTCTTTCAATTAGTTTCTAACTAACTGTTGGTTAAGTGAATTGTGTGTAGGTCCCTATGATATTCAAGGAAAAATATGACTACTAGAGGAGGGATATGTCTATTAGATTTGTTCCTATAAATAATATCTCATTTGAAAAATCTCACACATCTGTTTATCAACATATAGATTACATGTCGTGAAGTGATTTGTAAAGAGATAGACTCTCATGCCTTGTGCATTATGAACACCTTGTTCAGCTTTCTTCATACGACTCTGAGTGTTGTAGTGTATAATAGAGGAATTATAAGGATAGGAACACAGAGGTGTCGACTACCTTAAAGTTTGTGGAATTATGTGGATAGGAAGACAGGGGTTCCGACTACCTTAAAGATTGAAGGCTTGTTGGGGGAGAAATAGAGATTAAAATATTCCTATTAAGGGCTTACCCAAGTGTGGTTAAGATACACTTTATTGAAATTATAAATCAAGGTAGCTTTATCCAAGGTTGTTGGATACCCTACTATTTGGGTTAAAATATTTCCTACTTGTTACTTGTGTTTTTTCACGATTTAGTTCCTGCTGAATTTTGATACAGGAAGAAAGTATAATTTTCTTATACTTTCTTATACTTTTATTTACTCTGATAAATAATATTCTATACACTTTAAGGTAGAATATTTTCCTATGTAAACTTTTCTTAACTTTCATTTCCAGAACCTTATTTTCAGAACCTAATCAAGTTTGTCTTATAGATCTATTTTTGGGTTTGTGAATTTACCATGTTTAACATTGTTAAACATAGTCTTCATTAAGGTTAAAAAAAAGTTTTTAAACTTACAATTCACCCCCCCCCCCACCCACCCCTCTTGTAATTGAGCATCTATATTCTTTATTTTGATCCTAAAAACTCTCTTGGGAGAATATAATTGTGCCAAACAATTCTCAGTCACTAAAATGATATAATTTCGTTAATATACTTAGGATAAGACAATTAATAATTACATAGAGGAACTTATATAATTTTTTTCTCTAAATAAGATCCCAGGATGAATAATAATAATAATAATAATAATATCATTATTATATTTTATGGCATGTGCTAACTCATGAATATTTAAATATAATTTTCTAAATAAAAAATAAATATATATTTAAGAGATATTAAGTTGTATATATCATTACATATGGGCTATTAACTAGAACCCTCAATCCTCCTTAGAATTTATCAAACCATGAATAATAAATATTTATTTTAAATAACAAATATCATTATATTATTAATTCAATAACTAAATAAATATTATATTCACTTATTCGAAAATAAATAATTATTTAATATTTAACTCACAAATATTATAAACTAGAATAAAATTTTATTGAATATATGTGATTAAGATAACCAGAATAATTAATCCTGGGTATTGAGAAGAATAATTATTCTAATATTAAATTCAAAAAAAATTAACTAATATTATTAATAAATATATAGTTTGACACTTTAGACTACTTTCTCTGTGTCATTAGGTAGACTTTCCTTATCTCCAAGATTATTTTCTAGTAACATGTCAAGGAACCCATAGGGAAAGAAGTTTATTTTCAATGGTAATAACTACATACAAATGCTTACTATGTTATATAATATATTTTTCTCGATATCTTATCAATCAGGTTCCATACTCATTTAATTAACCTATATGTTTGATTTGTCTTTCTTTGACTACCTAAAATGAACTTTTCAATAAACCACCATGTCCATAGACATAATTAACCAATTAAATTTCAATAAAAGGTCTTAAGATGTGAACTTCCCTTAACTACGAATAGAAAAATTATTTGTTTACGTATTCAGTCATTATAATATCACTTATAACACACCCAATGTATCTTAAATTTCCATGAGAAAATATCATCGTGTCTTTCAAAAATATATTAACATTAATGATTTCTGATATATATTAATAATAATATCAATTATAAGGACTAATAAAAATCTTATAAATAATAATATCCAATAAAAATAAAATGTGAGGAATTCTTATTGGTGAGTGTATCCTTATACCCTCTCATATAAGAGATTACCAAGTTGAAACTTCATGAAAATAATCCTCATTCATTTATGATCATCCAGTACTTGGTAGTCAAACCAACATATGTGACCTTCTAGAACATGTCATTTAAACCATAGGAAATAAGTTTAAGAATATTTCCATTTTACTTAAAGGTTCTCATTATAGTGGGGAACTACTATAAATTTTTGATAATACAAATACTCTAAAAAAATTATCATATTAATGATACATTGAATATAAATCATTATGTGATAGGATATTTATTAATATTTAGGTCTTTGAAAACATGGTTAATTGAAAGTACATTGTACATTGGTTCTAGTGTAACATCCTAAGAAATTAAACTAATAAATTTCTTTTAATTAAGTATTTATTTAATAGTTTGTTTCATAATTAAAAAAATTAATGTATGATTTAACATAAAAATGTATATTTTTTATTTATATAATGAATTATAATTAAGGTAAAATATTCAAAATCAAAAAAAATGTTACAATTTCATTGTCTTTATAAAATTATATTATCAAGAAAATATATTAATTAATATTCTTTAAATAAATTTTATAATTGAAACAATATTAAAAATTAAATTACAAAATGGTAATGCATGAAAATTTTCCATTAAAAAATAAATTTTCATTTTCAAAAAATGATCTATAATTATAAATATATAAATTATATTAGACTTTTTTATGAAAATTAATAATTAAATTAAGAAAAACATTTATACAAAATTTATATTAATTTGTAATTAAAATTTTTTAATTTTGAAATTGTGATTTTGAAACATATATATTTTAAGAAAATTGATAACTATGAAGTTATAAATTATTGTTAAATATACTTATATTTTTTGATTTCTGTAGCTAATTTGATATTAATTATAACACTTTGTAAAAAAAATAATAAAATAATAACTATTAAGGGTATTTCATATTATTTTTTAAAAAATAAATAATATAAATAAAATTTTAATATTCATAATAATTAATATTAAAGGTAAAAAAAATTAATATAAAAATATGAAATTATGAATATATATATGAAATCATGAAAATTTGAGTATTATTAAAAAATTTCTAAAATATTAAATATGAATATTAAATAAAATATATGAATTGTATTTTGTTTAAAAAAAAATAAAAACCACTAGATAACAGTGTGGGAGAGTCGATCCAACGTCATCTTTAGGAAGATCCGAGCATAGAGGAGAGAAGAGGTGCATTGGTCTCATTAGGGTGTAAAATAAGGGATAGACGAGATCAAATGTGTAAGGGATTAAAACATAGGTGAGAGATAGTGAAAGATAAAAGCGAATTAATATCTAAAAGGGTTTTGAACACATATGTGGGAAATCTAGTGCATATTGTTTACAAAGAAAACCCCATCATCTTCCTCCACCAATAATAACGAATTAGAGATCTTTAAAAGTATATTAATGAATATTTTCGAGGTGTATGAATCTTAACAAACATCCTAATTTGAGGATTGTTTTCAGCTATACAATTACATGCCTGTAATATTTCATAATTTTCTTCCTCGGTCAATATGAGAAGTACAATATCCATTTTCCTCTCTCTCACAAAAAAATGAAAATATGTGTATATATTAATCCATTATCATATTTAAAGTATTTTTATGTCATCTTATTTGATGATTGTGATTGAGATTGGTAAATCATGATTGGAAATAAAATGATTATATTCATTAACCCAACAAATAGTAGTTTAGTTTCCCTAATTTTTTATTCAAAGTTCATCTATGAAAACTTCAAATAAATTTTTATGATTTTTAAAAGGGTAAAATCTAGGGAATCAATTCAGAAAAGATATGAACAAGATTATGAATTGATACACTGAATAAAATATAATATATATATTACTATATTAATTAAATTTACTAATTATATAAAATCATTTTCAAATTATTACTGGAGAAAGTTTCAAACCCAATCGAATTCATGTTAGTACACTGATCTCGGGGCTTATTATCTTTTATCCTTAGCAATATCAAAAAGGCATATTTGAATAGCAATAGATATATATATTTAAAAGGGTTATATTTATAACCTTTTGTTATGACCTAAAATAATATATATATATATATATATATACATTTTTCAGAACATCATATTTTAAAATTAATAGGTACACAACATATAATTATATACACATAATGTGCAGTGTATATATGTGTGTGTGTGTGTGTGATAGGAGAGATTTAGTTTTCAGCTAGTGAGGCAGTCTGCAGGAGTGCTCATTATATTTATTTTCAATTATTTTCTTCTATGTTTCTTCAATCATAAGAAATAAAAACTACTCCATCATACTATAAATTTTAAATGTAAGGGAAATACTATTTTTTTAAAAATATTCTTCCATCTCCATTTTCATAAAAACACTATTGTTTGGGAATTTACTAATTTTATCAAGCTTCTATTTTTGAATTATTGTATTAAAACCCTCTAAGAATATGAGTATGATTCAAAGATTTATTTTAAATTATATCTTAAAAATAAACATATTCAAATTTAGTATGTTTTTTCAAGGGGATTTTATTTTCATAAAATCATAGAAGAAGTCAGAATGATAAATTTTAGCATTTAATGCGTAAAAATGTTCTTTTTAGAAATTTAATCATAAGTTTCAACTAAGTTTTTAATTTTATTATTCTTTTATGAAATTTCATTTAAAACAATGTGTATGTTAATCATGTTTATGGATATGGCCATACTCTATTATTATCATTAACATTATCAGTATATTTATGGATTTAATTATTTCATTATAAAAATCCTTTGAAATGTTATCTATCATGGGTTTCTCAGAAACCTTATGGTATTTTATAAAAAGAAATTGTCTTCTAAAAAATATTTGTGTATATAAAAATATTTTTTTCTTTGAAAATAATTCTAGTGGTTTTTTTTTCTTAATGAATTTCAAATGATTAAGGAAGACATGAAAAAATTAATTTTTCACAAAATTATACTCGGTACTTGGGTATTAAATGATTTGATGAGGAATGTGGTGATCTCATGGACTCAATTGGACTTTGTCCTAAAAATGATACTATTTTTATCCTCATGGAGTTGTTATGGTATTTCAAGTATCATGTTAATCCATATAAGATTTATTATTTTAAAAATATTTTTAAATAATAACTCCAAGTATAATTTCAATTGAATAGGTTTTGAAAATGGTATATATATATTTTAAAAGTTCTTGAAAGTATTTAGTTAGCATCCCTAGCTTATTATTTTGTGAAATTATGTATCATATAAAAAAATTATTTGATATAAAATGTTTTCAAAATGAATTTCAAAGTATTAAAATGGATTTTTAACCCATGTTTTAAAACTCCTTGCTATGAAATTTTATTCTCACCCAATATTTTTAAAAAAATTATACAATCTAAAGAAATATAAAAGGTGTTTAGTTTAAATTAAAAAGATAATGTAAGTAAAGAAATTTAGTTAATTTATAATTATTGTAAACTCTCATATTATGTAATAAATTTTCCTAAATCTCCAAAACCTATACTATAAAAGACCATCATTTATTTGAAGGATTATTTATTTTTCAGTTATCTTTTATAAAAACTAAAATACACAACGTGATTTTTTTCATTGGATCTAGAGGTTAGGGTCTCTGGTTCTTAGGAAGGTATCAAAGGAATAGGCTAGAAAAATTTAGAGATTATAATTTTTTCATTTGAGGATAATTTAGGATTCATATGTATCCTTTCAGGTTTTATATTTTTTGGAGTACAACATTTTAAACCCCTAGTTTTTCCAAATTTTGAAGTTGGAAATTAAGAATTTACCTAATAATAAAAAAATAATTGTGCTGCTATAATTCTTTTAAGTGTGGATAATATAACATTCAAATACATTCAAGTAATAACTTTCTCTTAATTAAGTATTTATTTAATATCTACTTTCAAGATTTAAAAAAACTAAGGTATGATTTAACATAAAAAAATTAAATGTTTTTTATTTCTATATTGAATTATATTTAAGTTGAAAAATTCAAAATTAAGACAATTTTATAGTTTCATTATCTATATAAAGTTTTTTTTCAAGAAAATATATTATTAATATTATTTAAATTAATTTTATAATTTAAACATGGGTATTGATAAAATTTAAAAAAATAGTAATGCGTAATAATTATATTTAAATAAATAAATTTAAATCTTTAAAATTTGATATATAATTATAATTAAATAAATTTTTTTTTATTTTTTATATAAAGTAATTTTATAACATAATTTTATAAAAAATAATATTAATTTTTAATTAAAATTTTATAATTATGAAATTATGATTATGTGAAATATAACATTTAAGAAAAATAATAACTATGAAATTATCAATTAATTTTAAATATGCTTACATTTTTATGGTATGTGTAGATAATTTTATATTAAAGGTAATACTTTGTTAAAATAATAATAATAATATAATAAAAATTAAGGAAAGTAAATTTTATTATTATTATTTAAAAAATATATGAAATAAATAAAATTGGAATATTAATAATTTTAAATATTGAAGGTAGAGTATTTTATTATAAAATTTAGAAAATTATGATTATATATATATATGTGAAAATATGTTTATTATTAAATTTTTTTAGTAAAATATAAAATGTGAATATTAATGGAAATATATGAATATTATTTTATTAAAAAGGGAAAATAATTGACTAAGGATGTGGGAGAGTCGAGCCAGGTTCATACTCAAGAGGATTTGATCATAGAAGTGGGAAGAGGTGAATCTCTATCATTAAAGTTTAAAACAAGGGATAGATGACATCAAACACTAAAGAGATTTGAATATGTTTGAGAAATTGAAATTACAAAGCAGATCAATCATTGAAAGGGGTGTCAACATGGATAGGGGAAATAAATTATAGAATGTTCATGATTGAAACCTAGTCATATTCCACCACCAAAAATAATGATTAATATATCTTTGAAGCTATGTTTACATATATTGTTTATGTGTCTGAATCTTCATAAAAATCCAAATTCAAGAATCATTTTCAGCTTAACAGTCACATGTTCATCATTTTCTGAATTTTATCCCATGATTGACATCTATATTACCCTATTCATCAACTTTTATCTCTATTAAATCTTAAAAATATGTATATATGTTTTTTAATTATCATATTTTGTGGATTTTTATGTTAGATTTTTTGATGATTGTGATTGATATTGGTAGATCATGATTAGAAATAAAATAATTATATTTATGAATCCCATGGATACATTATTAGTTTCTATATTTATTATTCCATGGGTCATCTATGAAACCCTAAAATGGATATTTATGATTTTTTAAATGGGTAAAATGTTGGGAAACAATTCAGAAAAGATATGAGCAAGATTCAGAATTGATATAATGGATATAATATATATGTATATATATACATTTTTGTTCATAAAATTTATGAATTGTATAACGTTAGTTTTAAATTAATACTAAACAAAAAGTCTAACCAAATTTAATTCATGGTAGTACCCTAACCTTATCACTTCTTGTCATTTCTACTTAGAAATATTGAGTAGGAATATTTGAATAGAAATTGTTATATATATTTAAATTGGTTAGATTTATCATAATTTGTGACACACTAAAATAATATATGTATATATATATATATATCACTCTATGAGATTTTAAAATTAATATGTACACACCATATAACAAGTTACAAATAATGTGAAGTGTATATATATATATATATATATATATATATGAGAGGGCGGGTTTGGATTTCAGCCAGCGAGGCAGTCTATGAGGAGTTATCATAGAAATTTTTTTCAATATCATCTTCTAAGATTCGTTAATAAAACAGATAGTGACTTTTCCGACCTACTATGAATTTTAAAGGTAAGGGAAATATTATTTTGAAGAAAATATTATTACATTTTCATTTTTTTTAAACAATACTATTTAGGAATTTTCTGATTTTATCAAGCTTCTGTTTTTGAATTGTTTTGTTAAAACAACTCAATCAGAAGATTATCATTAAAAAAATTATTTTAAATTATAACTCAAAAATTCAAATTCATAAAATTAGTAAGTTCCTTCAAGGGAAATTAATTTTCTTTAATTCATATAATAAGTTAAAATTATAAAGTTTATCATTTTATGTGTAACAATTTTTTTCACAAATTTAATTACAGTTTTCAAGTAAGTTTTTAAAGTTATAATTTTTTATGAAATTACATTTTAAAAAATGGATGTTGATCAGGTATAAAGATATGGACATACTCTGTTATTATCATTAACATTATAGGTATATTTATGAATTTAATTATTTATTTTTAGAAATAATTTGAAATATTTTTTATCATGGATTTCTCATAAGCGTTATGGTATTTTTTGAAAATAAATTATCTTTTAACAATCCATAGAGGATATTAAATTATTTTCTTCATTCAACATAATTCAAGTGGGTTTTTTCAAAATGTTTTTAATGGATTTCAAATAAGAAAATCCACTTGGAAAAAATAATGTTTTCTTATAATTAAACTCATTACTTGGGTATCAAATGAGTTGATGAGGAATGGGGTGATCCCATGACCTTAAGAGAACTTTTTATTATTAATGATATTGTTAGTGGCCACATGTATTTCTTTTGATCTTTCAAGTATATTTTTAATCCATAAAATAATTATTTTCCTTGAAAAAAATATAGAATAAATCCAAATATAATTTCAAAGTAATGGGTTTCAAAATCGTGTGTGTATATTTATGTATTTAAAGTTTTTGAGATTATTTATTTAAAATTCCTAGATTATTATTTTGAAAAATTATATATCATATCAAATATTTTGTATTTGATATAAAAAAATTATAGGAATTTCAAATTATAAAAAATTATTTTTAACTTGGGTTTTAAAGCTTCACACTAGGAAATTTTATGCTAAATCTATGTTTTTAAAAAAAAAATTCATTGTATCCATAGAAGTGCCAAATGTTTTTATTATCAATTAAGGAGAAAGTGTGACTAAATAAATTTAGTTATTTCATAATTATTGTAAACTGTCATATTATGTAAGGAATTTTCCTAATCCTCCAAAACATATATTGGAAAATATCCTCAGTTTTGTAACGGATTTTTTATATTCAATTATCTTTTATAAAACAAAAAATCTAGAGCATGATTTTTAACACTAGATCTGGAATTTCATGTCTGAAATTGTTACATCTAGAGAACTAACTCCAATAGTAGAATCATATACATTAAATTTATAATTAATTTAAATTTAGAATTATATCAATGGTGGTATTACCTTGATCAATTTACCATCACCACTCTTGTCACATAGGTATTGTGCTAGAATATCCAAACAAGGATCCCTCTAGAAACATCCACTTGTTCTCCACAAATATCACAATGTTGTTCTTGATATTTCAAGTGATTCAAATTGTTCTTTGTTGGTATCTATGAGTATATCTTGTTTTCCCTATATGTTCTTGAGAGGGGAAAATATAAGAATTATCTTTAAGGCTTGAGAGGGTCATTTCCACAATGTTTTCAATGTCCATCTTGGAAACTGACCTAATTTAGATTATATACATGGGTTTAAATAAAGATAATTTTATAAAAGAACTTTTCATTTAATTTAATCTGATTGATACCTCACGTAAAAAATAATATTATTATTATTATATATCATGACATGTTTTTAATATAATCTAATTTATTAAATAAAATATTAATATTTATTTAATTGACATTATTTGAATCATTTCTATTGGATCATTAAACTCAATCCATATTTTTCCATAAAATTCATCAAACCTTGAATAATAAAATATATTTATTGTAATAATAAATATTAAATTCACTATAATTGTGAATAAATAATTATTTTAATATTCACTTAACTTGATTAAAATATATATTTTATCATATTCATTAATCATGTGAATAAATAAATATTTTATTCAATTTCTTCTGAATAATTAACCAAGAGATAAAATTCAACACACGTATTTAAAATTGAGTATCGTGTGATTAAATTTCTTAAATCAACTTTACTTGAAACAATATTATTTTGTTAGATTATAATAAATCCATTAATAAACATAAAATTAATTAAATTTATTGATATTCTAGATACACTTAGTGTTTGTCCCTCTAGGCCAATTTCTTAAATGAAATAGCTATAAATTACTAGAATTTTAAGATCTATTCCTAGAAACATGTCAAGGAATTCATAAATAAATAATTATAGAAGTTATAACAACCTTCCTGTGATTTATACTATGTTATATAAGAACTATTTAAATTTATAACTCATTAAGAAGGATTCATACTAGTGTCAACACCCTGTATAAGAAATTTATATTTATTTAACATTTCAAAACAAACTTTATTATAAACTACCTTTTATATTAATTTTTCTATATAGGTTCATTTAAATCAAAGATCTAAAGCAGTATTCTTCTATTAATATAGAATGTAAAAAATATTGTATTCTCCATTTAAATAATTTCAGATCTCTAGTGAAGCACCCAACATATACTACCAAACTAAAAGTATATATCATCAAGTTTTTCATCCATACATCAATTTTCATGATTCATGGTACACATTAATAGTAATCTCAAGTCTAAGGACCAATGAACAAGTTCATAGACAGGAATATCCAATAACAAAAAAAATATGTGGAATGCCTATTATCTTGTATGACCTTATGATCTCCCTTCTTGTATATCACTAAGTGAAAACAATATGAGAATAAATACTAATGATTATTTTTCTCTATTACATAATGGTTAAGTATTATATGTTTCCCTTTAGATTTATGTATCTAAAAAATATGACATATTTATTTTTGAATATCACCATAGAATTTCTAGGTATTGATTATAATGAGAAATTGTTATAACATTTTGACGTGAAACATATTCTAAGGACATTATCACATTTATGTTACACAAAAGAACAACCACTATGTGATAATACTAAATAAATTATAGTACTAGAAAGTAAAAAATAAGTTGGTTATAGGGAACAAACTCCAACTGATTTTCACATGTATAAGAGAAAACAAATAACAACTCATAACTTTCTAGCTCTCAAAAAATGGTCATAATTATTATGATGGATAAATTTAGTCAATAGGTATTTCATATTTTCTTATCGGTCTACTCTAATAACTATGATTTAAACTTTTTGAGTAGAATACATCTATTGGTGATACATTTTCATTGAATTATTCATCTATTGATGTGATATGGACTCCTTAGTTAGAAGCAGGGATACAGTATTATCATAATAAAAAGTAACGGGATCTATACTACTAAGTGATACACCAAGATCATATATGAATTTTTGTATCTATACTACTACTTTAGTAGCATAAAAAGTATTAAAATGCTTATAATATACTAGAAAATAGATAAAAACTAACTAATTATAATTATTTCCACTCACAATTCCTCTATTGACACTCAAAACATATCTTTATTATGATGTTAGATAATTTTGATATGTTTAGAATCTAAATCTGTGTACCCCTCACAACTATTTTTCCATCTCCACTAAAAATTAGGAACATGTGAGGACCACTTTAAGATATTCACAATACTAAGAGGGGGTGAATCAGTGTTGGGGAATTTTTAAACTAATTAATAATTTTTATCCCTTTACCTATTAGACCTAGTATGATGTTGGTTCTCCTCTTCTCTCTTTATTTTAGTATCAAAGTACATAAATATAGTAAAGGGTGGAACATTATATTTTTACAAGGTTCACTACTCAATATGAGTATATAGTATTTCTTCTTTATGGTGATAAATGGTACACATATTCTAAATTATAATAAGATATCAACTATAATGGGTCAATAAAAAATGATCATGAACTTGGAGTGTGGTACCCAATAATCAATAGGGGGAACATAAAATAATCCAACTTCCCTAGACTTATGATAACTTATTCTAGCTAAATATTCGTACTAAATATTTATACTACCTATATAAATAATCTTAAACTAATTATGTTCTGAAGAAACACCAATAAAGTACTCGACCAGATGTGACCTCTGTTGAATGTCACAGTGCGGCTTTATTCTTCTCTTTCTTTTTTCTATTATTACTTACACCAAATAAAGCAAGAAACTATCCTTGTGATTATCTTGTAGGAAATTTAGTGCACATGACCTTATTCCTATTTATAGAAACAAAAAATAATGGTTTATTTATTTTATAGGTATAATAATTCTCCTTCCTCTCTGTTTCTTCTTCACTTCCATTTGAAACACTATTCATCTAGTAACTTCTTTAACATGTACCTATCCATTTGATACTTTTCTATTTGGTATATGTTCATTCCATGTTTTTCAATACCTTCTTCACTGAGTACCTCACTTCTTATCCTAGTGGATTAATGCTCAATATGTCACATTATTGCTTCATATGGAACTATCTCCTCATCAGCAACCCCACATATTTATCTAGTACCTCTCTTTCTAGTTTATCTATCCAGAACACTGCTCAATAATTAGACATAAAAAACTCTAAATATTCCTAGTCAACACCTCCATGTTTAACTTATGATAATACCTTCTCTTCAAGATCAATCAGTAACTTTATCTCAGCACACTCAGTCTACTTTATATACTCAATTTTTATAAAAACTAAGGGAATAGTTAGAACTTATAATTAAAAGTCCATGATTGAAATTTGAATATAATTCTCAAATATTTCTTTAGTTGACTTTCTCAAAACCTCCACACATATTATATTCACAAATCTTTATAAATACCTTCCTAAAATCTCAATATCATTGTTCTTAAAACCCTTATGAATAATTTTCTAGAATCATGATTCTTTCATCATGATTTTTGGGGTGTTGTATGTCTAGAGAAGCATCATCACAATGAATGAATTTATAAAAACTTTATAAAAAGATTTAAACCTTCATATGGTAATTCTTCGTAGGAACTTCTCTATCTCATAATACATTATCTGGTGAAAATATCCTCAAAACTTTTCAAGATTCATGCATATAACGGTTTCATAATGTTTGTCATATTTTCTTTATTCAATGAAATAATAAATGTTAATATAGTGTTCTCTACCTGAAGCACTCTTTGTGTTATATTCTTCTTCCTATGTCTGATGAATTTTATAATGTTTATAATACTTTTTCTTTCTTATTAACTTGATAGATCACTTTGTATGGTAAATTTGAGTTCCTCTTCATTTATTAACATTATTAAACTATAATCTTCCTAAGATTAATCCATTTTGTTCTCCTTTATAGAATTTTTTTATCTAGAAGTATTCCATCAAATATAAGGATCATCAGCCCTCTATATGATAGATCTATCTAAAGAAACCATTTGGAAACCTTTATTTAATTCCTTTTCAAAAATACTTATATATGATTCCTTATAACACTATGTCTGATCATTTATGAATTTTATCTGATTAATTCACTCAAAACTACTATTTTATAACCTATTTTGGAAACATCACCTATGGGACTTAAAAACTTATTTTTCCCAATGGACGTGTAAAATTTTCTCTCTCAGGTGAACCTAGTTAAGAAAAATCTATCTAAAAAACATACTTCCACTAATAATCTACCAACTTCTTCCTACAATAAACATTTCCTATAATAATGAATATATTTTTTTTATACATGTAGTTTCATATATTGAATATCATTAAATAATCATTTGATTTACCTCTATTTTACAAAGGATTTTAGTCTTCCAATATTCAACTTGAATCACACCAATAACACATTGTCATGTTTAATAAACAAGGAATTCATCACCAAGAATCATTTAATATATTTATCTAGAGATCTTTGTCTTATATAACGATGATTATATTCAAACTAACATTTGGATATAACTTTTTCTTCAATACCACAAACTGATATAAAACTTTTACTAGATTCAAACATCTATATCCCAAACATTAATTCTCAAAACTTCAAAAGGAAACTGCATAATGTTGCTAAAAAATTTCATTCTGAAAATATAAAGATACATTTTTAAGATATTAAAATCAACTCACCAATCATCAAAAATAATCATAATATTCATAAAATCTTTCACCTTCAAGTAATGAATATATTCCAAATCATCCAAATAAAATAACATCAGTTATCTTTACCAACATAAAATTAATTGGTAACTTCTTCTATACTTCAACAATCTTGTATTATAACTTCTTATATTCTTCATAGTTATGAATTTATCATATTCATTCAATTATCCAAGCTATATATTTTTCATTAATAGGGTTGGATACTTCAACTAAACTTCCAGGAAACTTCTTCTCTATAAACTATTCAATGTATTAACATTAATGAAATCCTAATACTTATTTGGGAATCATTGAATAGAATTTCCGACATATAAAACACATTAAAAAATTTCTCATATATCTCCCCCTCTTTGTTTTTTGTAAATACCATTAAAATGAATAACTTCAAAATGTGAATTTTTATTATTTATATACCCTTTCTTTTAAAAAATTCATCTCAATTTCTCTCCCAATTATTGATAAGAAATAAATATAACATGGGAGAATCATATAAATACATTCTTATGAAATATTCCACAAATCATCTCTCTCAGATTCTATGTGAGCATGATTAATGTAAAAAATAAGATTATTTGAGTTAGAAAAAAAAAATAATAACCAATTGATCTTCATAGCACATAAAATGAGAACTCACAAAAAAATAGCATCAAGGATTGTCCCACTATATTATAGGATGAAGATACCAATTGTTATAAATATATTATATAATAAATCAATATAAAACTCTTACACTTACTTCAACAAACTATTTTTAAAAAACTATGTTTAAATTTCCAGGATAACTAGCCTTTCTACACTTTCATTATTCAACTTTTCTCATTCCATTGATTAATTCAATTTCCAACCCTTGTGTTAGGATTTTTATTTTTAGTTACCTA
Organism: Viscum album; assembly: GCA_963277665.1. Lineage (NCBI taxonomy): Eukaryota > Viridiplantae > Streptophyta > Magnoliopsida > Santalales > Viscaceae > Viscum > Viscum album. The sequence goes on from OY728159.1 coordinate 106,804,762, forward strand.
GGATGATAGTTTAAGAAAAATTTGCGTTTTTATAACTCTCCCTCATGAACATTCCAAAATATTTAAATTTGTATGAAATAATAATTTTGGTAACTTTAATAATATACTCCACCGATCACCCCTTTAAGAAGAAGTTTTTTCACAATATCCATGATGATAAATCTCATTAATAGATATTCTTTAGAGTCCTCATGTCGATAATACACCAAAATAAGTGATTTACTGGTAGTTTTAAAGATTTAACAATTTCCATAACTTCATTAAGGATGGACTTATTCAATATATTCCTTTGGAATTCTAAAATTAAGATTAAAACAAGATGAGATCTTATTTACTTTACAATCATGTGTTGAAAACAACCACTAAAAATTCATATATGAGGATTCACTCATTATATTTTTTTCATATATCAATTTTGGAATCTTTCCATGATGTCGAATAATTCAAAGAATGATGTCCAATGTTGATAGCTTATCCACTACCTTAGGTTCTCCCCCTTAGAACATGTTTCACCATCAATACCCTATATGTTGATATATTATCCACCCACTTAGGTTCTCCCCCTAAATACATGTTTCACCATCAATACCCTACATAATAATCATTAATATAGTACATCGAGGTTAAGGGAAGAAGGTGGAACTTTCTTTCTTCTCAATGTGTAAGGCCAGGTTGAGATATTTTTCACAACTGTGCTTCTCCACTTTCTCAAATATTCATGATCACACATATAAATTTCATTATTGAGGTAGAATGGATATTATTTATTCTTTAACTATTATGTTTTTCAATTTTATATTCTCAAGAAATTTAAGGAACTTATACCACCTGGTGAAATTTTCAACTTCTTTAAGAAATCTCTTTATAAAGAAATTATTGCATAAAAATATCTAGGAAAGTGTCCAACCATGTTACATAACATATAAAATTCTTCTTTAACATGATTATTTTATTTAGTAAACAAAATTTCATAACATTTATCTTCATCATGTGGAATCTTTTCATTTCCTTTAGTATTAGCCTTCCCTTGTTCCTCGTCTATTTTTCTTGATCTCTCCTAATCTTTTTTATATATTTCTAAAATACCATTTGATACATAAGTTGAAATTTTTGGTTTTACACATGGATTATCATGAATACCTTTCTTGAAATTAGTTCTTTTGTATACAACACTCACCTTCAACTTCTTGGATTTTAGACCCACAGACTTCTCACCTATCTATATTTATACTTATTGGAAAAATTATTGTTTTTAGAATTCTTATGCAGAAATACTAAGGTTTATTCTTCTTTATTCACTAAATTGTATGGTTCTCTTATTTAATATGATTTCGATACATGCCGATATGAGCATGAACCAATCTTGTGACCACCATTACTACATAAATAACAAATATTTTCAAACATTCCAAATTTTTTTGAAGTATACAAATTTTTATTAATCTTTTGATCTTGATTCTTCGTCTCTAGATCTAAACCCCTTGATGTGGGACTCCTTTTTTATTTAATATTTGTAATATTGTATCAATAATTCAATGAACAATGTATGAACCTGTTTTATCACCAACATTGACCCACAAACCTTGATATTTTTATATCTACTAAACGTGTTATAAGATTTACAAAAAATGATCACACTATATTTCAGTTTTCCTCACAAACGTTTAGTAATTTCATGGGGAATTAGACTCCTCACTTACCATCCTATCCTCTCTAGATATGGTGGTAGGATCCTCCTGACATTTATTCATTCATACTTGTTTATATTTTTTTGATACTACACTATTCATGAAAAGGATATAGATAAAACATTATAAAAAGGTATATAAGGTACATATTCCTTCACAACTAAATAAGATAGATCATTAAATGTTGATGTTATCTTCTTGTCACATTTTATAGTTCATTTATTATTATAATCCTATATTGAGAATTGTGTAACAGAAAAAACTTTCTCCTTATTTTCTGAAGACTCAATATGTGTCTTTTTAGGATTGACTAATTTCACTTCCAATTCTAGACACCTCTTATTGTGGGTGATTTTATGATATTCAACTGAAATAACTTCCCTTCATAATCCTTATTTATTTTTTCAACCTCTGTATCATGAATCTCAACTTTTATTTAACTATGATCCATGTTCCTTGAACTTCTTGTAATTTACTTCTAGTTTCAAATCCTTGACATCAATGTTGTTTTATAACATTTCTTCAAGTGAATGGATCTTCTCTTAAAGATTCTTCTTGAATCTATCTTTATCTTCAACTTCTTTAATCTATTTATTTTCAAATTTAAAGAACTTATTTTATGATCTATATTTCTTATCTCAAAGGAACCAACCTGGTTGTAGAGATTTATAAATTCTATGAACTTTTCTTGAAAATCCTTCCCCATGTTTTTTGTTTCACCTCCAATTTAGGTGATTTATTAATGTATTCTTTAAAATACTACACAAACAACGGATATTATTTTTCTAGGAATGAAATACAGTATATCTTTTTATCTACTAACTGATATATCTTGAAAAAGTTTAGATAGATCTTCATAACCACTTATACTATGATATTATTATTTATGAAATTTTGTACAATAATTTTCAAATACCTCATGATTACTTGACTTCCTTGATTCACCTATGAAATAAATTTTTTCCTTTTACTGGGTAGTAATTTGAACCAGAAGTTGGTCATTTTCCAATTCAATTTTTTCTTCTTTGTTATCATCTTATGGACAAACAAATTTTTCTTATACCTCTTGATTAAAGATGGGAATATTATTGAGTTTATTTTTCTCTTTCTTTCCCTCTTACAATATGATCATGGTAGAAATCAAATTTTTCTCTAAGATTAGTAAACCTTCATCAAAACTAATCTTAATTGTAAATCGTCAAATAATCTCAAATCATCAAAAGATAAAAATTTATAATATAGAGAATATAATAGACGTGTACCATAGATATGATACAAATTGTAAGGACCACTTCAGTATATGATCAATACTAGGAGGGGGTGAATCAGTGTTGGGGAATTTTGAAACCAATTAATACTTTTTATCCCTTTAAAACTTACACTAATTAGGATCTTTGTTCTCTAGTTCTCTATTAATTTTCATACGAAGTATATAAAATAAATTAAAGGATGGAATATGATGTTTTTACAAGGTTCACTGCTCAATAAAATTAGTTATTCCTTATTGTGCATGGTGATGAAAAGTACACAAATTCTCCCTTATAATGTAACACCAAATATAGTGGGTTGGCAATAAAACGATCCTAAATTTGAAGTGTGGTGCCTACACTTAAGAGGGGTTTATGAAAAAAATCCATCTTCCTTTGACTGGTGATAAACCGGTCCAATTGTATCACATTATTGATTCATTATACAAAATATATAGTTAGACTTCAACCTTTTTATTTTCTTAAAAAAATAAATAAATTCCTCCACTAGATGTGAATTATGTTGATGTTTGAAATGCTACTTTATTAATCTCTTCATTCTTGCTAGACAGATACTTGAATAGCATTAAACAAGTAACACTCCTTATTATTTTATTGTATGAAGGGTAGTACACACAACCATATTAATCTTCATAGTAACATAATGGAATGTTTCCTATTACTAACGGGTGAAATACTTATTCTTTTTATGTTGTTCTTACTTCTTCTCCACTTCCATCAAAAATATTATTCATTCAGTAACTTATTCATTGGGTAACTATTCATATGGTACTTATATTTCCAGTATCTATCAATCTAATTCTTTTTCATTTGATACCTTCTTTACCCAGTACCTCACTTGTTCATATTCTAGATTAATGATCTATTTGTTTCCTTACTACGCTGTCAAGTACTTCTCAATTCATCTATAACCATACTTATTCATCCACTACCTCTATGTTTGGTATTTATGTCTGGAACCCCTCAAAGAACATTGAACTATAAATAATTTTAAATATTAATGGTTATAACCTCTATAAAAAATTATGATAATACCTTATATTCAAGATTAATCAGTAACTTTATCTCAATGAATATTATCCCCATTATATAGTCGTAGTTTCTCCAAAAACTAATGGAGGAGAATGAAACTCAAATTCAAATTTGATTCCCAAACTTTAAATATCCCAATAAAATAGTTTTTTAGTTAATTTCATCCAAACCACCCCATAAATAGAATTAAAAAAGTCTTTGAAAATACTTTCCTCAAAACTCACCATCAATATTCTTCAAACCATATTAAAATCTTGTAAATAATCATCATTATTTCTTCATGATTACTAGCGTGTTGTAGGCCCAATTCCTCATCATCAAATTAAATATTTACAAAAACTTTGTAAAAATCTTCTAACATTAATCGATAACTTCTTAAAAGGAACTTATTTTTTAGGTAATACTATTTCATGCAAAATAACCCCAACCTTTTGCAAGAATCTTCCATTTGATGGTTTTACAATTCTCGTCAAATATTTTTTATTCACTGAACTCATAATTTTACATTTATTATTCTCTATCTAATACACTCTTATAAGTATACGCTTCTTTCTATGTATAATGAAATATATGAAGTCTATATAAATTTTTTATGCCTAACAAACTCAATTTATCACTCCATCTGGTAACTTTGAGTTCCACTTATTTTGTTAAAATTCTTCATATTTAATCTTCCTAAGATTCCTCGATCCAATTCTTCAACATAGTAATTATTTTTCTACTAATATTTTGACATGAACAAAGATACCCAACCCTCTCTTTGAAGGTTTTATCCATGGAATCCACTCAAAAACCTCTATATTATTCTTAAGAACACTCGGTCAAGTTATTTGAAACTTTTTTCTAATAACTTGAATTAGAAACTTTTGTTTGATAACTTCTTTTGGAAACTTTACATAGTGGACATACAAATATTCTTCATCTGGTGGACTTACAAACTTTCTCTATCTGACGAACCTAATTAGGAAGCCACTATATACAAAACTTAGTTCCACCAATACACCACAAAGTTCTTATTTAGACCAACTTTATCTAGAATCCTGAAAATATTTGTATAGACCTGATTTTTAGTATTTTGAAGACTAAAAAATAGTCTCCTAATTTACCTCTATTTCACATATACTTTTCTTCATCCAATATTCATCCTAAATCATAATGAATACACATTGTGATATTTTATCAATGAGTAATACTTCACTAAGAATCATAAGATATGTTTTTTCAAAGATCTTTTTTTATAGAATTATGATTTTATTTTAAAAAACAATATTTCTACCATTAATATGATTTTCTTAGTCTAATAGACTTAATCTATTAGATACATACATCTATTTGTGGAAAATTGAATCTAGAAACATCATAAGGAATCTCTATAATAAAACTTTAAAATATTGATAAGAAATGTGTTTCTACAAATATCAACACATTTTTTAGATATTAATATTAGATAACTAATCTTCATAAATAATCTAAATAATCAAATAATATCTCACATTAAATTAATGAATATATCTTAAAGCTTATAAAGGAAAGAACACAATTTTTCTTCATCCATGATAACACAACTTGGGAAATTATTCTCTTGTTCAACAAGCTTGGATTCTAAATTCTTCTATTCTTCATAGTCAAACAATTATTACATTTTTTTAATCATCCAAGAAATATATTCTTCATTAACAATCTTGGATACTTAAATTAAACTTCCATGAAACTTATTTACAACACCATCAATATATTATCATTAATAAAATCTTTATAATTCTATGAAAATCATTGATAACCATTGTCACAAAAAATACAAGACATTCAATTTGGGATCTAAAGAACATATTGAATATATTCCAAAGGTTTTTTAAGAAAGAATATATATCTGAAGAAAGTTTCTCTTTTGGGTCAACTAGAAATCTTTCTACCGTGTAATAGGCATAACAAACACCAATCCTAGTATATATCATAGATACATGATAGATTTATTCATGGAAGTGTAAGGTATTATTTTTGTTATATTTCTATATTCTTGTGTTTGGGGACAAATTTTATTAAAGATATGTATATCATGTGACATAGGAATTATCCCTCTCTTGGATTGCTATATCTTGTATATTTTCAATACCTTTCCAATAAGTGTACCTTTACTTAGTACAAGTAGCCTCTTAAATATATCTTGATGGATCTTCATCCCAATAATATATGATTTTCCCCTAATTACTTCATGAAGAAGCATTTATTAAACCATGTATTAACTGACTATAATACTCACATCTCATTTCCCATCAATAATATATCAAATCGTACATCACCAAGAAAATACTATCACTCCCACTAAACCTCTTGTAAATGCATGGATCTATTTCATTCTAAATTAAACCAGATTATCTTATGGATGTGTCAAAATTAATATTCTGTGATATTGATTGTTTAATCAATTGATAGGTTTATCTTTGTAACTTGTTCATGTTATGAGAATATTTTGGTGTCACATACCCTTCTAGTTATGTAATATAGACATTTAACACAAGATTTTGATTAAGGATTATGGTTTTAACATCCATTTTACAAATATCATAAATGTGGAAAAATGTTATAGAAAGTAGAATTCTTTTTTATATTAGTATATAGATAAATCATATATTCCCCAAATCCATAAAAATATTTGAAGAGTTTTGGATATATCAAATGGTATGATATTAGTATATTGTGAGGTATATTTCTCACCTACCTTAACTGAATCATAGTGTAAATTTTTCTATAATGATATGTTTTAAATCATATTATGAAATTAATATAACATCCTATAATTAACATGGCATTTTAACAATAAATATTATCATTTAATAATTTTATATTGGCTATCATGATCAAGAATATTTCATGAAAATAAAGCATAAGGGGGTATTTTTGATGAATTAAAATGATGAATGCACAAATAGAAAAACCTTTAACTCGTATTTTATGTAACATATGAGATAATTATTTAATACATGAGAGAGTCTTGAGGTCTTATATAAGGGAGGAAGTCACCATGATAATGGTCCATATGAACCTTGAGTAAGCCTGTTTCCAAAACTCCCTCACCCTTTGAAGTTGTCTTCATTCTACTTACATAGTTTACAAGATATACTAGCATATCTTATCTTGAAGTAGGGTCTTTCCCATGTGATGGGTAATTTATTCAACCCATGGACACACCATTGAGAATTGAGTCCTTTGGATACCTCTTGGTGATTTTTATAAAGTATTATGAAGATGGTGGAAGTGACTTATTAGTGAAAGGTATACATGGTTTATTCATTTTAGCTCAAAATTATTTCAAGTTTCATCCATGGTAGAACTTAGTTCTTGGGTTTCATGTTATTTTCACTATATTGATTAAGTGTTAATCAATCCTTGGGAACCAATTACTAGAATCAGATCCATTCAATATTGTCTAATTCATGAAATAATGTTGAGAAATAAAGAACATTTTTTATCGCAATCATATCATATTACATATTTTTAAAAACAATTAAAATTATTATATATGGCATTGAATAAGATATATAATATTTTTTTGTTGGGTTAATGTTTCTCCATACAATATCTGATATCATAAGCAGTGAAATAGTTTTAATTCCCCAATTTTAAAATATCAGTGTATAATATAGGGAATCATAATGGGTGATAGATTTATTTCATTATTTCAAGAAATATAGCCTTATATCTCCTAAATATGTTTAACCTTATTGGTATTTATTTTCTATTTTTTGTGAATGTGGAGAAAATCATTAAGGATAGTTTCATGATATCAATATTTTGATGTTGAGTTTCTTGATTATAACACCCAAGATTCAATTATAGTAAGTGAAAATTATAATTTAATAAAACTATAATATAATTATCATTTTAATATTTCATAGTACATAAATTCTAATTTTATGGGATGAATGTCAATTTTGAACTTACTTGGTCAAAATAACACTAAAATGAATTTTTATAATTTTCCATTAGAAATAAGCTTTTATGAATAATTGAAAATTTAGTATTTAAATATTGAACCATTTATTTATAATAAATTTTTATAATATATATAATTATAAATTTATTATCTATCAATTTTATATAAAATAAAGACTATGTCATTTGGAGTTGAAAATGGAAATTTTTCCGAAAACTATTTTTAAGGCATGGTGTCTTTCAATTTAAATTAATTAAAATAATATTTAATTATGAATGATTTGAAATTAAATATATAGACTATATATCTAACTATATGAATTATAAACCATAAAATTATGATTATTGGTCATATAGTTAATGTAAGATCGTCATATTATTGAAAAATAAATTTCTTGAAAACCTGTTTTTTGACATGTTTTGTAGGTTTATTTTTAAATTAAATTATACCAATTATGTGAATTGAATTTGATAAAACGGATTCCATATTTTTAATCATGATAATTAATATTATTTAATAAGTTTAACTTAATTTTTGTTAATAAGTAATAGTAAAAACAGTTAAATTGATTAGCATGGTTAATGTTAAAACTGGTTTACCGGGGGTAAACGTAAAAAGATAAGGGTTAAAATGACCTAAAAACTTACTAAAACCCCATTATATGGTTGTATTTAAACCTTAAACATGTAAAATTAAAATATTATCCATTTTGGAGCAATTATTCAAGGAAATTTTCTTGACATTCCTTTAAAACATTGAAACATTACATGTGTGTCACTCACCCCAATTATAAAAGGGAACCTCCTCCCCTCACTTATTAAAACATATTAAACCATTTATATCAACCAAAAACTACAAAAGTACATCCCAAATATCCATATACACATTATAGGTCTTATTTTGTTCCCAAAATATCAACCATAGGGTTCTTAATAAGAGACCTAAAGGAGGTTTTTCTAAGTGGAGGCTATTATCTTCACCAAGCTATTTATTTTTACTTCTTATTTTACCACCTTAAATTATATATTAATAATTAAAATATATTAACACAGGTATATACCATATAATTATATGATATTATATTTATTTCATAATATTTATCCATCTCCTTCTCCATCAAATGGAAATAAAATCATTGCCCTTGTGTACGGCGGGTTACTACATCACGAACCGATGTAATTTGTTTTCCATCATCGACTCACATAGATAGTAATGAGGATGGAAATAATTAAGATATATGATAATTAAGAAAATATATTTATTCATTAAAATTAATATATCATCCACTTCCTTACCCTTTTACCAATTAAGGAGATGATAATGTCACTCGTGCGTACGTATGACATACCCTCTCCACAAAGAGATGTGATTATTTTTCCATGTCTAAATATAAATAATGACTATAAAAATGAATATAATGAGAAAATATGATATTTTTAATATTAATATCATTACATATATGATGTAACTATATCTTATGCCCAATAATCAGAACCTCTTTGACAAAGAATTCATTAAAAAAACAAAGTCATTAACACCCGAAACAATGGTTATAATTAAATATTATTAACAAACAAGTTATAAGATATTATAACAGGATCATATAGGATATTATAAATAATAATATTGTGAATATATAAATTAATAACTTGTTTAAAAAAATATATATTTGGTTAAATCACATTTAACTAAAGGGAAGTGTGAGGGAATGAATTTCATCTCAACTTCCACTCCATTGAGACAAATATGATATTATACACCTATTTACTTTTGTGTAGTGTATATAATACCACGTTGATATATTCAAAATAGATACCAATTTATTAATTATTATTAATTTATAAATTTAATTTTATACTTCCAAGGGGATACAATTTAAAAAAATTCAAAGAAGTATGGATTTATTTCACAATCTCATTTTTTGGGGATTTCTTAAATTTTCATTGAAGGAATATCATAATCCATACTTCATAAAATTGATATATTTTATTATATTATAGATATTTATGGAGTTTAAATATTTTATTAAAACATTTCCTCTATTTTGTACTTGAATAAATTGAATAAAGTTTAAAATAAAATTCAGTATTATTTCTCTTTTTGATCAGGTATATTTTTCTTCCAGGTCCATTTTTTCAAAATTGTTTTAAAAAAGTACTCTTATATAATAAATATATTTATTAATTAAATTTTAATTAATATTTGAATCTTTAAAAGGTTTTAAATTAATATTTATACTTTTCTTAAAGGATCATTTTATACTTTCTTATAAAAATTTAATAGGAATTTTTTTAACGTATACAGCATTAACGGACTTCCCCACCACCATAACCTTTTTATGATATTTTTTATTTTAAAATTTTTCAATTTTTCTATAAATAAATATCTTTAATGAAATATTATTTTAATATTTCACTTCTGTATTATTAAGTTTTCCAAAGGTCCTGATTTTGTTACAAAACCAATATTTCTTATTAACGGATGGCCATCTTCTATATATTATTAATTTTGTGGCTATTTAATTTGTATTGAAATATTTACTTTCTTGTGAATATTGTACATTACATTTCTCTTAAATATAGATCTTATTTATATATTTTATATAATTATGTCCTAAAACATATATAATATTTATATACAGTGTTTTACTATGAAAGTTATTTGACAGAATTTCGAAAATCTTGATAGATACATCTTTATTACTCAATAAAAATATTTTTTGATAAATAATATTTTTTGAAAATTGAATTGATCAATCAATATGGGTCATATGAGAAAAATTAGTTAGACAAATTAAATGGGTTTTTGGTGTATAGATATCCATAGATTAAATTATCTTAGTGAAAGGTATTTACGTTATATATATCACTATGTATAAGATCATGATTTCCAATATTAAAAATTTAATTCATTTAGAACTTAGTTATTATTATCCATGAGATTATTACATTGATATTATACATGAATGTATTTCATGCTCAAGTTATTGATTAAATGGATTCTATTTTCAGTTATATAACCAAGCCATATTGATAAAGAATTATTTACTCATGATAGCTACTGTTGTACATAACCCTTACTGAGAATTTGAGTTCACCCTAATTTTTTATCCTTTCCCCATGTTATGAATAAGAAATATTTGAATGGGATTCAAGGATATATAATTATAAATTTTTTAATCCTTTATATTTAATTTCTAATGTAAAATGGGTATCATGTATGTATTTGGATCTCCAAGACTACTAAATTGATTGGGAATTTGGGATTATATCCCTTTTATCTATCCCAATATAATAAATTTGAAAACAAATTTTGGTTAATGTATTTGGGGTTTTTATAGATTCTATCAATGGAAGTTTAGTGGAATCCTCGGGAGCTAGATTTATGAAAACATATATTAGGGAACATAACCCTATGAATGACTTTGAGGATGATTAAAATTATAGGATAACATCATAAATTTTTCTTAAGGTAGTGATTTTGTTGTTTTCATAGAAATACATTCATTTCTGGATAATATAAGTGGAAATGTTTTTAGCACATATTTATCTAGGGGTAATAACCTCGAAAAGAGTTGTTCATGTATATCTTGGATATAATTCTAGTGCACAGCGAGTTTACCCTTACTGTACACCTAGTTTGAAACACTTGGGTGTATGCTTGGGTTAATTAACATTTTCATTAAAAACCATTATAAAATATTTTACAAAAGTTTTAAATATGTTCCCAAAGAAACCAACTTTATGATTTCAATATTAAAAATGCATAAATTTTCAATTTTTTTAAGTGCTACACAAGATTTTGAATTATATATTTGGATTTAAGATTCATAGTTTAATGAAATAATTAAGTATATTCCATTTTCTATAAATGGAAAATGGTAGAAAGAATATTATCAATACTATTGGTCAATGTAGTAATTTATATATAGACAATGCAGAGGTAGATGATGATGAAGATATGGTTAGAACATTCTCAATTAATAGTGTAGAGGCAGTATGTGTTAGAAAACTCCATAGATCAATGAAGAAAAAAATATGGAAGGGTAATCATGATGTGGGGGTGTGTTTTGGTTAAGGAAAAGAAAACTAAATCTTAAAAGTATTATTTTCAACTACCAAAACTAATGGAAACAAGGTCAGCTGACATAACTAAAGTGATGGTTGGTGGACCAATGTCTCGGGATCAAGAGAGAAATAAATTTTCAGCCCTAAAAAAGGGAAATATCAATGAATCTAAGTAGAAAAGGTAGGGAAGTATAGTTTGAAAGGTGAAAGAGGATAAAAAAGGAAAAGAAATAGGTAAAGGACAACACCTAGAGCTTATTGTTCATTATAATGAAGAAATTCAGTCAGATTCGCTTCAACTGTAGGATTTAAAGGAGGAGGTAGATAGAATCTTGGAAAGAGAATTATGAACCAATGTCAATGAGAACCAAAGGTATTGATTCGAAAAACAAGAAAAAATTTCAGCTCACATATTTAACGAACTGAAGATTAATGTGAATGAATATATATAAACATGAGACAAGAACACCAACCATTTTGAAGACCTAGTCATAAATAATCTAGATGCCAAGGTTCATGTCCTTAATTGGGGCGTATAAAAGGTTAGAGATTCCAATAATTTTAGTCATGTTTTTAATAATTGTTTTATTTCCTACGATGTTTAATGGATATCTATGGTGAACCGGTATGGTTTCCCACTTTTTCCTCAAAATTTCTTTTAGAATATAAATTTAGTTTCCAATTAGTCTGCCAAATTTTTCTATTGATAAAGCTAATAAAAATGGTGTTAAAGAAGAGAGAATCATGTCTATATTAGGGAATATATCTTGGGTTATGACTAGTAAGTTTAAACATATAGAGAAAAATAATGTTCTAAATCATGATATGCCTATATTGGATCATTTCATCTAATATAAGCGACATCATTTAGTGGAAATACAAATACAATGGTAGTTGAGAAATGGATTAAGTACCTTAAAATGATATTTATGGCCTTGGGATGTGATGAGATAGAAAAATTTATACTTGTACTATATTTTCTAAAATTTTATGATGATCAATATTGATCATTGATTTAGGAAAACAAGAAGGAAAAATAAATAAAACACATGGAATAGATAGCTTTAAATAAATATTATTCGACAAATATTAGCCTCATGAGAAACAAACTGAAATGAAAAGGAAGTTACTCAACTTAAAAAAAAGGGAATAATAAAGTGTTACATATTATGATGATAAATTTAGAATAATATCTATGTATCCTATGAATTACATACATAATACATAATACAAGATTAATCACTTATTTGAAGGGCTCAAGCCAAGTCAGTGAAGGGAACTGTTTTCTCAAAAAAAATCATACCATGAATTAGTATTATGTGCCATCATAATAGGGAAGGAATTTTCTAGATCATATATATTCAAGGAATCAAGAGAATAATAGTTTGGGTGAACACCAATAAAAATAGAACTAATCAAATAAGAATAATAATATTATTCAATTTCCATCATATAAAAATTTTGGAAAGAAACATTGTGGAAAATTTATAAAGGGCATGGGATTTTGTTACAAGTGTATAGATAAGGGTCATATAGACAATGAATGTAAGGAAAATAATTATACCACAACTATCCAGTGATTCAACTGTAATGAAATGAGGAATAATTCAAACTAATGTCCCAAGCGTCGGGGGAATCTACTATGGAAGATGATAAGGGGAGAAGGTCAAGATTATGTGATCACCATATGTGATATTTAAGTTCCTAAAGATATAGGGGCTTTTACTTTAATCATATATTTAATTTAGTTTAGGAATTATTATATTTTCACTATTACAAAACTGACACTTAAAAGTGTTGGTATTTATCATCACTATAAAAAAAGTGATGATAAATGGAATATTTAATTAGTGATAAATAAAGCGCTGATAAATTTAACCATTTATTAGTGCTTTTTATTAGCGCTGATAAATGGAACCTTTATCAACACTTTATTTTTTGTACTGACAAAGATATATTTTATGAGTGTCTTTTAGCAGTAATAAATTTCTAAATAAATAAAATGAAATAATAAAATAAATAAAAAATGAGTTTATTTAAAAAATATATTACAAATTTTATTAATTAAATATTTAGTGATAAAAATAAATAAAATTGTTATACATTATTAATTATTAAACATTTTATTAATTAGATAATTATTATAATTATTGTTAATAAATCATATATATTAAATATATATATATAAATTAATTTATATAAATATGATTTATACGTTATAAAATATTTATGTGCTTTAAAGTAAAAAGTCATATATTTGGTGAATAATAATTTTTAATTAAAAAATAATATCAATTAAAAATATTGACTAATTGCATAGTGTAATGGATATAATTGAATGTGTCGTTTGATTTTTCAATTTAACATAGATCAAATATGTGTTATATTGATTTCATATATATGTAATTAATTCATTTTTATCTACATTGAACACACACAAAACTTATACATTTTTTCAATGTTGTAAAAGTGTGATTTTATTTTTTTATTCAATTTCACTGATTTTTAACATATATGAATGCATGCACTTAAAATTGGATATAAATATTATTTTTCGAAAATATTTATATAATTATAAATAATTAATTATAAAATTATAATTAATATATTTAAAATGGAATATATTTACTATATTTATATTTATATGTATTTATTAAGTATATATATTTATAATTTTTTATTTACTATTATAATTATAAATCATTTATCCGTGCTTAAGTAATAAGGGTTGATAAAGGTAAGTGTTTATCTGCACTTTTTTCACCCTAATAAAGATGAGGCTTTATCAATGATAAAAAAATAAATGACAAAGACCTACCTTTATTAGTGCTAAAAAAGTACTGATAAATAGCTCTTATTACTTAAGCGTTGATAAAAGTACACTTTATCAACATTATTTTTAAGTGCTTATAAAAGTGTCTCGATTTATTTTAAAACCCCTAACCATTTTCAAACCCATCGTGATATCAGAATCTTTCCATGGAATCCACCCACTATTGGCACTACTGCTCAGTTAATCAAAGCTTCAATCACACCACTCGACTACAACCAGTTTCTTGAACATCATCAGAAATCCATTGTTTAGTTGCAGTTAGGGTTTCCAAAGTCGAATTTCTTCAACCTAGTAAGGTAAGCCTTGATTTTTTTTCTTTGTGTATTTTTTGTTTCCTTTTTTATTTCTTGTTCAATGATGTCATGAGTTATTTGTGGTACGGTCCTTGTATACTATTTTTCTTTTATATTATGAACATAAAAAAATTATTATATGTTATTAGATTGATTACCAATTTAGATACCTTGTTTTGGCATTTTTAAATTGCTGTTTTGAATCAATTTTATTCATTGTCTACATCTGTACCCCAGCTTTCTCTATAAGATTAATTTTTTCACTGTTTTGAAATCTTAGAGAATAACCTCTACTAAATTCATTCTTATTGTTTGATATGAAATAATTTATTCACATCCCAAATTCTTTCTAAATTGTTCATATATAAATCTTAAACATTTCTACCACATCTAATTTATTTTTGATAATCATCACATTATCCATTATGGTAAATTCATCAATAAATGTGATGAAGTAAATATCACCTTGAGTGGAATTGTGTCTCATGGGTTCAAAAAAATAAAAATGTTTCAACTAAATATGATTGTTGAAATAAATTTCCACCCTTTTATTAATAACTTTAATGATTTTCCCTTTTGGATTGTCTCATTAATAAATACCCTTTAGCTTTTCAGATAAGGAAAGTATCTAAACGCGTTTAAATTTTATTTTTTTCACAAAATTATTTGAAAAATATTACTCAACCTTCTTTGACATAATTTATTCTAATCAATTGAACTCGGATAGCTGGAATGGTTGGAGTCTCCATTCAGAAAGAGATTCCCACTGGTCCTCTCACATGGGTTGTCTATCATTATATATTTTATCCCATTTAATATGAATGTTTTATTTCTTAATAAAACCTCATTACAATTATCACATATCTAAATTAACCTAAAAACATGTGTTTAATACCATAAATAAACAATAAATCTGCATACTTCAAAATTAGTATGTGGTTGTATTTATTTTAATATGTGGTGATATTCTACTGTAACTGTTACATATATTTTTATTAATTTTAGTTTATTTTATAAATACATATAAACATATATATATATATATAATTATAACATTTTAGGAAGGGGTAGAAATACAACGAAAATATTATAACATAAAGATGTTGTGAGCAAAGAATCAAGTTTTGCATAAGAGGTTGTTCTAAAATAGTACGTGGAGGTTGGGAGTTCTACACCTAAACTTAAATGTTGTGTGCAAAGTGTTACTGTTTCTCATAGGAAATTCGAAGGTTGCTCAGAATATAGAAGTTTCCTAGTAATCATGTGGTAAAGAGGTATTCATCAAGTGGATGAAAGTGTATTTTAATGATACACTAAATTATTATTAAAACATAATGATCCAAGAGATCAAAGTTGATTATTCTAAAGGATTAGTGATCAAACTTCAGTTGAGAGAGCATTGATCTTTCAAATTGTGATTGGTTGTAATCAAGGTGGGACAGTGAGTTTTATTTAAAAATTTTAAAGGAAGTGAGCCTAGGAAAAAAAGTGATCTAGCCCAAACAGAAAATTTCATAATGTGCCTTAGTGGATTTGGTACATCATCACATTTCTATTTTATGCTCCTTTGACGTAGCCCAGTAAGGGTTAACCAAGTAGATTTTTTGTTTCTTTTTCATGATTTCATTTATGTTCATATATTTCATTGAGAAAGGTAGATAAGAACGTTTTGTTTTACAAAGAAACAAGATCCAAAGGGGCAGTTTTTTAAATCTATCATACCATGATTCACCGCACCTTTCATGTTATTTAACCTTGTTGGGCTAACAATACAAAGGGGGAAAATGGTTCATAAATCATAGATTTCAATGTGAAAGAATATATAAATCTTATATGGATCATAAAAAAGTATTTTTATGGTTATCTCATTTCTATTATATGATAAGTGAATTTTTATATTAATAAAGAGTTATTATGTACATTATGAGATGATGAATTCGATACACATGGTTTATAATTCATCAAATATTATAACATACTTGAGAAGAAGACAATGGATAAAAAAATTATCTAGATAAAAAACAATTTCAGATGTTTGTTATAATATGAGGATATTGATCCCACCACCGGTGTTATGTTTTAATTAATTGACTTGTTTTCAATAAAATGCTCAAAAAATATAGAAAACCATATTTTATATTGATACAATAGTTTATTTAAAAAATATTCCCACTAAGGAAATAATTTTTATTACCGAAACAAAAAAAATGGATTTTGTGTATCCTAACATTATATTCGGAAAATAATATAGTTTCTAAGAGGCTATTGGGAGTACATTCGGACATAGAGAAGTTCAAATTGTAAAACAAATAAAATATTATACCAGTAAAAATCTAAAGGAAATTTAGCTTAATATACTAAGAACTTTTAGTGTATATCAATAAAGTGAAATGTAAAGAGTTATATTTAGTTACATTAACAATGTAACTATCATTTTATATCTTAAATGGATTATATATATTTTGTTAAAGAAAAATATAAATATGTATATATTTTTAAGAAAATAATATTTGAGGAAAAATTTATGTATTGTTCTCTAAGGATAATGAAGATTAACAAAGAAATATTTCTATATAAGCAACATAATTTATTAACATTTAACATTTTAAGTTATGTAGTTAATGATTTTAAATTCTTGTTTAAGGAGTTAAACATTAAGAATATGATTCTTAAGTATTACCATTAATCAAACTATATGTTTTCATAGATGTAACTCACTAAAAGAGTTTAGTGGAAGTCTTTTATCAGATAGTCATATAGAGATGTGGAAATAATTACATGGATATGTAATGATTTTAATGAAATCCAAAAAGTGTAGTAAACATAAGTTTGATCAGGTGGTTAATCATTTGGGATATTATTAGATGGATTTTTATGTATAATTTTTTAATTTTCATAAATGTGTTTAAGGATATAGAATGTTTCTTCTTAATGTAAAATAAAATGTCCATATTTTAATATTGGTTTCATATATTACATAAATTAACCTCTCAAATTATGACATTGATTTATCCATACCTGAAGTTCATTATGGATTATTACACGTTCTGAGGAAATTTTAAGGTTACCATGAGTGGGATTTTGTATAGGGATATGATGTGTGATCATAAGGTATAAAATGAGTTTTTTTTAAAAATTTAATCCCCAAGTATTCCATATAGAGTTCCATACACAACATATACAATATACTAGGGTTTCATGTTTCGTATTAGGATTTCCCCATACATGAGGCTAGCAGGATACCTATCATGAGAACCTTTATACATTGATACCTTTCTTACACATCCCTTGTGGCTTATCTCATCATGTGGGTTTGGTATGTTGTTGATCTTGTCATCGATAAGATCTATGGGATTTTTACTCTTTTATGATGAGTATGACATATGGGCTCTCGATTAAGATAGGGTGAGGAAGTGTATTCCCATACCTATATAAAACATATGATGTACTTATCTATCAAGTGAGGAGAATTTGATACAGAAATCCATAATGTTGATTTAAATCTGATTTATTCATCAACCTCATTAGTCTATACCAATAGATTCAAGAATGTATGTGTAGTTATATGGGATGTACATACTCTATGTCTCATGGTTACTTGGTTTATTATAAAAAGTGATCATATGAAAATTCATGCATGTTGATCATTAAATTTATATAGACTATAGTTAAATATAGTTTATTTATACTCTTAATGAAGTTTAGTGGCTAACCAGGGTTATCTATCAAGGAGTAGGGCATTGTAGTTTCACTATCTTATCATTTATTCATATTTTTTAGTGTTTACTATTTTAATCATAGAAGTGCAGAGGCTCCCTCAATATCAACATTGAAGTGCTTCACTCCTAGTGGGAGGGGAATCAAGTTGCGGACTATCTTGTGTCTCTCGATGTCAACGAATCTGACTCAATTTGCATCCATGATGTGGAAACCTTGAAACCCGAAGGGTTGGATTTGGTTAGAGGGGATGCCCTTGGCCTTCATTTTTTCGGCCTCCTTAACTGAGTTTCTATGGTTGGAAATTTTTTTATCTATTATTTAAAATAATACAAATCTAATGTTCGATGGATTTTAGTAGGAAAGGGATGAATCTAGGGTTTTTCCATTAATAACATTCACCATCTAAATATATTTTCATCATCCAATTGATAACAAAATAAATATCACTCATAAATCATTATCTATTAACAAGAATTTTAAAATCCCATATACTTTCTAAAATATTATAAGTACATGGAATTTCACGTCCTTCATGTTTTTAAATCTTAATCATGCGATAATTTTAAAAAAATCATCAAACCCCACCAAACTTCATAATTTATTGTTCATATCCTTAATTCCAACAATTACAATATGTATGGAGAGAACTAAAACAAGGAAAGAAAAAATGATTATTAGTGGTTGGAATGATACATTAATATCATTATAGAAATTGAATTATCACCAAACTGGTCTCGAATCACCTTTATTTCCTTATATCTATTGAATAAGAAATTCATAAAATTGAATTATGGATTTTAGTAATTACAGACCTCCCCCAATAATTCATATCCTCTAGTCAGTACCCAATAAACTCTGATTTTGAAGGGATAAAGTTCAACAACACATATTAAGAACAAAAAAAATAGAATGGATTAATAGGAACAAAAATTCACATAACATCATAAGAAAAGGAAATTTAAAATATAAGAAAAAAATGGATAGATCTGAAGATATATTTGTAAGATGCTAATATTTTTTTATGCAGAAGAAGAAATATATTTATAGACATCAGCCTTCTTATTCCTCACATTTAGTGTCAATGATGACTATAGTGTACTAATCTTTGATTGGATTCCTTATACATGTATCATCCGACAATCATAATTGAATTATATGAAAGTATATTCTTCCCATGATCATGCTTGTAAGACTTCAAGAAATTTACAGTGGATGCAATCCACTACTTTATAAAGCAGTGGAAGATATGTCCTCTTCTCTATGCTCAGGAGATATTATAGTGTTGTATGTGATGGTTCATTGAAGTTGATTTGTACCCTAGAGTGGTAAATTGGGATTTTAAATGTTGGGTATAGTCAAAATCTAGTCTTTAACATTACACTTGGGTTATCTCTAGTGATATCAGGTAGTCCTATGGGTGGAGCGACAAATTAGGGTCGATCTTGATTTGTATATTGAATGGGTGACAGGTGTGTGTAGGCTAACATGTTTGTGACTGATGCATGGGGGTGGGAATTGTGGCCTCTTTATCTTAAATTTATTATATATAGGAACAAACACAACATTCAAAAAATCTTCAGGTCCCAATCTGGAATTAAATAGGGAACGGACACTCATGAAGCTTGGTTTTTCCTTATCCTTTATGCAGTGGATTGGTCGGCTTAAATATTCATCAAGAACAATGAGAAAAAAAATTATTTGGTCCGTTAATCTTTATATAGTCACACTTAAGAACTATTTTCACTATTATTGTGGCTCCAATCTATGTTTTATTGACTATTATTTTCAAAGGGAAGCATCACTGAGTTTCGGTTCCTTATTCATCCTTAATAGACTCAGCATCTAGATTTAAAAAGGTGTTTTTTCATACAATGGCCTCCTCTAATTCAAATTCAGGTTCTGGATCAACTTTTCAGTGAATACTTTTCTTGACTCAACCTTTCTAATTTGGTAATATCTTAGGGTGAGAATCTCGAGTGATATTGATTATTTCTCCCACAATATGAACTTCGATCTTGGCAGTTCAGGTGTAGGGACATTAGAATTTTTATCCAATGATAATAATCATCACCTATATATTTATCTTTATATGGAAAGTGGGATCTAATTCATACTAAATGGGTTTTGGGTTCTTTGTTGGATCAATCATCACAGGTGAAATATTCAATTCGATGATGGAAATCAAGTTCTTCAACCACAACAACAGGGTGGCGTAGAATGCTTCTTCAATCCCCATATTCATCAGTCAAGGAGGGTTCTCACAACCCCCTCCCTCTAAAGGTTCCCCTCCTAGGATATTAATAAAGTAAGAGAGATAATCACCCCTAAGTCCCAACTTGAGTAATCCCCTTGTGGGTTACAAGCACCAAGGGTATAAAAATATCAACATGAGAGGAATTACCCTCTATATTATATCTAGGATTTAGATATAGGATATCAGTGATCAGTCAACTCCATGATATAATATAAAATAAATGAAACCAAAAACCATCCCACCATAAATTTATAATGAAAAAAAAACAATATTCCATAAATAAATACCCAAAAGAAAATCTAAGGCAGTGACACAGCAACAGTCCAAGTGTCCAAGCTACTAATATTCATCACGGTCTATGTAATCGTCCAAGAAAACAGATAAATATATATATATATATATGTATGTATGTATGTATGTATGTATGTATGTATGTATGTATTTATGTATGTATGTATGTATGTATGTATGTATGTATGTATATGTGTGTGGGGGGGTTGAGAATAAAATTATGCTCAATAGAATAAAAAAATCCTCTCATACACATGGGAAGAAGCATACTAATGCACTAGTGAGAAAATAGTATATCCAATATCACCTAAACAGGTTAACTAACTAATATCATCTTTGATAAGGAATGCTTACAAAATAATGCATCCAAGTGTAATAAAATAACTAGAATCATATTGAAAAAAGGTACCCCACACAACATTCCCACTAAGATTTTGCTCTCACACCCCAACAACATACATCTTGGTCCTCCCATATATTCTATATAATAACCCAGACTGAACACACCTAGGCTATCACATCTCATCCAAACACACCTAGTTCATCAAATCACATCTCACTTGAATACACCTAGTTCATCACATCATAACCATAACCATAATAGTAGGGTTTCATTAACATGAAGAACATAAACTGTTTTCCCTCCTCCTATGATGCACAACCCTGAGAATAATCTATGTCATCCTTACCTCAAAGAACCACCACTATTGCACTATTAAATTATATCCATCCCAACTCATTCACATATAACTCAACTAAAAGAGATAGTGGATAATAGTGGGTAACCATCCATCCATCCTCACCCCTAGATATTGTGGAAAACACCCCCAAAAACACTTGGTTAATTGAACAAAATTCTTGACATGGGTGGGGTGTGTATAGAAATCAAAATGAACATAAAATGTACATATAAATATAACCAAACTCAAGACCAACCAATGGGTTCAAAACTAGATCACTATCCATCTCAAAAAATAACCACCCCAACCTCACAACACTTCTAATTTAACAACCCCCACTAAATGTAAAACACCACATATCAAGACCTAAGGAACATGCCACATTTCATTTCAAGTCAAAATAATTTCTATATTTCCCATTACTAACTAATTTCGTTCATTAAGACCATTAATTTTACATCCCATTCATTTCATTATTTCATCCTCTTTAATTCAAATTTAACAACAACCATATAAGACACACTTCCCATTTTAATTCAATTTTCATTATCCATTTAAACACATGACATTTAAATTAATCATTTAAATTTAATTCCATTACTACCTAGGTAACTAGTACAACACAACACATCACTATAACCATCATCCTTATGCCAACCAGCACCGCACAGCCACCATTTTACAATCACAACCACCTCCCCATCACATCCACCACAAACCATGCCCACATCTCAGTGAATTTTTCCCACACATCACCATCACATAACATATCCACATAGCACCTACACACATCAAAACCACTTACCATCTCATTCTCCCCCATATCATGACCATACATCACAACACTTTTAACATCATTCACAAATTTTTTGGATTTAGCAAGGGGATTTTTATCACTTTCACTTCTTTATTTCAATGGAATTATCACACAATCCATAATTTCCATGTGCAACCAATTTAATAGATAGATATAATTGGTTAGAAATTATCATTCAAGGTGATAAGAAACAATCACATCATAAGGTTCTAAAAAACAACCAACCATGGTGAAAAAAGTCCCACAACATGCATGATTTTCAACAAGGTGTCATGATTGTACAATCACAATATCAATAATATCAAAAGGATATAAAACATGCACTTTCATCCCCCTTAACCTTTAAATTTCATATTAAAAATTCATTATATAAATTATTTTAGTGAAAAATATACTCCCAAAGATAAAAAATAGAATATCCCCACCCACATGGTATAATCATATGATAAATAAATGATTCACTACCTCAAATAGAACTTTCTGATCTGTTGCGCAATATTGGAATCGAAGAAGACTGCCACCAAGAACCTAGTTGAATGAGAACACATTTTTCATCCAAAAAATAAACAAACATATTACTCCCTTACCCAAAACGTTATCAAAATATTCATTTCCTCAAATAGTAACCTTTCACAGATGAAGAACAAGAATAAATTAGGATAATACAAAGAGGGGACTTACCCAAAAACACAACATATTAATACTCAAAGGTTGGGGTAAAAATACAATAAAAGGGGGATTAAATACCACTTTGGGATGCACTTGGGTCACCTAAAAATGATATAGAATATGGGATAATGATAGGTTTTGATGATCTTTTAGAATTTATAGGTGTTCTATAAAACATAAGACCACTGAGAATCCCCTACTACCATGCCATAGAATTGGTGAAAACTAGAGAGAGTATGATGAAATGTAAGGGACTACACCCTAGTAGTGTTGGTCAAATCGCCCTTCTAGAATATTTTTTATATATTTATCATAGGTCCTATAAAATGGGGATAAGACCAAGGCGCTGACAAGACCACAACGCCATAGACCTCCAATAACCAAAAAGGGGTTATGACGTAGTCAAAGATACTTTGTTGCAAGACCTGAATACCATGAAGGGGGAGATGATATATCTCATACCCATGGAGATTCTACCCCCAAAACAACATTACCTCTGAAAAACTCCCCCCTAGACTCTACTCTATAACCGGGTTATCATGCCATAGCCATACATATTTTGGAAGTGCGCCAAAAACCTCAATTGGGATCCCTAATACACAGAAAATAATTCCACAAAATAGAGATGTAAACTCCTCCATAACCCTCCAAGTATATTTATACTCTTGAACAACATCACTCTGTGTATTCCTGCTCAAAGTGTCATCCAAAAAATTTCCCTTTAATGAGGTTTATGAGATATCAATGTCATAGTTCAGAATAAAATTCATCCAAATCAATTTTCTTATATTTATATCAGGGTGAGAAAAATATACCTCGGGATCTGGTGATATTTGAAGACCAAAACGTGCTACCTAATGAGGTAATGTTTTCACAACTTTAGTGAAAACACACCCACTGATATCTCCAGAACATTGGTTCCGTTGTTATGCTCATGAAGACATAACTTCCTAGACCAATATACTAAACCTAGATGGGAATCATTGTAAACCTCCTTGAACATCACCCCCTATATTGTCAACTGTAGCACTAGAACACAAATCAATATCCCCTTTGTGAAGTCGAATACTACATAACAGTGATCAATCCAGAAACAATCATGGTACTTCCTAGTAAAATATTTCAATGGGGCTAAAATACATGAAATACTTGATACAAACCTCTGATAATAGCATGTAATACCAAGAAAGCTACAAACATCAAACATGTTCTTGGGTTCTACCCAAGAATCAATCACCATGATCTTTCACGGGTCCATAGACACACCCAATTGAGACACCACATTCCCAACGAAGTGAACCTCCCTTTTCTAGAACTTATACTTGGAAAAAATTCAATAGAGTATGTCATTTTTAAGAACTTCAAAAATAGATTTGTAAAGATTGTCATGTTCCTCCTCTGAATTTGAGTAAATCAATATGTCGTTGATGAATATGCTAATAAACTGGTACATGAATTCAAGAAATACAGATTTCATGTGCCCCATGAATAAATAGTGTGCATTTGTGACACCAAATGACATGACCATGAACTCAAAGTTACCATACCAGCATCTAAAGTAAGTTATCAAGATATCATCCTCCTTCACCATCAAAAAGTGATACCCAGACTATATAACGATCTTAAAAATCCAACTAGCTCCCCTCAACTAGTCAAAAAAATCATTGATCCAAAAACGAGGGTAACTATTTTGGATATTTTCCAATATTTAATCTCTGGTAGTATAAACATTTCCTCATACTACCATCCACCATCTTGGAGAATAACACTAGAGGACCCCAACATGATACAATAAGCTAGATGAAACCTTTTTACATTAGATAATTTGTCTAAATCTTCAACTACCACAACTCATAAGGTTTTATCTGATAAATATCCATTAAAATCAAAGATGTACCAAGCTAAAACTCTATCTCAAACTCAACATCACATCAAGGGGGTAGTGTCACAACCTATTCTTGAAAAACACCCAAAAAACCTTGAAAACCCTGGGAGCCTCCATCATCCCATCATCTATTAATTTCATAGACAACTCATCCATCAAAAAAATAAGGGGATCCATAAGTATACTTCCCACCTAACAACCCCACTAACCAATGAATATTACATGTTCACCATTCACATACAATAACATGACTCTCCTATAGAATCATTCAATAATATCCCATAGAGAATGCAGAAAATCGATAATGAGAATGCACTACTACAAAATAGGCATTTAATAGCACCAGTGTTTATCCACACTAGAAAAAAGCACTGATAAATGGCATCTTTATTAGCTTTAAAGAAAGGGATGATAAAATTAACCCTTTATCAGCTCTTTATTTTTAGCATTGATAAAGGGTACATTTATCAGCGCTTTATTTTTAGCATTGATAAAAGGTACCCTTTATCAGCGATATATTTTTAGCGCTCATAAAGGAGTCCTTTATCAATGCTTTTTTAGCACTGATAAAGCTACGAATAAATAAAATTAAATAAATAAATAAATAAAAAATGAGTTTATTGAAAAAATATTACAAATTTTATTAATTAAATAATTATTGATAAAAATGAATAAATTGATTATACTATATATAAATTATAAACACTAATAAATAGTATGTATTAAATATATAGATATATGAAAAATGAAAATTAAAGGAATTAAAATTAAAAATAAGTAAATTGGAAAAAATATTAAACATTTCATTACTTAGATGATTATTGATAATGTTAATAAATAGTATATATTAAATATATAGATATATATTAATGTATGTAAATATGATTTATATATTAAAAAATATTTATCCACTTTATATTAAATAGTCATATATTTAGTGAATAATGGTTTAAAATTAACATAGATCAAATGTGTGTTATATTGATTTCACATAAACGTAATTAATTCATTTTTATATACAATGCACATGCACAAAACTTATCCATTTTTTCAATATTTTCAATGTGTACATATTTTTAATTCATTAAATTTCACTCATTTTTAACAGGCATGAACTTAAAATTAGATATTCATAAATAATGTTAAAAAAATATTAGTAAAAAAATTATTTGTAAAAAAATATATTTATAAATGTACATACTATGATATAAATGTACATACTAAATTTATCAATGTACATACTATATTTATAAATTTACATACTATATTTATAAAATTATATATTTATAATTATAAATAAATAATTTTTCTAAAGTATTTATATAATTATAAAAAATTAATTATATATATTTAAATAATTATATATATTTAAATAATTATGAAATTTAAAATAAGTTTATTTAAATAATGAATATATTTATTATATTTATATTTATGTATATTTATTAAATATATATATATAACTATATAAATATATATAATGATATAAAGATTATTTTTAAAAATTAATTATATAATTATAAATAAATAATTATATATTTAAATATTTATAAAATTATAATGAATATATTTAAATAAGGAATATATTTACTATATTTATATTTATATGTATTTATTAACTATAAACCCCATGAGTACAGCCTAGTCGTTGCATCCTATGGTGGTGTTTAGGGAGGTCTCAGTTTCGAGCCTTCCTGGGTGCAATTATATAGGTTTTCCTTTGTTTATCCCCTATCCTGACTGGCGTAAAAAAATATTAAGTATATATATATATACTTACAAATTTTCTATTTATAATTTTAATAGTAAATATTTTATTAGTTTTTATGAAATTTTCATTGATAAAAGAAATCTTTATCATCACTCAAAAAGTGCGGATAAATATGCATTTTATCAGCACTTATTACTTAAGTACTGAGAAACAGGCTCTTTATTATAACATTTTTAACACACTGATAAATTTTTCCTGATCTATTTAAAAAAACCTAACTAGTTGTGAACGCATCACGATATCAAAAGTTTTCTGTGCAATCCACCCACTATCGGTGTTCCTCCTTGGTGAATCGAAGCTCGAATCACACAAACCCACTACCTTCACTTGTTTGAAAATCGTCTAGAATCATTTTTTCACATTCAGTTAGGGTTTATGAATAAAACATCAAGGTTTGGATCTAAGGGTTCATATTTTTATCAACCTAGCGAGGTAGGATTGTGTTTTCCTTCCTAGGTTGTGATTTTTTTATATTTTTCATTTATTTTTTGATTTCTTCTTTGACAAGGTCATCAGTTATTTGTACTCTTATCATTTTATATTGTTTTTATATTGTTTTTATATTGTTTATGATCCATTTTTTACTTGATTTGGGATTTTTATATCCTACTTTTCTTTTTTTAAAATAATTTTTTTGAATCAATTTGATTTCTTGTCAATATCTAAACCCCAACTTTATCTGCAAGCTTAATTTTGTCACTATTTTGAAATCTTATAGAATCATCTCTAGTCCGTAGATAGACCAGTTAAATAAATATTTTTTCCACTATATAAATATTGGAATTTTTAGACATAAAAACCTTAAACAAATTATAAAATTGATTTAGCAATCTAGTTCTCAGTCTATTGATGGGTCGAAGTAGCAACATAAGCTCATTTTATGTAATTCATGTAAGGGAATTTAGTTATTTAAATTCTGTTTTAATATTCTGATGTAAGGGTTTTTCATTAAAAAATAATTTTATTATAATTTTTTGTGTTATTTTAAGATAAATTTTAGTATGGTTGATACCATATTTATTTATTTTCAATGTCTCTCTATATTCAAAATTAGTATAGGGATGTATTTATTTTACTATGTTGTGATATTCTACTATAAGGGTTACATATATTTTTATCAATTAAAGTTTATTTTATAAAGATATATATAACTATACAGATATATATATATATGTAAATATATATATTTATATCTATTTATATGCTTTTTCAGAACTTATAATGTAAGGGTGATTTTATTATTATTTATTCGCAAATTATGGTTTTGGATTTCCAAATTAGGAAGACATTATATTTATTTTCATTAAAATTTAAGTTTAAATTTTCATTTTTAAAAAATTATGTATATTATAAATTAAATGTTGTGTGTGTGTGTGTGTTCAAATGTGTATGGGATAGACGTTATAAAGTTTGGTGTGATTTTCTCCCATGTTTGTGATATATCTTATTGAAGTGTATTATTACTTTATGAAAACTACTTTATGGACCTCCCTAGAATCTCAAGGATGGATCAATGTGTATTAGATATCCTCTCTATAATCTTTAATATGGGTAGATCTGATATGATGACCTCCCTAGAATCTTTGGGATGGGTCGGTGTGGTGATATAACATCCAGAGAGTCTTGATATTTTTTCAAATATTTGATATACCATTAATTTTAAATGTAATAATTCCTTAGGTTTCTACATCAATTATTCCGAAAAAATAGAATGAAATTTATTAAATTCTATATATTAGAAATTACTTTTAGGTATTCATCATTTTAGGTCTACATGTGTTGGTTCCACCCCTAGGAATCTCTGGTTACTATCCATGTATATGAAATAACTCTTTATTTATTAAAATTTTTTATCAATACATTTTTATATATTCTAGTTGATTGAATGAAATTTTATTATTCTTTTTTATAATATTTGGGTTTCTTATTACTCCTTAATTTCCTATATTATATTTTCCTTTTTTGGATATTTAAGAAAGACTTGATGTGTTTCCAACAATAGTTATTATTGAAATTTTTTGCTTGAGACTCATCACTCAAGTCTTTAATAAACAACTTTCATCCTCATCAACTTCATCTCCTAAATATCCATTATTGATATTTTTTTCTTGAAACTCATCCCCCATCCCTTTTATATTACTTGTACTACTCAGAGCATTAGTCATCCCATGGATGACTACTTCTTAGAGTATTTCAAGAAACATAGGTTCATGTCCACAAGAGATGAGGGATGTGTCAAACAACAAAATGCAATGATAAATGTCTGGGATATGAGTTGATGAGGAATAGTTGTCTATAACTTTCACCTTCGAATGAATTCAAAGGATAACACCTACCATAGTGGAGTAATTCTTTTCTTAAAACCAATTACACATTTTCTTCAACATGTTGAAATTCTTTAAAACAATAAAATATTGAATTTACCATATTAAAATTGTCTATAATTTTCACCATTGATAATAAATATCTTATTTGTATTTATTTATTTATTATAAAAAATTAATCTTTTATGAATCCAATAGGATGGATATGAATAAAAAATGGCTTCATGTTAATCGTTTGACAAAATATTATGATGATGGAGTTAAATAATTTATCATGTTTACAAGAGAGCATGCATACGACCCTTCTCAAATCCTTTGTTCATGTTTACATCGTTTTCATTCAATAAAAAATACCCTGGATGATTTGTAAGAAATTATTATTTTTCACAGAATAGATTAGAGCTAAAAATGTTGGACTAAACATGGGTAAAAACTTAATGTGGACACTGATTGGGATGATATTACAGTTTATGGATCATTTGATATGAATACCAATGTAAAGGATGATAGAGATCACATGGAAGAAATGACAATAGAAATTGAAGATGACCTTCGTGATTGTCCAAAGTTGTTTGAGTTGTTAAATAGTTGTGCCAAGAAACCATTTTATACTTATTTTACTAAATACACAACATTATCAGCTATATTGAAGTTATATAATTTAAAATCTGGGAGTTGATGGAGTGACACCAGCTTTACAGAACTACTCAGTCTACCAAGTGATATGCTACCAAAATAAAATAAACTACAATGCTAAACATATGATGCTAAATGAATGTTACATTCAATGGTAATGATCTATAAAAAATACATGCTTGTCTAAATGATTTCACATTGTTTTGAAAGGACCATGAATCCCTTGTAAAATTCCCTATGTGTAGTGCAGATCAATACCAGAATAATGAATCAAGTCCTTTAAAATTTGTATGGTAATTTCCTATCATTCCATAGTTTAAAAGACTATATGGATTTCAGAAAACCGCGATACAATTGAAAGGGAATTCAGATTCAAGAATTAAAGATGGGAACCTACATCATCCAGAAGATTCTCCTTAGTGGGATAAAATTGATTACAAGGATCCTGAATTTGGAAATGAGCCAAGAAATGTTTTCCTTGTGTTATCTACAGATGTAATAAATCCTTTTGATGTAAATAGTAGTAATCAAGTTACATGGATTGTCATGTTGGAAAATTATAACTTTCTACCATGGTTATGCATGAATCAAAAATACATTGTGTTATCTCCTCTTATATATGGACCAAAGAAACACAGTAATGATATTGATGTCTATTTGGATCTGTTGATAAAAGATCTGAAATTGATGTGGGATACAGGTGTTACAATGTATTTTTCTCATTGAAGTGAAGAATTCACATTAAGGGCCATGTTGTACAAAATGATAAATGACTTCCCTGATTATTAAAATTTATCAAGCTATAGCATCAAAGGAATGTTGGGTTTTCCAATTTGTAAAAAATGCACATTATTAGTTAGGTTGAAACATTCCTCGAAGACTTTGTTTTTAGGACATCGTAAATTTTTACATTAATGACATAAATACCGATCTTGGATGACAACATTTTATGGGAATATCGAACAAGATACAACATCATCTTCTGTAACAAGAGATCAACTATAAAATAACATAAAAGATATTGACACTATTTTTGGTAAACCATTTTCAAAAATCCTTACAAAATCAGGTTGGAAGAAGAGATCAATTTTCTTTGAATTACCATATTGTAATTGTTAGTATGTTAGAAATTTTCTTGATGACATACTTGTAGAAAAAAATGTATTTCATTGTGTTATTATTATATTATTAAATGTTCGGGGAAAAACTAAAGATGGAATCAAGGCTAGGTTAGACTTGATTGAAATGGGGATAAGGGAAGAGTTGGCACTGGGGAAGGGTAAAAGGTGGAATTTTCTTCCTCCAGCATCATACACTCTATCCAGATAATAAAAATTTCTATTTTTCATTTTCCTTAATAGTGTAAAAGTTCTACAGGGGTATTCATCAAATATCAATAATGTTGTGTCAATGACTAATATGAAGTTACAAGAAATGAAATCACATTACTATAATTTTTTGATGTAATATTTAATGTTGGTTTCTTTCCATTACATTATTCCTCAAAATGTGCAATATACATTAACCAAACTCTGCTTCTTTTATAAATCCATATGCAATAAATTTATAAACATGGCAGATTTTTCCATCCTAAATAAGGAGGTGGTATTAATATTATGTGAAATAGATATATTCTTCCCAACATCATTATTTTATATAATAGTCCACTTGATGGTTCACCTGGTTAGAGAGGTTCAACTATGTGGTCTTTTCCATTACAGATGGATGGACCCCATTGAATGGTACATGAAGATTTTGGCAGTATATGTCAAGAATTTATGTCTTCCATAAGTTTGTATTGTAGAAGGATATATTTTCGAAGAATTGATTGAATTTTATATCGATTACCTATCACATGTTGACAGCATCAGTCTCCCAAAGTCTCATCAGAGTGAACGCCTTATGGGTGAAGGTATTTTTGGAAGAGATGTTGTTATAATTACCTTAAAAGAACGAGAGAAATTACACCTTTACATTTCACATAATAGTTAATATGTTGATCCATACATTGAATCCCACAAACAAATTCTTAGATATTTCTATCCATCAAGGGCTGAACGATGGATATCTGTTGGGAAAAAATCCCTCAAGGCATCATTGAAACATTTTTGAGGTGATTGTGTTTGTTGACAAATTCGGCCTCCGTGTTGTGTTTGTTGACAAAGAAGACCATGATGTATGAGTGTGTTGACAAAGGGGGTTTACATGGTAATTTTTTGGGTTCAAGGAATGCTTTCAACAATTGATGATTGATTGAAGAACCTCGACAAAGGAATGTACGATCTAGAGGTGGTACAAAAAGAGTAGATACAAGGTGGCGTCGTTTTCCAGTGTTTGACAAATTTTTGGGCTTGAAAATCATAAAATGGAGAGATATTATTTTTGAAAAGGGTGTGGCGTGAAAAAGGAAAGAGGTGCGTAAAAAATTAAGTGTGGTGCGAAAAATAAGCAGGATGCGTGAAATAATTGCGCGGTGCGCGAAATACGAAAGAGGTGTGTGAAATATTTGCGGGATGCATGAAATAGTGGGATGAAGTTTTTCACACAAGAGTTGTTTCAAGATCTGAAGCTCGAAAATTGGCAAAGTCATGAGGTGCGTGAAATTTTGGAGCAGTGCGTGTAAAATGGTGTTGCGCGGATGATTTGGTTTTCGCACTCGAAGTGGATTACCCGCTCAAGGAGGGTTTTTCACGTGGGGTCAATTTTGCCTATAAATATTAAGTGATTTCCCTCCATTCAGAGAAGCTCAAGCCATAGAGATTATCTAAGATCTGGTGCATGAAATTGGAGTGCACAAGTGAGTTGTGTGAAAAGAAGTCGGTTGCACAAAAAGTGAATTTCACGCAAAAGCGGAGAATTTCGCACAAAGTAGTGCAGAGGCTGCGCATAAAAGATATTGTGTGGAAAATGATTTGTTGCATGTAAAAGGAGTGTTTTTATAAAAAGGGGTGTTGTGCGAAAAGAGAATTTCACACAAAATCACGGAATTACACGCAAGGCACAGTGAAGGCTGCGCGTAAATTTGGGGTTGCCCGGTACACCCGGTGCAAAGAGAGATTCATCTATGGGTGAAAGTTGGACATCAATAGAGAATCTATCAATAGTTAAGAATGAATATTTAATTAGAGATAATGAAGAGGCCTATAGGTCTATAAACTGTGAGTCGATCTTCTGAAGAAGCAATGATCACACTTCAGTTGAGAGAGCAGTGAGCTTTCATTTTGTGAGTGGTTGTAAACCAGTAGGGATAGTGAGTCTGCTTCGAACTTGTAAACAGAAGTGTGCTTATAGTGGAATTGGTACATCGGCACACTGTCGGTGTATGCTCCTTGGACGTAGCCCAGTGAGGGTGAACCAAGTAAAAATCGTTGTTTCATGTGCATGCTTTAAGGTTTGTTCATACTCCTCATCAGAAAGGAGAGAGAGAATAGGGTTTTGTCTAACGGCAAAACAAGATCAAAAGGGGAGGTTATTTTAATCTGTCATACCCGGATTCACCCCCCCCCCCCCACCCCCACCCCCACCCCCCACCCCCTCTTAGGGTATCTAGCATAGTGGACCTAACAATTGGTATCAGAGAAAAAGGTTAATATCAGTGTTTCTCTCTCAAATGTATGTCACAAATCATAAAGGGATTCCGATCTTTGACGGGAACAATTTCCTACTATGGAAGAATCAGATGCAACACTACTTCCAATCATTAGGAATGGAGGTGTTCATGGTAGCATTGCATGGCATAACAGTTGATATTAATAGTGGTGAATTATCAGAAGTTGAGTAAAGAGAGTTGGATGCAGATTCCAAAGGAATTAATGCCTTAGGGTGAGCCTTATCCAATCCTATCTATACAAAAGTGATGTCATGAAAAATGTCACATTTCATGTAAGAAAATCTATTTAATATATATGAAGGGGATACCAAGGTCAGAGAGGCAAAGCTGCAAGTGTTATGGAAAAAATATGATGATCTGAGAATGAACCTGAATGAGTCTTTTGATTCATTCTTTGACAAGGTGAATGTTGTAGTGGAAGACATACAAGGTCTTGGAGAAGTTATTGAAGACATAAATATTGTGAAGATCATATTTAGGAAACTTCCACCTCGGTTCAATCTGAAAGTTTCGGTTTTGGAAGATAAATACCCGAAAGATTTGACATTGGATAACCTGAACAGCACCCTTGTTGCATATGAAATGATAAATGATGATAATGATGTTGTGGAAAGGGGGAAATCCAAATAGGTGGCATTCAAGGCCATGAAGAAGCTCACCATTTAAGACTCTCAGGAATAAGAAGAAACAGATGAAGTGATGTTATTCCTATCCTCAAACCTTCAAAGAGGAAAAGGAAAGTTTAAGGGGAAGCTTCCACTTGCTTGTTTTCGATGTGGAAAGGTTTGAAATCTTGCAGTAAGGTGCCCCAAAAATTTCCAAGAGGATAATGATGTTGATGAAATAAAAATTCCCTAGAAGAGTTCTCCGGTATATAGGAAAGGAAAAAAATAGTTCAAGAGAAATTTCATTAAGAAGAAGAACCTTCTTTCAAAAGAATATGACAGTTCAGACGAGTCTGAGGTTGAGGAGGTTGAAGAGATAGAGAACTGTAGAGATCGTGGAGAAAATTCTATGGTGGTAGTTGTCGGTAGTTCTCAGGATAAGAATGAAACCAAAGATGATGAAGAAGAAGAAGATGTTGAGGGAAGAGTTGATATGCATGCTGAGTTAGAGGCTTCTCTTGAAGATATAGATGTTTGGAGATCCAAAACAAAGAAAGCCAACAAAGTTGTTCGTGACTCCAAACTCTATATGCAGCAGTAGGAAGAATAGAAGTATGAGTTGATGGAAGAAATTGAGAAACTCAAGTCATCAACACCAAAGGACTTAGAATTAGTTAGGGAGTATAATAAAAATTGAAGAACACAAAAGGGAATCAATAGCTTAATTAGAACAAGGAAAGATCAAATCAATCGTATTAAAGAACTTGAAGGAGAAGTTGTTAGTTTGCGGAAAAAGGTTAAAGATCAAGAAAAACACTTGACTCTATCTGGGTCATCAGAAAAGTAGATCACTCAGAAAACCGAGAAGCTAAAAGTGGAGAATAGTGGTTTAGAAGAAAATAAAAAACAACTATGTTCAGATGTTAAGATCGATTGGGTGCTTGATCGAAAACAAAAAGCTGTGAAAATTGAGTTCAGACTACAAGAAACCTCTTCAAGATTGAAGGTTGATTTGGGAACAATGAAGAATCAGAATATTCATAGATCCCAAGGGGAAACTCACATTGTAGAAGTAACACAAAGGAATGCACCTCAAATCAGGTGTTATTGTTGTGGAAAGATGGGACATCCACAGTATGTGTGTTCCATAGCCAAGAGATATCGAAGGGCACAAGAACAAAGCTGGCATCCAAAAAGAGTATGGTTCTCTAGAACATATTTCAAAGGAAACTATTTATAGTGTGTAGTATTTGGGAACATGGATAGGTATTTTACTTTGACCATACAGAGGAATGTGCCAAAGGAGAATCAAAATGCTCGTAAGCAGTAGATCAATGAACCAACAGGTTATTTGATAATGCAAAACAGATTTGCAGCTTTGCAAGATGAAGCTGGTCCATCATACTCTGATAAAGATCATAAGTCTCAATTCATGTCAAGTATGAAGGTAAAAATATGGACCAAGAAGAAAAAAGATAGAAGGCAGTGGTGGCAAAAATTTCCCTTAAAGCATCAGATCGCTCTGGTGTGTGGATCCTTGACAACGGTTTCACATCTCACATGACAGGTAATAAGGATCTTGTTGCAGGCATAAAATATGAAAAAGAAGGAGTTTTCGAGTTTGGAAACGATGAAGGGATGAAGATAATTGGATCAAGAAAGGCCAAGTTTGGGGGCAAAGAGATGAGACATTTTGATGTCTTGGTAGTAGAAGGCCTCAGTCACAATCTGCTTAGTGTCAGTCAACTATGTGACTCAGGATATTCTATAAGGTTTACTAAGAAGGTTTTTATCATAAAAGGAAGATATGGGGTGGTGGTTCTGTAGGGAAAAAGCACAAAGGGAAATCTCTACCTGGTAAGTGGAGAAGAAGATATGTGCTTTCTGTCCAGAGAGGAAGAAAACAAGTTGTGGCATAAACGACTTGGTCATTTATGCCAACCATCCTTGGAAGATATGGTAAATTTTGATGCAGAAAGATATCTCCCTAAGCTATAATGTCATCGTACTCACACATGTGATGCATTCCAATAAGGGAATCTCATCAGAAATACATATAAAGCAAAGGAAAAGAAGTCAACAAGTGTTCAAATTGGTGTATGTTGATGTATGTGTGCATATCACACCAAGATCAATTGAAGGAAAGAGGGAATATGTTATTTTCATTGATGAATATAGAAGAATGGCATGGGTATTTGTTATTTCCCATAAGTTAGATGTGTTCATCTTCTTAAAACAGTTTCGGAGGGAGTGTGAAA
Organism: Viscum album; assembly: GCA_963277665.1. Taxonomy (NCBI): domain Eukaryota; kingdom Viridiplantae; phylum Streptophyta; class Magnoliopsida; order Santalales; family Viscaceae; genus Viscum; species Viscum album. The sequence goes on from OY728159.1 coordinate 106,841,397, forward strand.
GGATTCTTGGATAGAAAATTTTGAAGCTTCATACTGACAATGGTACGGAATTCACAAACAGTCAAGTGGACGGATATCTCGAGAAACATGGGATAAGGCATCAAGTTTCCTCAGTAAGAACTCCCCAATATAATGGAGTGTTTGAAAGGAGGAATCAGATTATCAACAACATGGCTAGAATGATGCTTATTGAAAAAGACCTACCAGAAAAATTTTGGAAGGAAGCAGTTTTTACATCGGTATGCATTTCTAACAGGGCTCTACTGTGTCCGAAGGAAAGACTCTGTACGAAATGTGGTATGTAAAGAATCCAATAGTGAAATACTTTCAAATATTTGGAAGTAAGTACTTTATCCTCAACAAGTAAAAACATAGGAAATATGAGTCACGAGGATATTAAGGGATATTCCTTGGCTACTCAGGAAAAAGTAAGGAATAAAAATGCTTTAATAAAAGGCTGGGAAAATTAGTTGAGAGCAATGATGTCACTTTAGTAGAGAATGAGGAGATCATTCAATAGTGTAGTGAACAATTTCTTTATGAGAGTGATGAGGAAGAAAGCAACGTAGGGGGAGAAGAAGTGGATGATGTTGATTCAGAAGAAGATAATGATGACGAGCATGGGGAAGAAAAATCAGTAACTATACAAAAGCTAAGGAGTCGAGCTAAAATTTATGGGAATAATATCATTGGTGATCATTCAGCTCTAGTTCAGACAAGAAGAATGAAATCACTGTTGTAGACATCTTTACTATCACAGGTTGAGCTGAAATGCTTCGCTGATGCAGCTGAAGATGGAAATTGGATTTAGCCAATGAATGAAAAGCTAGATCAGATTGAGAAGAATCAGACGTGGAAGATTGTTTTGAGGCCAGTAGATAAGAATGTCATCAGGACTAAATGGTTCTATCACAATAAGATGAATGAATATGGCACAATGATTCAGAAAAAATCATGACTAGTGTGCAAGGGGTACTCCTAGATATAGGGAATAGATGTTGATGAGACATTTTCACCAGTTGCGAGACTGGAGACAATCAGATTATTTTTAGCCATAGCAGAGTAGAGAAAGTTCAAAGTGTTCCAGATGGATGTCAAATTTGTAATTCTGAATGGGTTTCTAGAAGAATAGGTGTACATTGAGCAGCCTGATGGTTTTCTCATTCATGAAGATGAGAATAAAGTTTTTCAGTTGAAGAAAGCACTATATGGGTTGAAACAATCACCAAGAGCATGGTACTCAAGGCTGGATCAGTATTTGAAGAAGCGCGGCTTTCAACATGGTGGAGTTGATTACAATCTCTACATCAACAAAAACAGTAATCAAAGGATGATGGTTCTGGTTTATGTCGATGCCATAATTTTTTGGGGATCAAATGAAGCCCTGTGAAAATAGTTTTCTGAATTCATGAAAAGTGAGTTCGAAATGTCCATGATTGTTGAGATAACATTTTTCCTTGGATTACAGGTGACACAAGGAGGTAATGGCACTTTCATTTATCAATCCAAATATGCCAAAGAGGTTCTGAGAAGGTTTGGAATGGAAAATCCTAAGGAGATGAAGACTCAGGTTGCTACTCAGATGAAATTATCAATAGATGACAGTAGAAGGGAAGTTAATATCACTGAATACAAGAAGATTATCGGTAGTTTACTATACCTAAGAGTAATATGACCTAATATTTTTTTCGCCACATGCCAAGCAGCATGTTACCAAAGCAATCCAAAGGAAAGCCACATACTCGCAGCAAAAAATAATACTTCGGTATATCAAAGGCACTGTGGATTTCGGTCTAATGTATAATGATAAATCTCAGCCATAGTTATTGGGATATACATATGCATATTGGGCTGGATCAGTAGATGACATAAAATCAATGTCAGGAGGTGGATTCTATCTTGGTATATTGTGTATTTCTTGGCAAAGCAAGAATCAAGATTGCATTTCCCTGAGTACTACAGAGGCTGAGTATATTGTGGCCACTGAAGCATTCACATAGTTACTATGGATGAAATAGTAGCTTGATGATATGGCCGTTGAAGTGAAGCCTCCGGTCGGAATTCAGTGCGATAACTCAAGTGCTATAAATCTCATCAAAAAACTTGTCCATCACTAAAGGACAAAGCACATTGAGATAAAGTATCATTTTATCAAGGAGAAGGTTGAGCAGGGAATTGTGAATTTGGATTATGTGCCTACAGAGCTACCGGTTGCAGACATCCTGACAAAGGCCTTACCCAAGGAAGCTTTTGAGAGGCATCGATTGGATTTAGGAGTTCAGTTGACTCTCCTCACTTGAAAGAGTGTGACTGTGGTCCACCCCCCCCCCCCCCCCCTCCCCAAGGTATGGTGTGTTTTTCCCTAATGTTCTAATATATTTTTTCTACTCTATTTCAGACCACAATGGAGTGACCTTAGGGTTCATTGATAAAGGGGGAGAAATAGTGACTTCTCTAGTGGGAGAAAATGTCTTAGTCAAAGACATGAGGAGAGGCTGATAGGTGGAGCAGCGAGATAGGGGAGAGAAATGAGATAGGGGAAGAGTTTTAAATCTGACGATGCTAGAAGTGATCGATCAAAGAATATATATCACAACAGCTACAGATCGTGATAAAAGCATAAAAGTGATCGTGAGAGAAGGTTTCTAGGGATCAATAATTGGTATCAGTTTAGAAATTGGTATCAGTTTAGAAATTGGTATCAATTTGGTATCAACATTTGGTGTCAGAAATGTAGTGTTTCACTGATGAACTTTTCATTTACTCTTGTTTCTCACGTTTATCATTGCTCATGTGGGCTTAGAGTACGTGTTAAGAGAATCCTTGAATGCTATCAGAATCGCAAGAGGTGAATGGTGGTAGTGGATTGAAGGAGATTTAATGAGATATCAAGCATAGATAATCGTTATGAAAAGAGTTTTTAATAAACCCAAAGGGGGAGATTGTTGGTAAAAAATCCCTCAAGGCATCATTGAAACATTTTTTAGGTGATTTTGTTTGTTGAAAAATCCGGCCTCCATGTTGTGTTTGTTGATAAAGCAGACCATGATGTATGATTTTGTTGACAAAGGGGTTTACATGGTGATTTTTCGGGTTCAAGGGATTCTTTTAACAATCAATGATTGATTTAAGAACCTAGACAAAGGAATGTATGATCTAGAGGTAGTACAAAAAGAGCAGATACAAGGTGGCACTGTTTTCCAGTTCTTGCCAAATTTTTGGGCTTGAAAATCGGAAAATGGAGAGATATTCTTATGGAAAAGGGTGTGGCGTGAAAAAGGAAATAGTTGCGTGAAAAAATAAGTGTGGCGCAAAAAATCAGCAGGATGCGGGAAATAATTTCGCGGTGTCTGAAATAAGAAAGAGGTGCGCAAAATATTTGCGGGATGCGCGAAATAGTGGGATGAAGCTTTTTTCACAAGATTTATTTCAAGATCCGAAGCTCGAAAATTGGAAAAGGAATGAGGTGCGCGAAATATTGGAGGAGTGCGCGAAAAATGGTGTTCCGTGGAAGATTTGTTTTTTGTGATCGAAGTGGATTACGTGCTCAAGGAGGGTTTTTTGCTTGGGGTTGATTTTTCCAATTAATATAAAGTGACCCCCCTCCATTCGGAGAAGCTCAAGCCATAGAGAGTATGCGAGCTCGGGCGCGCAAAATTGGAGTGCACAAGTGAGTTGCACAAAAAGTGAATTTCGTGAAAAAGTGGATAATTTCATGCAAGGTAGTACAGAGGCTACGTGTAAAAGCTATTGCACGGAAAATGATTTGTTGCACGTAAAATGAGTGTTGTGAAAAAAAAAGGTGTTGCGCGAAAAGTGAATTTCACGCTAAAGCACGGAATTGCGCGCAAGGCACAATGAAGGCTGCACGTAAAAACTGGGGTTGCCTGGTACACCCGGTGCAAAGAGAGATTCATCTACGGGTGAAATTTGGACGTCAATAGAGCATCTATCAATAGTTAAGGATGTAGATTTAATTAGAGATAATGAAGAGACCTACAGGTCTATAAACTATGAGTGGATATTCTGAGGAAGCAGTGAGCACACTTCAGTTGAGAGAGCAGTGAGCTTTCATTTTGTGAGTGGTTATAAACCAGGAGGGACAGTGAGTCCGCTCTGAACTTGTAAACAGTAGTGCGCTTATAGTGGAATTGGTACATCATCACACTGCATGTGTATGCTCCTTGTACGTATCCCAGTGAGGGTGAACCAAGTAAAAATCTTTGTGTCTTGTGCATGATTTAAGGATTGTTCATACTCTGCATTAGGAAGGAGAGAGAGAAGATTGTTTTGTCTAACAACAAGACAAGATCAAAAGGGGCAGTTATTTTAATCTTTCATACCCTGATTCACCCCTACTCTCAGGATATCTATCCTAGTGGACCTAAATAATATCAAATACACATAGTCAATAGTTTATAATATGTTTCCAAGATCAAATTTATGAGGAGTTATCTGAAAATATGAATTCAATTCTCAAACAACATGAATGGATAGCTAGAGGACTAAATGAAAATGTTATATCTTACGTTTTTTTTATAATCAATTGTTATATGTTATATAAAAAATAACAAGATGACTACAGTAGGTTGAAAAACAGTGGTGTTATGCTTATGGATAAATTGGTGCACATATCTAGTTCCTAGGATAGAAATCAAATTTATGAAAATATGTAATATTTTGGTATTATTGAATAGATATATGAGTTGGATTATACAACATTCAAGTTCTAATTTTCCATTGAAAATGGGTTGACAATATCATTGTAGTGAAAGTTGATAAATGGGCTTCATGTAGGTTAATTTCAGCGTGGAAGGGGGAAATGACAAGTTTTTAATATTGGTATCACAATAATTGCCATTATTTTATGTCTCTGATCCAACAAACAATAATTGGTCAATTTTCCTACTGGAGACGGAAAAAAATTCGGGTTAGATGAAAATTCAATCGAGGATGAACCTTTTATTGGGATATCACAATCACTTCATGTCTATCCTAATGTAGAAAATCTCTTACACATTATAGGGGTACACAAAGAGGGGATTGCATTCTCGATGGAAGAAAGAAATCCCAAAAACCTTTAAAAAATAAAGAGAGTTCATTGAGAAGTTAAAAGTGTTTTTTAATATAATATGTTTTTTATCATAATATTATATGTTCTCTACTTAATTAATATAATCTAAATTAAATTTTTGACTACTCATATAGACAATTTATTCTGCACATTATGATGTTACCAATCCCTCAAAAATAAAAAACTATAATGAAGGAAACCCTTTGTAAATATGTAATGTTAATGTTATGATATACTTTCCTTATTTTATTGAAAAAATATATATTGGAACATTGATTTAATTTCAATTATTCCTTGTAGAGTTTGTTTATTTTATAAGAATCTTGTCCAACTATCATGCCTTTTTAAGAAGAGCAATGAAATTGTCTCTACTCCATCATAGAGGTAATCATGATGTGTGTATAGTAAAATCATTGTCCATATAATTAATTTATTGTTTCATATTTTTTATTAATTTAATTATTTTTCTTATTACTCACATAAAAACTATTTTCTTATACACATGGATTCTTTTGTTATAGTTTGGGTGGTTTATCCATCTTTCATACCTTTCTATACCAAAACTTCCACAAACTTCTTCACCCTCAAAAATTTTTCACCCCTATAGTGTTGCATTTATCAAATTCCTTCAACTTCCCTCCACTACCTTTACAGGAAGAGAAATGATGATGCCTTTACTCAATCACAAAGGAAATATTAATATTTGAACAATAAAATAATTTTTTATAAAATTAATTTATTGTTTCATGTTTATGTTTAATTTATTCCTTTTTAGTATTACTCACATAATAATTATTTTCTAATATATGTGGATTATTTTGATTGAGTTGGGGTGGTATGTCCATTTTCATGCCTTTTTGTTCCAAAACATCCACATAATTATTCTACCCAAAAACATTTTCACCCTTATAGTGTTTCAATTATCACTTTCCTTAAAATTCCCTCCACTTCATTTATAGGAAGAGCAACAATGCTACCTTTCCTCAATCACAACGGTGATATATAAGTTTTCACAGTAAAATAATTTTCCATAGAATTAATGTATTGTTCTATATTTATGTTTAATTTATTTCTTTTTAGTATTACTTATATAATAATTTCTTTCTTATACATGTGGATTCTTTTTTCGAGTTCGGGTGATCTGTCCATCTTTCATGCCTTTGTGCACCAAAACCTTTACATACTTCTTCTCCCTCAAAACTGTTCATCCCTCTAATATTGACATTTATCACTTACCTTAAAGTTACCTCCAATGATCAATAATAGAGGTAATATTGATGATTCCTAAGTAAAATAATTATCCATGGAATTAATTTATTATTTCATATTTATGTTTAATTAATTTCTTTTTAGTATTACTCAAATAATAATTGTCTTCTTATACAGTTGAATTATTTTTTTCGAGCAGGGGTGGTTTGTTCGAAGATTCTCATGCAGTGTTGATAGTTATGTAAACAAACTCAATGGATATCATGGTAACATTGATAGTTAGGATTGTTTTGAGACTTTGGGATGTGTAGGAATCATCCAAACCTCAATTCTAGACATGGTGTGACCCTCCAAGTAACCTTTCTATTTAAAATTGACATTACTTTTAGTAAAATAGAAAACTGACATACTCAAAACTGATAAAACATATTAAAATTATTTTTATAATTTAATAAAATGATCTATAAGTCATTTTTGACATGTAGGAATTAGTCGTACCTCATTTTGATAAATTATGTTCTTGGTATGACTCAATGTGTTAGTCATTAGTATAAAATTGAAATTTTAGTTTAAAAAATGTTACTCAAAGGCTAATAAAATGCACTCAAATTTTCTTGATAATTTAGGATAATGATTCATAAGTTATTTTTAATATGTAAGAATTGGTTTCATGTAAAACTAATACAAAATGTGATAAAAATGAGTCAAAGTTTATGTTTCCTGTTTAAAATAAAATTTTACTAAAAAAGACAACATACATACTCAAAATAGATAAAATGCATTCAGATAGTTTTGATACTTCAGTAAAACTATTCATAAGTCATTGGAGATGTGTATAAATTAGTTTTACCTCAATCTAACCCACTTTGTAACCAGTATGAGACAAATTACATACTTTTATTTAAAATTGGCATCAATTTTAAAAAAATGGACAACAAACCAACTCAAAACTGAGCAAACGTTTTTCATTGTTTTTATAATTTAAGAAAAATGAAAATAAGTCATTTTTTAAATTTAGGGATCAAACACACCTAAATATTATATATGATGTTCCTGGTATGACTAAAAGTGTCTATTATTAGTTTTAAATCCCCATTTTAGTTCAAAAAGTGTCACTCACTGAAAATCAACCAATTTGCTTTGATTTTTTTTATAATTTCAAAAAATGATTTATAAGAAATTTTTGAATTGTATAAATTAGTTTCACATCAAACTAATACATGATGTGATCGAAATGAGTCAAAATTTCGTGTTTCCAGTTTAAAATGACATTTGAGTAAAAAAAAGATAATTGACATACTCAAAACAAAGAAAAAACATTCATATTATTTTGATTCTTTAGGAAAAAGATCCATAAGACATTTTAGATGTGTAAGAATCAGTCTCACCACAATTCGACCCATTGTGTGACTGGAACGACTCAAAGTGGGTATTTTTATTTAAAATCAACATCAATTTTAGAAAAATAGACAAATAACCTACTCGAAACCAAGAAAACACATTCAGATTATTTTTATACTTTATAAAAATGATCCTTAATTTATTTTTGATGTGTAGGGATCAGTTTCACCTCAATATGATACATGATGTTTCTGTATGACTGAAAATGTCTATTATCATTTTAAAATCAGCCTTTTACTTCAAAAAGTCTCACCCACTGAAAACCAATTAAACAATCTCTAATTTTATTGATAATTTAGGAAAATGGTTTATATGTCATTTTTTATGTGTATGAATTAGTGTCACATAAAATTGATACATTATGTGATCATAATGAGTCAAAAGTGTGTGTTTTCTGTTTAAAATGATATTTTAATAAAAAATATAGCTGACATACTCAAAATAGAGGAAATACATTCATATTGTCTTGATATATTATAAAATAATCAATAAGTCATTTGAAACATGTAGGAATCAACCTCATCACAATTTGACCCATGGTGTGACTGGTATGACTCAAAGTGAATATTTATATTTAAAATTAACATCAATTTTAGTAAAATGCCCTACTAACCTACTCAAAACTGATTAAACTCATTCATATTGTTTTAATACTTTATGAAAACTATCCATAAGCCATTTTGATGTGTAGTAATTGGCCTCACCTCAATCCAATACATTATGTGACCTGTATGAATTAAAGTGTTTTTTATCAGTTTAAAATCGAAATTTTAGTTCAAAAAGTGTCACTCACTGAAAATTGATTAAATGCACTAGTATTTTTTTGATAATTTATGAAAAATATTCATAAGTCATTTTTGATGTGTAGTAATTGGTTTCATGTCAAATTGATACATGATGTGATCAAAATGAGTCAAAAGTGTGTGTTTTCAATTTAAAATGACATTTTAGTAAAAAAAACAATAGACATACTAAAAACTAAGAAATGAATTCAAATTGTTCTGATACTTCATAAAAATGATCGACAATTCATTTGATATGTTTTGGAATTATATTCCCCCCAATCTGACATACAGTGTGACCAAAATGACTCTAAGTACATCTTTTTATTTAAAATTGACATCAATTTTAGTAAAATTAACCCTTTTTGTTAACTTATTTATTTATATTATTAGTAACATAAGAATTTTTTTATTATACAGGTGTGTTTTTTGGCTTGATAATGGGTGGTTTTTTTGGAAATATCATGAGTCAGGGTTAGGAATAAAAGACAAAGGAACATTGATATTTTTTAATGTATGTAATAATTTGAATTTATGTAATTGTTTAAACCAATATTTGAAATGTATATAAAATAGTTTTTTTCTTGTATTTTTTTTTGTAAATTTCATTTCATTTAAATTCAATATTGGGACTATTTTTTTGATATCAAGTGTGTTTCTGTTGTTGTGGTGTCTTGTTAAATCATAGTTCACTAGTGCTGCAATGTGTTGTTGCAGTACACTGTAGTATGGCCCTTTATTAGTTCTTTTAAAAGCATTGATAAAGGACACATTTTCCCACACTTTTAAAAGTTTTCATAAATTTACACTTTATCAGTGCTTCTATAAGCACTGATAAATGGGGCATTTAGTGGTGCTATAAAAACACTGATAAATGGGACTTTTATCAGTGTTGTTAAAGGCCTATTTTGTAATAGTGATGGCATCGTACGACTGCATCTATAGCAAGAAAAACTTCACACATGACTAATGTTTATCCATCATCAGAATAAAACCATGGTATTAGTTAAAAAATCTAGTCTAAAAAGGAATTATAATCTACTCTATGTCTCTAGAGCATAGACTATAGTGGGTAAAACAAAGGAGTGCATAGCTACTAAGTCAAAAAAGGAACATACATGGGTATATGATAAACTAATTGTACCTCTAAAGATCTTTGTACCCTCTGTTGTTTTCTCCCCCACATCGTGAAACTAACCAAACCTAGATCATATGTCTCTTTTCGGATATCCACCCCTCTTTCCACACTTAGGTTGAAGTTCTTAAAGATGATGAATACAAAGATATTGGTCCCTTCATACCCTATCTCCTATCATAGGAGCATAAGTCTTCTTCTTTGCTACTAAAATTACCCGTCTAGTGGATTCTATTGAGACTATTGTTGAACCTATCCACCTCTACTAGACTAAGCTTCAAGAATCATTGGGCCCTAATTTTGATGATGGACCCAACAAAAAAACAAACTTTCCCAAATCCCCTAAGAAAAAAACAGAAACCACTAGTCCCGTAAGGCCCTAAAAGAAGTATATGAGGTCGAATCCCCACTATTCAAAACCCTAAAGTACCTAGTGCGTAAAATTTGAAACTGATAACTCTACTCCTCAAGGAACCCAGTAGGTTTCTCTCTTATAGTAAACCTCCTCACAAATGAATTTTCTCGATCACCTCTTTCTTCTTTTAAACCTTCAAATACATTAGCAATGTAAAAGGAGTAAATTCATACTAGATGGGAGGATAGAGTTCCTCTATAGGATATGATCATAAGACTCCTCATTAAGAAAAATATTATGGAAGAAATGAAAAGGGTCCTTGAACATGAACCCCAGATCCCACACAGACATACTACCCCACTGAAGAGAGAGTCACTCATGCCTCTTCAATGTCTTAATGGTTGAATAATGGAACTATTCCTAGAAATATTTCTGAAATTATACCCACAAAACACTTTCCTCCTTTAACTCTATATGATATAGAGTCCACCACTGATGTGTATCTCCCGACATCTAACTAATTACCAAAGGGAACTAGTAATTTGTCGGTGCCTAAATCAAACTGAAAGTAACCTCAAGCTCCTACAACCATCTATTTGTATCTAGACCAGATACAAAGTCCTCATACTTCCCCAAATACTACCACTTAAAGGTACACAATTTCTTATAACAATTATCACTCACCTCAAACAGATCAACCCTTCAACGATCAATTGGGTCAGCCTGCTGAACCTCCACTACCTAAACCACATGCAGATGATGACCAGGATCCATAATTGAAAGGGAAACAAATATTTCCAAAACTGAGTAGTATTTAATTTTATTTAGATTCATTTAATCATTTTAACTTCCCAAAACCACCTCATTCAATCACAAGTGTAATCAATCATGGCGCATATACCTATCCTAGGTATCGACCTGATAAGTAGTTTTACCTTTATTGTTTATTTGGCAGACTTATAGTCCTTTCATAGGATCATGGGTGGCCCTAAAATCTTGTGTCCTAATTGGTCATCCCTGACCTATGTCACGCACCGAGATCAACTAGAATCAATTACCTACCAACCCATATAATCCTAACAATTTCTATCTCCAATATCCATCCAATATCTCTATTAAAACCTTTGATACCACTCATTCATGACCCCCTCCCCCCAAAGGTACCCCTCTTATGACAGAAATTAAGGAAGACAGATAATTATCCCTAATTCCCACCTCCAGTTGGCCCCAAGTTGGGGACTTGAACCAAGGGTATAAAAATATTTACATAGGAGGCATTATCAACTATAATATATATAGGATTGGAATAGATTATATTAGTGATCAATCAAATCCATGACATAATATACACGAAAGGAAAAATTAGGGCCAATAGAACTAAATAGAAAACAGTATAACAAATAGCACCTAACTAATCCCATATTTACCAAAGCATGCTCACTAAATAACACATCCAAGTATAATAACATAATAATAATCATATTGATAAAAGGTTACCCTGCACTACTTTCCTACTATGATGTCACTCTAACACCCCAATAACATACATCTCAGTGATCCCGTCTCTTATGTATAACAACCCTTCCCAAACACACCTTGGCCGTCACATTACATCTCTCTAAAAGTCAACTGGTTCATCACATCACATCACATTACATATTTCTCAGTGATACCTGGTCTATCACTTCACATAAATAACCTAAATAATATGGTATCATGAAAATTAAGTACATCAACCCGGTCCCCTCCTCTAACCAAGCATGACCTCCGCCATAATCAATCTCATCATATCATAAAACAACCACCACTATATCACTTTTAACACATATACACCATAGCCCATTCATTTTTAACTCACTATGAAGAGGGAGTGGGGAAGATAAAGTAACCATTCACCCATCCTCTAACCTAGATAATGAAAAAAAACACCCCTAAACCATTTGTTTGTTGGTACATAGGTATCAACATTATAGGGGTGTGTATAGATATCCTAATAAATAGAAAAGGTACATATATATATATCCACACACAATCCCAACCAATGGGTTCACAACCAAAGCACTAACTTAGTAACAATATCACCACCCCAACCTCAAAACACCGCCACTTTCACTACCATCACTAAATGAATAACACTACACAATAAGCCACAAGCCACTTGCCACATTTCATTTCAATTTAATACAATTTTCATATTTCCTAATACTAATAAATTTCATTCATTAAACCCTTTCATTTAATTAATTCATCTTGTTCGACTCACACTTAACAATAACCATCTAAGACACAATTCCCATTTCAATTCAAAATTCATTATCCATTTTAATTCATCATTTAAATTTAATTACATTGCTACCTAGGAAACTTGTATAAGAAAACACCTCACTAAAAACATCATCCTTATTCCAACCAACCCCACATTGAAACCATTTCACAACCATATCCACCTCATCATAATATTCTCCACAAACCATGCATACATCACAGTGTACCTTCCCTGCACATCACTACCACATAACATAACCACACATCACCACCATATATCACATCCACTTCTCATCACATCTTCCCCCATATCATAACTACACATCACAACACTTTTCATATCATTCACATGTTTTATATATTTAGTAAGATTTTTTTCATCAATTTCACTTTTTTATTTTAAGATAATTATCACACAACCCATAATTTCCATGTGAAAAAAAATTAATATTTAGATATAAATGGATTTACATTTTAATTAAAGGTGATAACAAAAAAACATCATAAGGTTCCAAAAAAATAACCATAATGAAAAAAAAAATCCCACAACACTCATGATTTTTATCAAGGTGTCAAGCCCCTGAAATCACAATATCAATAATATCAAAAGGATATAAAGCAAGAAATTTCATTCTCATTCCCCTCGAAATTTAAAATTATCAATTAATAATCTTTATTAGGCTACCAAAAATTATCTTCCCAAATATAAATAATTTTATAAAGCCTTCTATATGATACAACTAGATGAGAAAATAGGGACCCCCAACCTCAAATGTAGTTTTCTTACCTATTGCACAAGGTTGGAACAAGGGGGGGGATGACCACCAAGCAACTAGATGAAGGAAAATACCTTTAACATCCTATAAAACAACATCCACATCACTCCCTCACCCAAAAAATTATAACAACATATAATTCCATAAAAAGTAACATTTCTCGGATGAAGAACAGAAAGAAACTGGGAGAATACAAAGAGATTACATACCAAAAACCACCACAGATCGATCCTCCAAGGTTGGGGTTGAAAGAAACTAATAATGGAATAAAATATCAACTTAGGATGAATTTGGTTCACCCAAAAAATTAGATAAAATATAGGAAAATTATAGGGTTATAGGATATTATAGAAATTATAGGTGGTTTATAAAATCTTAGACCATGGCGTAGCCCCTAAAACTATGTCATAAAATTTTTAAATATTAGAGGGACTATAACATGATAAAAGGGACTACACCAAATATGTTCAAGTTAAGGAAACCTCTAAGAAATGTGGCCATATCCATACCATAGATCTTATAAAATGGGGAGAAGACAACCTAACTGACAATAAAACTATGCCATGGACCTATAACAACTAGAAAGGGGCTATTGAGCTGCTGAATATACTATGACATAGGACTATAATATAATTAAAGCAGTATTACCACTACCCATATCCATGGTGAATCTACCCACAAAACAACATCACCTCTGAAAAACTCCATTGAAAACTCTATTCTGCATATGCGTGACCATGCCGTATCTATACAGATTTTTATAGAAGCACCAAAAAACTCATTTGGGCTCCACATGACACAAATAACTACTTCACACTATAGGTAATAGAGGTATTTGTCACATCCCTAATCCATTGAATTTCTATTACAAATTTTTAAGTATCTCTAAAACTCCACTCATACCTCCCCTAAGCCATAGATGGCCTCTCTATGTTGTAGTGGCCACCCCTACAGCACAGTCAATGCCTCCACACCAAATTACTACCTTCAGCTAAATTTCTCATCTCTAACCACCCTTTTCCCACCAACTACCTTGGTATATACCCTAGACACCTCTACCACTATAATTCCCACAAAGTAATGGGTCAAAATTTCTCGTCCATTACATGGGTGGTGTTTTTGGTTTTCTATTCTTCTAATCTTGGTTTTCATCAAATCTCTAGAAGGATTAGTCTAGTTTAGATCCCCATCGATCAGCATGAGAGTCTGTATTCTTTGATAAGATATTGCAAAAGGGATGGACACATGGTTTTATCAATCTCATGGGTGTTTTTTTCATGTCCATGGATAATGTGTTGTGGTCGACCATAGAGAACTCTGGATACATTCAATTAGAGATATTGTGATAGCTTCATCCCTTATAGGATTTTTTTTATTTGTGTGGATTATCCATATAATAAGAGAGGCATGATTGATTGCTTCATTTTACAAACTTTTAGGTGTGGTTTATTGAGTGGTGTGGTTAATTTTTCAAGGTGATTATAGATGGAATGGTTGATTATGGTAGGGTGTAGTCGATTACGAAGAGGGTGTTGTTTCAACCTAAAAAAAATTTGGGAAGTGGTTCCATAGTTTATGGATGTACTTTCATATTTTTAATTGACTTTATGAAATTTGAAGTGGTGTGGTCACTTTCATGAAGATTCAAAATACACATATGGAAGCTCTAACTGTTTATCAAAAAAATCTTTATCGACTACATGAAGGGGTTATATCATGGTCGCTTCTGGACTTTTCCATTTTTTCAGTGTTCAGATAGACCACAAGAATGGAAATCAAGGCCAACTACATTTTCCATTTTTTCTAAAAAAAATTAGAATCCTTAAAATCACTCCAACACTTTAAAAAATTTGAATATAGCCTTCACATCACATAAACACATTTTTTATGTGAATTAATTTTTCCAAATTAAAATAAAAATAAAAATAATCATAAAATGTATTTCTATCAAAAAAATTGTCAAAAATAGTTAATAAATTAAAATTAATTGATTCATTTATCAATTAAGTCTAGGTTTCACAATATTAACAAAAATTCAATTAATTCCCTATGATTAAATCATTTAGGGGGTTAATTATCAAGGAAAACATATAAAATTTTTAAAATTTCTACTCACATTACTCTCCCATACTTAATGTAAGATCTGATATTTTATATGAGGTATAGAAAAATTTAATTTCTAGTTTGTTTCCTTGTTTTTAGCTAATTTGGATGCCCATTGAAGCTATAGAAGAAATGGGGGTGTTCATGGCTTTTTCAGATCTCAGAGCCCAAGATTTTGGAAAATGAAGTTGGGACACACGGTTAGAAGAAACTGTGTGGTGTGTTATAGTTCACAGTAGGGGTCGCACAATTTGAGGAAACCATGAAACTAGATCATAGACCTATGTGTGATTTTTGTAGTTTTTTATAGAATCTAAACACATAGTCGAAGCACAATTTTTCTAATCTTGTGCCATGTCTGTGCAAGGGGGTATTGAGGTAGAGAGGTGCACATGGTTGGTGCATGTTTTTTCCAATCATGTAACCCAATATTTTAAGAGAAAATTACCATCTTTTCCTTAATTCTTAAATTATTAAACCTTCATTCACATTTCCTTATTTCCTCCATTGTCTAGCCTTTTCTCTTATTGAGTTCTTCCCTAATACAAAACCTAGTCTATGGGGTAATTCCTCTATTCAAAATCTAATTCAAGATTAGTTCATCTTATTGGACCCATACTGGTGAGTACTCTATTTTTATTCACCATTATATATTTTCTTTAATTTTAGTGATGTAATTTTCATGGAGACTCTTATGCGCTATTTTTAGAGTGTTGATAGATCTTCTATTTCCTTCTGATATGGATCAAATCAGAGGCTGAGAGTGGATGATTATTACTCTACCAATATGAGGTAGGTTTTCTATACCTTTTACCACAATGTCTCATTATTTATAGATTTTTTTATTGTACCACACGCCATACTTTTCAAGTGATTATTTTTAAAATGATTTTACAAAGGTTTGATTGATATAAACATGTAGATACATTCCATTTTCACCTTTTTTTCTAGGTTGGTGGTTGTCGTCCTTAACCAAAATCACCAATGGGGTGGGTTATATATTTATATTTTTTTATTCCACCCTTGGGGTGTGATGAGCCTACCTTGCCTGATTGAGAGTTTAATGGGGTATTAAAGTAGACTATAAAAGGTTTTGAACACCTTATAGTAGGATACCTTATACATTTCTACTCCTTGGATCCAATGATCCCAGGATGACTTAGAAATTTCTACTCCTTGGATCTGATTTACTTGGATTATTTGGATGCCTTGGACATTTCTACTGAAAGGGTCCATTTGAAGTAATGTACTTGACATGATAGGATTACTCGTACATTTTTACTCCTTGGATCTGATAACCCTTTAGGATTACTTGTACATTTTCACTCCTTGGATATTGTTACATGTTTTACTTAGAGTATATGGTTTTGTTAGATATTACTACTCCTTGGACCCTGGCCAGGTAGGCCTGACACTTGATTACATAGTGTAGTACACTTTTTTTATGCATGTTATGATTTACATATAGATTTATGATTATTTGTTTGATCATAGTTATAATTCATAGACTGGATAGCATTACATATACTATTTTACTTGTGCATATGTTATATTTATACACTACTCAGCCTATATGCACAGACAGGACTTATTATAGACACCGTTGGTGGTGTCCTAGGGAGTGTTATCTCACACCCTATTGAGGCCACCATTGTGTACCCAGACATACTTTATGGATAAAGGTATGGATAGAAGAAATCGACCACTTATAGAGGTTTGATTGATTTTTTTCATAGGGGAAGTGGATCATAGTATCGAGCTTTGGGCTTGTAAGGTTATCTGGGATAGTTTATTTTTCCTTTTTGTACTTTTAATACATGTATTGTATTAGATTCCCATTTCCATGTTTTACCTTTATTTTTTATATAATTCCATGATCATCATTGGTATATGAAACTGTTAGATGAGATTACTTGGTTATTTATATGATGGATATTTATTCTTTAGATGCTCAGTTATTTCATATGCTTCTACTATTTATTGATATGATTATACCATTGTGCTATACTTCGATCATGAGGGTATAGTATCCCCACAATTTCAACATGGACCCTCGCTACTAGTTGGGAGTCTCTATAACATAACAATGCATTTCTAAGGCTAGGTGGAAAACTGGGTTTGGATACTGTTGATTGAACCAAGTCTAGGACATCAAAAAGTGGTATCATAGGGGTTTTCTTTCATTTTGTCTTATCATTTAGTAATATTAGAAAGGGGATTAGGAATGTTTTGTAATTTAGTAATGAGTCATTCTTGGGAGTATTTAACCCACGAACAAGAAATATCCAAATTTCAAGGGATGTGATATGCTATTTTGGTTTATGCTTGTTACTGTTTCCTTGATTTCACCATTAGGTGATACACTTGATGTTTGATGTTTCCTATGACTATTAATTTTTACCATTGGGATGATATGGAAATGATATATTGTATCATTTATCATTATATTCACTTGAAGATTTATATATCATGAATTATTCCATGCGAAATTTATATTACTGTGTGCATTTCTTGCAGCATGTTTTGGTGTCATATTTCTATATCCATGGAATTGTGATGAAATTTCATGTAGGGACTTGATGAATGGATAGTTGGGATTAAATGGATGGCACACTTAGATTTATAAGTTGTATGGTCCATTATAAATTGGAAGTGGTGATCCATACAGTTCAAAATTTTAATATAAATTCTAAATAAATGATAATTAATTTAAATGAAATTGAATTCTGAAATGAATGTTTTCCATTAAATAGGGATGCTAATTGGAATTTAAAGGGTGTTTTCATCTATAAGTTGCAATTAAAAATCTTTTAACTAGTACCTCTAACTTATAGAAGAGAACTTGAACCATAAACAACCTTAGTAGTGGGCAGTAGGTAGTATCTAATGGATTATTATGACAAGTGTGTCATCCAGGCCAAGATTTAGGAGCTTGCATAGGGGTGTTACTCTTGTTATGAAGGCTTGTGCTAGTCTAATGATATATTTTTGATTATATTGTTTCTAAATACTTACTAAGTTATGCACTTAGAATTTGTAGAGATATTCCACCATGACAGAATATAGTGGTTCACCAGAAGGGTGGCGATGACCATACTCTAGTAGTAGCATCTATCCACATTTTTGGGGGATGGTAGACCACAGGTTTCAGAGTCATTTCTAGAGTTCATGTTATTGGTTTTAGAGAATTTAGAGAAACCTTATATAGGGAGAGAGAATCACACTACATATATGCTCGAGGATTATTCAAAGAGTTTTTAGGACTAATTACTCAGAGGAATAGTCATCAGGATATAGCTTGGAAAGATTTTTAGATAGCCTTTTATGACTATTTTTATCCTGATATGCTAGGGCTGATAGATCCAAAGAGTTTATGCATATTGAGTAGGGTGCCTTGTCAGTTATATTTTATTCAACCCATTTGACATTGTTCCATAATTTCACACCTATTCTGTGAGGTGATAATTTATTGAAATCAATGTGATTTGAGGATGGTCTAAGGTATGACATCTGATCATAGGTAAATATTTTTTGGCTTACTATTATTTCATAAATAGTAAACCAGACTTGATTATTGAGTGAAACCTGAGGGAAGCTGGGGGTGTAGAGTAGGGTAGATCATCTTATCAACCTAGTGGTTTCATATCGAGTAGCTAGAAGAGATTATTTGAGGTCTCTCATGAGGTTAATACCATCCAGATCATGAGTGTTGTTAGATCTATTCTCTATCATTAATGAGGTTGGTAGGGACACATGAGGGTCTAGTATGATAGATACCCAATAAAGTGTCAATATTATGGTAGGATGTAGTATATATAGATTGTTTTTAGTAATATTCCTCCAGTAGCTACTAAGATAGGGTTTTCATTGACTCCACATTCAGGAATAGGGTTAGCAGAATCGCATCCCATAAGGAGCTAGATTGCGACTGGCTGATCAGGATAAGGCAGTGGTTGTGGTCGGAGTATCCAGACACATGATTCACAGCGATAGTAGATCGGACTTACTCAGGGTAGTTAAACTATATCTTATTATCACAAATTAAGCTATATGTATACAATACATCCAATACCTAAGGAGTAGAGTACCAAACCTTCATTCTTCAGAGGTACTATTCTGGTAGTATCTACATTAGTATCTACTCTTTTGGATATGGGTGAATCTCATAGCTTTATATTTGGGACTATTATGTAGATCCATGGGCTCAAAGTTTAGTTTTCTAGTAGCATGATGAAATATAATGCTCCATTGGGGATATGATCAGATAGTGTATGCCACTGTTGGGAGTGTCCCCTTGAGGTAGGTGTGTGTCACTTCATATGGGACCTCTTTTTCCTTGAGATGATAGGTTTGAAATCACTCTCAGGATGGAATATTTGGTTCCATTTCATGATTTTGTATACTATTATAATCATAGGGAGACCTTACCATCACCATAGGTTGGAGTTTTTATTCACAAGGGTAAATTGGATGTCAAAGCAAGCCGAGATTGACTCAAGAATTATGGGGTGGGAAGGACGATAGGCTAGATTTATAGTTTATATTTGGGTGATTAGGGATCATGTAAGGAAGATTTAACTCCTTTGGTTTATCATTTAATATATGATATCCTGGAGGAATTTTTGGGCCTACCTTCTATGAGATGGATATATTTTTTCATCAAGATAGTTTCAGAAGCTACACTGGAATCCATTCCTCCTTAAAATATGGCTACCACTGAGTTACATGATCTTATTAGGAAGTTCTAGAACTTGGAAGAAAAGGTATTTATATGACCCAATACTTATATTTGGGGTTCACCAATCCTTTTTCTCCATGAAGGTGGATGTAACCCTTAGTTTGTGTGTGGATTACTAGAAATCAAACTAGTTGATGGTTAAGAACTGGTATCCCTTTCCTTAAATATATGATCTCTTCAAGAATATTAGAGGATATTAGGTATTCTCAAAGATTTATCTGAGATCGGGTTATCATCATCTGTGTTTTCAACCTATAGACATGCCTCATACTTCTTTTCATTGAAGGTATGGTCTATATGACTATCAGGTAATGCCGCTCATCATGACCATGCCAATCATCTTGAGATCATATTGGATAAGTGAGAGTGCATCATTTATATGATAAGATCACAAAGTTCCACTTTTGGATTGATAAGATTCACTTCCTGGATTATATCATCTCAGATATAGGAGTATCAGTTGACCCAGAGAAGGTGACAGTTGTGGTTTCCTGAGAGAAGCCCAAGAATTTCTTTGATATACATAGTTTCTTAGGGTTATATTAATATTAAAAGAACTTAATAAAGGGATTATAATTCTTATAAGAACCTCTTATGGGCTTGACTAAGAAAGGTGTAAAGTTTATATGGTCAGATGCCTTACAGATAGTATTTAAGAAGTTGAAAGGGAGATAGACTTTAGTACAGGTCCTAATTATTCCAAAGATCAGAAGTAGTTATACATAGTATCTTGTTGCATCAGGTATCAATATTGGATCAGTTCTGATCAATGAGGAGTATTTCATAGAATATGGGTCTAATCATTCGAGGCTAGATGAGATGAAATATCTGATGCACAATATCTATTTATCCATTGCAGTTCATGCCTCGCGATGTTGGATGCATTACTTACTTGAAGAGAATTTTTTGGTGTACATTGAACACAAAATTCTCAACTATAAATTTAAATATTTTTAATTTAATCTGAGGAAATGAGGGTGGTTTGATTACTTACAATCCTTCAGCTTGGATCTTTCCAATATGATCAGAAAGTTAAATATATTTATCGATGCACTGAGCAGGAAGACTCAAATATGGGTAGTTCATGAGGCTATAAGTAAGTGGAATCTTATGGAATTGTTTTAAATGATGTACTTGTAGATAAAATATAGTAATAGGATGACTTCTCTCTCATCTTTAGTAGTTAAATCCACTCTTCTAGATAGGTTTTAGATGAGATAGTTATAGAATTTTGAGGTCTTGATTCTATAGGATAGTATTGCAGGTGATGAACCACCTCTATTGGATCATTGGTGAGGATGAGATGTTGCATATCTAGGGATCTTTCTAGGTTCCAGAAGACATCTTCAAAGATTTTATATGATATTCACATGCCTCTATATGGTTTGTGTATCCTAGACTTACCAAGATGTATTGAGACTTTCATCATCAATACCGGTGGCTGGGGATGAAGCGATTGATAAATGGGTTCATTATACAGAGTACCACCTTTTAGTGGGTGAAGGTGGAACACCAAAAACTACTTAGTATTTTACATCCATTACCTATTCCTCAGTGTAAATGGGATGAAATCACCATGGATTTCATGACAGGACTATATATATCACCTAGAGGAAGTGACGCCATATGGGTGGTCTTAGATGTGTTGAAAAAGGTTTCCCATTTTCTGCCAATTCAGGATACTCTTTTAGTATATGAGATCAAGAGGATTTACATTCATGAGATTATATGCCTTCATAGGGTTACACATTCAATTTTATCAGAAATAGATTCTCGTTTCATATTACAATTCTATCAGGGGTTGAATAGGGTAATAGGTTCATAGTTACTATTGAGTATAACCTATAACCCATAGACTTATGGTAAGTCCTAAAATATAATATAGGTTTTGGAGGACATTATACAAGCATGTGTCCTTGATTTCAAATTTTATTAGGAGAAACACTTACCTATCACCAAGTTCACTTATAATAATAGCTTTCAAGCGACCAAACAAATCGATCCTTATGAGGCCCTATACAGTGGTCCATGTCATTTAATCCTATGTTGGTTAGAGGTAGGATAGGTATCACTACAAGGTACGCATATCTTATAGGATTATTCAAAGTAGGTTCAAATTATTAGGAATCAGATGTCTACAGAAAAATCTAGATAGAAGTCATACACTGATCGCAATCATTAACCACTGGAGTTCGAGGTGCGAAGTTCAGTTTTTATATAATTTTTTCTTAGACATATGAATATATGGATTCAAAAACAAAGGAATTTATCACCTCATTATGTCAGTCACTTCAAAATTTTAGAGATATTCGGTGTGGTATACTATTAGTTGCAGTTACCTCAGAGGTATCGGGCCATGCACGAAGTATTCCCCATATCTCAACTTTTCCGATTACATTCTGATGCATCACATATTATTCAACCTAAGGAGGTTGATTTGGATGTAGACACATCCTTTTATAATCATCCTATGCATATTGTTAATTATGCCACAGAGTTTCTTTGAGGTTATTCATTGCCTATAGTGGGGGTGTTATGGTAGCACGACCATGCATAGAAAAATACTTAGGAGTGGGAGGCCGACGTATGTTCCCAGTGGTCGGATTTATTCTTAGAAAATACATGAACACCCTTAGAAAGGCAATTCAAGTATGAATTAATTTTAGGGGAAGATTTTAATATCCCATATTTTCTATGGGGTATGGAACTATTTTATTATTTTTTTGTTTCCTTTTTTTTACCAAATGTGGATGCCTAGTGATGTAACAGTTGAAATGGGGGTGTCTAGGTCTTTTTTGGAGCTTAGAGACTGATTTTATTTAAAAGGTATCTCGGTCACATAGTAAGTATAAATCGTTCAACCTAGTCCACACAGTTTGAGTAAAATGTGTGGTTCGTTTCAGTGAACAACATGGGTTTCATGGTTTGAGGAAACCATACACCCAATTCCACACGCTCGTGCATGGTTACTACAGTTTTTGATAGACAATAAACACATGGTTGGAACACGGTTTATCTAATTGGGTTACATGACTCTAAAACAAAAGTATTGAGTAAAAGAGGTGCACAAGGTTGGTGCATGTTATAGCTAGCCGTGCAGCCAAACCATGAGACCCATTATTTTGTTGTAAAATTACCATTTTCCCTTAATTCATAAATTATTAAACCTTATTTTACCTTTCATAATTTACTTCAGTAGCTATCCTTTTCTCCCATTGAGTTATTACTAAAGCCTAAAGCTAGGATTTTTTGTAACTCCTATATCCAATATATTATTTGAGAGGTGATCATCTTGGTGTATACACAATGGTGATTACTCTATTCATCATGCACCTTTATTTGTTTTCCTTTCTATCATAAACACCATTTTGGTGTAGGATCTTATGCCCTATTTTCTGGGTGTTCTACCATTATTATAATTTCTTCTAATATGGATTGAATTAGAGTTTGATTCTAGATGATTATTCCTCTACCAAGAAGAGGTTGGTGGTATATACATTTTCTCACAATGTCTTGTTGTTTATATATTATAACCATTATGTCACACATTGGACCTTCCAAGTGGTGATTTCTATAATTATTAAACCAAGGTTTGACTGATATAAACTTGTTGATACATGAAATTATCACTTTTTATCTTGGTTGTAGGTTGTCAGCCTCAACCCAAACCAACCATGGGGTGGGTTCTATATTTATATCATTTTTATGCCAACCTTAGGGTGTGATGAGATTTACTTGCATAATTAATAATTTAATTTGGTATTATAGTGAATTTTAAAAGGTTGTGAGCACCTTATAGAACCGTATAATTTTTAATTTAAATGTATGAAATGGATAATCTTTTTCTTTTATTATGATCAAGAAGGGATTAGTGAAATTATTAAATGAATGGATAATGAATTCGTAAATATGGTTTCTAGGATGCCTTGGACACTACTACACCCTGGATCTGATAGATATATTTGTATTTCATGGAAATTTCTACTTCATGACTCTAGAATATATGGATCCCTTCAATATTACTACTCTTTAGATCTTTTTGACTTCACATGTTAGGATGCTTGGGACATTTCTACTCCTTGGATCTTATTTACTTTACTAGTTAGGATGCCTCATACATTTATACTCCTTAGATCCAATGATCACATTAGGATGCCTTGGGAATTTCTACTCCTTGGATTCAATTTACTTAGAATATTTTGATGACTTGAAAATTTCTAATCTAAGGATATAGCTTAACTAATTTACTTGAAATTCAAGGAAGACATGTAATTTTCTACTCCTTGGATATGATGACCCTTTAGGATGCCTTTTATATTTATACTCCTTGGATACTATTACTTTTTTAACTTAGAATATATGGTTGCCTTAGAAATTACTACTCCTGGACCCTAGATAGGTAGGCCTGACACTTGATTACATGGTGTAGTTCATTACTGTTGATGCATGCTATGCTTTACAGATAGTCGTATAAATAGTTTTTCGATCATAGTGAGACTTGGTAGAGTGGATAAAATCACTTCTACTGGTTTAATTGTACATTTATTATATCTATACACTTCTTGAATTATATGAAGAGATATGACTTTTATAGACACCTTTGGTAGTGGCCTACTAAGTGTTATCTTACACCCTATTCAGGCCACTGTTGGGAACCCATATAGACATTATGGATGCAGGTAGGGATAAGGGAAATCACCAACATACATATTTTTTATTGATCTGTGCGTAGGAGTAGGGTAGGATAAAACAAGCATTTGGGATCATGATGTTATCTATGATAGTTTCTTTTGGCCTTTTTTTACTTTTGATATATGTATTATACTAGATATTCATTTCTATGTTTTACTTATTTTTATATAGCATGTCGTGCTCATCATTTTTATATGAAAATGTTGGATGAGATTTCTTGGTTATTTATAAGATGGATGTTTATTATTCCACATCTTAGTTATTTCATATGCATCCACTATTGATAAATATTATTATACTATTGTGCTAAACTCTGATAATGAGGGTATAATCTCCCCATTATTCCACCATGGACCATCACTTCTAATCAGTAGACTCTGGAGTATGAGGAGGAATTCTTGAGGCTATCTGGCCAACTAGGTTTATTTAATGTTCATTAAACTGGTTCCAAGATGTCACACATCAATAATTACTCTCCTAGGAAATTTTATCATTTAACTTCAATTATTAAAAATAAAAAAAAGATTCATCATGAATAGATCTTAATATAAATTTCATGGGACAATATATTCATAAGTCCCACTATTTTTTGAAGTATCATGCGTCTTTTATGAATCAATTCATTACTCAATTCATCCCATTAAAATTTCCAAGTCCAAGGGTGGATTAAATTAGATTTAAATGGAATAAAAGTTTTAACAAGAATAACTTCCATTAATCCCTCTATCATAAGTTTCTTAAACTGATGTCTAAATTTCAACTTCATTGATATAATTCAATTGAATGTTCTATAAGTTAATTGGTCCAATATTCAATGGGTTTCAATATTCCCTTCACATGAATGATTTTTTTACTATTATTTTTATTATTGTATTTTTTAATTTTTCCCATCCATGTGTGTGAAAATAACTACGTAAAAACACTTATTGAATATATAAATAGGGAAAACTCACACACTAGATGACTAATGTATTATAGATTCATCTTGACATCTCCATTTCCCATTTTACTCTAGGTTTAATGGAAATATATCAATTTATTTTTACTTGGATCCATAGGTTGTTATTTTTTGGTAGATGACAAGTTCCCTAATATTAAGTTCAAAAAATCTTGTAACCACAATTTTTAATTTTTATTCCACAAAAATATTTTCACTCACACTCTATATCCTAGTTCTAAAATAAAATTTATATAAAAAATAGTTAAAAATACACTCAGTAATTGTTATTTTTTTAATTTTAGAACTAGTGAAATAATTTCAATTTATATTGGTAATTTCACTAGGAAAGGTGATATTTAAGTTTATTTAAATTATGAATAATCAAAAAAAATCTATTCAAATATAGCTTTATGTTGTATTTAAAAACAGATAAAAATTTATATTTAATAGTCTCACTTAAAAATGCAAAGTAAAATTGAATAAAGGAGATAAAATTTAAAAAATATTATATTCCTCCCTCCATCATACTTTTATTTTACTAAATCACTAATGAACTTCAATAGAAATCATGTCGGTCTTAGGTAGATTTAAAATAAGATAGAAAAAAACTAGTGTGATGAAAGGAGTTCACCTGGGGATCATTTTTTCTTTATATATCCTGGTAAAGGTGTGGTTACTGATATAATTTTAGCTTCTAATGGTCTTCAAATATGTTCTAAGATATGATTTCCACTTTCTTCCTATATATAAAAAACCATAATTTTTTAAAATTTTATTCAGAATTAAGAGACATAATATAAAATAATTAAAAATCATATAAAATATAGGATAATTCTTAGGTGGAAACCCCCAATAGGTGATGAAATTTATACTATCCATAGTCAAACAAAATGTTGGATATCCCATATCTTCCACAGTATGGGTTTGATGTGATTGGAACTACAGCATACTCTCCTTTTAAAGATACTCAACTTAATTTCTTCTCATAGGTCTTATTTCATAGATTTATATATATCCACCCCCTGATCAATATGGTGTATCTAATAAGGTGGGGGTGTTAGTATGATGTATGGGGTCTCCTTGGTCTCTTAAAAAGATATCATGGATTCTTTATCTTAAAATTGTATCTAAAATGATGAATTTTCATGCCTAAACAAGGGGGATTCATTATATAATTTAAATTGAAAAGAAATATAATGTGTGTATTGATAAAAATTTCCTCCTTCATAAGTAGTAGTTTGTTCCTTTGTTTCTTCATTAGGGGATATTGAGAACTCATATTCTATTATTCTTCCCTCATATTGATGTTTGGGGTACTGTCAAATGAGTTTTTGATTCTCCATAGGTCCCAGGATATCTTCATCTTGTTCTTCCAAAGGGTTTCCATCCATTGGTGAGTCTTCTTCCATATAATATCTAAGTAGTTTGTCAATGTATTCCTCATATATCTCTTCTTATTCATTCTAGGTAGCCTATTCTACAATTTCAATGTCATTTTTTTCTTTTAAGGTAGCTACCTCAGCTTCATCAACTTCTATGAGGGGAATAAAAAATGATTCTTGTTCTGGAAACTAAAAATTTTAGAGATCAAGTAATAGAACATATTATAAAATATAAAATAGGATTGAGGGTTGATTATCCCTCTCATATGAACAATGTTGAAACTCTTTTTTCTCATGAAACACCATTGGAAGGTCATTTTCAAGGATTGTGTCTTTTGGTTCTTCAATTCAGGCCTCAAATAAGTATCCCTCACATCCTTCTTCTACATCATCCAATATAGGAATTAGTTGGGATGAATATATAAAATTGTAAATAAGGATATCAATAGATAATTAATCTTATAAAAATGTAAAATGAAATAAATCCATTTCATTTTCCTCCCCCTCGTCAATTTTATCATATAGGTCATTTCCAGGCTATAATTCCACTTTGAATTCGTCTTGTACTGATGGGGGAGTAGTGTGTATTCTAGATTATTTTTAAAGATGATCTTATCCTTTTCATATTTATTTTCAACACCCATGAACTGTAACCAACTTTCTAGTTTTTTCATTTTAGTTATAATTGGAGTGAGATTAGTAGACAATTGGTTTTTAATAAAATCAGATAAATAAAAGTTTTTTAAAGAGTCACTTTTAATAATTTAAACTTTTATTCTTTTTGTAAGGTACACTAACTATGAGAAGATGTGTTCAATGGTGTATAGTGAAAGATTATCTACTTCTAAAAATCCCCTTTATTTTATATCTTCTTTAGAAAATACCATGGGTTATAATTCAAGAACTAGTTTTTTTACATTTTTTTTGCAAACTCTTGGACGGTAGTGGCTATTACAGTTGGAATTTTATTTAATCCCTTTGTAATTTCTTTTTTGTCCCTTCAATCGTTGATCCCTTAGGAAGGATCTATTGATGTTACTTTGGATCTCTTATGGTGTAGGGTCATCTTTAATTTTATGATGTGGTGGAATGTGTTTTTTATGGGAGTTAGGTTTCTTCATTTAGTATATTCCCTCATTCCACCCATTAATGCATGAAAAACTACCATAAAGACTCTATTTTCAATGAGTTTACTGGTCTTTCTGTTAACAGCATATCTAAGGGGGCCTTCCTAGATAGGCGGCTTCACGGATCGGGCAATACTGGACCAGAGAGGATGGATCGGGTGATTTTTCTTCATGCTGGTTGATGGTGCCTTTAGAAGGAAAGTAATAAGTCAAGGTTTGAGGGGATCCAAACTTCAAGAAGTTCCATCGTTGCTAGAATGAAATTCTTGCTAGTGGACATGGTTAGGTTATCCATAAACTGGCATGATGCTCTTAATCTTCGATGGCTCCTCCCTTCCAATATAGAGGCCCACACGATCTCCAATGGCTTGAGATATTTATGGGTTCATTGGCTCCCTCACACTATGGGTCTAAAAATCAACACCAATGGTTATTATAGATCTAGGATCATTAGGGAAGGTGTATTTGTTCATGATTCAGGAGGTGCTATCATTCTGATATTTACATCTAACCTCAGCAGTGGCCCCTCACTCCATGTGGAAGCCAAGGCTTTTTCCACTAGCTTATCACTCTACCAAAAAGCTAATATTGTTTTATCAGAAGTGGAAACTAAATCCTTGATACTCCATAATTCCCAACAAGGTAAGTAACCTACCCCATGGATAATCTCTTATACCATTAGAAAATGTAGAGGTATGCTCAATAGCAACATCAATGCAGTACATACTTGGCGTGATAGTAACAAAGTTGTGGAATATCTTGCATTCTTAACTAGCCTAGGGCATGGAATTTATTACTACTCAAATTTGAACTTTTTGAAGCCTGATGGGGGGGTATCTTATTATAGGGTATTCTCTTGGGATGCACAACTTATATCCCCCTTAGGATCCCGGTTGGCCTGGTTTGGCCCATGTTCCTTCTTGTTCTTTTCATTTATTTTAATAAATAAATAAACAATGATGATGATGATAAAGCCTCATGGTTTCATAATTTATGTTTGACTAAATGGGGATTTAATTTTACTTGAAGTGATACTCAAATTATTTTAGGGTTTATCTAAATTGATTTTTGGATGGATATTCCCAATGTATTTCGTATGATGTGATATATGGTGAATTTGATAAAATCATTCCAATTTTTTTTTAGAAATATAGAAAAGGGGTTTCAATAAGGTTTCAAATTTTTTATATGTGATGAAATATAAGTGAAAATGAATAAATTCTATATGGATTTTGTGCAATTGTGAAATTTTAGGAGACATTCCCTAAATCCTTAAACACATGTGATGAGTTTTGGATATATTTTATGGGTATATCATATGGTATGATATATTTATATCAAAAAAATGTTATAACACTACCTTAACTAAGTCATAGTGTATGACTTGATATATTATAATGTTGAAAATCATATTATATGATTACTATAACATCCTACGATTAACATGGAAGATTAATGTTAAGGGTTAAATTTTTATACTTCCACATTTTCTATCATAAATAAGTATATTTAAATAGAATCAAACATAAGGGAGGATAATTGATGAATTCATATGATGAATACACAAATAGAAAAAGCCTTAAATTCTTTGTTACATAACATATTAGTTAATTATTGAATGCTTGAGAGTGTATTGGGGGAATATATAAGGGTTTTGGTCACTATGATAATAGTTTATGTAAACCTTGGGAAACCCTATGGTGGAAACTCTCTCAACTTATGAATATATCTTCCTTTTCCTTCCTTATCATTAAATATATACTATAATATCATGACATGGAGAAGGTTCATGTCCAAGAATTGAGCTATTCATTCAACCCACAGGTACATTATGGAGGATTTCGTCCTTTAGTATCCTCTTGGTGAACCTTTTTAAGTATAATAAAAATAATGGAAGTGAATCTTTAGTGAAATTTATGCGTGATTTATTCATTTCAATTATGCATGGTTTTTGGTTTCATATATAGTAGATATTGGTTCTTAGGTTTCAGGTTGTTTATTCTATATTTATTAAGTATTAATAGATCCTTATAAACATATCAATAAACTAATAAAAATGTTTCATCATAGTCTATTAATTGATGTTCCTTAAAACTTTTAGCAACCAATCACACCCCATTGGTACTAAATTTACCATCCATTTATAGTTTCTTTTGGAATTACTATTCACACTGAATGGGTTTTACATCAACTAAATGATCTATTGAAAACCAAAATTTATTTTTGTGCATGGAATCCATTTTTAAATTCATAACCTCTTTGTACTTTATAACTTCTAAGTTATTTATTTCTTCCTTATAATAAAATGGTTCATTATTCCCAGTAAAAAATATGGTTCCTTCTTTGATGATTAAAAAACATATCTCTCTTATTCTATAACTTATCCAGTACTCTTATATAACACTTGTGTCTCTAGAAAAACTTATTTCATTAGGTTTTATAGAATTTTTTCTTATTCCAACTCTTGTGTATCTTGAGACTCAACTTCATCAAAACTTATCTTTCTCCAACCATAACCATTGGATATGTTCTACTTTTCTAGAAAGTTATATTTTCTTAACAAAATTACATTTATAATGGATAATATAAATAATATCATATTATCTCTCTAGGATAACCTATAAATATAAACATTATTCCCCATTATGTATTCTTGGTACTAGAATTAGACATTAAAAAATTCTATGTATCCCCATACATGAATATGGTATATAACAGATTTCTTTTCATACCATAAAATTTACGGGATTCTTATTTTCAATTAGATTCAAACTCAGTTTAGTGTTTTATTTCTCTGATTATAGTACATATCCACAAAAGGATAATAAAATGTTTTTTTGGATCCTAATAAATCTCACCATGTCTAAAAATCTATGGTTCCTTTTTCACTCATGTTATTCTTCAACATTGTATAAATAGGTGTAAGTTAGGATAGTATCCCAAAATATTTTTAATAATTTAGTAAATCAAATTTAAGATATTATCCACCTCCATCTAAGAAAATATTCTTTATTTTATAACCAAATTGATTCTATACTTCATTTTTTTTATTCCTTAAATTTATCAAAGGAATCATTCTTATAATTTATCAAGTATATATATATATATATTTATCAAGTAAAATTAGTAGTAACATTAATGAATAATTAGAATACACCTCTAGAATATATTGGAAAAGGTTCACAGACATTTTTATAAACTAATTCTAGAACCTCAATGGCTCTATCACCTTTTCCAAAAAAAATAATTTGGGCCATTTGACATTATAAACAAGCATGACATATATATAAGTTTTATAAATCAATAGAATCTAAATACGCTTCTTGATATACTCTCATAAAATTCTTTTGGTGTACATGATCAAGTCGATAATTCCATAATTAGATTTAATATGAGTAATTGAACTTTATTCTCTATAAATGTCCAAGACTTGATTTTAAAAATCACATATATAAATAAAATTATTTATATTTATTATACCAAAAGATATTAATTATTTATAAAATTAGAAATTTTAACTTATGGACTTGAAAATAAATCCATCCATGAATAAACTTGATGTTGGAATAATGGTTTGGTTACACTTAGAATATAATAATATTTATTTAAAACAAAAACCATTTACATCAACAATGTGCCATGGTAGTCTCCTATATCCAGCATAGCTAATCTCTCTCTATCTGTAACTTAAAAATCAATATCACCATTTATAATCTTCCAAAATCTACTTGGTTCTTTTATTTAGATAGAAGTGTTTGAATCACTATTTTTATCTAATAACAAAATTATTGAAATATCATTTGATTACAAATATACCTAAATCTTTATCAAGGTTCTTAACTGAGGTATAGTTCTTCTTCCATTGTCCCTTATTTCCATAAGAAAAATAAACATCATCCTTATATTTAGCCTTAATATGAATCTTTCATTTTGTTAAAAGGAATTTCAAAGGTGACTTTAACTTATATCCTATTTTTTTATTTTCTTCTTTAATTTCATTTTTTTACCATAATAATAGAAGATTTATCTAACATCTTGTCATAATTCACTTGGAGAGACGAGTTAAAAAGATATGGGAGTCAATTCTCATTATTATTAATACTGAAATTGATAATAAATCTTAATATTATCCATGGAAGATGGTAGGGGATGAAGTATGTGAATATATCATTGTGCAGTTTGAATCCCAAAATAGTTGAATACCCAATGTTCCAGTCATCATGACTATATAAGGTTTGGTAGGGGATCCTTATCCTAAATTTTAGGTAAAGATATATTTGGTTATTTTATACCATTATTCTTTTGATTTATCCTGATAAATATCATAGAGATAAGACAACATGGAATAATCGTTCATATCTTCATAAAACTTCTAAATGTCACTAGACATAGATTATAACATGAGTAATCAGATATAAAATGAAACATCCATATGTTTCTAGAATATTTCCTTCTCTTATTCTTTCACTTACTTATAAGGCTCTACAAGAATTGGGGACTCCAAAATATATAACTATCTTTCTTGACATAGTATAATTCATGGGTTCCTATACCACTCCTGAAAATTTTCACCAGTTAAAATATTCTCTTTCTCTAAGATTTGTCACAATGATAGTGAATGAAAGGTGTTTCATTCCATTATATATAAAAATTAAACTAAATGATTAGTATTTTACCTGAATAATCAATTAATACATAGTTAATGGTTTAAATTGGTCTTCCACCCTTTTATCAAATCCCAATATCCTACACCATTGGATTCATAATATGAAATCAGTCAGATATTCTTGTAGAAATGATCTATATTTACATTCTCATAACTCATATAGAGAACTTTAAATTTATTAAAATTTATTTGGGTAAGCCTTATTTTTTTAACTTTATTAAATCATTATTCCTTGATATATTGATTGTACACCCCAATCTTGATATCCTATAATCGAATCTCTTCAACACGTACTTTCAAGTAACACCAAGAATTCATGGAAAACTACTATTGATGATAACTTGGTTAACAAGACCCAAGGATTTAATTAGAACACCAAGCTAAATTAAAGTTACCTAAAAATTCCCAAACTATTTATTTTAACCAAGGTTTTTTTGTAACCCATTTGATAGAAGGTGTTTTGATGACTTGATATTTTTTAAGCTGAGGTATTTTGTTAACTAATACATTCTTCACATTCGTATTACTTTTATGTGAAACTTATATTAATATTTAACCATGACTGATAAAATAATTTATGCATTAACTATGCTTGTTTAAGATATCATATTTTATCCTTTGTACACTTTTTAATTATTTTATATTTAAACTTAAATAAATAATTAACTATACCTGATAAAATAAATAATATAAACTTTTTTTATATTATGTGATTATGTTTAATTAAAAAATAAATAAACCATGAAACATATAAATAAATAAATAATCATGTGTTGATAAAATAAAATAAAGACAAGAAATGATCATGATAATTATCTACTCTTTGGTTTATTGAGTGGTAATAAACCAACTTAGACCTTGGGAAAACTCCTTGAACCTTAAATTGGACCAAGTTTCAGAATCCATTATTATCTTATGTATCTCTATTTTGGATTCATCTCAATTAAAGTCTTGAACCATTACCTCTAACTTATATCTCTATTATTTAAAAATGTATACTCACATACAAGGGGTATGATGGGTTTAAGGTTACATAAAATAATCCAAGGACACACACACCCATACAGAGAAAAGTATGGATGGATGATTTATATATCATCATATTTAATTAAATAATAATTATGATATAATAAACCATGTAATAAAATATTAAATTAAATAAATAAATCCAACACATACACATGTTATTCTAATATCATGATCATTAACAACGCGTAATAACATATACATTTAATATTTCTAGAATTAATTTTCAATCATTCCTTTTAATATAAATTAATTTGAACTAAAAAATCAATAAAAATAATAATAAATTAATTCATAATGTTAAATTGTTTCTAACTTATTATAATGACCCTGAATCCAGTAGTCTAGAGCCAACATCAACTTTATTACATTTTCATGGATACAAAGGGTCAAATACTAAAGTACCAATCAATTTAGAATTTCTAGAGAACTAGATACATACATGACACCCATTTTAAATTGAGAATAAAAAATAAAACATAATACATAACAAAATAAAATGATCTATATCCTTTAAAACTCATGAAAATATTTATTATTCATATTATGGGGAAAAGAAACAAAATAAGGGTTAGCTTAAATTCTCAGTAAGGTTTAAGTACAGTGGAATCTATCATGAATAAATACTATATAATTAATATGTCAAGATAAATAACTTAAAACATGTGTCATTTAATCAACAAAATGATAATGAAATGCATCTAGAGATAATATCACAGTGAAAATATCATGGATAATAACAATAATAATTAATGAATTCTAACTTAAGGAAATTCTTAATTACCGAAAATCATGATATCATCCATCATGATACCTATACCATTAATATATTTCACAAGATAGTTTAAAACTATAGGTATAAACCCATTTAATTTGGATAATTGATTTATCTCATTAGACCTGTCGATGCATCAAGGGGCTATATAATTCCAGGTGCCACCCATCTCTATATATCCAAAGAATTATTCATGTATAAAATAATAAATTTAATTCATGAATAATATTCCTTATCAAAAAAATTCACATTGATTAAATAACACGGATTTATCAATATTTCCCATGTTAATCAAATAACTTCTAAAGTAAATACCGTATGTAATATTTGTATAAAGTTTATGTAATATTCATATCCATGATACCAAGAATATGGGAAAATAATAATTAAAACTTTAAACATCATGAATAAGTAGTTATTCGTCTTAAATTTTTTGAAGGGGTAGAATATACACCACATAAAAGTGAATAGGTGCATATTGACAAATAAGCCTTAATGAAATGAAAATTAAGACAAAATTTCTTACAGTGATCATAATATTGAAATTTGAATCGATGAATCAATTATGTTCATTAAATTTAAATCCAAATAAAAAAGTGTAAATAAAACATAATACGGTAAAAATTATTTACACATTTAAACTTATAATTTCATAAACAATGAAGATGTATTATAACCTAATGAAATGAAATTGAGTTATGAAATTCATTACCACTTCATAACTTTCAATTAAAATCCCATTATATGAAATAATTAAAATTGAAATTTAAAATATCATGAATTATAAAGTATCCATGATATTAAATGTAAAAGGGGTAGTATTTACAACATATAAAATAAATGGTGTTCACAATAATATAATATTCTTTAATGAAGGGAAATTGAGACAAAGTACCTTACATCACGCTTTTCTTTAGTTGGACATGATTTAACCTCAAATATAATGGATTTAAGATTTTTATTAATTTATAATAGAACTATATTCATACTTATCATATCATATATGTTACTATTATTACATTTTACACCTTATTATTAATAACATTTCATTATTTTCATGGTTTCATGTGTTAATTACCTTTCTTTCTCGTGTGCTTTTTGTTATTAAAGTTATGGTTATTATGCATATGATATATATCCAAAATATAAAGAATAATATTAATGTTATAAATATAATATTTACTTAGTATATAAATTTATAAAACCATTAATGAATTTTTGAGATGGAAAATTAATTGCATTTCTTCGTGGAGCCGATAAGTTGTGCGTATATATGAGTGACGATATCATTCCCTTAATGAGTAAAATAGAAAAAAAGTGGGTGGTGTGTTAATTTTAAAGAATAAATATCATGTCATATATATCACATATATTCATTAAATTTATCCATATTAAATTCCATGAATATAATAAGTCAAAAAAATAATCACATCTCTTCACATGGTGGTAGTCCTCCATACACACAAGCGTCGTTATCATATTTTAAATGGAATGGAAAGTAAGAAGGTATATGTGATAT
Organism: Viscum album; assembly: GCA_963277665.1. Taxonomy (NCBI): domain Eukaryota; kingdom Viridiplantae; phylum Streptophyta; class Magnoliopsida; order Santalales; family Viscaceae; genus Viscum; species Viscum album. The sequence continues at coordinate 106,877,362 of OY728159.1, forward strand.
TATAATTCCATAAGTTTAATTACATTAAAAATATATATATATATATATGTGTGTGTGTGTGTGTGTGTGTGTGTGTTAATTCCATAATTATATACAATCATCAAAAGTGGTGATGGAAAAATAATTACATTGGTTTGCGAGGCAGTAGCCCTCCATACACACGATCGAGAGTTTCATTTCTGATTTGATGACAAATGATATGGATATAGGTTTTCACATTAAAATAATAACATATAGTTATATTTTAAATATTTTTCTTATTATTTCAACATGTATGAATATGATTTTAAGGATGTGGAATAAGAAATTAAACTAAAATGCACATTTAGGAATGTTACATCTTCTTCAGATTAACTCTTTATGTTTACACCAAAATCCTTTCTAGAAAAACATTATGATCAATAAAAGGATTATAGTATGATTTAAGGGGATTATTTAAGTGATTTGGGTAGTTAATTTATGAACTAAATGGCTTTGAAATTGTGAATATGGGAGGAAAGTGGGTGGCCTTTTACAAGTGGAGGAGAGGACACACAAGGAATATTTTTAAAGAATCAATTACACCCACATTTATATAATTAAAAATTCCTCTAAAATGGGTAATTATATACTCATAGAGGTTATAAGGTCTAAATATATCTATAAAATTGTGTTTTTACAAAATGGTAGGTTATTTTACGCCTTATCTTTTTAGTTTAACCCCTCGTTAAATCAGTTTTTATCTTAATCACGGTAATTAATTTGAACTATTTTTAATAATAATAATGTTAAAAAAAATTAAGTTGAAATTATTATATAATATAAATTATTATAAATAAAAATATGGAATCATTTTTTCCAAATTTCACTCAAAATATTGGAGGAATAAAATTTAAAATTATACCCCTTGACACGACAAAAATGCAAGTTTCCAAAGAGAAAACTCTCGTAAGTATGGAAAGTTTATACATTTAAATTGATTCTAAATTTAATCCAAATGAGATAAATTCGTTAAATTGTAATATAATTGATCTAATTTTAATTAAAAATCCTTTTAAAATTTAATTTAACTTTATAAAAAATTTAAACAAAAAGGCAGTTTTCAATAAAAATTTGTATTTTTCACTATTCACAAAAAATAAAATTTTTCAAAAGAATCCAAAAAAATCACCGTAATATAATTTTGATATTATTATTTTTAAAAAAATATTTTATAACATAGTTTTTCAAAAGTTTTAAAAATAAATTTTATCATAAGTGTGTAAGAAGCAACGAAACCTTTTTTTATAAAACAATAAAGATATTTAAAAAAACTTCTTTTACTTTCAAATGATTCTTATTTTTATTTATAATAAATATAAATCTATTTAATTTATTTTATAAATTTATAAACCATATATTTTTTATAAATTAGTTATCACTATTCACACATTGCCAATTTAACAGCAAGGTTATAATAGTCATGTTTAAATAAAATTTTAATAGAGAATTTTCATTTAAACATGATGTTGTGTGCATCATAATCTATAAAAAATAATGAATTTATTTAAAATTACATAAATCATATAGTCTCTAGGTGTTACATTCTTCCCTCTTAAAATAATTTTATCAACTAAATTTCATGGATATTACCTTCTGAACAAATAACAGTAGTTCTTCTTCATAACATCCTCTGGTTCTCACATTACTTCCTCCATTTTGTGATTTCTACAAAGAACATTTACCTACTGATTCATATAATTCCTCAATACTTACTCTTTAGTATTAATAATCTATATGGGTTCTTAAAATTATGGTATATTAGGTTCCAATTCTATTCCATAATATGTGAGAACATGTGTTTGGTCTGGCATTTACTACCTTAAAAATGATACATGTTATACATCATGTACTTTTGAGTGACTTTGTGGAATTTCCAATTTTATAATCTATATCTCCAATTATTTCAAGTATTAAAAATGGTCTCCTATACTAAGGTATCATATTTCTCTTCTTACCAAACCTTATGATATCTTTCCATGGACAAAACTTTAAGAAAACGTGATCTCCCACTAGAAATTCCAAATACTTCCTCTGATTTTTTACATAACTATTTTTCTTACTTTGACCTGAATTAATGTGATCCTAAATAGTATTTAACTTTTTTGTCTCTTCAACAATTTCTAGTCCTACAAGTTTCCTTTCACCAACTTCATCCCAATAAGTTAGAGTATAACATCTCTTTTCAAATAATTTTTCATATGGTTCCATTTTAATACTAGAATGGAAATAATTATTATTGGAAAATTATAACAAATGTAAATAATAATCTCGTATACCTTGAACAAAAATTGATCATGACCTTAGTATGTCTTCCATTTTTTGAATAATCCTTTCAAACTATCCATCAATTCTAGGATTGTAGGAAATTCCTAAATGAAGCTCAGTATCAAGAGCCTTCTGAAGTATCTTCCATATTTTTTATGTAAAATGGGGATCAAAATAATACATGATCAAAATAGAATTTCCATTATGTATTAAAACATTATTAATATAGATCCTTACAATTTTTTCAAGAGGTAAATCATATCTTATAAAAATAAAATGAACATATTTGGTTAGTTGATCAATAATAACCCATAATGCATCATTTTTATATGAGTCTTTGGTAGTCCATTGGAAAAGTCAATGTTAATGTCATCCCAATACCACATAGAAATATGAATAGGTTTTAGGACCCATCTAGGGTTTTTTCACTTAGCCTTAACCTATTTAAAAAACAAGAATCTTGATACATAGTCTACGATTTCCAACTTCATGTTATCCTACTAAAAATGTTTCTTAAAATCACTATACATCTTAGTGATATCAGGGTGTATAGGGAAATTAATTCTATGAGAGTCGTCCATAAATTTACTTTTTAGATCAGTTGTATATAGGAGACATAATATTTTTCCAAATTTTAGGATTCCATCATTACAAATAAAACTCTACCAACTTCCCATTATTCACATCTTTAATTTTCTTTAGAAAATTATCATCATCATATTAAGAATATTTTATCTTTTCTAAAAAATATGGTTTTGAAATAATTTAAAAAATGAGTGATGTATCCCCTTACTTAATAATTTACATATCCATATTTACTAGATCCATGAATATTGGATGCCTCTCAGTCCTCATCTTGGTCAGAACTCCATGATCATTCTTACTCAAACCATATGTTGCCTTATTTTCATTCCCTTGGTGGTAGTGTATTGAAAAATCATAATCATTGAGCTCATCCATCACCTTTGCCTTATATTGAGATATTTCTTTGAATATATGTATTTTAGGACTTTATGGTCTGTGTATATTTCAAATATTTTACTATATAGATAATGACTACATATCTTCAAATCAAAGATTATAGGTACCAACTCAAGATCATGGTTTGGATAGTTCATATTTAGGATCATTCAACTACCTTTATGTATATGAAATAAATTTATCATTTTTCATAAGGACACAACCAAGTCCTTTCTTTGATGCATCACTATATATAATAAATCCATCATTTAATATATTCTTGTATACTTATCCTCAATGTATATCATAGGGTTATGTTCCCTATACTATGTTTACCTTAATCTAGTTCCCAAGGTTTCTACTAAACTTCATATGATACCAACCATAACAACTCTGACTCCAGCTGCCCGGAGCCAGCATCAACTTTAATACATTGGAATATTTAAAATGGGTCAAATACCAAAGGATCGATCAATTTAGTAGTTTTTGAGAAAAATATACATACATGAAACCCATTTTACATTAGGAATAAAACATAAAACAGAATACATAACAAAAGAAAATAATATTCATCCTTGAAAACTCATTAAAATATTTCTTCTTCAGATATTGGGGAAAGGAAAAAAAATAAGGGTGGACTCAAATGATCAGTAAGGTTTATGTACAATAAAATATACCATTAATTGATAAAAAATCAATATAAAAAGGTAAATAACTAAAAAAATAATCCATTTAATCAATAAACTGAGAATAAATGCATCAATAGATAATATCATTATGAAAATGTCATGGATAATAATAATAAATGAATTCTCACTAAATGAAATTCTTAATTTTTGGAAATCATGATATCAGGAACCATGATACTTCTATCATCCTAACATTTCACAAGATAGTTTAAAACTATAGGTAGAATCCCATTTAATTTCTCCAACTGATTTGTTACAAGAGACCAGTCGATGCATCGAGGGGATATATAATTACGGGTCCCACCCATCACGTCATGTTCAAATAATTCCTCATATATAGAATAATTTATTTAATTCATGAATAATATTACTTATAAAAAAATACACACATTTATTAAATAACACATATTTATCAATATTTCCCCATTTAATCAAATAACTTACAAATTGAGCACTATATATAAGAATAGTATAGAGTTTAGGCTATTTTTATAACTATAACACAAATAATATGAATAAACATGAAATTAAATATTAACTATAAAGAATAAATAGATATTAATTTTAAATACATCAAAGGTGTATCATATACACTACATAAAATTGAATAGGTACATATTAACAAATATGTCGAACTAAAATGGAAATTGAGACAAAATTCATTACAATAATCATAATGTTTAAGTGAGAGTCAACGAATTGATTATGTGTATCAATTATAAATAAAATTAAACAAGTTTAAATAAAATATAATATATTCAAAATTATTTACACTCATAATCTTACAATTTCAAAGATATTGAGGATGTAATATAACCCAATGAAAGGTAATTGAGTTATGAAAATCCTAATCACTTGGTAATTTTCAATTCAAACCCCCTTAGATGAAATAATTCAAATTAAAACTTAAAATACCATAAATTATGAATTATTTATGATATTAAATTTAAAAGGGGTATTATGTTCCCCATTTAAAAAATATTAGGTTCCCAATAATATAATATGCCTCTATAAAGGGAAATTCAGACGAAGTTCTTTACTTCACACTTTTCTTTATTTGAACATTATTTAACATCATATATAATGGTTTTAATCATGAATTTAATTTCTCACATTATATATTATTACTTATAATATCATATATGATCTTATTATTACATTTTACCACCCATTTGTTAATAATATTTCATTATTTTCATTATTATTTTGTGTTAATTACTTTGTTTTCTCATGTTATTTTTTTCATGAAGGTTCTAGTTATTGTGAATAGGATATATATCCATAATATCTATAATTATATTAATGGTATTAATTTCATATTTAATCATTAGACACATTTTTATAACAATTTATGAAATTTGAAAATGGAAAATGAATCGCATTGCTTCATGGATATGGAAGGTCGTACATATGACTGATCGACAATGTCATTCCCTAAATGACTGAAAGGGGAAGAAAGTGGGTGATGTATTAATTTTTTAGAATAAATTTCATCTCATATATATCACATATATTAATTTAATTTATACTTATTTCCTTCCATTTAAATATTAAGTGAAAAATTAATCACATCACTTCGTGAGGCAGTAGTCCACCGTACACATGAGTGACGCTATCATATTTTTAATGGAATAGAAAGTTAGAAGGTATACATGGTATTATAATTACATAAGTATAGTTTTGTTTATAATATAATATATATATATATATATGTGTGTGTGTGTGTGTGTGTATCTTAAATATATAATTATATCCAACTATGATAGGTGGTGATGGAAATAGGATTACATTAGTTCAAGAGATAGTAGTCCACTATAGACACGATCCACAGTTTTGTTTCCCAATTTATGGAAGAGGAGATGAACATAGGTTATGCCATTAAAATAGTAAAATATCATTATATAATAGATATTTTTGTTATTAAATCATCATGATTTAATATTATTTTAAGGAGTTGGAAGAAGATAAAAAATAAAATTTTCATTTAGGAAAGTCACCTCTTTTTCGGACGACCTCCTCAGGTTTAGACAAAAAGCCTTCCTAGGATGGATTTATGATCAAAATAAGGATCCTAGTATTAATTTATGGGAGTATGTAATTTATTTTGGTATTTATTGGATAAAATAAATGTATTTTGAAGTGATAATAGAGGAGGATAGTGGGTGTCTATTAATAAGTGGGGGAGAAGACAAACTAATAATTTTTAAAAAGTTTCAATTAAACCCACATTTTTATCATGCCACCGACATAAAAAATATTTCCTTATCAACCCTTAGAGGTTATAACATTTAAATATGGACATAAAATGGATTTTAGACATGGTTTTATGTCATTTTAACCCTTATACTATTAGTTTAACCCCATAATAAATCAGTTTTTACCTCAATCGTGTTAATTATTTTTTACTGATTTTAATATTCATAATCGTAAAAAATTAAATTGAACATATTATAAAATATAAATAATTGTGATTAAAAATATTTAATAAATTTTTCCAAATTAAATTTATATAATTTATAGGATTCAATTTCAAATTATACCCACAGACACAATGAAAAAGAGGCTTTCCAATGAGAAAACTCTTATAAGTATAAAAAGATTTTATATTGAAATTGAATATAAAATTAATCACAGAGGAATAAATTATTTAAATTATAATATAAGTGATCTAATTTTAGTTTAAATCCAATTTAATATTTAATTTAACTTTCTAAATAATTTAAACTAAAAAACGGTTTTCAATAAAAATCAATATTTTTCATTATTCATCAAAAAATGAAAATTTTCAAAAAAATCCCAAAAAAATCACCCTAATATAATTTTAATATATTGAATTAAAAATAAATTTTATTTTATTAAATAAATTTTATAAATGTTTCAAAAATTAGTTTTATCATAAGTGCGTAAGAAGCGACAAAACTGCTTTTTTGGAAAATACATTTTTTCTAAAAACATTTCCTTTCCTTTCAAATGATTATTATTTTGATTACTAATAAATATATATCAATTTAATTTATTTAATATATATATAAACTATGTAATTTTCATAATTTATTTAGTATTATTCCTACCCCTCCCCCCAACTTAAAGGCTAGGTTATAATGGTCATGTTTAAAAAATATTTTAATAGAGTATTTCATTTAAACCCGGTGTTGTGTGCATCACAATATATCAAAGAGATTTAATTTATTTAGAAGTAAATAAATAATAATGTCTTTGGGTGTTACAATTATGGTCCTTGAGATAAATTAGGTACTATATTAATTTTTATTAAATAAATAAAATAATTTTTATTTAAAATAATTAAGTACAGGCATGTATTTCAAAGAAGTCATGATATGTATAACCTACATAATAGTAAATATGTTTACTATAATTTAATTCTTAATTGGAATATAACTACACATGGAATTTCATGTGATACACATTATTCACGGTCCATGTCATTGAGCGTGTATTATGTGGCATGTAACTCCACACATCATATTGTTCTATATGGTCAAACCATGTATTATTTATGGTTTATATGGCCACATAGCATTCCACTAGTGTATAAAACATGTAATACTTGAAATATTCTTTTATTACAAGTCTTATAACAAATTGTTTTACGTTATGTGATGGAATTCAATATGTGATGTGTAATTAAGTATCATGTTGACCCACATAACATATAGGTAATTACATGAAATGTGCCTTGTGTAGAGTGACACATGTCAAACAAAATTCGCTCTACCTACACATCATGTATCTATTTCCTATATGTTTTTGGTCTATAAGATAGTTTTCAATATGTAATGGTGATATAAATTAACCCATAAAAAGTTCCTCAAAATACACATTATGTACCTTTTGTGGTGTTTTATAGAGTTTAATGATCTTCAACATGGTATATAGTTTATGTAAAACCACATACCATTATAAAATTCAATATTAATCAAGTAATGAAACCACATATTGACTCGTAAGACACATCACAATTAACATGATATGTGCCTTATGTGGATAAAAAACCATCACACAGCATGCAGTGACACTATATACATTATGTAATCATGTCATGCATTCAATATACTTAGTACTCCAGATGGGTTATTCTAGCATTATTTGTTCATTTTTTGTCTCATTCTTATCCATAAAATGTTGGATTAATGCATTATCACAACCAAAAGATAAGAATAAAAATATAAATATGAATAATTGCAAAAATAAATCTTAAAATTGATTAAATTATTTATAAATAATTATAAACTAAAATGTCTCCACTATGAAATCACTTAAAGGTTTGGGGCGCTAAAAGAGTTTTGGTTAGATGTAAAATTTTGGTTTTTCATAAATATCAATAGATAAATCCAAAGAAATAGATGAATTCACCCGATAATTTCATAGATAGAACCGTAGAGATTTAATTTCTAACTAACTTAAATATAGAATGACCTCAACTATGGTATTCCCCTTGATCAATAATATTTCTTTTTATTTTGTTCTATTTTGGTTGTGAAGTAAATCAAAATGATGATCCCTCAACATGTATCGATATATTATCCATTAATATCTAAATGATGTTTTTTATATTTTAGGTGCTAGTGTAGAAAAATAAAGTGTGTTGTGTCTTTAATTATTGATCACTATAAGGATCACTTGTTTTATCTATCAATTCTTTTGAGTGGAGAATATTAAAATTCTATCTAGGGATAGAGATATTTTAGTGTCAACATTGTCAATTTTTTCATGGAAAATGAAATACAATATATTATATACTTAGGTTTAAATAAGGATAATTGAATGGAGGCCCTTATCAATTTTTTTAATATAATTGACAATCCATGTCAAAAATATTAATATCTTTATTATATACCATGACATGAATTTAATCTAGTATCATTTATTAAATAAATTAATTAATATTTATTTAAATGATATTAAATAAATTATTTCCATTGGATGATTAAACTCGATCCATATTATCCTATAAAATTCATCGAAACTTCGATAATAAAATATATTCATTAAATAAAATAAATATTATATTCACTAAACATACTATCAAATATTGATTTTATTATTCACATAACTTGAATAAAATATTTATTTTACCATATTGACTAAAATTGCGAATAAATAAATATTATACTCATTATATTGTTAATAATTAACCAGAAGATAAAATTCAAATCTCATATTTTAAACTTCAATGTATTGTGTTTGAGTTTATTTGAACAACTTTAGTTGAATAAAAAAAATTCCCTTATTTGGGAATAAATTTATTCTTAAACTTAAATTAAATATAATTTTTTGACATTTTGGAAACACTTAGTTTGTGAACCTCTATTCCTCTTTCTTAATGGAAATGGGTGAAACTTACCTAAATTCCAAGACTAGTGTCTAGTAATTTTTCAAGGAATCCATATAGAAATTCATAAGCATAGAAACTATAAAAATCATCATATTAAAGCTGCTATGTGATATAAACAATTTTTAAAAAATATTAATTTATGTTTCTTTGAATTTTTGAGACTAACTTGTCTGTAAACTACCATGGATATGGATTTTTTTAGATAGTTCTATTTCAATCAAAGGTTTATAGATATCTTTTTCCATTAATATCGAAGTAAAAAATATTTTTTTGACTATTAAACTAATTTCATGTATTATATGACACACCCAATATATGTTACCACGTTTCAAGAATATGTCATCATGGTTTTCAACCATACATATAATTATGTGATTCATGATATATATTAGAAATTATCTCAAGTATATGGACCAATAAAAACATTTTCACATAGGTATATCTCATAAGCCCATAGGGAATAATTAATTCCCTATGGGTCTATGGAAAAACAAAATTTATAAAAACTCAACTATAGAAATTAATTAATTAAAATGAGTATGAGAAACAGGTCAATATCAATACACATGGGTAGTGAATTAGTTTATTAAGGTTTTCAAAATATTTAATTTTATTATATTTGAAGAAAGAGGTGAGAAAATATGGGTTTTGGTTCAATTTGATGAAAGCAAAAGACTAAAGTAAAGTTGTTTGATTGGTTTGTGATTAGATTTGAAAGTGCACTAGGGTTTTGTAATTTTAGTGTGTGGGTGAAATTAGATTTAAGTAAATATATTAACTAATTCAATATTGGTGTCGATGTTGAGACCAGGAAGGTCCAATGGTCATGGTATCTCTTCTTTAACACAACAATATCCTATTTCTCTTGGTCTGGTATTTTAAGGTGAAGTCAACTCAAGTTTGTATTGATTTCATGTTTAAACCTGATTTCACCTTGACAATGGTAATGCCTTATTTAGGGTTCTTAGTTGAAAATTTTTAAATTTCCTTTTTTATTCAAATATCGATGTTCATGATAAAAGAAAAATAAAGGGATTGGAAAGTGATTAAATAATTGCAAAAAACCAAATACATGAATAAAAATAATTAAAACCAATGGAACCTTCTCTATTTTATTACATTACCCTAGAAAAAAAAGGTTTACCCCCTAATCCTAGTGATGAGAGAATAAGTTAGAAGGATAATAAGTTGGAAGGAGAAAATAAAATAAAAGTATAAAGAAAAGAGAGAAGAACCCAGAAAGGGACCTACAGCTTCTCTCTCCATGATTTCGTCTTTGGATCTCCAATTCCTCCAATAGCGGAAGCCTATCCATCCTTTTATAGGCTTCAGATGGGATTCGTTATTAATCAGGATCATAAATATTTGGTCCAACAATGGTTCGGGTTGGGTCCCACATTATAAATTCTATTCAAAATCAAATATATGCTGAATATGGGCACTTAAAATTCACCCTTACGATTTACACGATGTGTAATACTTTAATTTCAAGGTGTCATGAATCTCATTGTATCACTTCCAAAAACTCATCCCAAAAAAACTCACATCGTGTAAATGGATTACATGATGTATAATTTGATCGGATCCATTTTTTCAGCTTCTCTTTGTCTTCAAAAATCTAGTGTCATGCCAAGAGTGAAGCTCGCAGTGTGAAGTTTCTTTTAGCTCCAATATTTTCCTATTTTCATTCCTTTTACAAGAATAATTGTATCCAACAATAAAAAAATAAAAGAAGTTAAATCACTCACAAATTTTCAAGAATAATTAATTAAATTCCAAAATTAATAATTAAAAACACCCAAAAATGTATGCATTAAATATAGATATCAAATTACAATGACATAATAAACATGTTGAATTTATATAGGTAGTCTTATCCTCCTAAGATCCCTTCTTGACCAAACTCATGTATATTTTTTGATGTTTCTTGAGAAAATGGAGTGCTTGGAACAGCTGACACATGATAAATTGTCCTGATAGGTATATATACTACAAGATCTTATTCTATAGTTGTAGTGAATATATTAGGGGATTCCTCATACATGGAGGAACTAGAATCATATTTTGAAGAATCTTCATATAGATCTATAATTTTGTCACAAATATTAACCAATATAGTTGAAAAATGAAGGTGGTTTCTATTTATTGGGCCAATCTAACATGAACCATATCTCCAACTTGATGGGATGCTCCCAAATTTTTATTTACCTCAGCGTCCATAGAAGAAACATATTCCTAAAGTTATCCAACCATATCATTCAATGAGAATTCAGTCCCCAGACCAAGTCATATAATATCATCTCTTGTAAACTAAAACTCAGGTAAAAATATTTTTTGAATTATTCCATAAAAATATTTTTAAACAAGCTACATTGTAGTGAATGTATCTCAATATTTACAAAACTCAAATCTGAAGACAATATGAAAAAATGATTCTAAAATTTAGAAACCCCTAATGTTTCTAGGGTGGTTGTGTCACTGGGTTGAAATATTTTTATAAACTCAAATTGACTCACAACCACATGCTTTAGAGTTTAAAATCTATATTTCATATTAGTCTTGAAACTTTGAATTTCATCAATAATGGCCAATAAAATATATGATTGAACCAGTGGTGTATTCTAAATCATGTTCCTTTTAGATTCCATAAAAACTCTAAGTTAATTTATTTCTAAATTATTAGAAACAAATTCCTTTAATCACGTTCACTCAATCTTTCATAGACTCAATTTTCTTATCATTTACACTGGATAACATAGGTTACACTAGTTATAACTTTTATATTAAGTTGTTTTGGGTAGACATCATCCCAACCATCTTGTAAAAGTATTCTTTAGAAATTGAACTCACCTTTAGTTGTCTGATTTCATCTTTAAAATTTATTAGCTCCTACTTAAAAATATCACAATCCCCTTTGATATTATCAAACTCTATCATAATAAGAGAGGAAAAATTATTCATTTGTTTCTCCTCATCATATTCTTAAGAACTTTTTATTATTGTGGGTGAATCCTCTTGTACATGAGGAGAAAATGGAGTATGTTATAGGGTATGTCAATGAACACCAGCATCATTTAAAACAATATCTACATTTCCATCTCTATTAGTGGAAGTAGGTGATCCAAGGGGTGGATCAAATATAGTTCACTCAATAACTTATTCAACTCTAATCTTGGCAGTAGGAACACTAAGTATAGTGTCAACTAGACATATCTATTATGCTCTAATAGTTGTCTCAGTAGCTATCACGACTCGATCAATTGATTCAGCAGCACTAGCAACTATAGTGTAAGAACTCGGATCTTTGTTTTAGGTATGTTTTTCCTTTTCTGGTCGTTTTTTAGAAAAAGAGGAAAATATGGAAATTTTCAAAGTACACGTCATATACTTTATGAGTACACACCGTGTACTTTGATGCAGTTCCACGCTGTGTGTTGGTCGTGTCCGGGCCACACACACGGTGTGTAGGGGCGATGTGAAGGCTGCTTAAAGCGAAGTATGGAAAGGCCATGTACACGCTGTGTACCCCAGAATTACACATCGTGTACTTTATTTTTTTTCATTAAACAGACGGGGTCGCGCCTAATCTAAGAAAACATCTTCTTCTCTAGGTTCTTCAACCGAGAGCGACCCGTACGGCCGTGAACATCCTCCGAGCTCCCGATCCTTCGTCTATTTGCTGAATCGACCACCATCGATTGCATTGGAACCGTAGTGATCTACACCGTTATAAGGAGAATCAAGACTCGTGGTTCTAGTATTTTGATATCCTATCATCAAGGTAGGTGGTTTGTACCTTACCTTTTGAAGTCTTTGAGTTTTATGTGCAAATTCCACCAATACCCGTGAACGAGGTATTGCATGTTTACCTTTTTGATACTGTTGTTTTCCTGCCTTACTTGTATGCTTGTGTAGAGGTAATTTGATCATGTTTGTGTATATTTTCTATTCTTGGATTTTTTTTTCTATGCCTTGTTCTTGTTACGACCTTTGGGTCTTGTTAGCCTTTGGTCGTTATACCAGTTTTCCATGACTTGTGACCAGAGGATGGAATGATATTCTTGACCTGCTTGTTATGTTATAGACTAGTTAGCCAAGTAGCTCTGTAGGTGTACTTTGTCCTTATAGAATTATTCTGCACTGACTGGAACAGGACTGTGAGAACCTGGTGCTATAGAATATAAGGGATAGACAGAGTGAGATTCCCAGAGAGTCTTAAATGTTATAGACCACAAGAGGGTAGACCGAGTGAGCTTTTTCAGAGGGTCTTGGACATTATAGGCTATAGGGGATAGGCCGAGTGAGCTTCCCATAGAGTCTTGGATATTACAGACTACAGGAGGTTAGATCGAGTGAGATTCCTCACAGAGTATTTATTTTGTTTGAATTTCTTTAAAAACTTTCCAGGCTATAGAAGGAATTGACTAAGAGAGCTTCCTTAGAGAGTCTGTGATAGACCTGAGACTATAGGAGGAATTGACCAAGTGAGCTTCCTCAGAGAGTTTCTAGACCTTTGGAGCTATAAGAGTTTTAGACCGCATGATCTTCCTCAGAGAGTCCCTGACTACCCTAGACTATAAGGGGAATTGACCGAGCGAGCTTCCCCAGAGTGTCTTGTAATTTCATATGACCAAACTAGAGGGGTTAGGCTGAGTGCACTACCCAGAGGGTTGTTGGTACTTCTTGGATAGGACTAGAGGGGTTGGCCGTGATTACTTCCCAAAGGGGTTCCTGTTATGGTTAGTTGTTGCTTCTCTACTGTTTGTTGTTCTGTGGATTTATTACTGCTGTATATCATACTGTTACTACTTACTGATTATTGTATGTTGTTTACTGTTATCGTTTACTGCTTACTGCACTATTACCTACCATATACTCACGGATTGTTAGGCACAGATCTTCGGGTGGTTGCCTACTGGGATTTTAGTCTCACACCCTATTTGGGCCATGCTTTTGGGCCCAAGCAAACTATGTTGTTGCAATTATAGACAATGGAAATCACCCTTCGACTTTTGGTACTTGATTGCTTAGGATCAGAAGATCATGGGACCAAGACGAGGCTTGCGATGCTGAGGAGTTTCTTATCTGTTTAATTTTCTTTGTACTTTGGTTTAGTATTGTATTCAGTATTTTTAATTGTTTGGCTGCTTTCCTAAACATATATATCATGCATCATTTCATATATACATGTGTGATCTAGCTGTTTATTATTTCAGTCTTCCACTATTTATTGTTGTTGGATATTTATTGCTTCTTCTATTGTATGATCTGTTTACTTCTAATGTGTGCTCTTCCAATGATGGCATAGTTTCCCCACTATCACACCCAAGGCCCTCACTCCTAGTCGGCAGCCTCAGACATTTGGGGAAATTCTCTTGAGGCCATGTGACCAACCGGGTACGGGGTGCCTCTGGGTGGCTTTCGGAACCGGGACGTTACAAAGTGGTATCAGAGGGATTCTTTTCTCTTGATTTACTATTTGGAGCCTTTATTCAGGGATAGGACGGATTCGGTATTTGGTAATAAGTTGTTCCCGGGATTATCTAACCCGTGTACAGGGAAAATCCAATCTACCTCGTTTATTTCAGTTTTCTAGTTTTGAGATTTTACGGTTGATATGATTTCACCTAGAGTGATTCACATTCCTTGTGTTGTTATTGTTGTGCTATTGTAGTTCTATTTCTATTGCAACCCGATGGGATGAGGGTATACCATCTCATTCATCATATAGGAACTTGTTAGAAATCACATTCCATGAATTCTGGCCATGCCATCTAGGGTGCATTAGAAATTTCATGTTGTTGTTATAGACGTTGTGTAGATTATGCATGTTGTTGTGATAGATGCTTTGATAGAATCCCTGCAGTTGATAGAGAAATTGTTTGTATTATACCTTTACTTAAATGAATGCCAAATTTTGATTCTTGAGGTGTTACGGGCCCTCATGAATTGGAGTTTGGTGGATCATTGACTTGTTTCCCTTTTATTTGATATGTAGGAGATTCCAAGCTTTGATTCGCGAGGAGTATGGGCCCCCACGGATTGGAAATTGGCACCTTCATGTTTTTTTTCAGTGTTTTATGGGCTTTGGTGCAGTTTCTGAGCTACTTCCTGGAAAACCCCAGAATACATGGCGTGTACTTGACTACACGCCGTGTGGTTTTAAACCGTGTCACTGACTGTGTGAGCAGAAACACTGTGTGGTGAAAAAGTTTTCAGGAACACGCCGTGTACGGTAGTTACACACCGTGTACCCAGACGTGTCACTAACAACATGGGTCAGAGAAGCTCATGTATCACACGCCGTGTTTGGTATGAACCCATCATGTATCCTTGTTCTTGGTACCTGGCCATGTCACGAACAACACAGGACGGTGTTATCTCTCTTATACACACTATGTTTGTTCGGAACACACCATGTAAGGGTCATCCATGTAGCTGACCGTGTAACTAACAACATGGGCCACCAAAACCTTGTCTGGTACACGCCTTGTCCTTAGTGGAAATTTTATGTAGTCTAGGGTTAAGAGGACCACGTGGTTTAGCCGTGTAAAGAGACACAGGCAGGGGAGTGGAGTTCAAGTACACTCCGTGTGTGGGGACAACACGCCGTGTAGTCGGGGGTGTTACATGACCAAAGGTGGAAGAGGTACATGCCCATGTGTCTGGCATAATAGGATACCCCATGTAGTTTTATACACACCATGTAGTCGTGTTTTGTAGAACTTATTTGTTCTTTTACCATGTTCTCGTTTTGTGCTCTTGTGTTCTCTGTCCTTGATAATCCTGATCTAAGGTTTACTTTTGATCTTTCAGAGCTATGCCTCCGAGACGTCCTCCGGTTGTACGTAGCTACCAGACGGTGATTAGACACTGGATATGGCCAATCAGGGATCTTCTAAAGATCCTCTTATAGATCCTCCTATTGTGACATCCTTGGCACCAGCAATTATACCTGTTGCAGGCATCGATGTGCATTTCAGGGTGGACTTTCTGAGGATGATGCATACCTTTCAAGGAGCGCCACCTCCTACCCCGTCGATGGCTGAGTTGATGTGGGTTTTCCAGCAGTAGCATCCTCTAACATTCTCAGGGTATGTAAGACCCCAGGCTTCAGATTCATGGCTAGAGGCCACACTGATGATCTTCAAGCACCTGGAGATACCTCTAGAGAAAAGGGTAAATCTTTCTACTTATATGCTCCAAGACACCTCCAAGAGGTGGTGGGAGGTGATATTATAGTCAGGGCGCTAGTATAGTATGACTTGGGATGAGTTTTGATGCATCTTATATGATTACTTTTATCCAGATACCTTAAGGGATGACTAAGCCTGGGAGTTTAAGAGTCTCGAGTAGGGTACCCTTTCTGTTATGGAGTACTCGTCTCATTTTACCAAGCTGCAGCGCTTCACACCGATTCCAGTGGGTGATGATTTGTTACTTTCTAGGAAGTTTGAGGATGGTCTCAGGAAGGAGATCCATTCCCAGGTGAATATGTTCAGGTTGACTTTGATATCTTCTATCGTCAACTAGGCACTGATCACTGAGCGCAATCTGAGATATTCTAGATCAGTGAGCCAGGGCGGTTCGACATCCAGAGTAAGTGTCCCTCTTACTGATAGTAGGAAGCGTCGTAGGGAGTCTACTCGAGGAGATCCGGTTAGGAGGAATGTATCTTTGGGAAGTTAGTTAGTATGCTACTAGTGTTGTAGGAGTGGGCATACTAGGCCTCAATGTCAGAGAGACCCGATGGAGTTCCGATCTTACGGCAAGATGGGCCATCTTCAGCATTTTTGTCAGATCTTCTTGCCTTCAGCCTGTGGTAGGGGTTCTTCTATGACCCCTCATATAGGAGATTTATCGCCAGTTTCTCACAAATCTGGGAACTAGATTTATTCCAGCTGTTCGGGCCGATGTGGAGGTCGTAGTTGTGGTGGTCATTCACCAGGTTACCAGCGACAGCAGACTAGATCAGCTCAGAGTGGTCAACCAGGGGCACAGGGCCGCGGTACAGGCCAGACTTTTGTCATGGAGTAGACCTATCAGGAATAGGATCCCAGACATTCTATAGTTCAAGGTACGATCTTAGTATCCTCATTTTTATCTTTAGCCCTTTTTGATACTGGTGCCTCGCATAGTTTTATCTCTGTTGTTGTTGTGGAGAGCCTTGAGATTTGTATCTTTTCGTCTTCCGACATGTTGACTCTTGATACACCGTTGGGAATGAGGACGTCTAGCGTACGTCAGTGCAGAGAGTTCCCTCTTGAGGTTGCAGGGTGTCACTTTTTATGGGACCTCTATTTCCTAGAGATGACAGGCTATGATGTCATTCTCGGTATGGACTGGTTAGTTCCCTTCCAAGTAGTTGTAGATTTCTATCACCACAGGGTGAGTTTCGTATCACCAGAGGGCGGATCCTTTCTTCATAAAGGTGAGTGGGATGTCCAGGCGGGTAGAGTTGGACCATAGAATCATGGGATAGGGGGAGTTACCGCCCAGATTGCCGGTCTTTATCTGGATGACCAGGGGACTTTGAAGTTAGACTTTCCTCCAGTGGTGGATCGTTTCAGGGATGTCTTCCCAAAGGACTTTTCAAGTTTTCCTCCAAATCGTGAGGTAGACTTCTCAATTGAGCTCATTCCAGGAGTGGCACCAGTGTACATTCCTCCTTACAGGATGGAAACACCTGAGTTACAGGATCTCAAGAAGCAGTTGGAGGAGTTGTAGGAAAAGGGTTTCATCCGACCCAGTACTTCTCCTTGGGGTTCACCTGTCCTATTTGTGAAGAAGTCAGACGACACCCTTAGGCTTTGCGTGGATTATCGGAAGCTAAACCAGTTGACGGTCAAGAACCGATATCCATTGTCGAGGATCGATGACCTCTTTGATCAGCTTCTAGGAGACCGGGTGTTCTCAAAGATTGATTTGAGGTCCGGTTATCATCAGTTGTGTGTTATACCATCGGATATACCTCTTATAGCCTTCAGGAGCAGGTATGGTCTATACAAGTATATAGTCATTCCATTCAGCCTCACGAATGCGCCAGCAGTTTTTATGGAACTGATGAACCGAGTGTTCCATCCATACTTGGATTCCGTTGTGGTGGTTTTCGTGGACGACATCTTGGTGTACTCTCGCACTCGACACGACCATGCTACCCACCTTGAGATCATTCTGATTACATTGAGAGAGCATCAGTTATATGCTAAGCTCTCGAAATTCCACTTTTGGATGGATCAGATTCACTTCTTGGGTAATGTTATCTCAGAGACAGGAGTATCAGTAGACCTATAGAAAGTGATAACTATAGTTCCCTAGGAGCAGCCGAAGAATGTATTTGAGGTGAGGAGTTTTCTAGGGATGGATGGATACTACAGTAGTTTCATACAGGACTTTTCACGCCTTGCAGCACCACTGAAAAATATGACCAAGAAGGGCGCAAAGTTATTATGGTCATATTCTTGTGAGTCAACCTTTCAGGAGCTGAAATAGAGGTTGACATCAGCACTGATACTAGTCTTTCCAGATCCAGGAAAGAGCTATACAGTCTACTGTGATGCTTCAGGTGTCGGTTTGGGAGTTGTGTTTATGTGGGGAGATGGATTCATTGCGTACGGGTCTCGGAAGTTGAGACCGCATGAGAAGAACTACCCGATACATGATCTGGAGTTGGCAGTTTTTGTTCATGCCTTACGTTGTTGGATACAATACCTTATGGGAGAGAACTTTGTGGTTTTCACCGACCACAAGAGTCTCGAATACATCTTCACTCCGCGTGATATAAATATGAGACAGCATAGGTGGGTCGAGTATCTTTAGTCCTTCGACTTTGAGCTTGCCTATACGCCGGGAAAGGGAAATGCAGTGGATGATACATTGAGCAAGAGAACTCAAATTCAGGAAGTTCAGGAGGCCAGTAGTGAGTGGAAGC
Source organism: Viscum album (assembly GCA_963277665.1). Taxonomy (NCBI): domain Eukaryota; kingdom Viridiplantae; phylum Streptophyta; class Magnoliopsida; order Santalales; family Viscaceae; genus Viscum; species Viscum album. Next base: position 106,896,584 of record OY728159.1, read on the forward strand.
TTATGGATCTGTTCTCCGAGATGCATTTAGAGGTTCACAACAGACAGGGATAGACTTTTCTATCTTCTATAGCTGTTACCTCTACCTTTCTTGATTGGGTGCGGATGAGGCAGCTATCAGACTCAAAAGGCCTAGTCTTTTAGGATAGTGTGTCAGGAGTGGATCCTCTTCCTGGGTGGACAGTCGGCGAGGATGAGATATTGTGTTTCCAGTGACGCGTATGGGTGCCAGTAGACATATGGGAGGAACTGATGTGGGATTTTCATTCTTCAGTTTGGGCAATTCATCCGAGCGTCACCAAGATGTATCGTGATTTACACTGCCAGTACTGGTGGCCAGGTATGAAGAGATATGTTGTTGGATTCTTCATGAGAAGTTCTACTTGTCAGAAAGTGAAAGTAGAGCATCAACGACCAGTAGGTCTTTTACAGTAGTTACCCATTCCTAAGTGGAAGTCGAACAATGTCACTATGGACTTCATGACCGGGTTACCGAGGTCACCTTGAGGGAGTGATGATGTTTGGGTTGTCATCGACAGGCTTATGAAGGTTGCTTACTTCTTTCTAATCAAGGAGACCTTCAATGTTGATGAGATGGGGTGGTTTTATATTCGATAGATTATACAGCTGTATGGAGTTCCACACTCAATTGTTTTAGACAGGGATGCACGTTTTACTTCTTGGTTCTGGCAGGGGCTTCAGAAGTTTTTGGGTACACAGGTACTTTTGAGTACAGCATACCATCCCCAGACAGATGGCCAGTCTGAGCGTACGATCTAGGTGCTTGAGGATATGCTCTGAGCTTTCATTCTATACATTGGCAGTTCTTGGGAGAAGCATGTTCCTCTTGTGGAGTTTTCCTATAACAACAGTTTTTAGGTGACTATTCAGATGGCACCTTACGAGGCTTTATACGGTAGGTCATGCTGATCACCATTGTTCTGGATAGAAGCAGGAGAGGAAGCTTTGTTGGGACCTTGTCTTGTTCAGGATACCTCAGAGAAGATAAAGTTGATTTAGAAGAGGATGGATACAGCTCAGTCTCAATAGAAGTCTTATTCTGATCAGCAGAGACGACCTCTGGAGTTCGAGGTCGAGGATTAGGTTTTCCTACGTGTTTCACCAAGGTTAGGACACAAGAGGATTTGGAGACAGGGTAAGCTTTCACCATGGTACGTTGGGCCGTTTGAGTTATTGGATAGAGTTGGGTCGGTTTCCTATCGGTTGTAGTTACCTCAGAGGTACCGGGCTATGCATGATGTCTTCCATGTCTCTCAACTCTGACGATACTTTTCAGACCTGTCTCATGTATTTCAACCCAAGGAGGTTGAGCTTGAAGCAGATACGTCGTTTGAGGAGCATCCTATCCGGATTTTCGATCACAGTATGAAGGTTCTTCGTGGCGGGTATGTTCCTCTGGTACGGGTGCTATGGAAGCATGGGCGAGTACAGGATGAGAACTGGGAGAGGGAGGCCAGTGTACGATCGTAGTGGTCGGAGCTGTTCGGGGTTTCTTCTTCTATGCCTCGCTAGGGAAATTCGGGGATGAATTTCATTAAGGGGGAAGTTTTTAAGAACCTGGATCTTCGTTTTAGGTATATTTTTCTTTTTCTGGTCATTTTTGAGAAAAAGAGGAAAATATGGAAATTTTTAAAGTACAAGTCGTGTACTTTGATGTAGCCGCAGGCTGTGTGTTGGCTGTGTACGGGCCACACACACGGTGTGTAGGGGGGATGTGGAGGCCGTTTAAAGCAGAGTACGGAAACTCCAACTACATGTCATGTACCCCAGAAGTAAATGTCGTGTTCTTTCTTTTTTTTCATTAAATAGACCAGGGTCGCGCCTAATCGACGAAAACATCTTCTTCTCCAAGCTTTTCAACTGAGACCGACCCGTACGGCTGCGAACATCCTCCGAGCTCCCAAGCCTCTGCCTGTTTTCTGAATCGAACGTCGTCTATTGCATTGGAACCGTATCGATTTACGTCGTTCTAAGGAGAATAAAGCCCCGTGATTTTAGTATTTTGATCTCCAAGAATCAAGGTAGGTGGTTTGTTCCTTACCTTTCGAAGTCTTTGAGTTTTATATTCAAATTCCACCAATAACCGTGAACGAGGTATTGCATGTTTACCTTTATGACCCTGTTGTTTTTATTCCTTACTTTTATGCTTGTGTAGAGGTAATTTGATCATGTTTGTCGATATTTTCTATGCTTGGATGTTTTTTCCATGCCTTGTTCTTGTTACGGACTTTGGGTCTTGTTTTCCTTTGGCCGCTATATCTGTTTTCCATGCCTTGTGACCGTATGATGGAATGATATTCTTGAACTGCTTGTTATGCTGTATACTGGTTAGCCAAGTAGCTATGTAGGTGTACTTTGGCCTTATAGCATTATTATGCACCAACTGGCATGGGACCATGAGAACCTGGTGCTATAGACTACAAGGGATAGATCGAGTGAGCTTCCTAGAGAGTCTTGAATATTATAGACCATAGGAGTGTAGACCGATTAAGCTTCCTTGGAGAGTCTTGGACATTATAGAATACAGGGGATAGACTGAGTGAGCTTCCCAGAGAGTCTTGGATATTATACACTACAGGAGGGTAGACCGAGTAAGCTTCCTTAGAGAGTCTTTACTTTGTTTGAATTTCTTTAAAACCTTTCCAGGCTATAGAAGGAATTTACTGAGTGAGCTTCCTTAGAGAGTCTATGATTGACTTGAGATTATAGGAGGAATTGACCGAGCGAGCTTCCTCAGAGAGTTTCTAGACCTTGGGGCTATAAGAGGGTTAGACTGTGTGATCTTCCTCAGAGAGTCCCTGACTACCATAGACTATAAGGGGAATTGACCGAGGGAGCTTCCCCCGAGAGTCTTGTAATTTCGTATGACCAAACTAGAGGGGTTAGGCTGAGTGCACTTCCCATAGGGTTGTTGGTACTTCTTGGATAGGACCAGAGGGGTTGTCCATGAGTCCTTCCCAGAGGGGTTCCTGTTGTGGTTAGCTGTTTCTTCTCTACTGCTTGTTGTTATGTGGATTGATTACTGCTATATATCATCCTGTTACTGATTACTGATTACTGCCAGCTGTTTACTGTTATTGTTTACTGCTTACTCTACTATTACCTACTATACACTCACTGACTGTTAGGCACAGATCTTCGGGTTGTTTCCTACTAGGATTGTAGTCTCACACCCATTTTGGGTCATGCTTTTGGGCCCAAGAAAACTATTTTGTTGTAGGTATAGACAAGGGTAAGTGCCCTTTTAATTCTTGTACTTGATTGCTTTCGAGCAAGAGAGCATGGGACCAAGCTGAGGCTTGCGATGCTGAGGAGTTACTTATCTATTTACTTTTCTTTATACTTTGGTTTATTATTGTATTCAGTATTGTGACTTGTTTGGATGCTTTCCTAGACATATGTATCATGCATCATTTCATATATACATGTGTTCTCCAGCTGTTTATTGTTTCAATATTCCATTGTTTATTGTTGTTGGATATTTACTGCTTCTGCTATTGTATTCTTTGTTTACTTTCGCTGTGTACTCTACCAATGAGGGCATAGTTTCCCCACTATCACACCCAAGGTCCTCGCTGCTAGTCGGTAGCCTCTGGAATTTGGTGAAATGCGCTAGATGTCATGTGACCAACTGGGTACGGGGCGCCTCTGGGTGGCTTCCGGAACTAGGAAGTTACATATAGATTCCTATCTCTAAACTTCTTCCACTGATAGTCTGACATATGACATTATAGGATCTGATCTAGTTACAAATTTATCATACACTTCCCTATTATGAACCATCTTGGTAGGTTTTGTATCCCTAAGAGTTGAGTTAGTGGATGGATCCCCCTGAGTTGGTTCTAGAGGCAGTATAACCACATGATCTTTAACTAACAGTCCAACAGGACTTAGAGAGTTTGAAGTAGCATCCCGATTGAAAATAAATATCTTCAATAAAACTATTGAAATAGTGTTTCTCTTGTGACACTTCACAACTTCTTAATTGAGATCTATTTCTTTCCTTCTCAATGCTAAGGACTTCCATGTAGGTAGTAGTTCAACATCCTCTCACCTTGGAAATAGAGCTTCATGAACCACTTCATGTACCAATCCATATTCAACTTGATATTGTTGATCATAACATATAAGAGTTAAAGGTCATAAAATAATACCTTATCCATCTGATTATCCCATTGATCAATATCATTCAAGATAAACTTTCACAACACATTTCATTCTGGTTCCAAGTCTTTCACAGTCTTCTTCTCAAAGTCATATGACCCAAACAAAAACCCAAAGAATTCAGTAAGTCTAACTGATGTTATTATAAATAATTTTTGGATTAAATTGAACTCACCCTCATGTGGATAGTATAATATTTCTATTATTTACACTAAATAAACTAAAAAATCATTCCCATTAAAATTTTAAGAAAGAACATCTTCTACTTCACCAAACTGAAACCCAAGATTACTCATGAACTCATTTACTTATTACTCAAACAAGAAACTAGATTTCTTCTCATCAAAGATGAATCTATATCCTTGGAATTAGAAAATTTTTACCAACATCATTTATGTTCCTTTCAACCAATCCATGTACACAATGTTTCCCACAAACACAAGACATAATGCGTCTCCTATAATTACTTTTTCCAAGGATCCAAAACCACTTTTTTCTCCTCGCTTCAACTTCCCCATCACAGAAAGTGTGGTAGAAGTTCAGCAGAAAAAAAGGTGATGGTTGGGCTTCAAAGAAGAAGGGACATAGGTGAATTACAATGAGTATGAGAATCAATTTAGTTTTTTAGGTCACATACCAAATTTTTGAGAGGCATGCTTAGCTAATTTAGGTTTAGGGTTACGTATGAGTTAAAAATAATGAAATAAAATAAAATAACAACACAATATATTTTTTAAAAGGAAATGAAACTAATTTTTCAAAGTACATTTTGAAAAAAACTACTATAAAAGTAGAACATGTTTTATAAATAAACTAAAACATAAAAAATTAAAAATGAACCGAAATATAAAGAAATTAAAAAAAATGTATAAATTAAAATAAAATTACAATAAAAATGAGTTAAGTCTATTTAAATTCAAATAACCCCAAATCTCTCATAATTAAATAAAAATGTTCACAATCAATGGGATTAGTAAAAATATCCTCCAATTTATTCTTAGTAGAGATAAATTCAAGAGAGATATATGATTTTTTATCATGATATCTCAGAAAAATTATTCCTCGGATCTATATGATTTCTTCTTGAATGGTTTATTGGATTATTTTATATTTTGATATCACTAGTGTTATTATTGGGAAAAAATCCATCAAATTTCCATTTCTATATTTTTGGGGTGATTGTGTTTGTTGATAAATCCATATGAGCCATCAAAAGATAGTTAGGGAGTGACCCTTTGGAGGATGAAAGATAGTTTGTAGAGACTATAAGGAAGTTCAATAAGAGACTAAAATAGTTTGAAAAAACAATTTCTATAAACTAACAGTATAAAGAAAAGTGTATTTCAACTACCATGTGAAAATAGGACTTCAACAGAGAATCTACCTATAGTAGAGGATACATTCATTATTGTTAATGAAGGGACCTACATGTACATAAACTGTGTGTGGTTACTTTCTATATTATTGGGAAAAGGAAGAGGAAGAAGGTGATCCTTTCCACCAGTAATGAGACATCAATAGAGAGTGAGGGAGTGACCCTTGGGAAAATAGTGAGCTAACCCTAAAACTTTTAAACACTGTGAGGCTGGGCATAGAAGTGATCTAGCCTAAATCTTGATTTGGTAATGAGCCTTAGTGATTTTAGTACATCAGCACACTGTCATTGTATGATCCATGGATGTATCCCATTGAGTATGAATCAAGTAAAATAATTGTGTCTCATGCATGATTTCATTTTTGTTCATACATTTCTATGGGAGAGGGGGAGAAGAGTGTTTTGTTTAATAAAAAATTATCCAAAAGGGAAAATCGTTTTAATCATTTATACCCTGATTCAACCCCTCCACCCTCATAGCATTTAACTCAGTTTTTCTAAAAATTGGTATCAGAGCTAAAGGTTGAAATTCAATGGTCCTCTATCAATTGAAAAAGTAAAATCTATTAAACACAAAGGAATTATTATATTTTATGGATACAATTTTCAGCTATGGAAGAATTGAATGAAACACTACTTTTGATTATTGATTATGGATCTATTTACATCTATAATGCATGGTATTTTTTCCAGTATAGATATTAAGGTTTTATCTGAATAAAAACATAGAAAATTTGATGTTAATGCCAAAGGAATCAATGATTTAGGGAGTAATTATCCAATAAAATTTATACAAATGTGATTTCTTGTAAGTCATTGCATACTTTGTGGGAAAAGTTACTAAATATTTATGATGGAAAATCAAAAGTGATAGAATCAAAATTTTATGTTCTACAGAACAAGTATGTAGATCTGAGAATTCACCCTAATGAATCTATTGATTCATTCTTTGACAAGGTAAATGTTTTTATGGAATACATGTGTGGTCTTGGAGAAATTAATGAAGATATAAATCTTGTTATGCACATATTTCAAAAACTACCACCTCAATTTAATTTGAAAGATTCTATTTTGGAATATAAATATCTAAAATAGTTTATGTTGGATAGCTTTCACAGTACTCTTGTCGCATACGAAATGAGAAATGATGACAACAATGTTGTGGAAAAGGGTAAGTCCAAAGAAGTGGCGTTAAAGTTCATGAAAAAGATCACTATTGAAGATAGTCAAGAGAAAGACAATGTAGATGATTTCATGTCATTTATCTCCTCAAATATTTAAAGAGGAAGTGGAAATTTCAAAGGGAATCTTCCACTTTCATGATTTCAATATGGAAAGATTCTAAATCTTACAGAAAAGTATCCTAAGAGGTTTCAAGATGATAATGAAGACAATGATGAAACTAATGAGAAGAAGTATTTAGACAATGTGAAAAATAGTAGTACAAATATAAAATTCATTAAAAATAATAATCTTATTTCAAAATATGATGATAGTTTTTAAGAATTAGAGTAAGAAGATTTAGAGAACTATAATGATCATGAAGCAAATTCTATGGTGGTAGTTGTCATAAATACCCTAATAATGTAAGATTGTGATGGTGATGAAGGAGAATCCAAAGGAATATTTAACCTTTAGATCTAATTAAAATTTGTTCTTGAAGAGATAGATTCTTATAGAGAAAAAATAAACAAATACAATAGGGTAGTTAATGATTCTAAATGGTATATGCAATAGAAGGAAGAATACAAGTTTAATCTTGAGATAGAAATTGAAAGGCTTAAATATTCATTGATAGAGAACTCGGAAAAGTATGTTGAGTACAAACTCAAATTTGAATAATAGAAAATATAGATTGATATTTTGACTAATAATAGAAATTATAAAACCAAACATATCAAAGAAATTGAAGATTAAGTTTTAATTATTTGAAGAAAAGAGAAAGATTAGGAGAAACTCTTGATTCTGAAAAAGTAAGATACAAATCCACAAAAAAGAAAAATTTGAATTTACAGTTTCAGTGAAATAGAAAAAGGAGTGTCAAAAAAAGGAAAATGATTGATTATTATGATACAAATTTTATGGGGCTTGATCGTAAATAGAAAGTGGTAATGGTTGAAGTAATACAATAAGCTCCCACTCCGAGGTTACAGATTGATTTGGGTGTGAATCAAAACTAGAAGAGTCATAGAACCCAAGGGTAAACTAGTGTTTCAGTAATGACACGTAGGAATGAAACCCATGTTATATGTTATTGTTTTATAAATATGGGACACCCACAAAATTTATGTTTTTTAGTGGAGAGTTACTGAAGGGAACAAGGCTGAAAGTGGAAACCATGCAGAGATCAATTCTCCAGGACATCATTTTATGGTCAATGTTTTAGATGTGGAGGATTTTGGAACATGGAAAGATATTTTTCATCATCAATGTAGAAAATTATACTGAATTAGAATAAGTGTTTTCATAAGAAGCAACTCAATTTATCATCAAATTAGCTAAAAACACAAAATTGATTTAAATCATCACAAGATGAAAGTGATCAATCTTGCTATGAGAATCATCAATAATATCAGTCAAAGGTATGGATCAGAAAGAAAAAATATGAAAGGGTAGTGGTTGTAGAGATTTATTTCAAAGGATAATATCTCACTAGAATATGGACCATTGACAGTGGATGTATCTTTCATATGATAGGAAATAAAGAACTAGTGATAGGAATTAGATATGAGAATGAAGGTATTTTAATATTTGGTAATGATAAAGGCCTGTGAATTATTGGATTGGGAAAATACAAGTTTGGGGGAAAATACATGAGACATGAAGATGTATTGGTTGTTCAAGGTATCATCCGCAACCTATTAAGTGTAAGCCAGCTGTGTGACTCAAGACATTCCATAATATTTTCAAAGAAATTATATTTCATTAAGGAAAAATAAATTAAAGTTTTCATTAGGGAATCATACAAAGGGGAATCTATACCTTGTAAGTTTATAAGAATATATGTTCATTGTGTCCAAGTAATAAGAAAATATGTTATGGAATAAATTTCTTGTTCATTTAAGCCAAACAACGTTGGAATACCTGGTGAAATGTGATGTTTCTAGAAACCTCCCTATATTACCATGTGATTGTAATCATACATATGATGATTTTCAACAAGGGAATATTGTTTGAAAGATATATAAGGCAAAATAGAAAAGGTCAAAAAAAGTGATGGAGTTGGTGAATATTGATTTGTGTGAAGCTATTTCAACAGGAGCTATTTATGGGAGGATATATTATGTTCTCTTCATTGATGATTTTAGTATAACTCTGAATGGCCTAAAGGCCTTTATTTTTATTGATTTTTGATAACCCCCATTTCAAGGGATTAGGGGGAACCCTTACAGGGCCCGTAGGCTCAGAGATTACAAGGCACGTAGGCTATGGAGATTACATGACCCGAAGGTCTTAGAGAAATCTAACAGACTATCTACAATGAACTGGCCCTCCCCAGTGTCTGCGTCATGATAGTAGCTCTCCACCTTTGCATGGTCATTTGGCTGGACTTCCCGTGCAACCACAGGCTGGTCCCAATGGCATAGCCATACCCTCTAATTCTGACAAATCCATTTGGCTCTGCTCTGGTGAGTGCACCTGCTCTGAATCCTCTTCTGGGACTGCTCCTTTTAGTCACCACTCACAAGTCTGATGTGTTCAGTTGCATAAAAACTTATCAAAGTGAAGTTAAAAAGATGTGTGGTCAAAAAATCCTAAATATTTGAATAGATAATGGAATAGAGTTCACAAATATCTATGTTGATTATTATCTTTAGAAACATGGGATGAGGTATAAAGTTTCATTAGTAATAACTCCACATTAAAATGGAGTAGTTGATAGAATAAATTGAATTATCAACATCATCACTAGAACAATTCTCAATGAGAAAGACCTTCTAGAGATGTTTTTGAAAGAAGTAGTGATGAGATCAAACTAAACATAAAATATATCATTGTTATGCCCGAAATAATATAAAAATTCATATGATCTATGGTATAGAAAGAAATCAATGTTGAAGTAATTTTGAGTTTTGTAAGTGTTTCATTCTCAATAAAGAGAAAAATGGGAAATTTGAATCTCGTAGAGATGAAGGGATATTACTAGGATACTCAAGAAAAATTAAAGCATATAAATGTTTCAATAAGTGGCTAGTAAAGGTAGTTGAAATAAATGATGTAACTATACTGTAGAATGAGTAGAATATTCAAAATATACACAATTAATCCCATGTGGATAGTGATGAAGAGATAAGATTCTCAAGGGATATTCTAGTACCAGAGGCTAATTCAAAATAATATTCAGATGATTAAAAGTATGATCATAAACCAGTATCTGCACAAAGATAGAAGAGGAGAGCTAAAATTGATAGACAAAACATGATTGGTAGTCAGAAAACACTACTGAAGACAAATAGGTTGAAGATTCTACAGTAACCATCATTATTATCATAGGTAGAGCCTAAATATTTTGAGGAAGCATCTGGTGATAAAAACTGGATTCATGCTATGAATGAAAATCTTGACCAAATTGAGAAGAATCAGACATGGTAGATTTTTTTGAGTCCAACATATAAGAATTTCATCCTGTCAAAATGGGTATTTTGAAACAAGATGAATGAAGATGTTGCAGTGATTTGAAAAAAAATGACTAATATTCCAAGGGTACTCCTAGAAATAGGTTATATATGATGATGAAACATGTTCACATGTTTCAAGGATAGAGACAATTAATTTATTCTTTCCCATAGCAGTGCAAAGAAATTTCAAAGTTTTTGAGATGGATATCAAGTCAGCATTTTTGAATGGGGTTCTAGAAGAAGAAGTTTATATTAAGCATCCATATGCTTTTCTAATTCATGAAGATGAGAATAGAGTTTTTTAACTAGGAAGGGAACTATATGGATAGAATCAAGCACTGAGATCATGGTATTCAAGGATATATTATTTTTTTAAGAAGCTCGGTTTTTAGTGTAGTGGAATTGATAAAAATATATATGTCAACAATGATATAAATCAAATGATGATTGTGTTTTCATATGTCAATGACATAATTTTTTGTGGATAAAATGAATAATAGTGAAAAAATTTCATATAATTCATGAAAAGTGAATTGGAATTGTCCATTATTGGTGAAATAATGTTTTTCCTTGCTTTACAAGTGACACAAGTAAATAATGGAACATTTATTTCTCAATATAAATATTATAAAGGGGGTTTTGAGAATATTTGGAATGGATAATTCCAAATATATGATGAATCTAGTTTCTAACCAGATGAAACTATCATGGAATGATGAAGTTAATGTAGTGAATGTCACAAAATATAAGAAAATCATTGGTAGTCAACTATAACGATGACATGACCTGATATTATTTTTTATACATATCATGTAGCAAGATATAAAATAAATCCTAATGAAATTCACTTTCTTAAGTGAAAATAATACTTTAGTATATCAATGGCACTATGGATTTTGTTTTACTGTATAATAAAAACTATTAAAAAGAGTTATTGGGCTCTAAGGATGTATAGTGGGTCAGATCAGTAGATGATATTAAATCAACGTTAGGTGGTGAATTCTATCTTGGTGGATTGTGCATTTCTTGGTTAAGCTAGAAATAATATTTCATTTCATTAACCACCATATAATCTGAACATATTGTGGATACTCGAGCATGCACATAGTTATTGTGGATAAAGCAGTAGCTTGATGATATTGGATTTGAAGTGAAGTTGATGATAAGAATCCATTATGATAATCCCATGCTATAAGTCTTAGAAAAAAATCCATTCCATTGCTCAAGGAAAGAATCACATTGAAATAAACTATCATTTTATCAAAGAGAATATGGAGTGAGGGATTGTGAAGTTGGATTATATGCCTTAAAAACTACAGGTTGAAGACATTTTGACAAAGCCCTTACCCAACGAATCATTTGAACAGCATTGACTATATCTTGGATTTTAGTTGACTCCTTGTACTTGAAAAGGTCTAGATGTGGGATCCTATATCCACAAGGTATGGTGTTTGTTTTTCCATAATGTTTTGATCTGTGTTCTTTACCCTATTATAGACTATAATGAAGTCACCTTCGGGTTCATTGAAAAAGGGAGAAAAAATTTGGCTATAAAAGGGGAATAAAACATCTTATTCAGGAATGGGAGAGAAGCTGATAAGGGGAGAAGTGAAGTAAGGGTTTTTAAATATGGTGATATTAAATCTAATCTTTCAAATATTATATATGACTACAAATGAGGTTTTTAATAAAATCAATGGTGTTTTTTTGGAATGAAGTGTTTCATTGATGTACTTTTCATTCCACTCTGGTTTCTCATGAAAATCATAGATCATGTGGGCTTAGATTGTGTGTTGAGTAAACCATTTATCGTTATCTGAATCACAAAAATAAAATGTTTATATAAAATGGAAGAATCTTTAATGTGGTATCCAAATGGGAACATTTTTCAACAAACCCAAAGGGGGTATTATTGGAAAAATTCCCTTAATGTTCCATTTTGGTGTTTTGGGGTGATTGTATTTATTGACAAAGCCAGTTGACCATGTTTCGGTATGGTTGATCTTGTCAAAGAAGATGTTTAACATGGTGCAGTTTTCCAGTGTTTTACAATTTTTTGCGCCTAAAAAATGGGATTTTATTTTATGTAAAAAGAAGGTTTTTCGCAAAGGAGTTTGCAGACCACAGTTTGTTGATGGAAAATTGTGGATTTCATGGACCACATAGTAGTGTAGCTACACTATGCGAATCATAAAGGAGGTATGTGAACCATGAAGTGGGTTACATGAATCATATTGGAAAATTACATTTCAGAAGTCTTATTATTCATGAGGCACACATCATTATTTAGAGGCTCGTCATTTTCAAAATTAAGGTGGTGATTTGAGGAACCAAAAATGGTTTTTAATTTGAGGATGACATCATCCACTGAAAAGGATAAAGGCACTATGCGGACTACATAGAAAGTTTGTGGTGAAGGTTGTACTGTATTATTGTTTTGAGTATTTATGATTAGAAAATTTTTCAAAATTTATTTACTTATATAAAGGAACATAATAACATCATTTTGGAAAGATAATTTCATTAGATAATATCATCGTTGCTAGAAGAATTTGGTTAAGTACAAAGTAGATCATGAGGAAGGATTCTATGAAGGTGAAGAGTTTAGAAAAGGAGGATTCCATAAAGGAGAAGATTTTTATAAGGAAGTAATTCTAAAAATGAGTTATTTCATGAATAAAGTTCATGGAAGGGGTTTTTGGGAGCTTGGTATCTTGAAAAAGAAAAAGGAATGTGAAGCCAATGTGTTCCTTGAAGCATCAGTGGTTAACAAGGCATCCTCCATCCACAAAGTAGAGGCAGTACATGAAGAAAAGGTTTTTCATGAAGCACCCATGCAATGTGGTGCATGTAAGTTCACAGAGGATGTAATATAGTTCATAGAGAGTTCAAGGAAGTACAAAAATGGACTAAAACAGTTTTTGAAATAAATTTTTGAAAACTAACACTATAAGGAAAAGTGGATTTCATATCTTGAGTGAAAATAGGGCTTCAATAGAGAATTTACCTATAGTTTAGGATGCATATTGTAAATTAAGGGACCTATATGTCCATAAAATATATGTTGATCCTTTCCAGAGTAGTGAAAAAAGGAATAGAAAGAAGGTGATAATTTCCACTGATAGTGATCCATCGAAAGAGAGTTAGGGAGTGACCCTTGGGAAAGTAATGAACTAACCCTAAACATTGTAAATATAGTGAACCTAGGCATAGAAGTGATCTATCCTGAATCTTGATTAGGTAGTGATCTATAGTAATTTTTATACATCAACACATTTTCATTGTATGTCCTCGCACATTTCCGAATGAGGGTACACCAAGTAAAATAGTAGTGTCTCATGCATGATTTCATTTTTTCATACATTACTATGGGAAAGGGAGAGAGTCAAAAGAGATAGTGGTTTTAATTTGTCAAACCTGGATTCACCCCCCCCCCCCAACACACACACACACACACTCATGGTATTTAACCTAGTTAGGATAACAGTTATCACATTTGATTGATACTTGATTATAATTGAATCCAAAATCCAACAAGGTGTGTTTCATCCACAATACATGTTCATAAGAACTATCAGTAGTAATGTACTATGATTTAGTAGTACATATTTAAATTGAGTGTTTTTTCATAATATATCGGGATGCTAAAGATTTACCTATAAAATGGATGGTTCTTGAAGTACTTTTCATATCTATTCTATAACCACCAAATTCAACATCAGAAAAATAATTCAAAATAAGATAATTGGAATTTTGGAAAAAATAAGGGAAGAGAATTTCTAATATTAAATGACCTAAAATTATTTTTGCAACTTTCAAATGATATTATTTTAGATTGGCTTTGAATATAGCACATAAGAATACCAAAACCATAACATATGGTCAATTATCAATTAAATATATTATACTCTTAATTATTCTTCTATATATATTGTTGTCAAATGGTTTCCCAACTTCATCCAAATCATTTTTTTCATTAAAACCCAAATGAGTTTCATGTAATTTACAGTTTTCAATCCCAAATCCCTTAAGTAATTCAATTATTAATTTACTTTGATTCAGTACATTACCAAATACTTTTTCAAAAATTCAAAGACCATGAAATAAATATAACTCACCCATCATGATCATTTCAAATTCCATGTGTGTGAGTTTTAACAAATCATTACACATTTTTTTGTTTTTAGAACCAAAAATCACATCATCATCATATATTTGAACTATAAATATATCTAAAGATAAATTTTTATTTAAAAGTGTAGTTTTTTCATTCCTATTGAAAATAAATTTGATAAAATAAAATAAACTAAATTCTCAAACCAATTTTTAGGTCCTTAGTTAAGGCTATAAATATCTTTAGTAGGTTTTAAAATATAATTTTTAAAATAGGGATCTTCAAAACTAAGAGTTTGTTAAAAATAAACTTTCACCACAAGAAAACCATTTAAAATTATAGATTTAACATCTATCTAATATAATTTTAAGTACATGTTTTATGCATAGGCTAGGATAATCTTAATGGATTCTAATCTCACTATGGGTGTGAAGGTCTCTTCATAATTTATCCCTTCCTCTTGGCCATACCCTTTAGCCAATAATATTTCCTTATTCATAATGATCACATCATGCTCATCCTTTTTATTTATAAAAACCCATTTTGTTCCTATAATAAGGGAATCATATGGTCACTTAACTAATTCTCATACATTGATCCTCCTGAAATGTTTTAACTATTCTTTAATAGCAAAAAACAACTCTCATCAGCTAAGGATTATTCTAAGGTTTTAGATTTTGGTTGAGATAAAGAGTAATTAAACACTAAAGGGTTTCCTACAATTTTTATATTTCTAATAACATCATCTAATATTTCTATAACAATATCTAAGTTATAATATTTTAGGGTTTTAGGTTTTTTAAGAATCACACTTTCAGGTTATTTAGTATATATTCTTTCAGGGTTTGGTTCACTAAAATAAAGTTACAAATTATCTTAATTTTTATTTTCAAAAATATTTTGAGGTTTAATATTTTTAAAATAATCAATTATCTCGTCAATATAAGTCATTTTATGATCAAACGGGTCACTTTCATCAAATTTCTCATGAGTTCATTCTTTAACAATATTTAACCTTTTCTTGAAAACTTTATATGCCTTAGAAGTAGTAAAATATCCAAGAAATAATCATTCATCATCCTTTGGATCAAATTTAACAAGATTATCCTTGGTATTCAAAATGTAAAATTTTCACCCAAACACTTTGATGTTTCTAACTTTTGGATTTCAATTATTCCAAATCTCATAGGTTGTTTTCTGCAAAATAAGCCTAATTAAAACTTTTTTAATGAAATAACATGCTATATTAATAGAATCATCTAAAAAGTGAGTGGGTAAGTTATATTAAGATAACACAATTCTATTAATTTATTATAATGTAATATTCCTCCTTTCAATAACATTATTTTGTTAGGGTATCACGGGGGTAGAAAAAGTATGTTAGATACCATGTTTTGAACAAAAAAAAATTAAACTCATGGTTTCAAAATTCTCCCCCAAATTCACTTCTCAAATAAATAATTTAGTTATATTTCTCTTTTTTAACTAATTTAAAAAATATTATAAACACATAACAATAGTTATATTTAACACTCAAAAATAAAAGTCAAGTAAATATAGATAAACTATCAACAAACACATAAAAAATATTTTCCTCTTGGTATTTTTCTTATAGATGGTCCAAAAAAATAGATGTTGATAAGTTCTAGAGGAATAGATGTAACAACCTCTTTAATTTATTTTAAATATAACTTCTATTGATTTCCAAATTTGAATTTATCATATATTTTCTCTTCTTTCAATTTAAATTGATGTAAATCTAAAACTAAATTCCTCTTACACAATTTTTTTAAAGAATAAACATTAGAATGTCCAAGTCTTATATATAAAATAAAAGTTTTTTTTGTTTTAGAATTTAAATAGTTCCCTTATTTATACACAAGGAATGAAGATCTAAATAATAGACATTTTCCATTTTTGAATCCTTAAATTCAATAATTTTATCTTTAAAAATAGAACATAAATTATTTAAAAAACAACAAAATAATATTCATCAAAAATTTGGTAAATACTTATCAAGTTATGATTTAATATATACACATAAAGAAATTTTTTGAACAGGACTAAATTTTTATTTTTAAATAATCTAACCACCAATATTTTTCTCTTATAAATTTCATTAATAGTTACATATCTTCCATCAATTTGGGATAAGGAATAAAAATTTGAAAACTATCCACAAATATTCCTTGAGAATCCACTATCAATAAACCATTTTACATTGACTATCTTGTATAATTTTCCCTAAAAATAAAATTAGGAAAAAATATTTTGGTACCCATATTCCCTTAGGTCTTGAAATGTTAGCAAAAAATATTTGGGAACCCAAATCTGCTTGTACTGTCTAGAAATTCTAGCACTGGATTTTGAAATTTTTTATGAAATAAAATAATGTTTAACACCAAAAAAATAAGGGTTTATATAAATAAAACTATTACCATACTGAGCAGGTTCTCCATAATGAAAAATATATATAACCTTAGATAATTTATTGTTATTGAAACTAGGCACAAAAATAATTTTTATAAAGATTTGGTTTTTTACCACTTCTTCGTATTACAAATTTATCTTTTTGGAATTCATTATTACCAAGGATTTGGTTTAATTAATTTTATCCTTTTTTTAAAAAATACTAGTATCATATTTAAAGTATTTATCTTCTTTTTTAACTTTTAAATATTGTTACCATGTTCACTAAAACATGCAGTATAATTTTTTATCTATACTTTCAAGTCTAAAATTTCATTATTTAAGTCCTATTTTTAATTAATAAAATCATTATAATAATTTTTTAGAAATTTTTTTTTTAAATATTTCATATTTTTTCTAACCTAGAATGATATTAATTTAATTCTTCAAAAGGGAAGTTTTTAGTTTTAGAGTCAAATTCATGATCAGAAGAATAAAATGAGTTTACCACATCAGAGCGTTCCATAAAGCACATGTTGTCCTTTTGATTGAAGATCTCATCTTTTGATTCAGAATATTTACTATCACTAGAATAATCAAAAGTGTATCATGTCGTCTTTATGGATATTTTTATCTTCTTATTGTATTCTATCTTCTACTTCTACTTTTTTTCAAATTTCTTTTTTTTCTTGTAGCTATAGAAAATCTAGTTCAATATGTCCAATATTTTTAATTTCATATCATATTAATTATTTAGAACCTTTATAATATTTATTATACTTTTTAGAGGATATCTTGAATCAAATTCTATTATTTTATAATTTTTTAAAATTCCTTGAAAAATGAGAAAGCTCTCTATCTAAAGAATAACTATTTGAATATTCTTAAATAGATGACCCCAAAATCTATATTCCTTTGTTTTTATTGTCTTATTTTAAAGTAGAAACTTTTAAGGAAGAATTAAAATTTTTAACCAATCTATACTCACCATCTTCATCTTAAATCTCTTACAAATACATCATAAGTGTACCAATGATGTTTTTTATTTTTAAATCCTTAAAATTAGTGGATTTCCTAATGGTAGATGATACTCCAATCCACATAGATGGTAGTACTCAGAGAAATTTTAGAGTTTGATTAGATTCATGGATTGGTTCTCAAATAGAAGCAATATTGTTCAAAATCTATGTCAACCATCAATTCATTTGTGTTATGATTTCCCTATCAGTTATCCTGAACATGTAAAACTTTATATTTCTAGTGTTATATCCAAGCTATCTTATATTTCCAATACCTTTATAAGATACTAATGTTATTTTACACATATAATGAGTTGTTTCACATTATGAAACTTTTTTCAACTCATATCATATTATATTTCTATAGTATCATTCCACTTATCTAGATATACTTCTAGAATATTGTAAGGCTAAATGAATTTTATGTAAACCTTTAGACAAATATTATTCAAATAGATAATCATCCAAGTCTTCCAGTAAACATAATTTCCTCCATTAATTTGGGGAGATATTAACATATAAATACCTTATGTATTTTTATCCATAGTATCCATTTAAGATTATATTTTATACGTCAACCATTTATGGTTGATAACTCAAAATTCAATACCTTTTATAACATTTTTTTGTCAGAGAACAACTGTACTAAGTCTCAAAGTGGGTAAATTGTGTTCTTGAAATTTTCATCACTTAAAACCACCGTATTTAAGGTATGATAAGTTCTGATATTTTATTAACACCAGAAATTAGTGGAAATAAAATTATAAATAAAAAAGATCAAACATAGAAGATTTATAGTAGTTTAGGGAATAAAAAACACCAAGTCTACTCCACCAACACTAAACTCCTCAAGCTTGGAAATTTTAACTAACATAAGTACTTTTAGCAGGGACTACTAGACTTAGTGAAAAAAACCATCACTTGGTACAAAACTAAGAACATTTACCAATATATTATAATTATTTACAAAACACTAGCATTCATAACTCAATATAAGGAGTGATCTCATTTAATACTAGGAAATAATGATGAAATATTACAAAATAAATCTCACAATTTTAAGATAAAACAGACATAAGAGTGATTCGGGATAGAAAATAAGAATAAACAATATCTTGAGGAGAGTCTTATAAAATAAAAAATATTTTTTTTATCAGTATCACAGCAATAGAAAACATAATTCTTCTTCTTCTTCTTCTTGTAATATTAAAGTATCTCAGAAATCTTCAAGAGAGAGAGAGAGAAGAAAGTAAAAGTGATGTTCTTATTCTTATATAAATTCTCTTATTCAAATACTATTTTTTATTCTTTCCATTTCCTATTTCACATAAAAGATAAACCATAAATATAACCATGGAAATAAATTTCCATATGTCCTTTTCTCAAAAATACCTTAGTAATGGGATTGAGAAATAAATTATTTTGTACTATTTTCTTCTCTTAGAACTTGTAATCTATTTAAAATCAATTTTACTAAAAATAAATAGCCCAATATTTAATGCATTGATGGAATAATTAATTTCTGCTTAAATTACTCCAATGATAATAAAAATGTAGGTTAGAGAATGACATAGCTGATTCTAGATCACCACATAGTTTAATTCCATGGACTTGAATTCTCGTACATGAAATGATCCACATAAAATTTCTTCACATAGGAATATTATTAATTTTTTCAAATCATATAGTCATATTTCTCACATATCTAAATGAAAATAACCAAATTTGGCATTGCCGATTGATTCACATAGCTAATTGGAGCCACATAGCTGAATATTATAGGGATAAAATTCATAAAGCCAATTACTCAACATAACTTATTCACATAGTCATCCCATATATGTATCTATTTTCCCATATAATTTATTCATCAACATAGGTTATTTTCACATGTCCAATTCTACAATGTAGTTGATTTACATAGGTGATTCCTTTACACAGGTGATTGACGTAGTTTATTTATCTATGTATACAAATATCCACATAGGAAAATTCATCCCATAGTTGAATCTTCAGACCTTGGAAAATTTCATCAAAACTTCTAGAATTATAGAATTACAGATGAATTAAATTAAATCAAGATAAAACCTGATGAAAAAAATTAAAAAACTATATCATGATAAATATATGAAAGTTTTTTGAGATCATCAAATCATAAAGTGTGTGGGATATGTTAGAATAATAATATTATTTAAACATGGTTGAGGGATGATTGACCTTATCTAAACCCCCAATTCATTATTTCCCTTTTTAGAGTCTTCTTGACATGTGAAACAAGTGATCTATTTATGTTAATTTGAAATATTTAAATTTCATTCTCATAAATTATAAAATGGGGCTCTCATAATCCAATAAAAAACAATCCCAAATTTTATTTTCATCAAGAAACAATACCCTATTTCATTCCCCTATAATCATATTTCACATCTTTTATCTTTTCTTCATAAGAATTTAGCCTAATAATTTCATTTCTAAGGATTCCTCTAAGGTAAATCTCAAGTCCTCAATGTGAAAACTAATTTTTCCCTAGATTTTTTTATTTTCTACCTTACTATACCCACTAAAATTTTCTTACTCCTATATAATTACATTAGTATGTTTATATATTGGATGTTATTATTCTAAGGAAATTACTATTAACCACCTTTAAAATTTTCTTTTAATAAAAAATGAAACTATCATTCATGTATTATGTATACTACTGCCTCTACAAAATGAAGACGTTTTTTATGATGAACTCTCTTCACTAATTATAAAAGTGAAATTTCATAATAAATGTTACATATATAATATTATTACTGTTATGAAGATAAAAAATAGTATCCAACTTCTTTCTATCTCATTATTATATAAATTAAAATTTTAACCACGCGTTGTATGAACTACCACCTCCTTGAAGTAATGTATCTCATTTTTCATCTAGGTTATTTATTATTTATTAAAATCTCTTAAAATATAATTCAATAACTTAAAGGTGTCTAAATAATAAAATAATATAATAGATGACAATGATAACTTAATTACTGATGATATATGATATAAATAAGTAAATGATTATTTTATTTTTGGTTCTAGAATGGTAAAAATGATATTAAACTCAGTAATTAAAATATCACCATTCATCAGTTAAAAATCACTAAAACATGTTCATCACAACTTTTATCTCTAAGAATATTAACAAAAAATCTAATAGAAAGAAATTATAAATTTATAAAATATCATAAAATATCAATTAGAGTACCTTGTATGATTTTAGAATAAAAAACATTGGGAGAATAATGAATAACAACACTGCTATTATTGAACTAGATCAAAATTATCAAGATTACTCACACCCAATATTGAAAATAGATAATAACTAACTAATATAAATGTAGGGAATAATTGTAAATGATATTTATAAAAGGTTATATATAAGAATAAGTTTTTTAAATAGGTTATTAATATA
This sequence comes from Viscum album, assembly GCA_963277665.1. Lineage (NCBI taxonomy): Eukaryota > Viridiplantae > Streptophyta > Magnoliopsida > Santalales > Viscaceae > Viscum > Viscum album. The sequence continues at coordinate 106,917,752 of OY728159.1, forward strand.
GTTACGATTTTTATACATGAGGTTAGAGTGCGATCAACTAAGAGGGAACTCAAGGTAAGGGTTTCTTTTCTCAAAAATTTCACCACTTAAGACATATTTACTATTATACACTACTTTTTCAATGGAATTGTGTATAAAATTACACTTTAATATTTTTTATCATGATCCTGTCATAATTCATATTATTATAATATAAATTTCAAACTCTTTTTCATTAAAGGGGTTTTTATTTAAATGTTACTCAAGCCATAAAGTTTCTCTACTCAACCTAATTTTAAAATTGAGATCTCTCAAATTTGAAAACCCATTTCAGAAATTTGTATAGTCTTTATTTACAATATAAAAATCATTTTTATTCTCATATGGTTATCCTTGGTGAGATTTTTTCTCTATTTATCTTGTTTTAAATTGGATGTTATATAATATTTTTAATCGATGTGGTTTCCAAAAATGGTATTTCCAAATATTAAAAAAGGTTTTCCATACTTTCAAAATAAAATTTTTTAGCTTTTAATCCATATTTTCTCCCTAAAACCTTTTTATATTTCTAAAGACTCAATTATGATATATTTTTTAAGAAAAAAATTTTTTTAATATATCTTAAAAGTTTTCTTTCCAATCCTTTTGAAAATGAATTTTCAAAAGAAACTGGTGACTTTTTCACTTATACTTTCTTTAATAAAATAATAAAATAACCATTTTTTAAAATTATTTCACAATAATGGATTTCCTATCATTTTCAAACTTCGTTCCCATGTTTTTTAAAAGTAATTTTTTTCATTATTCTATTAGTTTTGTTTAAAATGGGTTTCATGGAAAAGGGGTTATTTTCATTATTCTTTCCAAAGTAAAATTATATTATTCTTATAAAATTATTCTTCAACTTCCAATTGATTATTTACCTATCATAAATGAGAAACATTAAATTTTTATAAGATAAATTATCCATAACTTCCTTTATATTTCCTAACCATACATTGTGTATAAACATGGTTATTATTCTAATGACTTTCCTCTATAAACACTCTATATTTCCTTCCTTTTATTGAAGGGTGTTCATCTTGATGTCATACATCAATTGATTGGGGAAATTATTGACTTAACTATATACCATATATCTAGATAGTATAAATACAAAATTCTTTATTATCATTATTTAAGGGTATTTACCAATGAAGTTATTGAATATCTTGAGATACATATTTATTTTATATGAGTATATCATGTTATTATTATTTATGGAATCAAGAATCTATTTCCTCATATGATTTTATTTGGACAGGATTTGAAACCCATTTTATATCCATAGGTTTTTTATGATATGATTTATGTATTTTGGAACACATATATAAGGATTATGATGGGTGGGGTCCCATATTTCCCTTCAATTAATTGGTTTAATTTTATGCATCATGAGATAAAAAGGTTACATGGGAAAATTTGTCCAAGTCCAAAGGGTAGATGGGGGTTTACCCCAAGAAAAAGGGGTAAAAGAGGGGAATTAACCCAATAAAACTGGGTATACAAGGGGTTTTATCCCTAGATAAAGTGTAAATAAGATGATTATCCCAAGACCAAGAAGGTTCGTAGGTAGTTATACCAAGCCAAATATGTGATGACTTTATTTTTAGGTAACCTTGAAATATTATTTCTATATTTATGTTTATGCCACACTATTATTTAAAAATCTTAAGCTTATGATTATGGTCCTTGAATCATGTTTAATGTATTGTGATCTCACACAATTTTTCCAAGGTATATGTTTTTTCATTTGATATTACATGTCCCTCTGTCATTACTTATGAAAAATTATTATTATTCCATGTTTTTTTAATAATATATTTCTCCCCTGACCATATTTTCTAATATTATTATGATTTAACCCTTGATGATGTATTGAAAACTTTTTCTTTACTAATCATTTAAGCTCAAACTATTATAATTTTTTTATTTCCTTGAGTTATGAAAATAAGTATTACCTATGGGAAATCTAGAAGGTAGTATAGAGGAGTATGATTATAGAGAAATGTTAAAAAGTTATATAAAATAAATTTCCTCTATAACTGGTCTTGAAAGACACTAAACCAAAAGCTTCTCTAAGTCAAGTGATATTATTGTGATATGTAATAACAATTTAAAATTTGTTCAATTTTATCTTGGTTCATATTACTTGGTATCAAAGTTAATTTGTAAAAGTGTGTATTTTTAGTATCGAACTTGGGAATGTGAGTCTAAAAAACCTCAGTTAGTATCAAAGGGGTGTTTAATTATTTTTAAAATTATATTTGTTATTTTTGAGTATTAGGATAATATAAATTTAGAAAAAACCCTAAAGATATGTCTAATGGATAATTTTAAGTATATGATAACATATATATGTTTTTTTAAAGTATAGATTATATGGTTTTCCAAGAAATTACATCCCCATCTAAATTCTATAAGTGGATACAGGATCTGGAATAGATGTATTAGGGTTAATAACCCTAAAAAGGGTGTGTTGTGTATTAAATAAATCATCACCTAGTGTTTGAAAAAGAATCCTAATTTCCCACCTGGTTTGAAACCCCCAAGGGATATTCTTTGGTTAATATAAATTCTTTTTATGAACTATTATGAATGATTTAAATACCTAACTAGTTCAATTAGATAACTAAGTTGGGAGATTACCATGGATAACTTAGATTTAAACCCAAATATTCATAAATTAGGGTATATATCTAATTTATTTGTTATTTATTCTAGGTTTATAGTTTTCTTTTTTATATATTTAATAATTTATCATTTCCAACTTTCCATTATTTAAATTAATTGATGGAACCTATAAGATCCAAGTCAACAATGGGTACAATGGATAATGTGGAGATTTTCCCTAAAAGAAACCAAATGGGATAAAAATGGAGTGCAAACCATTATGATAATTTGATCCTAGTTTATGAACAATAGAAAAAACTATATGGAGAACCCAAATGAACTAAGGGAGGAGTAAAATGTTGTTGGTTTGGTCATGCAATGACGATCACTAACCTTCAGTGGGTCTCTCGATCAACTAAAAATTGAACAATGGATGAATTTAGTAGAAAATATATTTTTTGTTCTATAGAGATCAAAGAATTAAAATGTTGTATTAGTTGTATATTTTTTGGAAGGTGAAACTAAACAATGGGGAACACTGATAAATAGATTTAGGCCAAGGAAATAAATTAATTCCATGAAATGGGAAAAGTTTAATGAGTTGTTCTTATACAAATATTTTCCATAAACTCTTCATACAAAAATAGAGAGATAACTCCTTGAGTTGAAAAAAAAGGAAGATGAATCCATTAGTACCTATGAAATGAACCTCATAAAACTATCAAGGTATGATTCTGCTTCTATAATTAACCATGAAATAAAGTTTAATCATTTATTTAGAGGTTTAAAGTTGGGTCTTCAAAAATAATTTACTATAAGGGATTTTGGAAGCTATGAAGATATTTTTCAATATGAACTTAATGTGGAAATAGAAACTAAGTACTCTCATTATTATCATGGTTTAGGATATAAGAAAAGAAAAATGTATTTCTATGTAAATTCAAGTGATAAAATCTATAGTGGAAAAAACTTCATCTTTTGACGTATAGAAATTGTGGGAAGAAGCATAGGGAAACATACTCTAAGAAACAAATAAGTGCTTCAAGTAAGGAAGAGAAGTTCAAAGAGAACATAAATTCTAAAGAAATATAAAGATTACAACTAATGAAATGGATAGAGGTAATTACTAACTTAATGAAAAAAACCCTCAATTCAATGATTCAATTATAAGAAGTTTGGGAATTATGCCAACAAGTGCACTCGACCTAGGGTTCATAGAAATAGTCCAAATAAATATCCACCCAAGCCAAGAGAATAAGGAAAATTCTACAGAATCACCATCATTAAAGTAAATTTTTATAATAAAGTGGATCATTATAATTATTGAATACTTATCCTCCACTCTATATTAGTGTCCATCTTGTTGGATTTTAAATATAGTAACTATAGTATATCAAAGAAGTTTTCTAAAAGAATCAAATCAATACCAAAATGATTTGATATTATCAATGAAAAAAATTTATTATTATTGTATTAAAATTTTAGTTTTATGGAATATGCTTCATGAAAGTCTTATTTTCCCTCCTTTAGATAAATTCAGTATTATTTTGGAAATTTATTGGATACATCCACATAGATCCATAATAATTAAAAAAATAAGGAAAATGTGTTTCATATATAAAAACTAACTACGATAATCTGGTAGTGTAAGGATAAATATGATCCCTCTTAGAAAACTAATTCTATTATAGAGGTTAAGATACCTAATCATGTGGGATGGTTAGCTAAAATTATAGGATAAAAACTAAATATTGGGATTAACCAATTCTGAGGGAAAATGATATATTTTCTACATTCACATCACTCAATAAATTATATTATGAGTAAAATATATCTCCTAAATACCCTTAGTTTGTTTCACTATTTGGTGATAATTAAAATTGTGAGGGAACAATTTATTTAAGGGAATAAGAATGGAACACCTTGAGATTTTGGAATATATTTATTTTAAAACTTTGTTTGATAGCTTACTTCACATGCAACACTGAACTAAAATGAGATTAATAATATTTATTATTAATAAATTTAAGAATAATTAATCATAGAGTAAATAAAAAAAATATTTTAATCCATTATAAATCAAAAAAAATAGGATTAAGATCACTTAAAGATTAAAAATGGCATTTTTCACTAAAATCAGTTTTTCCTTATATATTGTATTTCAATATAAAAGATAAATTTATAAATTTTATCATTTTAATTTTTTAAAGTGAATTTAATTTTTTAATTAAGTATATAAAAATTATACTAAGTAAAAAAATTATTTTCTCTAAAATAATTGATTTTTAGGTAAATAGTTAAAAACATATTTTTTACTAAAATCATAACTTTTATGATTATATTAATAACTATGTATAAATTATAAAAATATAAAAAAATAATGATAAAATATGTATTTAAGGAGTAAAAATATACATTTAAAAATACTATTATGAATTTATAAAACATATAATTAACTTTTTAAGAACTTATGAAATATTTTCTAATAAAAAATGTGTGTGATCTTTTCATTTAATTAAATATATTTTTTAATAAAATTATGTTTTGGATTTCTCTAAAAACCACAAAAATTATATTTTTTTATAATAAACCTATTTATTTCATAAAAATAAAAAACATTGACAATTTTATCCTATAAAACAATTTTAAGCTTAAAAATATAATTTCTAAAATCGGGTTTTCCCACATTACATGTGCTAATGTTAAAATTAATTTTCCCTATAAATAGAAAAAAATTGATATATTTAATTTAATATTTGTAATAAATTATTAAAAATTATTTAATAAGCTGGATTTTATTTTAAATAATTAAAAATAAATTACTTAGGTAAAAATTAGTTACCACGATAAAACCAAAAAATGGTAAATGTGAAAATTCTAAAAGTAAAGGACTTAAAAACATGATTAATACATATATTAAAATTCATCTTTGGTAATTTATCAATATTATTTGATCCCAAACACATTAATTACCCATTTTTTGAGTCTTATTGACAAGTTAAACATGTTCTTTCTTTATATTAAGTTGAAATATTAACAAAAATGTCATCCTCACCACTTATAAAAGGGCCTCTCACCACCCCTTCAAGAATACTCCAAAATTTTGTTTTAATTTTGATAATATTACCTATTTCATTCATTTTTAATCATATTTAAATTCAATTAGATTCTAGTCCCCAATATCTCCATTTCTAAGGATTCCTCTAAGGGAAAACTCAAGTCCTTGAAGTGAGTACTAATTTTTCCCTAACATCTTTAATTTTCTACCATACTTTCCCAAATATAATTTTATCATTCCTATATAATGAAATAATAATTAATTTTATAATAAATTTTATTATTCTAAGTGAATAAAAATCAACCTCTTTTCACATTTTCTATTAATAAAAATAGAATCGTCATTCGTGCTTTTTGTGGACTACTACCTCCACAAAGAGATGAATTCTATTTTCTCACCACCACATCTATTAACTATATGTAAAAGTGAAATAAAATAATATATTTTGCATATATAATTTAATTATTATTAATAATATAAAAATTATAACCCACCTTCTTTCCTTCTCATTCATTGAAAAATGAAAATGTTAACTATGAGTTGTGTAGACTACCACCTCCATGAAGTAAAATATCTTCTATTTAATCTAATTTCATTATTATTTATTAAAATATATTAAAATATTAGTAAAAAATTTAAAATTATATCAAATATATAATTATTATTATTTAAAAATGATATTATGAAAAAATAACCCACTTTCATAACCATAACCATCCATCAATTATGATATGTTCTTATTTGGATCTGTCTAACCACCTACTTGAAAAATGTTGTCAAATAATATCATGGATAACTATGAGAAATTAATTACTAATTATATATGATGTAAATATTTTCATAATGATTTTATTTTGGTTCTTTAATGGGAACAATAATATCAAACTCATTTATTAAAATACCACCATTCCTTTGTTAAAAATTATTGAAACGTATATGTTGCCAACTGTTTCTACAAGAACCAAAACTAATACTCTCATAGAATGAAATAAAAATAGTATAAAATATAATAAAATCCAATTTATAGTAATTTTTATGATATGTAAATGATAAATTTTGGGGTAATAATGAAGGCCAAAATTGATATTATGAAACTAGTTCAAAATGATCAATATTACTCACACACGATTTTAAAAATAGATAATAACTAACTAATATAAATGTAAATAATTATTATAAATTGTAAAAAACCAACCCAATCCAACCATAACATTTACCCAAGTTATCCTATTATGGGGTGACGTATAACAAATATAATAAAACAACTCTCTTATATAAGGAAAACAAGACATACAACTAGAGTACAAAGTCAAAATAAAGGGAGATACAACTGATCCAAATAGAATAAAATATAAATCATGACAAGTCTAGATGGAATATTCCCCATGTGACCAATAATCACCTTAAAAACATCCATAAATAAAAATAGTGATGTAAAGAGAAGCCATCATGCCACATATTTTCCTTCCCTTTACCTATGTCTAGCAAAACAAGGTCTACAGCTGACAAAAGTCAAAAGTAAGTTCGAGCAACAGAGCCTAGTAGGAAACCACCATAGAATCTATACAAGTTCTAATATCAATAATTCACACTTTATAGCTTTAAAAAATATTTTTATATTCATTTTTATAAGTAAAACAATTTAAAAAAATTCTCTAACAATCCTTGAATTTTTTTTTAAAATTCAATATCATATTTTCCAAAGCTAAAAGCATTCTAGATATAATACAAACTTGGTAAACATGCCAAAAGTAAAAATACATTTTATCCATCATCCATGAAATAATATATTATGTAATAAAAAACCATAAGCAACAATGCACCTACCATCTAGGCTCTAGACTATGGAAAAATATATACTAGACACTCAAAAACCTAAAAAGGCATAAGTTTAGATCTAACTAATATTGAGTTTTATCATAGTCCATCGATATAAAAGAGGTTACCTCCTAGTGGTATAACACACACTAAGTCTGCCTGTGTATCATTATCAATGCACCCATGGTTACCACTATGAAATTTCTATCAATTTCTATTTTTAAAAACCAAGTTCACATTTTTATAAAACCATTTCAATGCTAATCCAATCATGCAATGGAGTTTGAAAATACATTTATTTCCAAATTAAGGAAATTCCATTTTTCAAAGTAAAAACACCATTTAAAACATGAACTTGGGACCTTTATAATTTCAACACATGAAATTAAATTTTAAATCATTAAATAATCAATAAGAACAATAATAAATTCAAGAGATTAGAACACTTGGATAAATCCACCTACCAAAAAGATGCAAAAAACCTATCCTCCATTGACAATCAGGATTGAAAACCACAAGATAGGCCTTCAAAAGAAAGGGAATAATAAGAGACTAAAAAGGATTCATAGAAAACATGATCCAATTATAAAATCATAGCCTTCACCAAAATCAAAGAATAAAAAAGGAACACTTACCTTGAAAGGAGTAACCCAACCAAAATGGCTATCAATCGCTTAAAGTATCAATCCATATGGAAAGGGGTTACCCAAAATCTCATAGGGGATCTCTGGGTCAAGCGAAGATGGATGTATAGAAATGAATGAAACATATCACTCATACGGTGGCCTAAAAAACCAAAACTGTGACATTTACATGGTGTGTAACATGTTTACACAACATGTAATCTTCAAGGTCTGTATACGCCAAAAAACCCATCACCTTTTAATTAAAAATCAAATTTTTATACATACACGGAATTTACCTGATATATTGAATGTAAACCATTCACTCCATGTTCCCAATTCAATGCTTCTTCCCAATAGCTATTACATGGTATGTAACCAACTTAAATGATGTGTGTCTTATCAATGAGTAGTAGTAAGTCCACGTTTTATGTTGAAAATCCTAGAAAATCCATGACTTTACCAATACAAGTATCCTCCCAATTTCATGGTTGGAAATAAATATCCAACAAAAAAGTAAAAAAAATATATATTTAAACATACTTGGTAGAAATGTAACATGGAGTTACAATATAACCACTATAAAAGTTTTTATACCCAGAAAGTTCCAAAGATCCTAGATCTAAAAAAAGAGAAATCCATTACAACATCATTAATAAATATCACTCCCGCATCTTGTGGTGATCCTGTATATACTGCCAAAATACCCTGACCACGGGGATCATTTTATCATATAGTACCTTATCCTAGAAATCCATAATCTGAATTGGTTGATCAACCAAATTGGTATCGAGCTCAAGATCAACATCCTCTCATATAATCACATGGTAAGGATCTCGTAGATACCTCTAAACTAAGAAACATAAAACACATCATGGATATAATTCAAACCATATAGAAAAATAAACAAATAGGCCAACCTCCCTAGTCACTCAATGATCTCAAAGGGGGACACAAACATCTATGACAACTTACCCTACTTACCTAATCAATGGTGTCCTAAGTGAGGTGAAACCTTGAGGAAAATCTGATCACCAATCACAAACTCAAAAGGTTGATGATGATGGTCTACATAATATTTCTGATGACTCCGTTTCATGATAAAATACATATGGATCAATCGCACTATCTCTATCATCTCCTAAACTAAACTTGTCGCAACCAAGGATTCTCTCCCAACTTTTATCAAAATAAGGTAGATAAACATTGATACCTATATAAATCCTCAAAGGGTAACATATTGATCGAGGACTAATAACTATTTTTTTAGGAAAAATAAACCAAAGGAAAATGTGTGTCCCAATATCCATCAAAATAAAGTATAGAATCCTAGAGAATATCCTCAAGAACCTAGATAGCCATCTCTATCTTTTTATCTATATGTGGATAATAATTAATGCTCAATTTCAACTGGGAACTCATTTCCTTCTAAAAACCTATCCATAATCTGGATTTTAACCTCGAGTCCTTATCAAAAACAAATTTAGAGGTAACCCCATGAATCCTCATAATCTCTCAGAAATATAAGTCCCCAATCTATTCCACTTGCATAGTTTCCTTTATTAACAAGAAATGCATTGATTTAGTGAATCTATCAATAATCACAAAAATTGTATACTTCCCACTAAGATTCCATGGTAAACCAATAATGAAATACATGGAAATATCATCCCACTTGTATACCATAATGGGTAAAGGATGAAAAAAAAACATGTAGGTCTCTAGTAGTCTACATTAACTCTTTGACAAGTGAGACACTACGACATAAAATCCACAACTGACTGCCCCATTCCCAGCCACCAATACAGATGTCTCAAATCGTGGTACATCTTTATAGCCCTAGGGTTTATATACCAATATAACTTGTACCCACTATCTAACAACACTTATATTAGGTAAAAATAAAGATCCATTCTTCTATGAAATCACAAATCTCCACTGGGAGATTGAGACCACTCACTTGTGGTCTCCCCACCATTTAGGAATTCCCCTAAGTGTCAGATCTCAGTTTTTGTCATCTTCTCAATTTAAAATACCACATAAAAAATATGATTCAACCTTTATCTAATCCAATACATGTCAATCAACCACCTTCACGCTTAAGCTCATATCAACAAATAAACTCATTAGATACCACTACTCAACGGATTCCTTCACATCTTGTGTTATAAATTTTCTACTCAACACATCAGAACCCACATATTATTTTACAGGGGTGTATACAATATCAAACTCAAAGGTCTGAAGATACTCATCCTAGCATCTCTATCTCAAGTTCAAATCCCTCTGAGTTAAAATATAATTCAATAATTTATGATCATAATACACTGTAAATCACTCCCCAAAAAGATAGTGATGTCATTTATTGATTGTGTGCATAGCTACTTTAAACTTAGGATCATGGGTAGGGTAGTTATTCTCATGAGGTAATAACTATAGAGAGACATAAAACACTATCTATTTCCCCTGAATCAAGACACATCCCAAACCTGAAATATAAGCATCACAAAAAACATCATAAACCAACCCTGGTTTCTTAAGAATTAAAACTAGTGCTAGTTTCAACCTCAACTTCATCCCCTTAAAAGATCTCTAACCATTTTCATTCCATTAAAAGTATACACCATTTAAGGTTAAAGTTGTCGTTGAAGATGCAAGTATATAGAAGTACCAAACAAAGCGTCTATAGTAACCAACCAAACCCAAGATGCTCTAGATCTCAATCACATTTCTGGGATTCTCCCAAGAAATAAGTTCTTGTACCTTCTTAGGATCTATTGAGATGCCCCTATCAGATATCACAAGACCGGGAAACTTCACTTCCTAAATCCAAAACTCACACTTGGAAATCTTACCATACAAATGATATTCCCTCAAGGTTTGAATAATGTTATCTAAATAGTATATGTGATTCTCCTATAACTTAGAGTGCACCAAAATATCATCCATAGACATGACAATGAAAGATTCAAACAACTGATGAATGATTTGGTTCATTAAATCTATAAACATTATAGGAGAATTAGTGATACTTAATTTCATAACCAAAACCTTGAAATTCCCGTATCGGCTCCTAAATTATCTCATCAGTACATCATCTTCTCAAACTCTCAACTATTGGTATCCCAACCCTAGTTAAATATTATAAAACCAATGATCCCCCTAATTTGATCAAATATATCATCAATTTTGGTTAAAGGATACTTGTTCTTAAAGGTCACCTGATTCAACTTTTTATATTCAATACAAAGTCTAAGGATCCCATCTTCCTTATTTGAAAAGCATGTAGGAGAATTCCAAGGTGACATGCTTGGATGAATAAATCTTTTCATCTCTAAGTCCTCAAGTTGGACTATAAGTTCCACCAAATAAATAGGTCCATTTGACAAGATGGAATAGAAATGGGAATTGTTCTAGGGAGTAGTAAAATAGTGAACTCAACCTCTCTCTATGGTGGTAAAACAAAAAAAATGGGAAGACATCAGGGTATGCACACACAATAGCAGGTAGATGACCACACAAGTAAAGGTCAACTTAATCAAGAAACATTTCTGATAGCTATCTTGGTATTATACCAACATAAGTAATAATAGGCATTGGACTTTTTGATCTACAGTCCCACTCACCCAGGAAAACATGAGTGACCCCTATGTAAAATAAGAACTATACCCAACAGTGATAACATACTATCTGGGACTTCACATTGATCATCCAATCCATACTGATAATCAATTCAAAGATTCAAAGATCAATCATTAAAAAATCCCAAACCACCTAAACATCAGATATCATCACCCAACACACCAGGAACTTGAAACCCTGTTTATCCCTCTTTCAAAAAGATGTGGAAATATCCAAAAAAATGGAATAATCTCTAAAAATAGACCCAAAATGTCAACCAACTTTGAAGTTAGTGACACTTTTATCAAACAAATCTAGCACCATATAAGATGAAATAAAAATTATACCTCTAATAGTAGATGGCCCGGCAATTCAAACTCTGCAATATAAATTCATCCAGACATAGGCACTTGGACATCCTCTTTTTCCTAAGAATGAGACCCACCACCCTTGGAATCATCAACATGAACATTTGATCCCTTGGTGAAATTGGATCCCACCTTACTGCCTTGAGACATCTTATCACAAAAACGTTTCAGATGGTCAGATCAGCCACAAAGATGAAAATTACTAGGAGCCTCTATAAAATGAGGCATGTTATGACCATATCTACCACACTATTAGCTAATAACATATTTATTCCCTAAATAATCCCTTAAAACTGGTCCTGTAGAAAACTGACCACACTTACACTTCCTTTTTTGAAAAGAATAAACACCCTAGATAATTGTTGCACCCACTAAAGTTCCACCCAAAACTCTTCTTGAAACTTTGTCTACCCCATCTAAACATGATTTATCCAATACCTTAACAAATATCTGGAGGCAAAAAATATATATCATCAAGAGAATATCATCCCTTAACCTCATATCAAACATTTGAACCTTTAGGTAGTCATTATTAACAAGCTCTAGTGTCGGGTGCACTAACTCAGAAAAAGGGATGGAGTAATCCATAACAAGATGCTCCCCTTACTCGAAGGTCAGAAAAAACTAGCTCTTTTCCACACATAAAGTCTCAAGATAAAACTTTTGACTGAAAATTTTCTTGAAAGAAAACCAGGTATGACCTTCGTGTAACCTAGATTTCACTATAGAGTCTCACCATCTTCTTCTTGGCCCCTCGAGTATATACATGGAAAAACCCACCTGATAATCTTCAAGAGTCTTTAAAAAGTTTAATATCCTCACAATCCATTCAAGACACTCCTATAACTCTTGGTTTCCTTTGTCACCCTGAAAAATAGGTGGATGCTTCTTGGTAAATTCTGATTCATGATCCACTACTCACCTCAGATTCACTGTGCCCACTGACCATATAGTTTGAATGGTACGTATCACTAATTCAACCAAAAAAGGTTCCAATAGAGGATCTGCCTGTGGAAACTACGTCATGGATTCCCCTCTTATATTTGGAAGATATCTTCTTGGAATCATTGTCTATTAAATACCAGGAAAAATCCAATTAGTCACAATAAAATTCTAAAATAATTGAACCAATTTCTTAATTCCCAAACAATTCTTTAAAAAATAATTTAAGCATGTCATGAACTCTACCACAAAAGAAAAACACCTCTTAAAAGGAACAGGTCCATCTAAATAAACTTCCCACATAGTTCATTCAAATGACCTTACACACAATACGTACCCAAACTATGTAGATAGGTTAATTTAAATAAATTTCCTATACAATTAATTAAAATGAACCTAAATACATGGTCAGGGACTTAGTAAAGATTTTTCAACCACCCATGGTACCTCATATTCAGTCACAGGAGTGATTTGGCTAGGACCCTTTTCCACACCTACTATCTGAATTCTGATGCTCGAACTCAGGTCTACATAAGACATAGAACCAACTTAGGCATTATTGACACACTTCAGGTTGAGTACCCCCTTTCATACCAAATTGTAATAGACTAACCTGATCCAACCAGATCAGTCATACAAGGTGGACCATTACCATGTGAGGTATAAGAGAGATAATAAACAAGTCTCTTATATAAGTAAAATAAGACATACAACCATAGTATGGATTAGAAAAAAAGGGATATATAACTGATCCAAATAGGATAAACCGAAAAGTATGAAAATTCTAGAAAAAACTAGTCACCATGTGATCAATTATCACCTCAAAACCATCCTTAAACCAAAATAGTGACATAAAGATAATTCAGTATGTTATAGGATCACCTTCCCTTTACCCACTTCTTACAAAACAACATTTATAGCCACCTAAAGGTTGAATTAAGGTGTGATAAATAGAACCCAGTAGGAAACAACTACAGAATTTATACAAGTTCTAATATCAATAATTCATAGGTTCTAACCTTAAAACAGAAGAGTTTTTTAAGTATTTTTATAAGTAAAAAAATTTGAAAAAATTTCTCAAAAAATACTTTATTTTTTATCAAAAATTTCATATTATTTTTTCCAAATACAGAAACATTCCATATATAAGAAAAAGAAATTAAACATACCAAAATTAAGAAATACATGTGATCCAATATCTATTAAATAATATTTCATGCAATAAACAACCATAATCAACAATGCACCTTCCATATCAGATCTAGCCTATGGGACAATATGTACTAGACTCTCATGAGCCTAAAAAGGCATAAGTTTGGATTCAAATAATATTTTTTTTCCATAGTCCATCAATATACAAGTTTTTATCTTTTATTGGTGTCACACACACTTAGGTTTCATGTTTCTCTTTATCAATACACACAAGGTTCCCATTGTACATTGTTTTCAATTTCTATTTTTAAAACTAATCTCACGTTTTTATAAAACCATTTCAAAGATAATACAATCATGCTTAAAGGTTTGAAAATAAATTTAATTTTAAATTAAGGAAATTACATTTTCAAAGAATAATCCCTTTAAAACATGAACTTGTTCCCTTTTCAATTTCAAACCAACCAATTCCATTTCAAAACTTCAAGGAATCAATAAGAAAAAAAATAAATTCAGGATATTAGAACACTTTGATAGATACCCCAACCATAAATATATAGAAAACCTATAAACATTTGACAATGAGGATTAGAAACCAACATATTATCCTTTTAAAGATAGGGCATGACAAGAGACTGAAAAAGATTGATAGAAAATGTGACCCGATTCCAAAACAGCAGCCTCCGCTAAAACCAAAGAAGAACCAGAAGGAACGCTAACCCAGAAATGATCATCCCAACCAAAACAATGCTAAATTTTTTAAAAAATCATTACATGTAGAAATGGTTCAATCAAAATCATCTAGGGATCTCTCTAGGTCAAGAGAAAATGGATTTATAGAGAATGAATGAAACATATCACTCATACAACATCCCCAAAAACCAACACCGTGACATTTACATGATGTGTAAACCATTTAAACATTATGTAATACTTGAGGTCCATATACACCAAAAAACTAATTTCAATTTAATTAAAAACCTTATTTTTATATATACACAATTTTTACTAGATACACAGTATGAAAACCATTCATGTTAGGTACCCAGTTCATGGATTCTTCCCAACATCCATTAAATGGCGTGTACTAAACTTACATAGTGTGTAAGTTCTTAAATAGTAGAAAAAATTCTATTTTTTGTGTTGAAAATTACAAAAAATATATGAATTAACCATTAAAGGTATCCTCCCAATTTCATGGTCAAGAATACATGTCTAACCAAAAAGGAAACCAAAATCAAATATTAGAACATACCTGAAAGAATGGTAATAGGGAGTTACATAAATGAATTTTATAAAATGTTATATACATGAATAAGGTTCCAAAATAAGTGATTAATATGGTTATTTTTTTATATATGAGGTTATATTTTGACTAACTAAGAAGGAATTAAAGTTAAGGTTTTCTTCTCCCAAATTTTCACCCCTTAAGTCATATTTCTTATTATACATAATGTTTTATTTGGAATAGTGTATCTACTACAAATTTAATGTTTGTTATCACGATACTCTCGTCATTAATGGTGTTATAAGTTTAATTTAAATCTATATCTCATTTAATGGGTTTTTATTTAAATGTTACTCAATATATAAGGTTTCTTTTCTTGACCTCATTTTAAAATCTAGATCTCTCAAATATAATAACTCATCTAGGTAATTTTTCTAGTCTTTCTTTCCAATATAAAAAATATTTTTATTCTCATATAGTTGTACTTAGTGATATTTATTCCTTATTTATCTTGATTTAAATTGGAAGTTCTATAATCTTTTTAAGTGATGTGGTTTTCAACAGAGATATTTCAAAATATTAAAATGGTTTTTCATCCTTTCAAAACTAAAATGTTTTATCTTCCACTCTAGGTTTTATCTATAAAAACTTTAAGTTTTTTAAGGACTCTATTATTATATATTTATTAAAAATTAATGTTTTTATATATCTTAAACATTTTATTTATAAACTTTTTTAAAATTAATTTTTAAAATAAATAAGTGGATTTTTCAATTAGACATTCTTTATATAAATAAGAAAAGAAAATTATTTTTAAAAATCACAACAAATGATTTACCATAATTTTGAAACTAATTTCCCATGTTTTTATAAATTAAATTATTTTTTAATTATTCTATGAGTTTTATTTAAAAAAAATCATGTAAAAGGGTCCATTTTCATCATGATTTTCAAAGTAAAATTATAATATTCTTCTAAAAGTATTCTTTTACTATCCATTGATTCTTTACCTATGTTTTCAAAAATAATCAACGTTATATATATATAAGAGAAATGACCCATCACTACCTTTTACTTTCCTAATTAACCACTGTGTATAAACATATAACTTCTTTCAATGCCTTTCCTCTATAAACATTGTATATATTTTACTTTGATTTAAGGGTGTTCATATAGATTTCATATATAGATTGATTTGGGAAATTATTTAATTAATCATAGACCCTTTTTCTATAAGTTGTAAATATAAAATACTTTATTATTTTTATTTAAGGGTATTTACCTAGGAAATTACTTAATATATTTGGATACCCATTTATTTTCCATGGGTATATCATGTTATGATTATTAATGGAATCATGAATGTGTTTCCTTATATGATTCCAATTGAAAGGGATATGAAACAAATTTTATTTCTAAGGGTTATTTATGATATGATTGATTTATTATGGCACACATATATAATGTGATGGTGGGAATTATCCTATATCACCCTCTAATGCATTGGTTTAATTTTATTTCTCATGGGATCAAAAGGGTATGTGGTAGGATTTATATCAATCCAAAGGGTACATGAGAAGATTTATCCTAGGCCAAAGGGGTGTATGGGAGGATTAATTCCAAACTAAAGGGGTATAAACAATGTTTTATCCCATGAAAAATGGTACTTAGGAGTATTAGCCAAAGCCTAATAAGGTACATGAGTGGTTATCCCATGTATACTATGTGATGAATGTATTAGTGGGTAACCTTGATATATGATTTGTAAGATTATGTTCATGACACACTCTTATATCATAATTTTGTGCCTATGATTATTCTCCTTGACTCATGTTTAATGTCTCATGATTTTGGAAAAATTTTCCTTGGTATGTGTATAACAACCCCAACTCCAGTAACCTAGATACAGTTTTTAATTTATTACATTTGAATAGATATAAGGGATCTAATCTTGAATTATTGGAAAGTTTAGTAGTATTAGAGATCCATATACATACATGATACCCATTTTAAATTGGGAATAATATATAAAATATAAAAACATTAAACATTATTCATCCTTTAAACTCATTAAAATCTTTCTTCTTTATAACCTGAGGAAAGGGAAAAAATAAGGATGATCTAAAATGATCAATAAGGGATGAATACAGTAGAATGTATCATCAGTAAAAAAGTTGTAATCAATATGGAAAGGTAAATAAATGAAAACACATGACATTTAATCAATAACTTTAGCATGAAATGAATCAAAAGATGATATCAATAAAATAATCTCATGGATAATAAAAACTGAATTCTCGATGAAGGAAATGCATAATATTGGATTTCATGATCTCAAACATCATGATGTACAATATTATACATTTCCTTCATTGATAATTAAGTTATTATTATACATGTGGTTATTTCATTAATAGTATCCATGGATGCATTTTATGCTCAACTTATTGATTAAATCGAAATGAGTTTTCAGTTATTTAACTTTATAGATTGATTATTTCCTATTTACTCGTGATGTCTTCTAATGTACAAAAACCTTACTTAGAATTTTACCTCATTATAATTTTGTTTTCTTCCCATAGGTTATTAAAAATAAATTTTTTAATGAGTTTCAAGGATGGAAATGTTCACTTTTATTATGTTTTATATTTTATTCCCAATGTAAAATGGGTATCATGAATGTATTTATCTCTCAAATACTAAAAAATTAATCATAACTTTGATATTATATCCCCTGAATATATTTAAATTTAATAAAGTATACATAAACTCTAGGTTATTGGATTTATGGTTATTATAGTTGGTATCAGGGAAAGTTTAGTAGAAACCTTGGAAACTAGATTTAGGAAAACATTGATTACGGAACATAACCCTATAATTGAATCTGAGGATAATTCTAAGTATAAACTAACATTCTAGATTTTTTGTAAGGTATAGATTATATATTTTTTCTAATAATAAAACCTTTTTTGGATAATCTGTATGGTTTTTTTCATATATTCATCTATGGGTATTAACCCTAAAAAGCGTTGGTCGAGTATATTTCAGACATAATTCTGGTTCATGGTGAGTGTGCCCTTATTTTTCACTATGTTTGACACTCCCAAAATATATTATTAGGTTAATTTAGATTTTATTTACAAAAAATTGTGTAATATTTGAAACAAAATTAAAAAAATCCCAAATAAACCAATTTTATTATTTTGAGATTAACTATGCATAAATTTTCAATTTATGTTAAGGGTTACACAAAATTTTGAATTATATATTTTGATTTAAAATTCATAATTTTATAAAATAATTTATTAAATGAAATTGTTTAGAAAAGGCTCATGGTAGAAAAAACAGTATCAATACTCATGGTCAATGCAGAAATTTCCCTGTTGAGTAAGCCAATACAACTGGTGTTGGAGCTAAGAAGGTCATGGATATATTAGGGTATTTGATCTCTATTATAACTAATAACCTTGAACATATATAAAAACATTATTTTATATCGAATAATACTCCTATATTTGATATTTTTAAGCAATAAAACCCCTTATCATTTAATAGAACTATTAATCTAGCGGTAGCTGGGTAATGGATTAAGTCTATTGAAAATATATTTTTGGCCTTGGAATATGATGAAAGGTAAAAAATTATACTTTTAGGATATTTTATCAAAGGAAATTTTCATAAATTGTGGTCATTGATCTAGAATAATAGTTATTAGGAAGAAATAGAACACATGAAATGGATAGATTTTAAAGTAATATTCTGTAATAATTATTTCCCTCTTAAGCAACAAACTGAAATGAAAAGGAAGTTCCTAAAATTAAAGAAAACAAAATAAGAAAGTGTTTTAGAGTATGAGGATAACTTTACATGACTATTTACTTATTCTAAGGATTACATACATAATACATAAGGCAATATTGAATATTTATTTTAAGGGAATAATCTAAGTCTCTAATGGGAACTGGTTTATCAAACTTTTTCATCATATGAGGAAATAGTTTTATGTGCCTAAAAAGAAGATAATGAATTTTAAATATCCTATATATTTAAAGGAAATCAAGATAATAATAGGTCGGAATAACACTAAGAAAAAGAGAACACAATAAAGAAGAAGAATAAGATGAATCAATTTATATCATGTGATAATTGTGGAAAAAATACTGTAAAATTCTTGAAGGTAATGTAAGTTTATAACAAGTGTAGAGATATGGGTCATTTGAACAATTAATATTAGGGAAAGAAAGATACCAATATTATCCAGTGTTTTAATTATAATTTAATGGGGTATTATTCAAACTAATTTCCCAAGTTTTAAAGCAATCTAACATTAAATATTCCAAAGGGAGAATTCCAAGCATATTTGGTCACTATATATGAGGATGAAGGTTCTAAAGATGCAGTGGTGGGTACTTTAATTATATATTCAGATTTAGATAATGATTTATTTGATTCTAGATATTATCACTATTCTATAACTTCCATTTTCTATGAAAGTTAGATATTTCTCTAGAACCTTAAGAAGGGAATTTTTAATTAAAAATCCTAGTGTAAATCTCACTACAACAAAGATATATTAGGTAATTCCCATTATGAAACATAAAAATTCCACATTTACAGAATTTACTATTACACCTATGCTTGGATCTGGTATAATTTTTATTATGGATTGGATTTAAAAATATGATGAAAACATGTAATCTAAATAGATGTAAATTACAATTCATGATGAAGATGTGGAATACTTATTATTTATAGCAAAGACTTAATCATCTGGGTCATGTCTAAATCCACCCCCAGTGACTCTTATGAATGAGATTCTTATAGAATAAGAGAAAACACAATCTATGGATAGAAAAGTAATCTTAAAATTGAGTAGATACCAATTATATAGTAATATGTTGATTTATTTCCAAAGGAATTACATGGATATCCACCATAGCATGAATTTGATTTTTTCATTGATTTAATCCAAGGTTAAATACTTAAATCAAACAATACCTATAGAATAGCCAATGTGCAATTAGTATAATTGAAGAAATAACTAGAGGAGTTTTTAAATAAGTGATTTATAATTCAGATTGTTTCTCCTAAGGGAGCCCTTATTCCTTTCATTAAGAAAATATATATATATATATGAGGCTGAACATTGATTATAGGGAAATAAATGATATTATGATATAAAAAAATAAGTATCTTATGCCTCATATTTATGACTTATTTGATCAAATCCATAGAGATATGTATTTTTCAAATATTTACCTTTGATATGGGTATTATAAATTATGAGTAAAGAAGGAATATATTATGAAGGAAACATCTTGAATGAGGTATGGACATTATGAGTTTATATTAATTCCATTTGGATTGACTAATATATCCTCAATTTTTATGAATCAAATGAATAGATCATTTAAGTGATATCTTGATAATTTTATTTTGGAATTTATTGATTATATTTTGGTGTATTCTAAAAATTATGATGACTATGAGAATAATCTATGGATTATTCTTCAGGATCTTAGAAGAGTAGAGTTGTATGGAAAATTTATAAATTGTGAATTTTGGATTTAGAAAGTTTATTTTCTTGGACATATTATCACCAAGGATTGAATCTAAATTGATCCTACGAATAAAATAGTAGTCAAAAAATATCTCACACCAACGAACATAATTGAGGTATGTATTTTCATTGGTTTATCAGGTTATGATCAGTCATTTGTTCAAAAAATTCCTAATTGGATTACCTGTTAACCAAGATTACATTTAAAGAGGTAAATTTCACAAGGAAAAATGAATCTGCATAATTTTTTGAAGAATTTCATAGGTGATTGGTCAATGATATAATTTTGAATCTACCTTAAAAATAAAGGATTTGTGATATATGGTGATGCATTGAAGAAGGGACTTGGTTGCTTCCTTATACAGAATGATAAAGATATTTCCTATTTATAAAGGTAAATAAATTCTCATGGATAGAACTATCCAACTCATGATCTTGAGTTGGAGGCCATAATACTTTCTTTGAAGATTTTGAGACATTATCTATATGGAAAATATGTGTGATATGCATTGATTATAAGAGTCTAAAATACATATTCTCAAAAAGATATCAATATGAGGAAACGATAGTGGCTCGAGCTACTTAAGAATTAGGATTTATTAATACACTACCACCAATGGAAGGAAAATAAGGTAGTGAATGAATTAAGAAGGAAATATCATACAGTTATAACTAAAATGAGGATTTATAGGGATCCTATATTCATAGATATAGTAAATATGAATATGAGAAATATTAAGGAAGGAGATATATCACTCCTTTTATAATTATTTCTCAAACATCTTTATTGGAAAGGATAAAAATTTCTCAACCTGATGATGATAATTTTCAAAATAAAATTACATTCATGAATAATGGAAAATTGGTAGAATTCAATCATGAATATGGAGTTATGAAATTTAGAAGGATACTATGAGTTCTATCTATACTTGGGAAAAAAGGGAATTTTTGGAGGATTCTCATAGATTAAATTTTTCTATACCAATTGGTAGCACTAAGATGTATAGGGATTCGAGTGAATGGTTTTGGTGTGATAATATGAATCGGGAAATTACTGATTATGTATCAAAATTCTTGGTTTTTCAATACATGAAGGCTGAGAGACATCATCCTAGAGGATTCTTGAAACTTATACCTATTATTATATGGAAATGGGATGCCATTAATATGGAATTTTTCACTAGATTACCAAATACTCTAATAATTAATGATTAAATATGGGATATTTTTTATTGCCTTACAAAATATACACATTTCCTTGCTATAAGAGAAGATTTACCACTTGAGAACTTTTTAAGGATCTATATTAATGAAGTTATAAGACTTCATAGTGCACCACATTCAATTTTGTCTAATAATGATCAATGATTTAAATCAAAATTCTAAAAAATTCTTCAGAATGATCTTGATATTGATCTTTAGTTGAGCACCACTTATCACCCACAAACCAATGTATAGTCTGAAATGACTATTAAAACATTATAATACATGTTGAGTTCATTATCACATTACTTTCAAGGTATATGGGATCATTATTTATTTTATTTTATTTTTTGAGTTTTCATATATTAATATCTTCCATTCAAGTATTTAAATGGTGTCATGTGAAGCATTATATGGAAAGAGATGTCATGATCTAACTTGTTGGGATAAAGTTGGTAAAAGGAAGATTGTAGGACCATAACTTGTTGTTGAGACAACAAAAAAGTTAAAGACTATTCAGACTCATATAAAATCATCTCAAAGTAGTCAAAAGAGTTATTTTAATAACCAGATAACATATTTTTAATTTTAATGGATATATCACATTTTCTTGAATTTATCTCCATGGAAATTTGTTATAAGGTTCATTAATAAATGGAAACTAAGACACATGTACATAAGACCTTTTAAAATTCTATAAATGATGGTACCTATAGTTTATTTTTTGTAAATGACACAAATTATATCTAATGTACATTATCTATTCCATATCTCATTGTTAAGGAAGTAAATTCCAGACCTAAAGCATGTGCTCACCTCTAAAGGATTAGAATTGGAACATTGTCGAAAATTACTATAAAGAGACTACCTAGATTCTAGATACTAGAGAGAAAGTATTGAGGAATTTTATGAATCTTCTGGTAACTTTTCTTTTTATAAATCATCAAATTTGTGGAAGAAATGTGGGAACTAGAGGTGTAATGAAAAAGAACCACCCTCATTTGTTTAGAAAGTGAATCCATAAAAATTTTGGGGATAAAATTTTTACAGGAGGGAAGAATATAACACACAAGATTTAATTATAGTAAGTAAAAAATATATTATAATAAAACTAAAATACAATGAACATTTTGATGTTTCATGCCACAAAAATCTAATTTTATAGGATGAATATTGATTTTGAACTTACTTGTTCAAAATAAACCTAGACTGAATTTTTTAAATTTTCTATTAGAAATAATATTTTATTGTAACATCCCAAGGTTTTAAAAATAAATTGAAATACATGAAACTTTTTTTAATTATATATTTATAATTAGCCTTTAAACATAATTTTTCCACTTCTATGTTTTGAATTTCAAAAAAATATTTATCTACAATTGTGATCAGTAAGTTATTTGGAGTCTGATAAAACCAATTTGTTTTCTAGTGAATAATAACATACCCTTATGAATAGTAATATAACCGTAATGAATAGTAAATTGAATTATTATTTTATTTTCATAAATCTTTAATATAATTTCAACTTGATTAATTTTTTAAGGTTTTAAAAAATGATTTATAGATTTAAAATTATTATTTTTGAATAAATTGTGATTTTATTTAAAAATTAAAATAATAATATTTATAAAAAAATATTTCCAAAAAATGGAGTTCAATTTTTAATTTTACATGTTTAGAAATTGTTAGGGTGGATTTTTGTTATTTTTTTGAAATTCTTGAATTTTTGAAGAATAGTGAAATATGGTAAAATACCCTATATTCAAATTATCAATTAATACACTATTTAGGACATCATAAGTGATGTAATACAACTTGGTTCAAACTCACATGCCATTATTACTATTTAGGGTCACATTAATTAATACTATTCGTAGTCTTGAACAAAAATATTATAATAATGATTAAAATAATGTAAAATACCTGCTCTCCTCCACTATAAATATTACCATCATTCCCCTCTTCCTCTCACACCTCTAAATCCTTGAGACATACCTAAGTTCTACCCAATACTCCTCCCAAGTGTCTTCCCCACATCCTAGAGCTATTGGTCTCTCCAAAAGGCCAAAACCAAAGGCCTTAAGAAGGATCTCAAGGAGAAGAGATGAAGAGGTAAACATCCTCTTTTGTTTTCTTTCTTTTCTTTTCATTTTCTTTTATATTCTTCTTCTTTCCTAACTTACCCTTATCCAAGAGTAATTAATGATTAATTATATTATGTATTATTTATTTCATAATTTTTATGGAAGACTCACCATTATACTTCTTCTCCTATCCCATTTATTCAAGAAATTAAAACATCATTCGTGATGTGTCAATTTACCGACATCGTGGATGATGTGATTTCAATTTCTTTTACTTCCTTCCAGACTGATCATGTAACCATTTTGATGGTTGAACCATATTATAATTTATGTATAAGGTTATGGAATCATTTTTTACACATGTTATTAATTTATAAAACAAAATGATTTCATTACGATCGAAGAATCTCCAAAATGACCTTAAAAAATATCAATAATGTTTTAACTTATGAATCATACTCATGTCAGAATTCAAAATGATAAGTGGTATAATTTATGGTATAGGAAATATTTAAATTCCACTCCATTCCAATTCTATATTTTCACTTCCAATCGATAAGAATATCCATCATGAACCGATCATGGAAATCAAGCAAAGAACGCACCCAAAACAATGCAAGGAACAAAATACAAACAATTAAAGGGTGAAATGATGTAATGAAATGATCATATAAGGTATTATAAAGATTAATATGTTTCATTAATATATTCATAACACTATTTTAACCATTTTACAGGAGGTTTAAATGAGTTTTAAGTAAGACAAACCCGAGGTAAGAAAATTCTTAACCCAATTTCCATTCGTTGGATTAACCTTATACTTCATTGTTCACGTGGTATTAAAATTGTTTATTTGCTGAAATTTGTTTATATTATGATTAGTTATGTTTATTTATAGTTTATATACATATTCTAACCAATTTATTAAGTCTCTCTTCAATTATATGATATTTATAGGGGACTTTTCTTTTAAAAATCTCTTTTTAAATTCTGTTTTACAAAATTCAAAAGCAATGATTTTATACAATAATTCATGTTTTGTGATTTTGTTCTGATTATTGGGAATTTTTTATAATGAAAGGTGGGACCTAAATCTCCCTCCAATGCATTGGGTATTTGTAATTTGGAGGTTTTCCATATGGTTACTCCATGTGTAACTATGATGGTTACACAAATTGTAAGGTAGTCATAAGGGTTACAAATTATAAGGTAGTTGAGAGGGTTACAAGATTATGTAATTAATTCCACAAGATAACTTTATGGTTCTATTTATGTTATTATATTTTGTGGGAATATTTTGGAAATCTCATGTTTCACAATGTAAGTATATATATAGCTGACAAGTATGTCTTTTTTAAAATGATTTCATGCAATACAAGTATTCATGGACTAATGTGTTCTTTCTATATTTTTATATCCCTTACTAAGATTTTTATTCTCATTCCAAGTTTTTAAATGATTTTAACAGGTTATAAGTATGTTTAGGACAAAGAATGAATCCAAGTTAAATGTTTAAAGAATTGTCAAATAAATCATGTTTTATTTGAAAAGTTTTATATTTTGGAAGAAATGAATATTGTTTTTATGGAATCCACACTATATTAATGTGTAATGTTATGAATGTATTATGTCCCAATTCTCTAAATTTATAAACTTTAAAATATCCTCAACATGAAAGGAAGTGATTTCTTGACTTAATTCAATATTATGTAATGTAATAAGGTCGGGTCCTTATATTTATGAAAATTTGAAAATGTATTATTTAAATATTCCTACTTTTATTTATAATGATGTTTTATAATATATATGAATTTAAATACATAAAATTATAATTAGTAGTCATGTAGTTAATGTAATATCATCTTATACTTGAAAATAAATTTCTCAAAAAATTGTTTTTTTGAAACGTTTTCAGAGTTTATTTTTTAAATTAAATTCTACAACTTTTTTTAATTGAATTTGATCAAATGGATTCTATATTTGGAATAAAAATAATTTATATTAGGTAATAATTTCAACTTTATTTTTGTTCATAATCAATAGTAAAAACAATAAAAATTAATTACCATGATTCAGGTTAAAACGGGTTTATCGGGGGGTCAAACTAAAATGATAATGGTTAAAATGGCCTAAAAACTTATTGAACCCCCATTGGATGATTTTATTTTGAAATTAAACTTATAAATTTAAAATATTATCCATTATGGATCCATATTTTAATTAAAGTGATTTGAAAAAAAAATTAAACTTCAAAATACTACAAGTGTGCCACACACCGCAATTATAAAAAGGAACCTCCTCCCATTAATTATTCACACCTCTTAAGCCATTTATCTGGACTAACCCATAAAAAATACATACACAACATCCTTATACACATTATAAAGCTTTTTTCCCAAAAGATCAACCCTAGGGTTCATAATAATATATCCAAAGGAGGTTTTTCTAAGCAGAGGCAATCGTCTTCACCAACATATTTCTTTTTTACTTCATTTAACACCTTCAATTATGTCTTAAAAATTACAATACAATAACACAAATATATCCCATATATTTAAGTATTATTTTTTTATGTAATAATATTTATCCATATTCATCTCCATCTAATGGGAAACAAAACTATTGCTTGTGTGTTTGGTGGACTACTGCCTCACGAACCGATTTAATTTGTTTTTCATCACCGACTCACATGGATAGTAAAAAATAATGAAAATAATGAATATATATGATAATTATGATATGATATTGATTATTTATGATTAAAATATCATAAAATTAAACACTATTTCTCCCATTAATAAAATTATAATATCACTCATGCGTACATACAACATATTGTCTTCATGAAGTGATGTGATTGATTCTTCATGTCCGAATTTTGATAATGATTCTAAAATGGTATATAATGAGAAAATATGATATTTATAACATTAATATAAGTATTTATATGATTTAACTATATCATATGCATAATAATCTAAACTTCCATGACAAAACATGCAAGAAAAAAATGAAACAGTAAACATCTGAAATAATGGTAATAATGAAATATTTTTTACGAACTATTGATAAAATATTGTGAATTGATAATTTATGATACTATAAATATAAATATTATCATAATATAAATTAATATTATTTTTAAAACCATTATACATGATGTTATATCACTTTTAACTAAAAAGAATCATTAGGTAAGGGATTTATTCTCAATTTTCACTCCATTGAGACATATTTGATATTATCCACCTACTGATTTTTATGTGGTGTATATAATACCATTTTTATATATTTAACATTAATAACAATTTATTAATGATTATTATTGCTTCAATTTATTTTTATTACTCAAAGGTTTTATAATTTAAAAGTTACCAAAGAGGTAAGGATTTATTTTACAGTCACATTTTTTTGGGGACTACCTTAATTTTCATTAAAGTGATTTCATAATCCATCCTCTATAAAATCCATCTATTTTATAATAATATGGATATTTATGGAGTTTCAATATTTTCTTCCAAATTTCCCCTCTTTGTAACTTTAATCAAGAAAATACATGTTTAAAATAAAATCCAATCTTATTTCCCCTTTTGATCAGGTATATTTTTCTTCCTTGTCCATATTTTTCAGAATCATTTTACAAAAGTACTTTTATTTAATAAAATAATTTATTTAGTACATTTTAAGTTATCCTATAATTTTTAAAATGTTTGACAGTAATATTTATAATGTTTTTTTTAAGTTTCATTTTTTACTTCCTTTATAAAAATTTAAAAGGAGTGTAGTTTAATGTATACAGTGTTAACAAACCTCCCCATCACTGTAACCATTTTAAGATATTTAACTTCTTCTACAAGTTTTCAATTTTGTACAAATAAAACTCTTTAATAAAATATTATTTTAATATTTAAATTCTATTTTATTAATTTTTCCAAAGTAACTGATTTTATTATGAAGACTATATTTCTGATGAACTGATGGCCATCCCTTATCTCTTATTAATTTTTTCATCGTTAACTTTCACTTAAAACATTCACCTTTTTGTACTAATTAAAAATTAAATTTCTCTTAAATATAAATATTCTTTTTATCAAGAATACTATTATTTCTCAATCCATATTCCATATTTATATATGGTATTTTACTATGAAATTTAGTTTATTGATGGGTGAAAATATTGATAAATCTGTATTTTTTACCCAATACGGAGATTTATTGATAAGGAATATTGGTTATAAATTTAATTGATCATTCAATATATAAGTAATTAATTTTAAATTTAATAATGGGTGGGTCCTAGTTTTATATTTCCCCTTGATTCATCTATAGTTATCATGAGACAAATCAGTTGTCCAAATTAAATGGGGTTTTGGTGTATACCTACCCATCGATTAAACTGTCCTAGAATAAGGTATAGAAGTTGTAGATATAAAGATATATGATATCATGAATTCAAATATTATGAATTTACTTCATTTATATTTTATTTATTATTATACATGATATTATTTCATTGATATTATCGATGTATTCATTTTTTTCTCAAGTCATTGATTAAATAACATGTTTTTGCAATTATTTACCTTATCGTATTGATTATTACTTATTTAATAATGATATATTTCATTTAAAATAAACCTTATTAATAACTTGAGATCAAATTTATTTTTTTTTCTTTCCCCAAGTTATAAATAAAAATATATTAATGATTTACAAGGATACAGAACATTCATTTTGTTATGTTTTATATTTTATTCCCAATGTAAAATGGGTTTCATGTATATATCTAGATCTATAAGAATAATGAAATGATTGGTCCTTTGGTATTAGATCCCTTGTATTTATTCCAGTGTAATAAATTAGATATCTACTCTTGGTTACTAGAGTTAGGGTTGTTATATTTGGTATCACATGATGTTTAGCAGAAACCTTGGGAACTAGATTTAGGAAAGCATGGATTAGGGAATATAAACCTATGACTGACTTTGATGATAATTATAAGTATAGGATAACATCCTAAAGTTTTTTTGAGGTAGATATCATATGGTTTTACTAGAAACACATCCCTTTATAGATACTGAAAGTGGATAGGGTTTTTGTATAGATTCATCTATAGGTAATAATCCAAAAAGGAGTTGTTCGAGTATATATCGACCGTCATTCGAATGCATTATTAGTGTGTCCATATTGTTCACCTGTTTTGAAACTTATAAGGGATATTATTGGGTTAATTTAAATTTTATTTACAATCCATTATGAAATATTTGAAAATATTTTAAATATATTTCTAAATAAACCAAATTTATGATTCCAACTTTACCAATGAATAAATTTTCAATTTAGGTTAAGTGTTACACTAGATTTAGAATTAAATATTATGATTTAAAATTCATAACGTTATAAAATAATTCAGTATATTCTATTGTTTAGAAATGGATCCTAGTATAAACAATGGTATCTATACTCATGGTTAATGTAGAAATTTCCCTATCAAGAAATTCAATACAATTGGTGTTGAAGCTGAGCAGATCATGGATATATTAAGAAATTTGACTAAGTTTATGACTAATAACCTTACACATATAGAGAAACATAATGTTCTATGTAATTATTCACCTATATTGGATCATTTCATGCCATATAATCTCCCATCATTTTGTGGAACTACTTATATAATGGTAGTTAAGTAATGGATTAAGTCCCCTGAATAGATATTTCTAGCCTTGGGATGTGATGAAAGGAAAAAAATTAAACTTGTAGTATATTGTCTCAAAGGTGATGTTGATAAATAGTGGTCATTGATCCAGAATATTAGGGAGGAATAAGAAATAAAACATATGTAATTGAGGTCTTTTAATTTAATATTCTTTGATAAATATTTTCCCTATAAGAAATGAATTGAAATGAAAAGGAAGTTCCTCAACTTAAAGAAAAAGGAATAAGAAATTGTTGTGGAGTGTGATGCTACCTTTACAAGGCTATCTAAGTACTCTAATTATTACATAAATAATATGAAATTCAATATTTTCTATGTATTTGAAGGGATTAAGACAAGTCTCTAAAGGGTGCTAGTTTCTCAAACTTTTTCATCATATGAGAAAATAGTTTTATGCCCCATCAAAATAATTAATTAATTTTCTAGGACAATATATTCAAGGGAAATTAGGATAATAAGAGGTAAAATAAACACCGAGAAAAATAAAATTCATAAAATAAGAATAATAAGATAAATCATTTTCCATCATGTGAAAATTGTGGAAAGAAACATCTTAGAAAATGCTTAAAGGGCATGGGAGTTTATTACAAGTGTAGAGATAAGGTTCATCTAGTCGATGAATGAAAGGGAAATAAAGAGACAGCTATTATCATGTGATTCAATTGTGATTAAATGGGTCTTTATTCAAAACAATTTCTCAAGAATAAAGGTAATCTACCATAGAATAGGCCAAGGTGATAAGTCCAAGCTTATATGACCACTATAGTTGAAATTGAAGTTTCTAAAGATGAGGGGGAGGTACTTTAATCATATCTTAAAATTTAGCTAATGATTTATTTCAATTTCTATCCTCACACTCTTTTATATCTTCCATATTTTCTAATAAAATTAGATATTTCTTTATCACCTTAAGAAGTGATTTTTTAGTCATGAATCCTCGTGGAAATCTCACTACAACAAGGATATCTTATGTAGTTCCCATTATAATGCATAAATATGCCCTATTTGCAGACTTTATTATTATACCTATGGTTAAATTTTATATAATCCTTATTATATACTAGATTTAAAAATATTATATAAACATTTAATGAAAATAGAAGTAAATTATGATTTGTGATGAAGATATGGAATTCCTTATCACTAGAACAGAGGCTTCATCATCTAGGTCATGTATAGATCCACCCTAAATAGATCTTATGAATGAGATTCTTAGGGAAGAAGTGTAAACATGGTACATTTATGGAAAATATAATATTAAAATTAATTATGTACCTATTTTATAGGAATATGTTGATTTATTTCCTGATGAATTACCTGGACATCCTCTAGAGCATGAAGTTATGTTTTCTGTTGATTTAATCCATGGTGAAAGACCTATATCAAAGACTCTTTATAGAATGTCTATTGTTGAATTAAGTAAGTTAAAGAAACAAATAGATTAGTTTTTTGATAAGGGGTTTATACACTCTAGTGTTTTACATAGGGGATCCCATGTTCTTTTCTTTAAGAAGAAATATGGATTTATGTGGATTTGCATTAATTATTGGAAAATAAATGTTATTATGATAAGGAACAAGTATCCTCTGCCTTGCATTAATGAATTATTTGTTCAAATTTATCGAGATCGATATTTTTCAAAGATTTACCTTTGTTCTTGGTATTAACAATTTTCAATAAAGAAGGAAGATATTCCAAATATAGCATTTTGAATGAGGTATGGACATTGTGAGTATACAGTAATTCCATTTGGATTGACTAATACACCCTCTATTTTTATGGATCTAATTAATGGGGTATTTAATTAATATCTTGATAATATTGGTGTGGAATTTATTAATGATAACTTTTTGTGTTTTAAAATCTATTAGGGCCATGAGAATCACTTTCGAATAATTATTGAGAATCTTAGAGGAAAAAATATATGTGGGAAATTTAAAAGGTGTGAATTATGGATTTAGAAAGTTTTATTTATGATATATATTTTCTCCAAGGATGGAATCTCAGTTGTTCCTATAAATAAAAAGGTAGCCAAATAATGTCCCACACCAATGAATGTAACTGAGGTATATAGTTTTATTGGTTTATTAGGTTACTATCAGTGATGTGTTTAAACTTTTTCCCAATTATCTAACCCATTAACCAAGATTACATGTAAAGAGATAAAGTTATCATGAAAAAAAGAATGTAAAGAATTTTTTGAATAATTGAATTAGAGATTGTTCAATGCTCTAATTTTTACTCTAGAATTATAAAATGGTGGATTTGTGATATATTGTGATCCATTAAAGAAGGGACTTGTTTTTGTCCTTATTTTTAATGATAAACTTATTTTATATTCATTGAGGTAGTTAAAAAATCATTTAAAAAACTATCCAAATCATGAACATGAGTTGTTGGCCGTAATATTTTATTTTATGATATGGATACATTCTCTCTATGGAAAAATATGTGAGATATAAATATATTATAAGAGTATGAAATTAATCTTCTCATAACAAGTGATCAACATGAGGCAAAGAAGATGGCGTGAGATACTCAAGGATTATGATTTCTCAATACATTACCACCCAGGGATAGAAAATATGGTAAAAGATGCATTGAGTAGGAAAGATCATGGATTCCTAACTAAAATAAATATTGATAGGGATACTATTTTTATGGATCTATTAAATATAGATATGGGAATTATTATGGAAGGGGAGACATCACACTTTTTTTAAATGATTGTAAAACCATATTTATTATAAAAAATAAAAAATTATCAGCCTGGTGATGAGAATTTTCAATAGAAAATTAATGTCATGAATGATAGAAAATTGGTAGACTTCATTTTTGAAGATGGCATTCTAAAATTTGGAAAGAGACTATGTGTTATATTTATACCTGAGTGGAAAATGGAATGTTGGGTGATGTTCATAGCTCAAATTTCTCTATAAACCCTGGTAGCACTAAGATGTATAAGGATTTTAGGGGAAAATTTTTAGGATAATATAAAGTGGTAGATTGCTAATTATGTAAAAAGATGCTTGGTTTTTCAATACATAAAGGCTTAAAAATCATCCTAGAGGATTCATGAAAACTCTACCTATTACTATGTGGAAATGGGATGACATTACTATGGAATTTTTCACTAGATTAGTTAAGAATACTAGAAATAATGTTGCAATAGAAGTTATTGTTGATCGCCTTAAAAAATATGAAAATTTTATTACTGTAAGAGAAGATTTATCTCTTGGGATCCTTGAATGGATCTATATTAATGAAGTTTCAAGACTTTATAGTGCGCCTATTCCAATTTTATTTGATCATGATCCATAATTTACATAAAAATTATTGAAACATATTCAAAAGGCTCTTGATACTAACTTCATTTGAGCACTGCTTATCACCCTCAAACTAATGGACATTATGAAAGGAATATTCAAACATAATAAGATATATTGAGGATGTGATCACTTGAGTTTCAAGGTATTTGGGATTTGAATTTACCTTTTTTATATTTTTCCTTCAATAATAGATTTCATTCAAGTATTCAAATGGTGTCATGTAAATTAATATATGGTAAGAGATTTCATACTCTAACTTGTTCGGATGAAGTTAGTGAAAGGAAACTTATAGGACCACAATTTTTTGAGGAGATAATGAAAAATGAAAACACTATTCGGACTAATATTAAATCATATCAAAATAGGAAAATGCTTTATGTTGATAACTGGAAGAAATATTGAAAATTTGAAGTGGGGGATCATGTTTTCTAGAAAGTATCTCCATTAAAGTGTGTTATAAGGTTCAGTAAGAAAGGGGAACTAAGCACCAGGTAATTATAGAAAGAATTAGATATATATATTACCATTTTAAAATACCTCTAATTATCTCTAAAGAACATGATTTGTTCCATATCTCATTGTTAAGGAAGTACATACTAGGTCCAATGCATGTGCTAACCTCTGAAGTAATGGAATTGGAAACTGATCTATCACGCTATAAATATCCTATCAAGATTTTTGAAACTATAGATAAATTATTAAGGAATATAATGACTATAATGGTAAAGTAGTTTTAGATAAATCATAAAATGGGGGAAGCATCTTGGTAACTAGAGGATTTTATTAATAAGAACCACCCTCATTTGTTTAGAAAGTAATATCCATGAAAGTTTTGAGGATTAAATTTTTTAAGGAGGGAGAAATGTAACACACTAGATTCAATTATAGTAAGTGATAATTATATTTTAATAAAACTATAATACAATTCACATTTTCATATTTCATGTTAAAAAAAATATAATTTAATAGGATGAATATTTATTTTGAATTTACTTGGTCAAAATAATCCTAGAATGAATTTCTAAAATTTTTCCATAAAAATAAGCTTTTTGAATAATAAAAATTGTAGTATTTAACTATTAGTTATTTTATTTATAATAATATTTTAAAATATGTAAAATTAACAATTTATTTACTATCAATTTGATATAAATAACTATAATTCATTTAGAGGTGAAAAGGGATATCTTTCAAAAAACAATTTTTTTAAAGCATAATGGTTTTTAATTATAATTAATTAAAATAATATTTAATGATGAATAATTTAAAGTAAATTTAAAGATTTAAAATATAATAAAAATTAATCTAAATCCATAAATTTTTTATTATTTTTAATATAGTTAATGTAAGATCATCTTATGCTTGAAAATTTTATTTCTTAAAAAAACTATTTTTCAACACGTTTTGTGAGTTTATTTTTTAAATTAAAATATGTAAATTATATGAATAGAATTCTATAAAATTGATTCCATATCTAGAAATAATAATTAATATTATTTAATAATTTCAGTTTAATTTTTTTCATAATGAATATTAAAAACAGTAAAATTGATTAACATGATTAAGGTCAAAACGGTTTTACCGAGGGTTTAACCTCAAAAGATAAGGGATAAAATAACTTAAACACTGCATGAAATCCTATTTTTTGGTTTTATAATTACCTTAATATTATCACATTAGAATATTATACTTTTTTTAGCCATTTTTTCATGAAATTGACCTGACATTGTTTTAAAACTTTAAAATTTTACACGTGTTCCACTCACCTCAATTATAAAATGGAACCTCCTATCATCACTTATTCGAAAAACCTAATTTATTTATCTCAACCAAAATACCTAAAACACACCCTTATATATTTTATAGAAATTATATTCTTCTCAAAATACTAACCCTATGGTTATTTATAAGAGATCCAAATAAGGTCATTCTAAGGGAGATAATCATTTTCTCTAAGATCTTTATTTTTAATTCTTATTTTAACACCCTAAATTATGAATTAAAAATTATAATATAATAACACCATTATAACCCATATACTTAAATTTTATTTTTTTAATGGAATAAAATTTATCTATCTCTTTCTCCATCAAATGGGAAACAAAACCATCACTCATATGTACAATGGAATATCACCTTATGAACCGATGTAATTTGTTTTCCATCACCAACTCACATAGATAGTCATAATGATGAAAAAATGAATATATTAGATACTTATGAAATTAAATTTATTTTTTAAAATTAATATATCATCCACTTACCTACCCTTTCTCCCATTAAGTAAATAATAATTTCTCTCATGCATACGTGTAGTCTACCGTCTCCATGGAGCGATGTGATCCATTTTCCATGTAAAAATTTAAAGAATGATTATAAAAGGTATATAATGATAAAATATGATATTTATAAAATTAATATAATTATAGATATGTTTTAAATATATCCTATGCACAACAATCAAGACTTTCATGATAAAACAAGCATGAAAAAAATAGTTACACCTGAAACAATGGTAATAATGAAATATTATTAACAAATAGGAGATAATATATTATAAAAATATCATATATGATATTATAAATATGAATATAGTGATTATATAAATTAATAAGATATTTAAAACCATTATTCAATAGGTAAATCACATCTAATTAAAGGGTAGTGTGAGGTAAGGGATTTTGTCTCAATTTTCACTCCATTGAGACATATTTGATATTACGCACCTATTTACTTTTATGTGTAATATATAATGATCCATTTAAATATTTAAAATTAATACCTATTTATACATGATAATTAATGTTTCAATTAAATTTTATTTTTCCAAGTGGTTTCATTTAAAATTTACAAAAGATATAATGATTTATTTTACAATCACAATTTTTATGGGATTTCCTTAATTTTCATTAACGGAATCTCATAATCCATAATTTATAAAATTCATATATTTTATTATCCTATATATATTTAATTATTTTCTATATTTTATTCCAACTTTTCCTATCTTGGTTACTTTAATCGAGTAAATAAATGTTTAAAAGAAAATTTGATCTTATTTCTCTTTTCAATCGGGTATATTTTTCTTCCATTTCTATATTTTTAAACATTATTTTAAAAAATTATGTTTTTTCAATAAAATGATTCATTAATTAAATTTTAAGACACCCTTTATTTTTTAAAAGTTTTTAATGACATATTTATAGTGTTTTCTAAAAGGTTCCTTTTCAACATTGTTTACAAAAAGTAAAAAGGAATTTTTTTTACATATACAGCATTAACTTTATCTTGAAACATTAAATTTCATGTGATCATTAGATATTACATTCATCTTAAATATAAATATTATTTTTTATCACGGATATGATTATTTCATAAACTATATACCATTTTTATATATGGTTTTTTACAATGAAAGTTATTTGATTAATTGGGGAAAATCTTGATATATCCATATTCTATACTCAATATGGATATTTATTGATAATTAATATTGTTTATAAATTGAATTGATCTTTAAATATATTATTAATTAATTATACATGAAGAGATAGGTGGGGATTAGTTATAGATATCCCCTCGATTCATCGTCAGGTCTCAGGAGACAAATTAGTTGTCCAAATTTAATGGGTTTTTGGTGTATACCTACCCATAAATTAAACTATCTTGGTTAAATCACTTAATGGTATATAAATAATGATTTTTGAGATCATTATTTATGATATTATTAATTTCCTTCATATATAATTCATTTATTATTATCCATGATATTATTTCATTGATATTATCCATAGATTCATTTCATTCTCAAGTTATTGATTAAATGGAATGTGTTTTTATTTATTTACCTAAACATATTTATTATGACTTATTTAGTCATGATATATTATATTATATATAACCCTTACTAATTATTTTAGATCACCCTTATTTTCTTCCCTTCCCCGAGTTATGAATAAGTAATCTTTGAATGAGTTTCAAGGATAAATAACATTCACTTTTGTTGTGTTTTATATATTATTCCCAATGTAAAATGGGTATCATGTATATATATAGATCCCCAAGAATAATAAACTAGTTATACATTTGGTATTAAATCCCTTGTATATATACTGATGTAATAAATTATAAATTGACTTTATATTAATAGATTTTATGTTTCTACAATATGTTTGTTCATTTGAGATTTCATATCCTTCTATCATGACTTATAGACAATGCTTATTATTCCATGTTATTTTTAGTAAGAAATTTCTCTCATTACCATGTTTTACAATATGTTTATGATTTAAAACTTGTTGAAATATTGATAATTTTTCCATTATTGAGTGTTTGATATTATCCATTGTCTTTTGTTTTGTTTTCCCCATATTATGAAGATATGTTTAATTTTTTTAGAATATATAAGAGAGTTTGGAGGATTTTTATTGTGTAGAAATGTTCACATGTATTGAAAAATAAATTACTTATGTGGTTATTCCTAAAATACATTGAACTAAATGGTTCTCCAAGTGTTGTGACATAATTGTGAGATATAATAATAATGTGAAATTTTTTAAAGTCTATATTGGATAATATCACTTGGTATCAAAGTTAGTTTGTAATAGTATATGTTTTTAACACCAGACACAATAGTATGAGTCTGGGGATCCTCAATCCAATATTTTTACATAAAATATGAATAGGACTCACTCATTAGGAGTCTAATATGTGGTATATGATTCCAATTGTAAAAATTCTCTCAACTTATTATTGTATAACTTCTATAAGGGTTGGGTTGAGCCTTCTTTGGAGCTATATCATAGGTTTAAACTCAGGTTCTAATAAAATATGATGCACAAGGGTTATAAGGTTAATCCCTATGATATATCCTAATTACCAAAATATGACCACAAAAAAAAATTTAGAAAATTTAGAAGTTGGTGTTCTTTATTAGGTTCTAAAATATTTGAAATTGTGATATGAATTTTTTATTTTCTTTAAAAAAAGCATATTATAATTTATTTTTCATCATCTTTAGTTCCAATTCAAGTTGGTGATCTAGTGAGGGATTTAACTTATTATACTATATTTTTTCATCCTTCACGTGTAAGGAATAATTTTAAGTGTAAGATTTGTGTAAATAATAAAAATAAATTTCATCTACTTCCTCAAAATTTTCATCACACAAAACTATTTCCATATTTAACCCATTTTCAAAAATATATTCATCAGAATAGTCAGATTATTCTAGGGTTTATCCTAAAAAAATTATTTCATCGAACATTTCCATTTCATCCTTATAATAATAATTAATTTTATAATGGTTTAGTGTAAAAATAAATTTCTCATCATGGGGGTATTTAATTTAATCCAAAATGCTAAAGTTCACTATATCTTTCCTAAAATGAATTAAAAGTGTTCGTTCATTAAAATTTATTATGGTTTTATATGTTTTATGAAATAACCTACCTAAAATGATCGGGTAATGAGTTTTACCACTTTATTATTCTATATTCAAAATATAAAATTCAGTAAGGAACAATAGTCCTATCACACTTACCAAAATATCCTCTAGAACTTTAACTGGGTAGGGAGTGGTTTCTAAAGAAAGTAGTACAACCACTCTATTTGGTTTGAGTTCTCTTGCCTATAAGGAAGAATAAACTAATTAAGGCATGAAATTAATTGAGTCTCCTAAATCACACAATTCATTTTTAAATGTAATATCTCCTATGGTGAAAGGGATAGTTAAAGTACCTAGGTCATACATTTCCTAGGTAATTTAGGGGTTATAAGGGTACTAATCCAACATTTTCAGAATTTTAATATAATTTTCAATGATAATTAAACATAAAATTTAATCACAACTTGGGAAATTAATTTATTTTTGATACTATTATAAATTTGGAAATGAAATATAAAATCAATTAAATAATCAGTTTTAATTACTTTATTCATCCATGGAATTATTAGGAAATCCATACATTGATCATGGAATTAAATTATTGATAGTATTTAAATTATTATTTTTATTATTAAATTCATTTGGATCTCAATTTGAATTAATCCTTCCCTAAATGTATGTATTTTTCATATTTTAAGGTACAAGGATGAAATTTGATGAAGGAATAAGGATTTTGTATGACATTTTAACTATTCATCCATAAATTCCCCTAGAGAATCATCAAAATTTTGAAAAGGGAGCAGATTCCATAATACTTCATCGACCATACCATATGACTTTTCTACTGAGCATATAGAAATTTAGTGGAGCATATTATAACTTTATAGTGTCCAGATATTATAAATTTCTCATCATATAACATTGGTTGATCATGATACTTTAGGTAAGAGTACACAACTTTGAGGTTGTTTCATATAAATTTTTAGACTGCCCATTTGATATTTTCTCCACATATAAATTTTATATCCCATGTGATATTTTCCACCACACTTAGAATATTTTCCTCTATAAGTAAACCATATGTATTTTTCTATCTATAATATATTTTCTACCTATCATATAACTTTAATAATTTTCTAAATCTTGGGTTGCAATGATTGAAACTAAAAATTCTCCAAAATGGAAATACTTGATCTAAAATCAAAATTCTATTCTTTTGGTCTACCCAAATCAAGAAATAATACTTCCAAGATTAAAAATAGAACTCATCCAATCAATGATTAATATGGTGATCATGGGAAGGATATACAACTAGGATAATATTTGAGTGCACCCAAATAAATCAACCTTGACCCTCAAGCTATGCATGTGGAAACCATTAAATTAATGTAAGTTATGCACTAAAAACTGAGAATATTCTGGAAGCACGACATTTGACCATAGAAGAATATTGTGTTTTTTATACTCATATATATTGTGTATCTATTTAATCATGATATAATATCCCAATAATATATATAATAGGTTGATTATTAACTACTAAAAAAGGGAGATCTTTCATTTTTCGATTAAGATTGTTGTTGCTGCTATTTTTTATTTATATTCTTTGTTGTATACTCTCTAGTGATGGAACACTATACCCATAGTGTTCATGCTAATGATATTTCCCTCACCCCTACTAATGAATTGGGTTCTTCAATGATAACTCGCTTCTTCTTATTTCTATATAAGTTTTTGAATGCCTAGAGATTATGATATTTCCATTGTTCTACTCATTTGAGTTCTTGTTCTCTCACTCCTAGTTTTGTACACATTGACCATCTATATCTTCTTTAATAATTGCGATGGTGGGTACTAGGTTGATTCAAGAGTAATTAGAGATATACAATTACTGAACTAGGAAGGGTAGGGAGTTTAGTATACATTTCATTTATCTATTCAACCTCAAAAACCAAGTGAGGGTGATCAGTGAGGTTTTATATGATTAAAGAGAAAACATGTGAGTAATATTGAATAATTAGTTAATAGGTAAGTAAGGGGATATATGAGGTTGTGCCAGTACTTTTAAAAACTAATTTCAGACTTCTTATTTATTTGATCCAATCACCCAATAAAATTATTATCCTCAGCCACACTGAACACGCAAAACATAATATAAAGACACACTTTAAACTCCCACCTCTCTGGAGACAACCCAAATCCCACTAAGTACTACATTCACTTGGGTTAAAAAATTGTTTTATAGGAACCCCATGATAGGATCCTCATCACGAGTTTTGGTGATATAGGAGTATATGTCTACTCAATGTCAAATTCTTGATATTATGGTGAAGGAACAATTTAAGGAAGTGTTTAAGAGCCATCAATTTGCTTTTGGAGTTTAGCTATATCCTATAACTTAAATGGTTTTTAGAAGGATCCCAAAATCCCCTAAGGTGATTTTCATTCCACATTTCAATTTTAATTGTAATGATCAATGATTGGTTTCATCCAGAAGTGCTTCAGGGAAAGGTACATTATCCATCATGGTTTTATTGGTTGATTTAGTATTTCCTTTAGGTAAAATAAAAATAAATGATCTTTAGGTTTATTAACAAAGAGGGAGATGTAGATTAATATTTACTAATTGGGTAGGCTAATGTTTCCTTGAAATGGGAATATATTTTAAAGGGATTTGTACTTGGTAAATGGTGGTTATGAGTCCCTCATGTTAAAAAATATGGGTTTCCCAAACAATATTGACAAAGGGGGATAATTTATTTGAGAATAATTAGGGTATATTACATGAATAAAAAATTAAGAGGATAATTTTTTTTTGAGAAATAAATAGTGGTGTTTAGAGCAAAGTATGAAGATCAAAAAAGTGTTTCATTGTTAATATTTTCATTTAACTCTTGCTTCCAAAACTAAGTATAACTCAAGTGAGCTTAGAGTATATTATAATTCATTCATTGATTATACTATATAAAAATATTTCTAATTACTAGATTATGGTTTTGGAATAGGTTTATTAAGTTTGAAAGTGTTTTCAGAAAACCTAAAAGGGGTATTGTTATCGAAAATAATTAGATTCATTTTTTGGGTAGTGATTATTAAAATATATGGTGAACTATACTCTAAAAGACTCATAGAATCATATATAATTGACTTATGGAGTTTGGATAATTTTAGAGGATGATAATGGAGTTTTTTTGTGGAGGTCACAAATCACACCACAATAATAAAAAATCACACTATGAAGAGAATTTTCTTATAATAAAGGCTATCTAGAATTTTTTTCTACTATGATGTTTGAGGATAGGTGGTTTCATATTTCATGGTGGGAGGTTGTCATAATTTTATTATTATATAAGGTTAAGTTATTGGAGAATCATGGATTGGGGGTAAATGAATCATGACATAATGTTGTGGGTTTCTATATCACATAAAATTTATGCAATGAATTCATGAAACCAAGAAAATTTAGTTCATGTATTGAAGAAATACATTGTTTCATAGTGATTTATTTGATCCATGATATGCAGGGTAAATATATAGTTTGGATGATTCATTATGTCATAAAGTGTGAACTCTGAAGTGGCTAACACTCTTATTTTTTTAAGGTTGTATTGATTATATCATGATTCCTATGGTCACACTGTGATTATACCAAGTAGGTTGTTTTAATTAGTTTTCAAATTAATTTATTTTAATAGATAATTTTTAATTCAAATGGGATGTGTTTGGTTTATATTTTATAGAAAATAATAAATAAATTTCCTCATGAAATTAAAGAAGAAATCATGACTTTTTTTGACAAACATAGAGATTCTCTTAGAAAGTTAGAGATATATATTCTCACATAAAAAGGAGAAGAATTAATATAGAGGTCAAGTAGAGTGGAATTCTAGATATTTTTTTAAATATATTGAGAGATCAAGGATATTTTAGAGTTCATCTTTCTATAAATTCATGGATTTCATTGGGTGGATAAAGAAGGAAAAAAATTCTACTTTTATATTTGTGTAAACCCTTGTTATTTGGTTCATGGATGATCAAGGTGTTCACTTGAACAAGAATTTGGATTTCTAGGTGAGTAGAATAGTGAGTTTATAAATCATTTTATTTTTTATAAACCTATAGGTATAGTGAGTCTTCTCTGAAATTATATAAAAAAACATATCTCTTTTAGTAATTTTGGTAGATGGATACATTATTGAATGTATGATCCTTGTATGTATCTCAGTACGGATGAACCAAAAGAAAATTATTTCTATCACTTTTTTGATTTATTGCTTCTATATTTGTTATAATATATAGAAAAATGATTCTATTAACTTCAATAAAATATTATT
The DNA here is from genome assembly GCA_963277665.1 of Viscum album. Lineage (NCBI taxonomy): Eukaryota > Viridiplantae > Streptophyta > Magnoliopsida > Santalales > Viscaceae > Viscum > Viscum album. Next base: position 106,960,805 of record OY728159.1, read on the forward strand.
AGGAAGGTTTTCTTGAAATTTTTATACATTTATTCGCCTCCCTACCCTCTCAAGGTAACTTATAAGTGTGGGACCAACATGATACTTTAACTTGAAATTATCAAATAGGTTACCTTCTTGTAAGGTTTAATTATTTTATACTTACAAAAACTCATGTGATAACGTTTCTTAATAGTTGGTAATAGGGTATGATACTAATCAATTAAATGGATTTGATTAACTAAGATAGGATATGTATACTCATGTAAAGGGCCATAACATCATGGGACATAATTGAGTTTTGGATAACTATATGTTCATGGAAATATAATTACATTTGGTATAAATATATATTATTTAATCAACTCAAGAATTGAGAAAAATGTATTGTCTATACAGGGTTGATACTTTCCATGTCACAAAATTAATCTCAATGTCAAGGATGAAGGAACTTTTTTAATAAACATATAGTGGATTGCATTATATAAAAACCCTTTGTGATTTGTGTATAAATGAAAATTTACTTCATACTACTCTTAGTTTATGATTATGATTGAGATTCATGATCATTTCCAACTTTACTAATGGATCATTTAATAACACATAATATTATTCTAATTGATATTTTTTTACTAATGTGTTTATTCTATGTGTAAAAATGTTTATGTTTATTATAAAAAAAATGAGGATTTATGTTTTTCACCTTAGAAATATTTTATTAAATAATTATTATTTTATTAAATAATAAATGACGTATTATAAAACAACTAATGAGTTATTTATAATATTATTATATAAACATGAGTAAATAATAAATACAAAATAGGATTTGGTCTTAAACATGATGTAATGGGCTTCTAAGGCCCATAAAATGAGACAATTTCATAGGCCAACCTAAAAGGCTATTTAAAAAACCTTTTTTATCTTTAACTAATTTAGAGGTTCATTGATGCACCTCCCAAGGTAGTTTAGAACTTAAATCACTTTAGAGGCCATTTAAAGATTCAAATAATATTTGAAGGATTTATATTCCACCTCCTTTGGTTGTTTTATGATTTGGATTCCTTGAAGGATATTTAATACCCATATCAATTTAAATAGAAATTAGAATGTGTGTAGGCTTCATTTCATTATGATAAATCCAAGGTGATGTTTAGAGTTCTCTAGTTTTTCTTATTCAGGAGGTTTTCTAGTGTTCCTTTATTTATTTCTTCTATAGTTTTCCATTATAAATATTAGAATCACTTGGATAGGAAAATTATCCCACCAATAAATTTTTTTATTAGCATTGTAAATGGATACCGAAATAGGTTTTAATTTGAAAGTTTAAGCTTGATCTAAATATTTCAAACCTTTTAATGAAAAAGTTAATGATAATAATTCTCTTATTTCCATGGCTCGTGCAGACCAGCTTCAGGTGTAGGAGGCCATCCCAATATTTAATCATTTTTCTGGTCTGGATAGCTTGGCTCAAGACCAAGAGAACTAAATTAATGAACAATTATAAATCAGGACAGAGATAGATGTGGATCTCCCTGGTTATTTTTTGTATATGTTTAGAGGGAAGTATGGTAATATCCTTCACAATTCAAGGAAGGTAATGTGCCAGAAGTCTAACTCATGAGGTTGCACCTTGGTCATAGAGAATAAAAAAAAGGGCGGAGGGATTACTCGTATCTTCCAAATCTAATGGAGACCATGTCAGGTAAAAAATTTAAATTAAAGGATTTGGAATACATGAATTCTTCTAGTGCAAATATGTAGGGGATTTCTAAATATGTTATGGTTGATTTTGGTGATGTTGGTGAAAAAAAACACTTGTGTGGAAAATGGTCCTAAAGAGAAATCCATGGGACTTCTTGTCCATTTAGAAGAAGAAATTGTGGAGGAGTTTCTTTTTATTAATGTTACTCAAGAAGAGGTAGACATGATGGTCGGTAGGTCACTTCACATGGCTGTCAATAGTGATCATGCTGCTTGGATTGAAAAACAGTAACTTATACTGATAAGGGGTTTTAATAAAGGGAAGATAAGTAAACAAGAGAACTATAAAACTTGGGACAAGTTGGACGATCGCTTTAAACACATCATTTCTGAAAATCTAGATACACAGGTGCACTCTATCTCCTGGAAACTCTTTAGGGAGGAATCATATAATAGGATTAAGTTATGTTTCAATAATTTTATGATTTCTTTTGAGGCATGTCCTCCTGGTTGAATTTTTTGGTTTCTCTCTTTTCCTTAAAATTGATTTATAATAAAAATTTAATTTTCAATATTCTACTAGGGACTCTTAAAGTAAGATATTTTCATTGTTTAAAATATTTTTTGGTAAATTTGTTTCATCAAGATCTTGAATAATCTATTGATGATAAAGGAATTGGTAAAAATTTTATTCATACAAATTAAGGATAGATTAAAAGGGATTCCAATAATGAAGTATAATGTATGTAGGGATAAAATTTCTCTAAAATTAGGATTATATAACTCAAATACTTGATTATTATTGGGGAAAATTTAATCAAGAAAAAACTCTCAGTTTTATTGGCATCAATGTTGAAGATTCATTTATTCCAATATAATAAGTATTTCCATTTAGGTCCCTATAAAGGTTGGACCAAATATATATAATCCTACATATAATAGGGTCCCATCTCAAAAATTCCATATCCATAATACTGAAAATAGATGAAACACTTAGGGATATAGAAATAATAAATTAAATAGAATTACTAGATTGTTGAATAATTATTCTAGTAATATTATGAACTCATAAAAGGAGTTTAACAAAGGGGGTCACATATCCATCTTAAATAGTATTTGAAATGAATAGTACTATACAGGATATATATTCATATCTAAGTATGAAATTCAAAATTAAAATATATTCTTACAAAAAGGAAAGAAAAATATAAATAAATGGAGGATAAGTGGAAACTCTTACCATGCATAAAAATTTTCTATAACTTAAGAGAAAAACATTTAATTATTATAAGATCTTTATGATAGATTTAATAGATGAAATAATAGTATAACGATCATAGGAGGATTAGGAGTGAAGGACCATGAGTTATGAGTGTGAAACTCTAATTTATTTTTATAGTCATAATCAGTGAATATATTTATAACATTTTTTAGTGTATTGTAGTTATAGTGTTTGAACATCATCATAAGGAATCATTGGGTCAAATTAATGCATCAATAAGAGAATAAAGGACTCATTACTATGTCCTAAATTTCTGGCTACACTGGATACCTGGTAAGAGTGCATTGTCTACTCGGTGGTGAAGGAAGGAACCACCATACTAATATCAAGAAAACCAACTAATAAATGGAGCTCACCAACTACCCAATGTAATATGAAGAAACCTAGAGTCCTTTAGTAGTATCACAAGATATCTAATGGGATTTTCCATCAATCCATTGTATTTTATCTCTAATAGTAAAAGGATAATTAATTGATGGTTTAAAATCCTTGACTCGGCTCTTTATTTCCTTGACTGGACCCAAGCCTCCATCGGGTCCTATGAAATATATAAATATACATCAAAATAGTCTTGTATCCCATCATATATGAACACCAATTTCTACTAAATTATTCCTGATCTATTCACAATGAACATCTACAAGATATTTCCAAGTGAAATTTTTTTCCTAATCATTAAAAGGCAATCAGGATACAACCTCTTCAATCCTTTTTATTTTGACTCTTCTCTTTGATATTTTTTACTTCCTTATTATATTTCATAAGTATCATCTTATATATTCTCTCTCTATATTCATCTTTTATATTCATCTTATATTTTAAATTTATTTGAGTGTTTTTTAATGGTTTTTTAAAAAAAACTTTGCTCTTCTTCATCATCTTGTTTAGGTTATCACCACCACTAAGGTGAGGGTTTTTTGGTTTCTTGGTTTCTTGGTTTCTTGGTTTCTCTTAAAACCAAGAGATTTATTTCTTCTTTGGATTCTTGGTTTCTATTAAAACCATTATATTTTATCCTTCTTTGGTTTTGTAACTACCATTAAATTCAGGAGATCAATATAACTCACTCAACCATTCTTAAGGGGAGGAGACATATAGGGATCATTCTTGAGCTATTTTAGAATTCCTTTATCAAGTGTGCCTTTTAATTTATAAAATTTATTTTCTATTTCACTTTAAGTTTTAACTTCTAATACTCTCTCTTTACATTGATTATTTTATAGTTAAATCGATTGATCACATCATAATCACTTTTATTTGATATCATTGTTTTAAAATTGATTCTAAAGTAAATTCACCCCTACCCCTCTCATAATCTTACTTTGACCAACATTTTATATCAACATATATATTTATGTTTTTCTCAAAAAAAAACCTTGTTTTGAAAATAATATTTTAGTTTTCAATATATTAACTGATTTCAATGTATGATATTTTTAAAATATGGCATCTTTTTCAAACACCCATGGTGAACCCAAAGGTCAATCAATGGTTTGTGGACCTTATTTTAATGGTTCCAACTATATCAACTGAAAGATTCATATATCAACATTTCCTATAAATATTGGTTATCCTATATAAAAAAAATTCATTCATTGTTATATTCCAACTAGTGAAAATGAATAAAAATGGACACCTGATAATATTTATCCTTTTGAATTATATGTTAAATATATGAACACCTTGAATTATGGTTTAGACTAAAATTAGTTTAATCATAAATCAATATATGAAACTGCTCATGAAATTTAGAAACTCTTAGAATTTGAATATGAAGGAACAAATAAACATAAACATACTAAAATTAATATGTATAGGAAATATTTTGAATGTTTTAGTATGTATCATAAAAAATCAATTACTAAGATATTTAAATGATTTACTGGCATATTTAATGGAAGAAATTCTCTTAGTGAAAATATTACTACAGAAACACTTGTGAATAAAATCCTTTTGTTACTACCAATTACTTAGGCACCCAAAGTAATGAAAATACAAGAATACAAAGATATAAAGATCACTCCAGTCGATGAGCTAATGGATCTCTCATGACTTACAGGATCACAATGAAATGAAAAAATGATAAGAAAGCCAAAGAATTCAAGGATAAAATTATGATTGATTTTAAATCATTAATGATGACTCTTATGATAGTGATGAAATGGATCATTTATCCAATAATATGAACAAATTTTTCAAAATAAATAGATCCTACCAACATGTGATATTCTAATATTGGTTCCAAGTACTCAAATACCTTTTCTTTGACTATATTTTATTTGGGTCATTTTAGGTGATTTTTAGAAGTTTTTTGAGGTTTTAAAGCTTGTTTATTGTTAGTTCATGGTTAGGGAAAACCATGCAGGTCTTACTGGGAAATTTTTCTTCTTATTTTGGAGTCTCATAAGAGGGTGCATGGTTATTCAAATGATTATTCCAAACTATGAAGACTTCCCCTCAAACTGTGTGACTTGGAACAAAGTAATTTCATATTGTTAGCACACAATTTGAAAACCATGAAAATACTCTAGTATCCCAGAAATAGGCACACTAATGGTGCATGGTTTTCCAAACCATGTGGACAAACTAAGTTGTGTGAATTAATTAATATTAAGTTTTATTTTAAGAGAAAAAACTCATTATTTGTCCCTCATTATTCTTCTGGTGGAATAGGATCTCAGCCAAGGACACTTCACTTGGATATTTTGGTGATTACTTGACTCCTTATGACCAATTTTGATGGATCCTTAGGTGTTGAATCTAGTTTTTAAAAGGTATGTGTTAGTTATTTTTCATTCTTCTTGGTTCTTTTAGATCCACTCATCTATAATTGACTGAAAACATAGATCAGGTCTATTGATGCTAGATCTAAGGATTGTGAATTGATCTAATTGGGTTTCTTATATATCCATTGTGGTATTGTGATTCTTTTTCTAGATCTTGGTTTGTGGATTGTGTTTCTAAGATCCCTTCTTGGTTGGTTTTTTCCCTTTGTCTCTCTAATTATGTATCCCTTGTTGGGTGATTTATGATACCATGAATTGAGGTAGGTCGTATTGTAATCTATTCCTTATCAATTGAAACCATTATTTCTCGTTTGAATTTAAATGTCTTTTTTATTGATTTACAAAACATGAATTGAGATCCTTGATGAAAGTTTTCAAATAGAATAGTGTGTGATGAAACCTCTTAGGTGACATCCAATAGGGAAACACCCCTATAAAATCAGTGTTCCATTCTAGTTTATATTTAACTGGATAAGGGAGAATTTTCACTATTATGAATACTAAAATACCATTACGATTCCTAGTTATTTATCTCATCCTAGGTTACTGAACATATATGGGGTTGGGACCATGTAATTAAGCTCTGATGAGGTTATATATGTGTTGAGTTTATCTGATAGATTTGATTTTACCCCTTATCCTGTACTAACAAGAACAATCATTGATAATGGTAGTGGATCTCTTGACAAAGCGTCATACAAGATATCCCATCAGGACAGGGTTTGTATAGCCATGATAGATGAGTTGATCATATGTGGGCCATATAAACCTTATTAGTTTTGTCATCAGTTTGGCTACACCCAAAGGGTCTCTCTTCTTCTTTCGTCTAGTGTGCATTAAAAGAGGCATCCTAGAATCATCCATTAGTTTTGGATGATGTTGGTGCATGAAGACACCAATGTCAAGATCATCCTTCTGACTATTTGAAACCCCATATTCTTATCATATGAATATCCCTAGTATTGTGTAGAGTCCTATCCAGTTTGAGTGCTAAACAGGCTTGTCTTTCACATAGAAAACCCATTTTCCTCACTGACCCCTCTTCCTGTAGAAATTGTGGAGTTGATTCAGGACTTGGGTGAGTCTTTTAAGAACCATTAGTGTGGGAGAATTTTTTGAGGAATTAGGTCCTTCTGTACAAGCATCATATGATGCAATCATTGAGGGAATAATACATGTGGATCCTTCTCCCATTTCCTTATCAGCTCATCTAGTTATTCCTCTAACTGAAGATCCCACTTCAGAAGCCACATAAGCTCAAAAATGGTGTAGGTTGATCTGTAATAGGATTCATGCCCTGATTATTGAGACTCCTCTAGAAACTTTCATGACCAAGAGGAATTCCTTCATTAGCTATTTGATGACTTGGGGGTGGATGGCTTCGATCGCCAATCGTTGTACAAAATCATGAGACAAATTATCCTGACTCAACAAGATTTGGACACCAATGAGAGGGGCTTGTAAAATCTTGAAGATTAGGTTACCCTAGATAAATAGATGAAGGAGGATTTAGAGGTATTGAAGTAAAGTCACCAATTTATATATGATTTTCAAGACCATATGGATTCTTGGACTGTATAGATATGGATATATAAGTAAATAATATCTCACTTAAAGTATGACCTCTCAGAATCATCATCCTAAAAAGAAAATAATCAAAACTTATTTGAGGAGTCGACTAATTTAATAAATAACCTCCATCCTAAGCTAGAAGCATAAGAGACAGGGTAATCATAACTTCAGCATTCAATTAACACTTCTCTTCGGACTCTTTCCAACTTGGCCAACTCAACCAATCAAATCTAATTTTAGTTTGATCGTTGATATGTATTTTTTAATTAATTTTTTGGAGATACTTCAAAATGTAGATATTCCTCCTTTTATATGTTATCAATGAATATATCTATTATACTTTATATGTTGTTGTCCAGTTATCTTTTATTTATGATGTGCATGACATTTCATTGGTCTTATGTCGCATGAATCATCAATGATACCCATCATTTTCATAATATCAAGTAAACATAATTGCATGTATCTCAATTATTAAATCATAATTGATTCGTATCCAGAAATACTCATGAATTCCAACCAACATGAGATTCATCATTGATATATATGTTCTATCTATCTGGATATCACCTGATTCATATAAGGATAATTTAGGTAGAATATATTCCTTAGAGGGGTCATTCTCTATCTTTTTTCAAATCCAATAGGCTTGGTGAGCATAGAATCATTTTTAATAAAGGTTTATGGTGGACCTCATAAGCTTTGTATCTTTTCCATTCAGGCATACTAAATTTCTGATATGTTTTATATTAAATTCTTTAATCTTAGACCTCCTATCGTTATATTTTATGGGATTTTATCTCAAACCTTCTATCACTGTAGTTTTTGGTACTTTTATCTCATACCTTCTATAATTGTAGTTTTAGGTTCTTTTAGCTCATACTATATGTCACTATAGTTTTAGGGAATTTTAGCTTGGACCTTTTGATATTGTACAAATTAAATTCTTACTACCATGAAATTTTTTAGGAATATAGAATATGGGGTAGAAATGTCAAGGATTTCCAAAAATACCTAAAGGGAGGTGTTTACAAGGCTTGTGAGGATTAGAGATCCTTTCTTTCAAGGATTATATGCCTCTGTTTGGTAGGTCAAATCCCTTATGCATTGGTGAAATTTCCAAACAGAGGTTCCCCCACTCTTCTCCAATGTTCATGGAATATTTATCATTATGATATTGGTTTAGGTAGAAATACTATGTAAGTTGGGTCCATCTAGATAGTTGGAATATGTGTTGTGTAAATCATTGGTCTAGGGGCTTAAATATATGGATGATGGAATGGGGCATACATACCAGGGATGAACCAAGATACCCTAAGGTTATAGGTTCTATCATGGTGTCACTAAGGCTCATGAGGATTTAATATCTTTTACTATAAAGAGGGGATGCCTCCAGTTGGTAGGTATAATCCCATTATGCATTGATATCATGATCAAAAAAAGGTATCCCAACTCTTTTCCAAAGTCCATGGAAGGTTTTTGAAGACACAATCTTCTGGAAAATGAAGTTGGGTATAAAGTAAAATCTATCCAATATGGGTTCCTTTATCCTAGTTCAATTTAGATCTTAAATTATGAAGCTTAATCCCTACACCCTATGGTTTAAAATCAAGGGATGTGTTCCATAAAAACGTTCGAGAATAGAGTGTCGCATCCCTACTTTGAGAAAGGGTACAAAACATGGTGACATGTTATTGAGGATGTTAACTCAAATAGGATATTATGTTACAAAGATTTTAAATCATGGTCCAAAGTGCTTGGGTTGGGAGGATGGTATGGTAAAATCCTACTAGGAATGGCCCAGAAAACATTGAGGTGTTGAGTTCTCTCGTAGGGACTTCAGGGATCACAAGGATCAAAAAGCCCACTTTATAGAGTGGCATATTTGGTTGAAAATAATAGGCACATATGAAGGGTCCATAAGCATACATTCATAGTCAAACAAAGGTTCCCTTGAAGCTAGGTATCCTTTTCCAAGGGCCATGGAAGGTTTACAATGATCTAAGGTGCTTAAACCATGAAGTGTGATTTTTGGAAAGTGTAATATCCAAGAAGGGTTTTATCACCCTAAAATTTATGTCAACTCCTAGAAAACATATTATCATAATGAAAATATATAAAAAATCATTAATATTACTTTTTCTTGAACTAGGGTGTCCAGTAAGCATAGATTTGGATTTTACTAGGGCAACAAAGTAGGCTATATCAGCTTTTTGCGTTATCTATTTGAAACCTAATTTTCACCTAAAATATAGAGATGAAGAGTTTAGATAGAGAATACTTGAATGTTTCTTAGGACACCCTTCTCAAGTTTTCAACCTAATAGGTTTTGTGTCTCTTTTCCTAGCAATTTAGGGTCTTTCAATTTGGACAATCAAAGGCTAGGTTTTAAGGTCGTATAGCTTTGACCAAGGTGGAGGTAGTTTAAGGTCATGATGCACATATACCTAATATTATGAGGATGTTACACAAGATACTAATTAGGGTACCTAAGGTCAAGATAATTCCAACATCCTTCTGGGTGGGAGATAAAAATTATTTTAAATCACAGCTCAAGGTTTTCGGGTCTTGAGAAATGATATGGGACAATCACACTGGGGATGACTCAGCATACTCTTAGGTGTTGAGTTCCTCCACAGTAACATCAAGTTCATGAGGATTAGAAAGCCATTTTTTCAGAGTGGCACATTTGGTTGATAACCATAGGTGCATATACAGGAACCATAGGCATACATGCATATTCAAACAAAGGATCCCTTGAAGTTTGATATATTTTCCCAAGGGCCATGGAAGGTTTGAGGAAACTTGAGTTTCTCTATATATAAAGTGTGATTTATGAATTGAGGTTGTTAAAAGATGATGTAAGCACCCCATACCCTGGTTGACTGGGTTAAGGCTCTTGTGGTCCTGTGATAAGGGATGATAATGGGTGATGGGATACACCTTTTAACATTTTGTACTAGGGACTCATTTATTGTTCATTTTTAATGGTGTATGACCGGTACATTTTCCTTACAGTTTAACATCATGTAGTAAGGATGCATTTTTTTTTCTTCGGTTTCACGTCATGTGGTAAGGATATGGGAACTGATGTGAAAAATTATGAAAGATACATTTACTATGAAAGAAATTTGTGTGAAAATATGGCTTGTACGAAGAAAAAATGAGCTTGTATCACTCAGACCTTATGCGGATATGGTGCACTTTTTTCATTGGTTGTTGTAGTTTTACCCAATATTGGAGATCCAAGCATCACTACGTATCCTTAGATGAGAGGAATTGAACCACATGTAGTTCTAGATTGGGAAACACTCTACACCGTTCTGACTCATACGTAAATGGGGGCATTGTTCCCATTGATTGTTATGGCTAGGTCTAGGATGGGTATCATGTGATTACAGGAATTAAGCCACAAATATTTCTTAAAAATTCGTGTAGTTTAAAATCATGTGGTAAGGACATGGGATCCCCGATGTGAAAAGGGAATATTGTAGTTTTACCTAAAACTTGAGATATGGGCATCACTAAATATGTTATGATGATAAAATCAAGCCACACATAGTTCTTGAATGAAATCACCTTGCACAAGTCTAAACCATACATAGGGAGGGGGGATTTCTATATTTATTTATTATGACTAGACCCTGGGTAGGAGATTCAGGCATCACTACTTGTCCTGTGATGACAAGAATCATGTCACACATAGTTATTGAATGGAGATGTGGTGGGATGCCAACAACTATGATAGTGGTCCTCTAAGGAAAATTGAAATGGAATATCCAGTTTTATGTCATGAAATATACATAAATCATGCAGTTTAAAATCATGTGGTGAGGACTCATGGTATTCCTTTTATGGTATTGAATTTAGGACCATGATAACCCTATAGTGAGCTGATATTCCTTGTTTATAGGGGGAATCCCTTGCTAAAATTCTTAATCTTATGAGATCTATGCTCAGTGTGAAAAATAAGGAATGGAAAGGGTTAATATAATTATGTAGAGGTGATTAATAATATTAAATGTCTATTTTATATCATGTAGTGGATTTAATAAGATATAAGATCAAGTAATCCCTATATATCTCATCAAAATGAGAATCAATCCATGTATATTTCAAGAAACTTGTGCAGTATAATGTCATTCGACCAGGACATCATCTTTATAGTTTAACATCTTTCAGTAAAGATGTAGATCACCTGACATGAAAGGAAAGTAACATTATAGAGATCCATGCAATTTAACATGATGTGGTGAGGATGTTTTCCATGTAGTTTAATTTCATGTGGTAAGGACTTGTTCCATACAATTTATTATAATGTGGTTAGGACGTGAGATACTATGCAGTTTTGACATCTTGCTGTCAGGATGAGGTTCACCCAATGTGAATGAAGATGAACCATTGGGGGATTAGTGTATTTTAACATATTTTGGTGAGGAAGTTATCTATATAGTTTAAATTCATGTGGTCAGGATGAATTTGTACATTTTAATGTCATGAAACTAGGATAATAGTAACTTGATGATGGATATGCAAAGTATTTCTTGAGAAACGTCACATTGGTGGGGGTGTGACACATTCTCCACCCATTATGAATAATGAGTAGGATCTATTGTGATAGACCTTATTTAGGATATAAGTCCCCTCTCATTTGATTTCTATCTTTGGAGGCTTCTTCCCTGGTATCGTTGGGGTTCTGAGAGCCAACACTAGTTCTCCTTGGAGGAATGAATGGAGGTGGACTTTTTTATTGAAGGCCCGTGTTATTTTATTCTGATGGACTTCAAGGTTGTTCAATGTATGCAACCTATTCTCATTGATTTTCTCTAACTCATCTATCCATTTCTATGATTTCTCATCATTTGAGAGTTGTTTTTAAAAGTCTATTCAAAGTGAAGGAATCTGGACATCTATGGGTATCATTGCCTCAGTCCCATACACCAATTAATATGGTGTTTCTTGTGTATCAGTGCATGTGGTGGTACGATAATACCATAATTCATATTGGAGCTTGTCTAGCTAAGACTTATTGTATTTATTCACCATCTTTTGAATTATATTTAATCTAGTCTTATTAAAGAATTTTATCTATCCATTTTCCACTACATGGTATGAAGATCAGTGATTAGACTCCATGTTGTATTCCTAGAATAATTTCTTCAACTCCATGGAACAGAAGTTGGTGTCGTTTTCCATAAATATTTTTTAAGGGACCTCAAACCTAGTGATGATATGTTACTTTACTAAGTTGATGATATTCTTCATCCTAACTTACTTGAGGTTTATTGCCTCATCCCATTTGGGGAATATGTTGGAATTATTTAGAATGTACTTGAACTACTTATTTGTGGCTAGGGGATATGGCCCCACAATATTCATTTCCCATACAGTGAATGAACAAGAATTTTTATCTATATGTAGAAATTATGGGGGTTGACGGATGAATTTTTCATGGATCTGGAATGCATGACATTTCCTGGTGAATTCCACATATTCCCGTATCATGGTTTTCTAGTAATAACGTGGCCTTATGATTTGGTGGGAGAGACTAGTCACATACTGATGAGAATCGCAGGAGACTACATGGACTTCCACTATGATGGTGAGAATATCACTTTCTATTATGCATATAAGGATCATTCCATCAAATCCTCTCTTATAGAGATATTTGTGCTCATTTGGACCATCCAGTAGGGTAAAGTTCTCTGCATGCTTCTGAATATATTCCCTTATGGATTTTTCTACCAGAAGAATGCCATTTTTTGAGGTAACCGGTTATGGGCCCCATCCATCCAGAAGTGTATACCAGTTTATCATGCTCTCAGGTAGTGCTGACCTGATTGATTGATTTCATATCTCATATGAATATTGATAAGACCATTCATCTGTGTGTAATATAAAAGATTTATTCCTCATGATCGATCCAGGAATATGGCTGCATTATCCAATGCATCAGTGTGAGAATTCTATGATTGGGGAACATGAGGCAATGTGGGGTCAAAAGGGAACTTTTCCATTAGTCCCCTGACATATCTAGTGAGAGGGTCCATTTCTTCCTTTTTAATGGAATATTCTCTATTAATTTTATTTATCACTAGCTCTGAATCCCCATTGATATTCAGGTAGGCTGTCTATAGTTATAGTTAAAATTCCAACCCAACGATGAGGGCTTGGTATTCTACCTTGGTATTCATGTATCCTTATGATAGTGAGAAAGTGTATAGAAAAATTACTTTTGTTGGGGAAACAAATAAAATACTTAAGACAACCTGATTGAACTTTAGATTTTTCATCCTTTTTATGATACAAATTCAAGAGGTGCCATAAATATTTATCTCCCATGTCCAGGAAATGTCATAGGAATAGAAAACCTCCTTATCTAGAATTTTAGTGTCCATCAATTTATTTTTTGGGGTGGGGTGTTCTGCAAGAAAATTAGTTAAGGCTTGCCCTTTCACTACTGTATATGATACAAATTGAATGTCATGTTACTATAGAATACCCATCCATCATGCCAAGAACCCAGTTATTATTAGATTACCAAGGATTTACTTGAGTGAAATAATACGAGAGACCAATTGGACTTTGTGTTGCTGCAAGTAATGCCTCACCTTCTGCACTTCAAATATGAGTGTGAGATAGTTCTTCTCAACATCATAGTATCAGGTCACAGTGACTAGAATTGTTCAGTTGAGGTAGTAAATATTGTTCTTTCTCCTTGTATCATTCTTCTATGTGAAGAGGGTGCCCAATGATCATTCCATAGTGGCTACATATAAGAAGAGTGTCCTTCTATCCGCCGATGGAATCAGGACCGGTGGGTATAGTAGGTACTTATTGAGACTCTTGAAGACTTATTAGTATTCCCCATCCCATTGATAGGTGATTACCTTATTCATTATCTTGGTTAAGTGGTGATATTTTATAGCTAGGTTGGCTATGAAACTCTGAATTTTGGCGAGGTTCCCTTCGATCCCCCTCAGTTCTTTGAGATTTCTATTGGGAGACATTGATAGAATAGAACTAGTATTTTATGAGTCAACCTAAATACCATGTTTTAATACCAAAAATCCAAGTAACTTCCTTGATGTTACCTTGAAGGAAAATTTCAGCATATTCATCTTCATACTATGTTGTTGTAGCTTGTCGAAGACTGTTTGAAGATCCATGAAGTGATCACACCACTATCATTATTTGACCATTAGTTTATCGACATAACATTTAGTTATTCTTACTTGTAAGGGGTTAAATATGTGATACGTGGAATGTTGATATGTAGCACCATAATTCATTAAGACAAAGGACATGAACTGATAGACAAAGATCCCCTAAGGTGCTCTGAAGGTAGTGGCTTCTTCATCTTCAGGGTCCATCTTTATCTAATTGTACCATGAATACCCTTCCATGAAGGAAAAGGCTTAAAATCAATAAGTTTCATAAATGAAGAGTTCTATGATTGAAAATGGGAATTATTCTTTTTGAAAATATCAATTAGGGTCTTTGAAATCAATGAAGACTCTAATATGCCCATTCTTTTTCATAATGGGGATGATATTGGAAATCCATCTTGGGTATTTTACTTCTCAGAAAAAGTTTCATTTGATCAATTTTTTAAATTATGCCACTATATTGGTATCATGAGAGGGTTGAATCCTCCAGGATTCCCTCTTGATGCCTCAATAGTCATAATTTAAACTAAGATAGTGGGTAGACACATCTGAATTCAGTCTGAGAATTTATTTATAGTTCCAAGCAAACACATATCGGTGTTACTTTAGAAATGTGATGTACATATCTTGCTTCTCAAGATGCATAAAGAAACTAATTAATATAGTTGGAGGGTCTTATTTCATTCCCAAATTTACCTACTGAATCTCATCAATTGTGGTGGAGATTCCTTCCTCAAATATAGGAAGGGCATTCATAAGGTCTTCTTCTTCTTCCACCTTTGAGTCTGTAGAGGTATTTTTCTATGAATTCGGTAATATGGGGTCATATCTATCACTATCTAGGTGAGATAGGCCATGAAAAAATACATTATCATCCCTTATTTCCATAGTCGTTCCAAAGAGATTCTGAAGCTAATTTTCTTTTACACTTTTACTAGGGACATAAGGGTCTTGGACATCTCAGATCAGGTCTATTACCTAAACTAGATTTATGGGGAGCACAAATTCATTGTCGAGCATACTCTAGGGATTTATAGGTGCGGTACCGAATATGTTGGGGTCGGAAACCTATATATCATCATACATCATTGGTTTTTTTCCTTCCCTTTTTGTAGAAACCTACCTCAGCATATGTGTCTTTGCAAGTCTCAAAGGGTGAATTATCACCATATAGTATGTCAACCTTTCCATTGATGGGGTATTTCAAACACTTATGTGATGTTGAAGGTATCACCATGTGACTATGGAGACAAGGTCTTCTGAGTAGGACATTGTATGTGGTGTCTTATTGGATAACCATAAACTTGGCATCAAATATAATATCCCAAAACTAATTTTTGAGCTTGATCTTCTCAATAGGTCTTTGTTCAAGCTTATTATACCCATGAATTATTTGTGGGAGATAAATCCCCTTACATATATCCCAAACATATGAGGGTTAAAATCAGAATGAGATTTATCCTAGAACTTTTGTTAATCAGAACCCTCTGGATGTCGACATTATCAAGTCTAAACGAAACATATAGGGTTTATAAGTTTCCTAGGATTACCTCTTCCTAAGGTGGGATCCTTGCTTGTTATGAAGCTTAGGAACTGATGTATTTGTGATATATAGGACTAGTTCTTGTTAAGAGGTCATTAGAGAATATTTTTCAAGTAGTATGGTTCATGTTGTCCTTCACCGTTGCCTGGGATGATCAAGTAATAACACCCCCTCAAGGTGGTCATGCAAGAAAACTGGGTGTAAATGACCACTGGAGGATTTTGAAACACCTTCATGAATCTTTTGGGCTTGCTTGAGTTTCTTCCCATGAATCTCATCTGCATATATGTCCTCCTTGGGTACATGATTGAAATTTTGGGTTTGACCACACCCTATTCTACCCCTTGTATTCTTGATTCTTATAAATGCAGCCTCATGTCCCCAAATTTGGTGCGAGGAACTCATAATCGAAGTCATATTCATTATTGGAGAAGGTTTCCTCAAATTTTATCATGTTTAAAGAACAAAATGTAATTTATTCATCTGATGAGTTTTCTATTTGGTGGGCTGGTACCCGTGCTTTAGATGTTACATGGAAGAAATATGCAAGGGTTAGAGCTTATGTTGGATCAGGATATGAATCTTCCTCTTCTATTTATTCCTATTTATGATGGTCATGTACACCTTCAAGAGACATATACGATGTCACCTACCTAGTTTGTAAAACTATAGTGGGTCTACAGAGCTATGCTATAAGGGTGAAATGATCTTAGTCAACTGATTTTTGAGTTATCCAGTAGTTAAAATTCTGTTCACACCTAGAAAAAAAAATTCCAATCACCCTCTTCTTCTAACTGGGAAAATGTTATGCAGACCACTTTCTCTAAGAAGTTATCTAACACCACCTATCTGGAATCAACCATTCCTTGAAGTATGTATTTGAAGATGATGTGGTTCTAGATGTTATGACCCAGCCTTATATGGAAAGGGAAGTAGTCAACATGGTCGATGATTTTGACCTCATTGGGATTCTTGGGTTAGGGTAGATTGAGTAGGATATTATCCATGGATATAAGGAAATAACCATGGTATTGTTCATTTCAGAAGGAGTATTATTTATTCATTCATTCCTCAAATCCCAAGTGACCCTGATTTCTATGTTTTTATGATCGAGGTTGGTTTTTTGGTTGTTGCTACTCGATAGGGGGTGCTAAGAAGTTTGGTACCTACCTAGGTGCTTGAATGGGAACTTCTACTAGTTTGAGGGTATTAGTGGTATCTTCTTCCTTACTGGTCCTTTTCCCCTATGCTAAAGTCATGAGATGAGATTTTTCTTGGGTTGAATGAATGGAATCTTTTAAATGTTGGTTTGTTTCTAAAAACTCTCAAAACCCACATGGATACTTCATTGGGATAAGAGGTTTTTGCAGCTCATCCCTTAGATTTTAAGCATAGAGTTCCAGCAACTATTCTTGTGAGAGAGGGATTCTATGTGAATAGGTTAAACCCTTCTATCTAGATATGAAGTTAGACACCCTATAATTTTCATGTTGCTTTCAATTCATCTGTTTGATTATTTTTATTTTTCTTGGTGTTGATCTAAACTAATAAAGTAATTGAAAATGAAGGTCTTTCCATCCTATAACTCATCTTGCTAGATTAATTCTATACCAAATAAAGGCTTCCCCACAAGATTATATAGAAAACACCTCAGATTTTTTGCCTCTGGTTGATCATGAGTTCCCATCATCAGTCTACATCAGGATACAAAGTGTGTGAGATGTTTTTTAGGGTCTCATGCACCATCAAAGTTGGAGAAGGTAAGATTTCTGAAATTGTGCGGAGGAAAAGTGTCATTAACCCATTCAGGATATGGATTCTTCTTATGCTGCAAGGTGTGCATCTCCCCTCCATGGATTCCATTTGAGTAGCTAGGGACCTGATGGTGTTAAGTAGTTATGAAGGTACTACTTTTTGACTTACCTCCCATCTATAGGAAGTGGGAGAGGCTTTTCTAGGTGGTCACATTTTTTATCTCACTGATTCTCGACCCATGTGTAGACTAAGTGATTATACTAGAGAGGGAGAGGTTTTCTCCATAATAGAGGGAATTCATGATCATTTTTTACTTCCTCACTTATGTAGAGAGGATTACTAGATCCAAATCTAGTATGACACACATATACTACTCATGTAGGTGGATCATCCCTAGGAGGAAGAATATTAATCTCTACCTAAGGAAGATACCCATTGGGAATATTTCCCTTGAGTAGCTCCTTTTTGAGTTATCTGATAGTTTTTATCTCATTCTCATATTATGACATTTTTTCCTCTGTGGAAAGAACTTCGGTTCATATGGGTGGTGATTGGGATGTAGCCACACCTTTCCCTTTATCTTTAGCAGTGTTTCTCTATAGAGGTGGAAAATCAATATTCTAAGGTTCCAAGTTTTAGAGCCTTCTTTGATTTTAGGTGTGTATAGATTTAGTTAGTGCATCGAGATCACCCTCCTATTGGGGTAGGTTTTTCATGTTGTGGACCTCTATATTTTCATCTTGATCCAAAATACCTATTGTATTGAAGGTGACTACATTGAAAGAGATGTATCGGTCAATGATGGTTGTCCCATTACATTCAATACAATAGGATGATTCTACACTGCCTTCATTTGGGTCATTCCTTGAACCCCTGGCCACATTGGTCCATTTTAGTATTACGCTCCTCCCATATCAACCTATGACTAATGACCTTGAGGGATTTTTTGGTCTTAACTGTAAAATAGTCCCCAAATATCAGAGGCTTTTCTTGCAGTGGGAGTAACGAATGGGATGTTAACCATCTATATTTACCTCCCAACCTAGAGAAGAATGAATCCCTTTTTTATTATGACGATGAGGGAAAATCTCACATACCAATGGGATGGGGATTATTTGAGGCCACAATTCACATTGATTGATCTTATTGTTGAGGATTTGATGTATCCCGTTGAGTATTTGATGACTAATGGGATGGACATTGAGATATAAATCCCATATCCCAGTGTGATAGGGTTGATCTGGATTTTTTATTTATTTTCCCTAGACCCTCTCTAGGGATGATGAACCTAGTTATGGTGATTGAGATATAAATGATCTCAACTCAGTGGGTTGGGGTTTGTTTGTAGCTACTGTTGATATGTCCTAAATCCTCTCAGTAATTAACAATCTGATGGGTGGAGGTAGTGGTAGATATTCTCTTAACCTAACTAGCTAGATTCCCTCCAGGATGGATACTATAGAAATTGCTACTACAGCCTATTTGATGTGGCATAGTTGTGATCATGTAGGAGATGGGTGAAATTGCATCCCATGAAGGGATCCAGTTTCAATAGGATGTCATTGGGTTGATTGAAACCTTGACTTATTTGTCTGAAATTCATTCCCATTTCTTTAAGTGGCCCATTTCAAAAACTTTTTGGCTATCCTATCTCTTTGTTCATGATGTCTCATCATCATTGAATCAGGATAATTCTATTTTAGTGACCACTTAGCCCGAGTGTTACCCGGTCCCCTAATTTCACTAGAGGCTATAATATTACAAGATGTTGTATCTGAGGGGTTTTATTATTATAAGGGTGTATCAAATTTTAATGCTCCATAGTTTCCCCATCCTCAAATAAAGATGAATAATGTGGCTTTGGAGATCAGAGTCCAAATATTTGAGATACAATGGCGGCAAGCGTGTTACAGATTTTCACTATGCTTCTCTGGTTTTGGATCCCAATCCATGTAGATAGAATCTAGGTCTAGTAGAAAATAGAGTATCATGATGTTATAAAGGTGGCCCTTGTATCCTAGATAAGGTAGGTTCCTAACCTTCATTCACTGATTAGTATCCCATATATTTTGGTATGGATAAGTCATAAACTCCTTTTTTAGATCATCTGGGATATCATAGTCAGAAGTAGTAAGAGGATAGAACGTGGTGGGGAGGTTGTTTCTAGATTACTCTCTCTATATCTTGATGTATTCTTCCTCTTCATCAGACTTTCATGACACCATCTGATTAAACCATGGATGATGCTTCTTGGGGTTTCATTTTGTTAAGAGTAGAGTTTTTATAATTGTTTATGGGGAACTATATATGGTTGACCCTGATTTTTAGAGCACCTCTCTATATAAAGGCTTCTGAATTTTGAACACCTATCTATATGGAGGTGTCTAGGCAAGGGGAGGATTTCCTTTTCCATGGGAGATATCACCATGGGGGGATTGTCCATGGTGGATTTCAGAAGTAGAGTCACTATGATCCATCTCTACACTACCATGAAGAGTAATATCATGGTAATGATTATCTTCTACTTCAGTTAAATATTTAACAGACCCTTGGGGTGTTGAGAATGTGTATCGAACAACCTCAATGACACTGTCATTGAGAATATTAGGAATATGAGTCTCATTCTGCATCATGGACGGAATATGTTAGCCTATCTTTTGGAATTATGTGGGGATATAAGCCTATTGTATGAAAGATACATAACTTTTTGATAATTATCTGGTGTCGTGGGAGTATGAGCCCACTTATGAGAATCTTCTATAATATGATAATGATTTTATTTATTATTTATAGTAATATGAGACTATCCAGAGACATGTTTCATTCTCACTTGTTGATCCTTAGTCAGAACGGGGGTATGAACCTGATCCTGAGCCTTTGGAATATGATACTGGTATTTTGTGATAGTAATATGATCATGTCTTGAGGCATGTGTTGCTCTCACTTGGTAAGCCCCAGTTAGAACAGGAATATGATCCCGGTCTGAATATTCATTCCTAGTAGGAATATACCAATGGACCTCTGGAATGGGAGAAGGTATATGATCTTCCTCTTATATTGCCTCAGAAGGCTGGTGGTATATTCATTCATCGGTGGAAGTAGGAATATGTGCATGGCTTCCGTGATCTACTAGAATATGCTCAGAAGATTCACTGACAAGAATATGAGCCTATCTGTAGGCACGTATCATCCTCACTTGGTGATCCATGGATAGAATGGGGATATGATCCCAATCCTAGGCCTTTGGAGTATGTATCTGGTCTTATTAAATAAGAATATGATCCTATCTCGAGGCATGCACTACTCTCACTTGATGAGCCCCATCCATAATGGGGATATGAGCCCAATCCTAGGCCTTTAGAATATTCTACCAGACGTTTTTGATAGACATGTACCCCTATCCCAAGGAATGTGCTCCTCTCACTTGGTGATCCTCGGTTGGAATAGGAATATGAGTCTGGTCTGGCACCTCAACAATTATCGTAATATTCTAATAATCCTTCTAGATAGGGGAAAGAATTTGAGCTTGCTCCGAAGTAACCACTTTTTCATGATGATAAGAGTATTGAGTTGTCCTATCTATAAGGATAAGAATATGCACCTGTCCTTATATATGTACCAGTTCTAGAATATTATAGAGGATTTATTTAGATGTTTCTAAGATATAATGGCATTTTCAAAAAGTCTTTATAGGAATATAATTTTTCACATTTTATGTCTCCACTATATATTGGAAGATATCTTTGATTTAAGCAGGGATATGGGCCCACTTTTTTCCACCTTATACCTCCGGAATATGCCATTGGTCTTCATTCGTGGGGGTAGGGATATTATCCTTCACCATTCCTGCTACAATAATATACCCACAGAATTTTTCTAAGTGAATAGAAATATGATCATGCTTTCTAGATACTGCCAAAATATATCGATGGTCTTTATCAGTGAAAGTGGGGATATGATCCCACTCTTGATTATCCAGAGCCTTCCATGCCTGATGTTTCTTCCTTGTTGCCCATGCATAGGTTTCATAGGTGGTAGTGTGTTGGGTGGTACCCTTATCAGGTGACTTATGGGTACTGTTAGGATGGAAATAGTGAAAGTGGTTGATAGGATCCCTCCTCAGGAGGCCCTAAATAGGGAGGGAGTTGTAGTTAACTCCCTGATCCACCTTCATCATATACTGAAGATGGTGATTATCATGTTCCGGGATAAGCTTTCAAAGTGATTCGATATGGAAATAAGGGTCATTAGATTTATGGTAGATTTATTTAGACGGTGTGGACTCATCAGTTTTAGTACTTGAAGACACTCATGGGAAACTATGATGGTTGGGATTGTACCATGTTAATGGTATTCCTAGATCATTGCATTCACCACCCTATGTTGAATATTTCAGGTGGGTGAGGTCATTGTGAGGCCTATAGGGGTTTTGATTTTAGCTAATTTTCTAGAATAGTCATTGTATGAATAAATTTCATATCAAGGTTTTGTTTTTGAGATCATTATCTGCACTCACAAATACAAAAAGGAACAAGGTAACTAATTAGTGCATCATTAGAGGCATGATATGCTCTCAATCAGATATGTATGGGTAACACAATTTTCTTTTATGGCCATTCTGTATGCATGGACTTGTTAAAGTAATGATGGAGTTAATTCATAAGAACCTCAACTATAGAGGATCATCCATAAGATTCATGCTAGGATTTCTATTTTTTGTCTATGATTTGAAAACAACATGGTCAGATGCATGGTGAACCGATCGTTCTGTTATTTGAGATATTTTCATCAGGTTTTATATTTTTTTCATATATTATGCAAGAAAAAATGTCTTGATACATGGTTAAAAAATAATTTGGTAATTTGATAGATTCATGTAAAGTTTACCATTTTTGTTTTGATGGAAAAGACACAATATAAAGTGAGTTTGGTTTGGATCGACAGTTGATTGTTAGGGATTCAATTTCTTGCACAATCATTAACATCGGTTCACCATTTTTATTCTTAATAGAAACTTTAAATGGATCCCATATCCATAGCTGGTTGCAGACCTTCTTTCCAAAGAAAAAGATGTTAGTTAGGGTTTCATACCCAATGGTGCTTAGGAACTCACATTGGTTAAGAGGATGGGAGGTCAAACTCATCACATCCTTTTCAGGGGAA
This sequence comes from Viscum album, assembly GCA_963277665.1. Classification (NCBI taxonomy): domain Eukaryota; kingdom Viridiplantae; phylum Streptophyta; class Magnoliopsida; order Santalales; family Viscaceae; genus Viscum; species Viscum album. Next base: position 106,983,758 of record OY728159.1, read on the forward strand.
ATGATTCCTACTTCAAGACTCTCTTATATATTTAAGATATTTTCATGAATATCTTCCTAATCCCGATATGGGACCGGTTACCCTAACAAAATTATCATAGGTTGAATCTCTTTCTATTATGGATATGGAATTAGTTTCTCCCAAAAAATGTTCGTAGGTTAAATCTCTCTTATACACGAAGGGGAATCTTTTAGTGAATCCATCTGTATGTATCTAAGATAACTTCATGATTTTCATTGACCATGAGATCATCCCTTCAATGCCCCCATTTATTGGATTATAATAATTTAATAGGGTATTTCCTAATCATGTGGACATGTTAGGGGGATTTCATATTGTCAAGATGATATGTCCAAGGACCTTCACGATATTAGGGTTCCTTTTGAAAGTCATTCACGTTATCTAAGGTGATATGTCTAGGATCTTTTGTGATACAAATATGGCTTTCCAGGGGGCCTTCTCAAGATTAGATCATCATGATGAAGGGATTTTTTGAGGTATTTCAGAGCACATGGGTGAATCATGTGATATATATGACCGAAGGAGGCTCCCACCTTTTCTCTTTTATTTCCTTCTTTTATTTTTCAAAGGTTTGGGGATCTTATGAATTTACACGAGTGTTATCAAAGACAATAACTCTAACCATAAGTGATGTGTTTTGTGACCAACAAAGGGTTTTATGTTGATGTGTTAGTATTTTATGGGAAAACCCTTCTATTTTCTTTATAGAAATGAAGGGGGAGTGCAGGACTACTTGGGCATGTCTGAAGCCCTTCATGTGGCAAGGTTGATATGCCAGTAGGCTCTCATGTGGTGAGGTGGACATGTCTTCATGGTCTTTCAGTGTCTCATGAACTATATGGGTCACGTCACATGATTTTATGACCGCAAGAGGCTCTGAATTTTTCCATTTTTATTTACTTGTTTATTTTACAAGGTCCTGGTGTATCGTGAGTTGGCTTGAGTGTTGTCGAGGAAAATCATCCTCCCCATTGGTGATGTGTTGAATTACCAACAAAGGTCTTATGGTGATGTGTGAGCATTATCATGTAAAAACCATACTATTTTTATATAGAGTCATAGGGGGATCTAAAGTCCTCTTGGAAATGTCTAAAACCCTTTACGTGGTGACGGTGACATGCCAGTGGGCTTTCGCGAGATAAGGAGGACATGTCGCAGGGGACCTGTGATGTTGTATGAGCCACCTGGATGCATCTTATGATATTTATGACCGCAAGAGGCTCCCACCTTTTGGATATTTCTCCCTATTTTCTAAGGATTTTTGAATGAATTTTTTTTTTTCAATATTTGACAAGTCTCATGACTCCAGGGTGTTCATGTATAAGCCACTGCATGATCAACAAGTGTCTGGGACACCTTCGTATGAGAAAAAGGACGTTTCAAAGGGGATCTGGGGGATATACCAGAGGTTATGCACTATGCATGGATCCTTCATGTGACCTTCTTAAGGTGTCGTAATCGCGTGTCTATTGGATTAATATGAGATCCATGAGTTCTAGCCACCTTTTCTTCCTTTTTGGGTGGAAAATAATACCCACGTTTATGTATTTCTTTTCTTATGGATTTTTTAAATCTCATTTGGCAAGCATCAACAATAGCATAGTCAAATATCAAATGAGTGTGGTTCCAACATAAACATAGAAGTACATAATAATGTATTAGGAATCTCTACCTATTTACCATAGTGAATAACGTATCACCATGTGTTTCTCATCATTGATTCGGAATCATAACATATTTCCTATAATGGATCATAAAACACAACTTGTTTCCCATTTTGGATTGAGCATCACTACTCACTTCACTATTATATCATGAGATGTAATGCATTACCCAATGCATTAGAGGGATATATATGGATCAACCATAATATAAATATTAAACATACACATGTTCTCTACAATAAAACATCTAATCATCACATCATTAAAACCTAGGAATAATAATGGGATTCATGTTACATTTTAAAAGGTATTACATAAATAACCACATAAACCAGATCAATCGATACAAAATTCAATCACACAAAAGTGGAACTTCATAAAATATTTTAGATTGTGATTTATACAAAAATAATATTGTTGAAAATATATCCCTTGATATAAAAAGAAAAAATGGAATCCAACTTGTAAAAGTTCTTCCTTTTGAAAAAAACATTTTTAACTCTGTCGTAAAATACGGAGTCACGGTCCCTTTCAAAAAAAATTGAAAAATTTGAACTAAAGGATTGAAAAATTTTACTAAAAAATATCAATAATGGATACTTAAAAAAAACATAAAGGTATAAAAGGAATTTTTTTGCTAAAGATAAACATTTCACTTTTAAAGGAAAATCATATTTGATATTTTAAAATACCTTTGTTGAAACCCATCTCATAAAAAGAGTAATAAAAATTAATTTTTTTAAATGATAATGGAAATTATAATTTTCCCATAAATTTATATATACTTGGATTTAAAAACATAAAGGTAAAACCTTGGAAGTAATTTAAAACATATACTTGAAATAAAGATCCATTTAAGATATTGGGGATTATTTATAATAATATTATACTTTTATGACAGGGGAATTCATGAAGGAAGAATATTTAAACTAACAATTCCATTTTCCCTAGAAAATAAAGATAATTCCACATAGTACAATAAATGGGTATGATTTACCTAACTTATATGAAATGAGTTCAAAATAATGATCATAACTCAAGGAATGTAAATTGAGTTACCAAAATGCCTTACAATTGGGGTAAACAATGAGTCAAAATCTATTTGATGAGTTGGAACTAATTTGGATTAGTATTTCCCATGTTTATAAAAAATTATATGATAGAGATACATCCATGGGAAGTAAATTAACCATACAAAGAAAAAAATGGTGTTTAATATAAACATGTCTTAAGGAATTAAAATTTGAGACAAAGAATGCTTACGACTTAAGTAATATTATAATCAAAACCCCATTAAAAGGGAGGGATTATAACTAGACTTAAAATAGCATGATTAAAAGATAGTCCATGATATAATATATAAAATAGTAAATATATACATCTTATAAATGAAATTAGGTGTTTAATACAAATAATATCTCAAAGAAAGGGATTTGAGATGAAAACCCCTTACCTTGGTACTGATTCATTCTACACTTTCACCAAATATCATGAATAATTAAATTAAGTTTATTAAATAAATAAATAATAAAATTATTCATAACTATAACAATTTATACTTAAAATTTATAATCATTATATATATATATAGTTTGTTTTTACCTACATTCAATATATGGTGTAAGTAATCTTGATCGTTTCAAACTAGTTTTATAAGAGTGATGTCAGTATTCATTACTATTCAAAATTTCATCATTCTCATATCATTAAAGTTACTATAAGGGTTGAATTATAATTATTTATGAATTTTTAACTTCTTTTCATGATAGTTTCATTCTTTATCCTTAAATATGAAATCAATAACAAGCATATTTAGGTGATTCAAAACCAAAGAAAAGTATTTTCTTAATTAATGAGTTGAATATTGTTATAAACTTTAAAAAAAATAAACAATTATTTAAATATTTATATCATATTATACCATTTATTAAGTTCCCATATTCATCTATGGTATAAATTCATATTATTTTTCTAGTAGGTGGTTAAACCAACCCAAACATGAGCGTACTGTAGTTAATGGGTGATTATGAGAGGTTCTAGTTGAAATATAATTATATTAGTTGAATAATAATCCTATTTAGTGTTAATTAGTGTGATATATAAGAATTTTAAATAATTATAAGAATAATATAATTCATATAAATCTTATACTTAAAACAAAGAGATCATTTCCTCTTAGTATGATTGTTTTGAACAGTTGAATTTACAACAATCGTGTATTGCACATATCATTACTATGATATATGACTTGCCATAACAGAAAATAAATGATTTAAAAATAATAATATTTATCCTTTAAACTCATTCTGATATCCATCCATTAAAGGTGGTAATGAAAAATGGAACACAATGTTCTATGGAGAAGGTAGTCCGCACATACGCATAGATAATACATTCATTTTCCTTAGAATGAGCGAGAGGAGTAATATGGTTAATATTTTTAGAATCTTAAATAAGTTATATATATAAATTATATATTAAATCCCCCTTATAAACTAAAAATTTTAGTTAGTGAAGTAAAATGATCATGTTACTTCATGGAGGTGGTAGTCTGTACGTAGGTACGATTCAGATTTTTGTTTTTATTAATAGAAAAGAGAAAGGTCATTAATGCTTATCCCATCATTATAATAATATAAAACTATACTGAGGATACTGAATTTATAATTTTAATATGGTGTAATTTAATTTTAGTAATAATAATTTCAAAGAAATAAATAGAAATGAGAAAGTGGTGGTTAGAAATTCATACCTCACTTTTTAGATTATCTCCTTTGAAAAGTGGGTTGATCCCTTGAGATATTGTCTTTTGAGAAGACTGGAAACTATTTAAGGTGTCAATAAATGTGTAGTATAGGTTTGGGTATATTTTGGTCTTAAATAATGGGGTTCTTTTGTGAGGGGGTGTGAGGAGATAAGAGCCCCTTTTATAAGTAAAAAGGGATGGCTTTTTTGTAAATACTCAAAACTATTCAATAATTGGAAGTTACTCTCAGAAAAGTGTCTCAAATGTGATAAATAATGGATATGGGATATATAAGTTCTATAAATACCTCAACCACTAAATAAAAAAATCATTTTAGACCCTTTGTCTCTTAGGTTACTCATTTTTACCATTTTGGTTTTTACCACAGTGGCTAGATTTTACCTAAGTAATTTACCCTTTATGCATAAAAATAAAATGATCCTTATTAAATAATTTGGACCTAATGATTCCAAATTTTATATCAATTTTATATTTTAAAATTTCTGAAAGTGATAAAATTAATTTTAAAATAATAAATGTATAATGTATTAAAATAATTTTCTTGAAAATATAACTTATGTTCTAAAATGTAAAATATATGTATCTAAATTAAATACAATATTTTGTAAAAAAAATTAAATTCACTTATAAATTAATTATTTTTTCAATAAAATGGTTCATAAAATTTTCAAATTATACTTATATAATAATAATTCCATAAAAGGTATGGTGTTTGTAAAAATGGAATATTGCATTATTCACCTTAAAATCAATATTTCAAGAAAAATACCAAAACATTATCCTAAGATAATATTTTTATGATAAATCTAAAAATTATTTTCATTTTATAAAATTCAAATTCTAAAATCTATAAATTTAATTTTTAATAAAATCATTAAATATAATGAAAATAAATTTTAATAAGAAAATTACTTTTTAGAATACTAACTATACTTATTATTATTTCTTATAATTTATTAATTAAATTAGCTTCAAAAAATTATTTATTTTATCATAAATTAGTCATTATTTTCTTGAAATATAAATTCTTATGTAATAAAAAGAAAATTTTTAGAAAACATACATTTTCAGGCCTAAAATGATCTTATTAGTTGTTTTAGCTATAACAATTGAATTTAATTAGGATTAAAAGTGGAATTTATATTAATTATGAATATATTTCATAATATGATTAATTTTATTCACACATTCTAATTTAACTTCTAGGTTTTAATGGTCTAAACATATCGTGGTTTCATTTTAGTTCGGTGTAGTGTACAGAAAAAGCTAGCGAACACATTGTTTGTTTAAGGAAAATGTATAGTGAAATATTTTTTCATTGTTCATGGATAACTAGTTTATATTTTATTTTAAAAAGAACCTAGATTTACCTCACAGTTCTGGTGATCCTTGCAACAAGCCCATGGAATTCAATTAACCATGAGTACGACATATCATCCTCAAACAGATGACCAGTCGGAATGTACTATCCTGACACTAGAATACATGATTATAGATTATGTTGTGGATTTTAGTGGTTCATGGGAAGATAATTTTTCCTTAATAGAGTTTTTATATCATAAAATTTATCAATACATGACACATATGGCTTCCTTCAAGGAATTTTATGGTCATCTATGTTGATCGCTACTTTGTTGTGTAGAGACTGGGAAAACTTCACTAATTAGACCATGTCTTGTCCATGAGACTACTGTGAAATATATATGATCAAGAAATTTATGGATATGGTGTAGAACCATCAAAAATCATATGTATATCATCACCAAAACTGTTATATTTTGAAATAGGTAAACATGTATTTTTGAAAGTTTTACCAAAACTAGGTCATCTTATTTTAGGAAAGCGGGGAAAATTAGATCCTCAGCATATTATACCATTTGGGATTATAGAACATATTGGTGATATTTTATATTTTTTTTCCTTAAAATATAGATTTTTTATCGTACATATTGTGCTACATGTGTCTCAGTTAAATAAGTATCAATCTGATCCTAAACATGTGATATGTTAAGATCATGTTACTCATGAACCAGATGAAACATTTATACATGAACTGATACATATTATGGATATAAAAAAGGGAATTTTGGGGAATAAAAATCTATTTAGTATGGGTTTTATGGTATTGTATTATGATTCAAGAAGAAACATGGGAGCAGGATAATTTTATGTTCGAGCAATGGTCGAAACTCATCCAAGACACCGCCAACCTCTAGCTTTCTGATGATAGAAATCCCAATGATGGTGGGAATGTAGCAACCCATAGTTTGAGGTAATTTTCTCTTTTATTATGTATTTTAATGTCATGTAATTATTGGGATTAGTTTTAGAAGTTTCTATATGGTTTCAAGAAGTTTTGAAAGCATTTTGAATAGTGAACATCGTGAGCATGATTAAAGGAAATCGTGTGTATTTCCCCAGGTAATCATGTGAGGGTTAATTAAGAACACTAGGAAGGTGTGTGATTAGAGAATGGGTTGGGAAAAAATATAGTAACTGTTTTAATTTGTTAATTTAAAGGTAGTTTTATTTTTCATGGATGGAATGCAATTTTTATAATCATACAGCCCTGGGTATTATCCAGTAACACTCTTATAGTTGGTGCATGATTTTCTAAACCATGTATATTAACCATGAAACGTGATTAATGAAATATAAAAATATATTTTTAACCCAAAACTTCCCTCAAAATGATCATTTTTCCTCCTTTTACTTTGGTTCTCAAATCTCAAGCTTCCTCTAGGTGGTTTTAGTGATTCCTCGACTTTTGGAGGTGGATCTCACGAATTGAATAATTTTGGATCATTATAATCAAAGGTTAGGACTCTTTTTTCTCTCCTTTTTCAAATAATCTTGGTTTTTCTTACTAGGAACCCTAGATTGAAGATTCCATTCCTGGATCTATTGGATCAGATGTGTTCTGATAGATTTTTCTTATGATCTTCTAAGGGGAAGTCCATGGGATATTAGATTTGTGATATTGCAAACCAATTATTCATAATGAAAATTTTTGAGGTAGGTTTCTTCTACCACTTTCAAATTTCTCATATAAATTAATGTATTTTGATTTATGAAATAAATTTATTCTTATTTTGAATATAAAACTCATGAAAACCCTTGTTGGAAATCTCACTTTTTGGTTGGCCTCTAAATATTGGGTTGAGGGTAACACCCACAACATGTTTGATAAAATGATTCTATGGATTTTCAAATAAATAAGGTTTTTGGTTGTGTGTAATTCACATGGACATGGTTAGAGTGCATGCATATACATTTGGGAAGACTCTTATGGTTTATACATAGTCATGATTCCAATTATGGAGTGTGTTAGATGATACCAACAAGTGACAACTTGGGATTGGAAGGATGGGTTTCCACTCATGAGTTGGAATATTTAGAGGGCCTTATGAGATAGGAGATGTATTATGGTATGCATTGCATAGGTGAGTTGGTTAATTCTAGGAATATGATTTGGTGTGTTTTTTCACAAGGTTATGTATATCTTTCTTGAACATCGGTTTCTATACTTGCTATATGTTTTATCTTAAAACTATGATCTAACATGTTCTTGATTTTAGTGTCATGTGTGGGAAGTATTTGGGTTTTTCTTCTAAGTTGTTATACTCACCCCCTGTATATGCACCTTGGTGCATATGCAGATTTTTTTTACCATAATATAGGTTAGGGTAAGGTCTCATTCTTTAATAACAAAGAACATTGATGTTTCGGTCTTTTAATTTGTGATTTGGATCTAGGAGATATCTTGTAGTGGAGTTGTTCATGGTGACACATCAATGTATTGGTTTCACTTAGAATGTTTGGTTATTTTTTTATATAAACTTCTTTGTGTTTATTTACTATTGAGACTTTGATTATTATTCTAGTTTATTATTTCATTGGATTGTTATTGGTTTTTATATCATTACTCTTGATCATTTTATTTTGTTGTGTTTTTCTATTATAGGTTGTTTGTTTTATATAAAATTTTCCTCCATGATTTTGTAAATCCCTTTTCATTTATTGTCAGCCTTTGGTGTCCATGGGATTTCACCTAAGGTTAGTGGAATATTTATCATGTCCAAGCCAATGGGTTAGGGTAAGGAAGTTACACATCTCAAACTATAATAAATTTAATTATTTAATAAATACATCTTGAAATATTTTTTTGTAAAACAGATTTTACTTACATTGAATATATTACTATTCCAATGAACATGTAAAATTTTTAATGGATAACTTATACATTTTCAATGGCCATATAATCATGATATAACTTATATAAATTCCTATATATTATCTTTATCCCAACACTAAAATTCACAATTATTTTTTCAAGTTAATTTTACCTCCATAAAATGTTTATTTCATAGATTATATTATTTTTTTAGGTATTTTTTTCTTATATAATTGATGTTTGGTGCATCCATAAAGCCATATAAATTGTATCATGTATTCATGATTTTTATATTTATTTATTTATTGCCTTATTATTTCTATAAGTTATGGTAAATTGGTATCTATAGTTTTTTATTGTATTATTATGAATCAATAATGTGTCATGATTTCATAAAAGGGGATCAAATAATTAATTAATTTATAAATAATTCTCAGTTTTCACATCATATAATTTATTTATATTCTTATACATATATTTGGTGGTCTCATGATACATTATTTTACTATAAACACTCTTTATCAATGTATCCTTCAAATATTTCTTTGTAATACCATCCAATATAATATTACTTTGGCATCCTTCATTAACTATTGATCTATTCTATCCACTCAGCAAAAAACCATGTAAAATAGTTTCATATGTTGTTTACTTATAGATTTATAATTATGATATAAATTAATTCTACCATGCATAAAATGAATTATCATCAAACCTGTAATATCTCTTTTCTTATGTTTCATTTAGGGAATCCATTGGTTCATCTTGAATTTTTTTCTTGTATTTTTATTTGAAATTATTTTACACAGTAGCATTATCAAAATCTAAAAATGTATAAAGTGTATATTATTCTTCACTATGTGAATCTTAAACTTTCTCTTCAATTGAATCATCGTATTATTAATTTTTCTAGGTAAACATATCTTCTTTATTCTATAGTTTTTTTATTGGTATTTCTTTACTAAAACTTCTAGTACACTTCCTTATATATTCTAATTCAATTTTTTTACTATGATATTTATATCACAACAAAATTAGATAAATAAATTTTTCATGCATAAAATAATCTAGGGTATATTTCTTTTGAAATTTCCTCAACCTCTCTATAATATTATTAAAAGATAACACATCACCTCATCATCTTATTCCACTCTTTCATATTCAAGTAACATATTCTTCATGGACTTCAAATAAAACCCATTTGGTTCTTTCTTTAAAATAGAGGAATCATTATATATCCCTATCTTATAAGATGTTATTTTGATTTTCATGTCATCAAAGATCATTGTTCTTGAGTACCTATACTCTATCATATAGAATATGGGGTTGAATTGTGGTGAAAACCTACTGAGAATTGTTTTTGAAAATAACTATATAAGTTATGGATTCACCTATATCCCTCATGGATCCTATTGGTTCCTCAACACTTGTACCTTTGATAAATTATATTTTTTGTATCCTTCATAGTGTTTACACGACTTATTTAGAATAGTTATTGATTTCTTCCATTCCATGAACTTCATATATATATCATCAATGAGTGAACCTACTGAGGAATTTATAAAATTATCATCTACCTTAAGTTATGTCTTTTTTTCTCTATGAGGGATACTATACATCCTTCATTGATAAATACCCCATTTACTAATTCCAACTAAAAACTCAATACAAGTTATTTAAAATAATAAATAATTATAATTTTCCAAATTTGAAAATTATTTCTATTAGAAATATGAATTATTATTGAGTTTACAATTGATTCTATCTTTTTAAATGTTTATCAATAGACTATATCAAAAATTATTGTACCATAAAAAATCCAATAGATTAAATAGCAGTGTTTTTATTTTATATAAATAAAATAGATACCAATTATTTTTAGAAATAAAACTTATATTTGTTCAAAGATAATTAATATTGTAGTGTGAACCAATGTTCTAATACCAATTTTTTCATAGGTCCTTTTGAGAAAAACCCTATAAGGGGTGAATCAAGGAGTAAAAATACCAATTTTATCCCAACTTATCCTCACTTATATGTATCTTGAATTGTTTATTAAAATGTTTTTTTCTTTAAACCATACACTTTTATTTATTTGTTTATTATTACTATCACACTCATTTACCATATGAAAATTAAGTAAAACATGCATTTATATGGATGAAAGTTTTACTTGGTTCACTTCACATAGTTGTTAAGCTAGTCTATGGAGTGAGGGACTTCACTACTCCTCTCCTTAATATTAATCTCACTAGTTATCACATAATCATAGTGTTCACAACACCGAAGTCTAATATTTTATTTATTGTGGGTTAATTACCCATACAAGAGTTGTCTCACAAGTATGTACAAATGCTTCAATGGAATATTGAAATTAAAAACACCTCCTTAGGAATAGTACAATAATGTTTTCTAGTCTTCTCCTTATAATATATAATATGTCTCTATCCTTTATTCCATATTTTAAAAATTCACTCCATGGAATACATATCCTATTCACATAAGCCAGTGTATGAGTTTGGGGTATTGATAACAAATTCATTATAAATATTCAATGTATGTTTCCTTCACTATTTTCTTATTCTTTTTTATCTTTATTTATCTCGAATATTCAATATTTGTTCATAACTCGTCAACATTACTTATTAGCCTTCACAGTATATTTAAAGGTTTTATATTTTTCTCCATTCACTATTTTTTAACTATTCCCTCTATAAATCATGGTCAATATTCCCACATTCTATTTAATAAATTATCATAACTTCCTTCACAATTTTAGAAACTTTTTTATCCATTAAACTGTGTTCACCACATCCATGGGTAACACCCCAATAATTGTGTCATGGGTTGATAAAAATATGTGAAAATAACCTTAATGATGGATTTATTGATTATTTACTCTTATTATTATAAATTAAGGCTTTAAATTTCTTAAATACATATAAATAATTTCCATGATGAGTATCAATCAACCCATTATTATTCAATATTTGAATATTAAGCATCACATTCAAAATTTTATATCATTATAGATTTATGATTTATCGCTAATTATGATATAACCAAGTAAATATAATCTCTTTGAAACATTATATATCTTCCAATGATATAATTTTATTTATATTTATTACATATATTATACCATGTTATATTTATGTTTATGTCTATGTTAATTTTTTTTCCTCTATTACTACCAACATCATTAAAATATCACCTTTTTCATTATCTCCTAAGGTTATTCAATATAGAAATATCTCTTTGTTATGATACACATGTAGATACATGATCACTTAACTTATAATATCATGATGAACTTAATGTTTCATTACAAACCTTCAGATAAATCTCAAATGATGACATGTGTCTTAATGGACCAAAACTTATGTTTGGAATTGAATTTATTTTCAATCACAACATCATAAAATATGTATAGAGTATTTATAAATGGTGATATAATAGGTGAAGATTTTTAGAAGGTTAAATGGGGGTTATAAATACCATAAGTGTAGTAGAAATGGCATTCGGTGAGGTCTGGGGTTCGATTACTGGGAGCCCGCTCTTGGGGGAATCTCTGCCTCCCATATACCACTCATCTTTCCAGGTCACCCAGTGTCTCACCGGGTGGGCAGAAAGGGTGCACTTCACCTGTCTGACGGATTTCTGTGTTGAACCATCATTGACCGAGGTGTAACCCCGTGGGGACGCTCTGTCATCTCGGCTGATAATGGCTCCTCCATGGATGAGGCTTCTCTAGATGACTTCTTTGTGGGGAGGGGGGTTCCTGGGTGTGGAGGGTTCTAAAAGTCCACTCCTTGGAATTATCTTTTAAAAAATAAGAGATTGAATATCTAGCATGGAAGTTATTTTGTTGAGTCTAGTGGCAATTCAGATGATGTGTATTCAGAATTGTGGAAGGTTGATCTAGAGAAACCTATATTAATATAACTAGGTGTTTTACTTGAGGATGAATATGGTAAACTAAATTTTAAGCCTAGTTGATGTGATCCGGTTTTGGATTTCACTATAAGAACATTTTGTATAATTTGGGAAGTATACAATCTTTGAAGATAGGCATAGCACCAATGTGACATCTGGATATTGCGAGATGAATGTAATAGAATGATTCCAATGTTATTCTCACCCAGATGAAGTTTCACATGATGTTGTGTTTTTTAGAAGATATATACTTATCCCTCATCATAATAATTGGGTCCTATCTATATTTGTAGAAGAAATAATAATGCATCCAAGTAGTGAAGCACGGAGCAAGAAGTTAGAAGTCTAGAAGAGGAACTTAAAGTTGATCCATTTTTGAGTGTTTTCAAAAAATTTGGGTGCAAAATTATGGAGGGATTTTAGTGTTTCATGAAATTCATGGTTTGTAATATAGAGAATTATTTATAATAAAAGTCATGAGTTTCACAAAATATTGATTTTTTTATGAAATTGTGGTATTTTATTTAAAGAATGTTTCATGAAGAAGGCGAAAGAAATATTGGAAAAGTAAAATGGATTGTGAATGGTCGTGTTCTATGAATAGTTATACATTGTAAAATATAGGGAGATAAGTTTTTAGGCATGGTATATTTTCACAAAATATGGATTTCTGTGAACCTGTTTACATTGGAAAATTTAAGGCGCTGTGAAATAGGGAAGTTGGTCAGGTAAATTTTCATGAATGAAGAACGAAGGATGATGTTTCACAAACTGAAGTTGCGTAAAGGTAATGTTTCCATGTTATGTTAAGGCTTGTTATTTTCCTATAAATATCTAACCCCTGGTGGAGAAAATAGGTGTAAGAGGATGAAGATAGAGACTTGGCTGAGGGATATTCTTGAGAGAGAAACTCTTTGAATTCACCATGTTCTAAAGTTGCATGAAGAGTTACGTGAACCACCAAGTTTTGTGAGTAATATTTCATGAATATGTATGTTGTGTGAAAATAATATTTGTGTGAACCCTTATTTTTCATTATGGTTAATCTTTTATAAATAAAAATCTTGAGAAATTTTCATGTATTAGAATTTACAAGGTCATAGTTTTGTGAAAGCATGAGTTTCTTTAAAGTAGGAGTTTCATGGAAGTTAAGAGTTTTGAAAAGGTGGAATTTTCACAAAAAGAATGTATTGAACAATCATTTCAAGTGAATTGTGAATTGAAATGAGAATAAAATAAGGACTATGATGCAAGAAAATTATCGTGCTAATTAGGGACAGAGCCTTATATTGTCAATCTTTTGAAGAGACCTACTAGTATATAAACTATGGAAGTACCTTCAATGAAGTAGTGTGTGGGAGTGAATAAAAGGCAGTTTGCCTTGGTGGAGGAGTGACCAAACCCTTAAACTTTTAAATATGGTATTCCCAATGTGGGGTGACCACAACTAAGAAATTATATCCAATAAACTAGTGAATCTAATTGGATTCTAGTATAATCAAAATAATGGTGGTGTATGCTCCATGGACAATCCTTTATGGTGAACCAATTAAAAATATCTTTGTCCCATGGATGTTTTACTTTCTTGAACATCTATTATTGTTTTAGTAAGGATATCATTGAGTGGGAGAGGTTTAATATGTTCCTTCTGACATGGGAACAATATCCTAAAATAAAGTTAACCAGACTATGGATAAAAGTTGAAATTTATCTATCACCCTAATTCACCCACCATAAGGTGTATCTGGTTCCAATAAGTGCTATCAAAGTAAGTTTAAGACTTAATTTTCAACCTTATAAGTAGTATCTTGACTTGTGTATATGGATTTTATGATGAAGCCTCCATTTTTTTATGGAACTAACTTTGATGGATGGTAAAAAGAAATGGTGATGTTCTTTTAGGATTATGATGAATATGTTCTAGATTATATCTAAATAGATATTGACTTGAGAAATCATAGTGATAAAATTGGAAATGCTGAGATAGAAAAGATCCTGAATAGATCCTTATCTAATAAATTTTGTATGAAAACTACTCATTATGCTACTGCTTATGATATTTGGAAAACATTGGAATATGTGTATATAAAATCTATAAAGGAGAAACATGTGAAGAATAATGATGAATAGTTCCTTATAAAAAAAGGAAAGAAGAACAAAAATAACAAGAAGAATGTTTTTGTGAGATTGGATGTGGAAATTGAGGTGAATGATTCTAATTCGGTTAAATCATTTGATTTTAACCATGTTGTAAAATTTTCTTGAAAATTTGGAAGTGTAGATTTCTCCCTTATAAAGATGGAACTAGATGGTTTAGTTGACCTATAGATAGAACAAGAATTTGCTATTAAATAACAAGACATTCAAAGAGAAAAAAATAGTAAAATTGGTTTTCTATTAAAATAATCAACTAAATATGTAGATAATATGAAAGTAGAGATTGACCGACTAAATAAAGAGTTAATTTATCAATCTATTAATTAAGTGAACTCTAAAGAAGCGGTGATTATAAAGATGAATATTGAAGATAAAGTAAAGGAGATTTAAAATTTTAAGGCTTTTTTTGAATAATGAAATAAAATAATTGACACACTTGAGGATGAAATTATTAAGAGGAAGAAATTTAAGGATCAATTAAAGATTATTTTTTTTAGAATAAAAGATGTGGGGGTGTAGTTTTGAAGATAAACCAATCATGTATGATGTAAACTATGACAATAAAGAAGAGGCTATGATGTATAGTCATCAATTCAGAATGAGTTTTTACCATGATTAAGAAGAGGTCCAATTATTACAAGATAAGGTAGATTAGCTAGTGATAATATAGAAAGTGGACTATGAAATCATTGAATATTTATGCATATATAACAAGAGGATAAAAATAGTTGTGGTGTCACTTGATATTGATAGACATAAATGGGTTCCAAGATGAAAGAATAAAGTAATATACTTGAAGAAATGTATCAAAATATTTGAAAGCATATGGTCAAGGAGAAGGAGATGAAAGTAAATTTCCTCCTTATTATGTCACAGCTATAGGGGATAATAAAATATATAAATTAAGATAGTTCCATATTAACATATATATAAACTTATCTTATGAAAAAAAGACCATAAGATCATGGAGCTAGAGAAAAAAACACAGTTTTCTAAAGGAAAGGAGAATGTGGAGTTTCCCTCCAGAGAAGAATCTATGAGTGGATAATGAAAGGATCTAAATAATAAATCCAAAAATCATAAAAAGTTATATGAAAAATTTGAAACTAAATTCTATGAGAATAAGTTATCTATGATATGCTAATACTATAGAAGAATGGGGTACACTATGAATTTTTGTCAATAAACCTGAAGGCTCGATGCTGTAAGAAGAATGTTTGCATCATCATTTAAAAAAATTCATTATGATACAAGGTATGTGTTTAGTGGAATATGTTTTATTTGTTCTCACCTAAATCACATGGAAAGGAAATGTAGCAGGAATAATGCATGGAATAAAAAAGACACCATGAGGAGGTCCTCTTCTCTAGTAGCATACAAAGAAAGAGACTATAATGTAAAAGGACCAATTAAGTTGGAAAACAGGTTCACTATTCTAGAAGAAAAGCATAGAGCCCAATGAAAGGTAAACCAAGACACTATCATGATTAACTTACATCATCCCTCTTGGATATAAAGAAAAAAATCTAGAAAAAGAAGGGGGAGGTTGCTCCATTTGTGAGTAGGAATGTTGTTCACCTAAAGAAAAACTCCCATAAAATTAAAAAGGGAGAGGTGTATTAGATGGTTATTAAATAGAAACAATAAAAAAATGGATCCATGGTGAACTTACAAGCAAAATATCAAGATAATAAATGAATTATAGTATAATATCTCTCTAATAGAGGAAGAAGCAAGAGTATATGACCAATGGGAAGACTCCTGCTTTGAGAAATAATAATGATAAAATCTATATAGGTGGTGAATCAAAGAAGGAAATCTATACGAGAAGGTTTGAATCCATAATTGTGAAAAGGGTCTAGTAAACATTGGATACATATCAAAAGAAGACTGAGCATGTGGGTAAAGAATGTCAAATTATATGGCCAGAGTAGTTGGAGTTGGCTAGGAAGTTGGAACAAACACATAATGAGTACAATATTTTTCAATAAAATATCAAAGGTTTGGTCCATCAGGATTAACTAGAATCCTTTTTTTAGGATTCCATAGGAACCCCTCTCCCCGTGCATTTAACTATTTCAAATATAAGTTTGAACTGGTACAGGCTTAAGGGAGGATATGTTCTATGGGGTGTGTATGTATTGAAAGGGCATAGGTGCATAAACTAAATGGTGATTCATGAGATAAAAATAATTAGAATACTTAAAATTCATATATGGTTTTGGATTCAATAAGTGGTGTTAAACGACCACTCTATTTTTCAAATCTATATCTTAAAGTTTCAGGATGTGTAAATGGAAGATGATATGATGAATAGCCTGATGTGAAACTAAAGAACTATCAAAGCTATATTTGAATGGTCTAATGGTTCCAAGTCACATTGAATATTAAACCATTAGTATCATGCATCATTTAAAGTGGTATTTTAACACCAAGAAAACATATATTAGTGGAGAAGTATAATTATTCATGTATTCTATATTTATTTGTTTTTTTATGATAATTTGGTATCATCGGAAAAAATTTCGGATACCAAGAAGCTACTGGAAAATTCAATAGCATTTCCAACAAGTGGTCTCCCAATTCTGAAGAGGGATTCAACATTTTTAAGCAACTCAATGATTAGTATTAATAAGTATTATCATTAAAAATATGGATATATTTATGTAGAGTTGGTGATAAGAACTCTAGGTTATTTATCCTTATCTAAAAAAAGAGTCTTGTGATGAATTGATGGTCCAGCATACCAAGTGGTACCATGTGGTTATCTTTAAAAAGTGGTGATGGTTGGTTTAACATGTGGTATGTCTCACACACTTGTGTTTAATTTATTATTCATTGAATTTTTGGTGTTAATGTGATTGATATAATAGTATGTTCTTCAAAATTAAGAAATTTACATTGTAATCATCTATGGAAGTAAGTGGGTGACATGGATAAAATTGGTTTTTGTTGGATGAAACTTTTTTTCCTACAATAAGTTCCAAATAAATAGGATTAGAGTATTTTTTTGATGACTCAATTCCAAGTGGTAATTACACTCACTAAAAATATTCCAATATTGTGAAATAATATGAATAAATTGACTCCATATTTGAATGGTGGTATTATCTGGATGTTAGAAATTAGAGGAGAACTATGTTCCCCCATGGGTTTTTGAAGCACATAGAAAATATATTGAATGGAGGTTATTTATTAAGGGAGAGTGGTGTTTTTATGAATAAATGGTATATTTAATTCATAGTGATAGGGGGAGAAGTTTTAAAGGAAATTTGGGTTCAATGCCTCCCTATTAGTCAGGATTTCAAAGGGGGGAGATGAAATAAAAGGGAGATCTGATGATCCTAAGGGGAAGAGAGCCTGAATAACAAATATTGTTTCATAAGGACCTTTAAATTTTGATGTCAAAGGGTAATAGAAAATTCATCAAGAAGGAATAGTAAGAACCATGAATATATATCCATGAAATGAATGGAGTATCTAACATAGGACATACATATGATAGTATTGACAACAAAATCCAAATGGGGATATTTTTTGGCCCAAACCTATGTTTGGTATTGTATTTTTTGCCAATCACAATGTCAAATAATATGACTGGGTTATTGATAGATGGTGATAGAATATATGGAGGCCTTGAGAAGTTTAAAGGGGAGTTCTAGATTCCCCAAGCATGGTAGAAAATAATAGATTTAATTACTATAATAGAAGTTATGTTCTGGAGGCCAGTGACTATCTAGGTGATGTTTATTTAGAATTCTAGATGGTTGATCTATATAAACCTAGGTTATTATGATTGGTTGTTGTAATTGAGGATATCTATGATGAAATTAAGGTTAAGCCCAGTTAATTTTATATGGTTATGGATTTCACTACAAGAACATGTTTCATAATCTAAGAAGCATAGAATCTGTGAAGATAGGTAGAGCACCAATGTGATATATGGATTTTGTAGGATGAATGGAATAGAATGATTTTGATGTGGAATTATTCACATCCTGATGAAGTTTCACATGTTTTTGTGTTTTTTAGAATACATGGAATTAACCCTCATCTCAAGTAGGTAGTCCTATCTGTATTTGTTTAAGAAAGAAGATTTTGACCAATCAGTGAAGCACATAACATAAAATAAGAAGCCAGGAAGTGGAACTTAAGATTTTTTAATTTCCCAATGTTTTCCAAAATTTTGGGTGAAAAATTATGAAGGGAGATAAAAGTTTCATGAAATTCATAGTCTACAATATAAAGAAGTATTTCAAAGAAAAGGCATGAGTTTCAAAAAAGAATTATGTTTGTGAAAAAAGTGTGGTAGTTTCATGAAATAATGTTGCATAAAGAATGTGGAATAAATATTGGAAAATGAAAACGGATTGTAAAAGATTGAGTTCAAAGAAAAGGTCTACATTGATGAATTGAAGGTAAAAAATTTTTCAATAAAAATAGAATTTTGTTAAATATTGAGTTCTATGAATTGGTATAAATTGGATAATCAACGGTGATTTGAAATAGGGAATCTTAGAAAGGCAAAGTTTTGTGAATGAAAAATGAAGGGGAATGTTTCACAAAATGAAGCTACATGAAGGTGATGTTTCCAAGTTATGTGAAGGGTTGTTATTTTCCTATAAATATCCAACCCCTGATTGAGTAAACAAGGAGAATAGTACTAAGAGAGATACTTGGTTGGGTGATATTCTTGAGAGCAAAATTATTTGAATTCACCAAGGTCTAAAGTTATGTAAAGAGTTATGCAGACCACCTAGTTATGTGAGAAATATTTCTTGAATCACTATGTTTCATAAACATACTATTTGTGTAAACCATTGTGTGGCATGAATTTTAATCTTTCATAAAAGAACAATCTTGAGAAAGGTTCATGAATTATAACTTACAAGATCATAGTTTCATGAAATTAGGAGTTTTGCGAAAGAAGTAGTTTTATGAAAGTTAAGAGTTTCACGAAAGTGGAAGTTTCATGAACAATAGGTATTGAAAAAAAAATAAGTGAAGAGTGGATTTAAAGGAGTGTAAAATGATGACTATAATTCTATAAGAATCTCATGCTAATTAGGGAAAAAGATTTATGTTTCCAAATTTTTAAAGAGACCTAAAATTCTATAAACTATGGAAGTACCTTCATCGAAGTAGGGTGTGGGAGTGAAGAAGAAGTGTGGCTTAGGTGAGGAGTGACCAAACCCTAAACCTTGTAAAGGTAGTGCTCCTAGCATGGAGTGACCACAACCAAAACATTGTATACACCAAACTAGTGAATCTCATTTGATTTTGGTATGACTGACATAACGATGGCATATGTTAAAAATACATGTGTCTCATTTGGAATATCCCTTTGTTGTGAACCAAGTAAAAATACATGTGTCTCGTGGATGTTTTACTTTCCTATAAATTTTTTATTGTTTTGGTAATTATTACATTGATTGTGATATGTTAAACATGTTCCTTCCAACATGGGAACAATATCCTATAAGAAAGTAAACCAAACTATGGAGAAAATTTTAAATTTATCCGTCAACCTGATCCACCACCACCCCCCAGGGTGTATATGGTTCCAACACATCATTATTAATCCCTTATGATCTCTATTAATATCCATGAACCAGTCCATCAAAAACCACTTTGGAATATAAAATGACTACCAAATAGAGTTTTGTAATACTGGAGTTTTTCCCCCATGACGTCATATGAATTATAGATTTAATAATATAATTCCTTCACATTTCAATATATCTTCAATTGTGTTATGACAATATTTCCAAATTTGATTCATATCATGGTATTTGATAACTCTTATCCTCATATATGATATGTGATCTTCCTTTGTATGTTATTTTTCATATCTGTTGATATGTATTTTTCATTGTGTGTGATATAATATAAACCTTTAAATATAACTATATCAACATTATTGATATGCCTCAAACATTTTTTATATTCTGTATACATTTTTTATATGGCTTAAACATGTTCAATACCTCAATTACTTTTTGTGACACCTTGTTTCTATGTAAAGTATATATGGGTTTCCACATAACACATGTGTGAGTAATTGAAAATGAAGCACAATTATATATTTCAAAGATTATTATTATTTCTTCTAAATCTATGATATTTAAATAGAATAGTTTAAATTTAATTTCATGCCTTCTAACTTGAAAAAATCTCATCCAAAAGCTTTTATCACATGCTCAAACATTTTTTCAACATATATGGATGCATATCTTAGTAAAATAATATCTTATATCTCTTTTATACAACTATCAATCTCATTCACTATTTATTTATATTATCTTCTATAAAAATAATATAACCACTATTAATTGATAAAAAATGAATAAAAACCCACTAAGTGAAACACAATACATTCTTATGTGTCATTATATATAGTCAAACCTTACCTGTGTTATTCAAATTGTATAAGTGCATCTCCAATATTTGATCACATATCATCAAGTTTTCCCTTAAGTCATGTGTCCCCTTTCAAACAATTTTAGCTCCCATGTTGCAAGACATATAATTTTAAACATGATCAATATAAAATTATAAATTTTTAAAAAGTTCAACCATCTTATTGGTGACATATTTCTCCACAATAAATGGTTCTAGTTGATATGGATTATTAATATATTCCTTTAGAATTTAAAATTTTTATTCAAATGAATACATCCAATATAAATAAATTGGTCCACGTTACTTTATTACATGTACCATATATATCATTAGGTGTACCGTGATATTAAAAATTAATAGTGAAAATACATCTCAAGTTTGAAAATATAATTTTAGTTTTATTCTATAGTGCATCCAATGCATATATGTATCCACAAACTTACTATAAATAGTATTTAAAAACTAACAAAGTTTGATGAGAGTCATTATAACATGATTTGGAAATATATCTTGAGCTGTAATGGGTAATGGCTATTGCATCAAAGTATGAAAGTTTTGAGATATTTTTTATATTAACATCAATTATTTTAGTTTGATAAAAAATATGTTTGAAGAATATCATTGTGGAACCTTAATATCATGTAAATGTTCACAAAATATAATATTCCCTTTTATAAATAATTTATTACAAAATGAATTAAACCTTTTTTTATTGAGTATTGGGAGATAACTATGTGTTGGAGTTGATTCCCAAGAACCAACTTCTATGTAATTTATGATAACCTGTATTCATTTTTTTGAATATTAATAAACTTCTTATAATATCATTATTGTTCCTCTGTATACACTACTGGAAATCGGATCTTTCCCAACACTTATATATACCCTTTCCCAACGGTTCTCCCAAACCGTTGGGAAAGGGGGGTCTTTCCCAACGGTTTGGGAGAACCGTTGGGAAAGGGTCCTCAAAACCCACCTTTCCCAACGGTTCTCTCAAACCGTTGGGAAAGGGGGGGTCTTTCCCAACGGTTTGGGAGAACTGTTGGGAAAGGGTCCTCAAAACCCACCTTTCCCAACGGTTCTCCCAAACCGTTGGGAAAGACCCCCCCTTTCCCAACGGTTTGAGAGAAACCGTTGGGAAAGGTGGGTTTTGAGGACCCTTTCCCAACGGTTCTCCCAAACCGTTGGGAAAGACCCCCCCTTTCCCAATGGTTTGAGAGAACCGTTGGGAAATCTCACCCCCAAAACCAACCTCCACCCTCCAGGAAATTTCCACCTATCCCAACAGTTTTGAGAACCGTTGGGATAGGTCTATCCCAACGGTTTTGAGAACCGTTGGGATAGATTCTTTCATTTCTTCCAGGTCTGCTACCCGAGAACATTATATAAATCTAAATTTTAAATAATTATGATAATACATATATATATTTATGAAATTATATTTACAAAAGTGATGTTAGCTTAGTGGTTAAGTCGTTCGATCATAAACAAGGGGTCGTGGGATCAAATCCCAGCACATGTTTTTTTTTTGAAATACATTTACCAACGGTTTTATATCCGTTGGAATAGATTTTCATATTACTTATACCAACGGTTTTGTAAACCGTTGGGATAGGTCTATACCAACGGTTTTGGGAAAACCGTTGGTATAGACCTATCCCAACGGCTTACTTCGCAACGGTTCTCCAAACCGTTGGTATAGGCTATACCAACGGTTTGGAGGCCTATACCAACGGTTCCAAACAGTTGGTATAGGTTAGTATTCTACTAGTGATAATATTGTATGTGATAATATCCTAAGAGTAGTTGTTGTACAGAAATGTCATAGTAGTTCCCTGCTATGATGAAAACCCAAAAGTACAATGAAATTATTCTTAAATATATGTTATATAGCTAGATGAAATAATTTGAGGGACATAAATTATTTAGGATATCAGGGGTAGAGACTCGTAGGACTTTGAGGAACCTTCACATGGTGTACGCCCTTGGTAATATTCAGTATAGGATATTATGAGAATGATACCTGCAGTAGGAAATCCATATTTATATGTGTTATTGGATGTTCTTATCTACAAACATTTGTATTTATCCTTAGACTTTAAGATTATTATTAATGAGTATTATAATGAAAAATATGACAACATATATTTACAGTGAGGTAGGATATGTTGGGTGCATCATGAGTAATATTTTATTAATGAATAATGTGAGAAATGATTTTTCCCTTCTTTTCTTTTAAAAAAGTTGATATCTCGGGTCCTTTGATAGAAATGATATAGCCTAAATAAATCCATGGTCATGGTTATCATAACTCATCCCAGTGGGGCCCGTGTCGCAACTCCCCAAGCCTACCTTCAATAGGCCAGGGGCCGGCAACTAGCACTGAGTATGAATATCAATAACATGGGAGGCCTTAGCCAAAATTACATATACACATGCACACATATCCAAGCCCAAAAAATTTTTAAATGTAAAATAACTAAAAGAACCCATTCATGCATACATCTAATCTCACAACCCGAGTATGAAAGAAGTAATGGAAAGTAAACAGGTCTAAATACAAGCTCATCACAAAGAGTCTCAAAACAATTCCAACCTAAAAGTAAAGATGGGGACTGCTATCAAAATACCACAGGAACATACCTTAGTCTGTCTGGTCTCACTAAGCATCGCCTGGTCCTGGTCTATCTAGGACTTTGTCAAAAGGTCGATCATCTGCACAAGACATGACACATACGGGGAAAGCCCATGCAGGGGTGAGTATAACAATACCTAGTAGGAAACCTCAGAACCAAAAATTATGTAACATAATAATAATAGTCATCTCTACATACGTATATGTCTATAATGTATATAATAATAATATCCAGATATACTTAACAAATACACACATCATCAAGGTAATACATAATTATAATATTAGCCTAGGATCCTAGCTCAAAATTTCCACATAACACTCATCTAGGATAACACACTCTGTGAGTCATATAGCACCAATGGAATCTATCTGAGAGGTAGTGCTCATTGTGTCTCACCATCAAAAGTATACGCTGGAAGTTTGAAGAGATAGAATACACAAATGAGGATTACACCCAAGGCCATGGGGTATACCAATAACTCAATATAGAAAAACCCACTAAGTAGAGGATTGAAACCCATGTATTGTAGGTCACGAAGATACCAATAACTCCACATAGGTTAATAAAATGATAGAGGATCTCACTTTGAACCTCATGGAAGGATTCCAACAACTCTATACAAGAAGTCTTACTGAAGGGAATATTTTCCTATGTGTAGGATGAGATTCCATACTAACCCTCATGCGAAGGATATGGGGAACATACCCTAATGAAACTTGTCCAAGATACAGAGGAAAATAGCTTCAAGCCAAATTTTAAGGAGTACACGGCATGTAATATGGGTTCATAGTGTGTCCCTTTGACCCTGGGTCCTACCCATGTAAATGGAACATGTTCATGTCAGTGTCTATATAACAGTACATATAGTGCTTCTTCCTATATAATTCTACATGTATACTAGTACATGGCTTATCCCTTGTATGCTCGGCCTGGCCATGTATGTGTAGGAGTAAACGGTGTTCTTGTGACCGTGTACTCCCTAGTCATGTCTGTGTACCCTCTAAGGTATACATCGAGCCATTGGGGATGGGTCACATGACATGTGACATGGTCACATGTCTTGTGATACTTATCTTTATCCTAAAACCCTAGACACCACTAAGAGGTTCCCACATGATGGGTATCTATGTAGTACACAGTGTGTTATTCTGAAAATTCCAGAACTCCAGATATGGAATCATGCATCTTCTCATGTGACTCCAGCCATCAATCTAGTTGTGCCCCATGCTGAAACCAAGAAGTTTCATCATCCGGGCCTTACCATCATCAAATCATCAAAAACCGACCGTCAAATCTGTTTGGAAAATGCCTTTGAATGGTGTTCTTCTTTATTTACTAAAGAACACAAAAACTGGGTATCTACATTATCTAATTCGCTTCCATCTACATCATTGTGCCACCGTTATGTCATGCTGAGTTTGGATCTATGATATCAAATTGTTGCAACAAGAAATGGGTCTGAAATGATCGATTTACTTGGTATTTTTTGAACTGTAGGACAAATGATTTACCCATAATGAATAAATAATTGGGGGAGAAAGAAACATCCACAAACATGAGGAACAAACCTTGTCAAATTTTCATATTGGCCTTGATTCATTTCCATTAGAATGAAGAATGAAGAGATAAAAAATAATCACAAAGAAATTCTCCCAATTCCTGAATAAAACTAATTCATCCCATAATACGCACGATCTGTGAGTTAATTTGTTGTTTGATTCATCCATGTTCATCATAGAAATAAAAAACTATGAAATAATTAAAATCAAAACAATGTCCTGCCTAGATTTAGATTGATTGTTGATGAAGAACTGATTTGTGTCATGATCATTGGTGAGACCCTCTGATTCTGTATCACATTGTTCATTGATCTTTGATCCAGTCATCATCTTCCAATGGAATCTCTTTCAACATTCTCCAACAGTCCTCTAGATCTATATGTGTTAGTGGATAAACCTAGGAATCCATGATAATCGTATACTCATAGAAGAGGTTAGATCGATGCGTCAAAAAAATAAAATAAAATAATTTATTTAATAATTTTTTTCATTTTATTAATTTTACAATTGTGGTGATTTTTTTGAAAACTCCACGCACCAAAAAATGTTATGTCATTCCTAGGGTAAAACCCACATTCTGAACTTAATATTCTCATGATACCATCATATGTGCACAAAATTAATTATTTTTCCCATAAAGTATGATCTCCTAACAATCCTCGATCTCCACCAAGTTCTCAGTAAATGTTTCTCCATCCTTAATGTTCAGCTCTCCCTAGTCTATAACATGTGATGGGTCATGTACGTAACTCCTTAGCCACGACACACAGAATATGTCGTGTACCCTATCTAACTTCATTGGTATATCTAATTGGTATTCCACCTCTCTAATTATACATAGTATTTGAAAAGGTCTAATTAATCTCAGAGATAGCTTTCCACCCTATCCAAATCTCTATAATCCATGTCGAGGTGAAACTCATAGGAACACGTGGCCTCTATCCTTTAACTACAAAGGCCTCTATCGTCTATCCGTATATGACTTATAAAGGCTCTATTCTATTCCCATACACTCTTGGATGATCTACATCTTCTCTATAATGTCTTGCAACAACTCTGAGTCCATGAGTGGTGACTCTTTTGGGTTAGTCCAGCAAAGTGGTAACTTGCAGGTCCACACATACAAGGCCTCTAATGGTGCCATACCAATGTTATAATTTAAGATGTTGTTGTACAAAAACTCTATCAAAGTTAGGTGATACTATTAGTTGCAACCAAAGTACAACATGCATGATCATAGATTTTCCTCTAGAACCTAAATGGTCCACTTAGTATGGTCATAAATCTGTAGGTGAAAAGCTATGATCAAGTGTAACTAAGTCCCAAAATTTTCTTGCAATCCCTTACATAACTGAGATATGAAGCGAGCATCATGGTCAGAAATTATCTTTTATGTAACTCCATATATTTAGACTATATCCTATATGTAGTGGCATGACAAGATCTCTACTAAACTCTTCTCCCGAATGGTTAGGAATTGGGATGACTTGGTGAGTCAATCTATGATCACCCAGATGGCATTGTGTCCCCTGGACATACATGGTAATACCATCATAATTTCCATGGATATCCCATTCCACTTCCACTCTGGCACCTCAAGGGGTTGAGCTAATCCCAGTGGAACTTGGTGCTCATCCTTCACCTACTGATAAGTAAGGAATCAAGAGACAAACTATACAACTCCATTCTTCATCCCTAGCCACCTAAACTTATGTCATAGGTCCTAGTACATTTTTTCCACTCCTGGATGTACTTCCAAAGGAGATGTATGAAACTCTATCAGAACCTCCTCCTGCAATGTCACCAGTACCATCATGAATCCTCTAAAAATAATGACATAATCCCCACCTTCATAAAATCCATTAGGATCATGTCTTATGGATATTTGAGTATATAGAGTATCATAGTCGATATCCCCAAGTTGTACCTCCCTGAATCGCTGCAAAAAATTAGGGATAACAACCATAGACTATAGGTAATATACTTAGTCTTCATCCATAAAAGACAACTGTAATGAGGTTAACTACTCTGATGCTTCATTAAAATACTGTAAAAAAGATCACCTGCTGAGATCATCTTCTACCACATTCCCCTTCCCAGGAGTATAGATAATCTCAAAGTCATAATCCTGGAGGAACTCTATCTATCACCTCTTCCTCAAGTTAATATATTTATGAGAGAATATATACTTAAGACTCTTGTGGTGATAATTGATAATAAACTGCTCACCCATTAGGTAGTGTCACCACATATTTAGCGCAAATACTACCACTACTAACTCAAGACCATGGGTCACGTAGATCTTCTCATGTGGTCTCAACTGATGTGAACCATAGGCAATCAACTCCCACCTCTACATCAGAAAAAAACCAAGACCATTCCCTAATGCATCGCAAAACACTACATACTCAACACCATCCTATGGAAATATCGAGATGGGAGCGCTCTTCAATCTCTACCGCGGCTCCTAAAAATCATGTTGGAACCTCTCTATCTATACAAAAGTTTTTCCCTTTCATTTCAAAGTTTTCATAGTTGTTGATACCCTAGAGAAATCAGGTATGAATATCTGGTAATATCCTTCCAACCCAAGTATGCTTTGCACCTATTTCATACTCTTAGGTGGTTCCCAAGCTAACACTACCTTGACCTTGGAAAAGTATACTAACACTCCATCTACTGAGATAAAATTTACTAGAAAGTGTACCTCCTCTATCCATAAATTACACTTAGATATATTCCTATAAAGTTGGTTCTTTCATTGTATATCAAGAACCATCCTCAAGTGTCTCGCATGCTTCTCCTTGGATGTTGAGTACACTAGGATTTCATCGATAAAGACCACCATGAAACGATCTAATAAAAGGGTTAATGATCTAGTTCATGAGTCCAATGAAATATGATGGTAAGTTCTTTATAAAAAAGGGAATCACTAAGTCCTCATAGTGAATGTAGTGACATCTAAATGTCGTCTTTGGTGTATATGCATCCTGTAATCACAACTGGTGATAGCCTAACCTGAGGTCAACCTTTATGAACCATTGTGACCCTCTAAACTAATAAAAGAGTTCATAAATCCTTGGTAGTGGATACCTATTCTTCACAATCAAATAGTTCAAGATCCAGTAGTTCACACATAATCTCAAGATCTTATCCTCTTTTTTGGAAAGCAAAAATGGGGCTTCCTAGGGTGAAACATTGGGTATAACTAAGTCCTTTCTCTACAAGTCCCCCAACTACACACTCAACTCACTAAGATATGTAGGATCTATATGATATTTTGGTATAGATATTGGGGTCTTCCTAGGGTGTAGATCAATATAAAATTCTATCTCTCAATAGGGAGGTAATATGGAAACTTTATTAGGGAAGACATCCCCATACACTACCACCACTACAGGGAACTAGAAACTCATAAAATTCACTAAACCAAGGGTCAGGCTAGCCAACTGATGAGTAATAAGTTTCACTCTCTTATTAATGATTCCATCCTACACTACCTAGGTTTTCTTTTCACCCACAAAGGAAAACCCGGTCCCATCACTACAAACACACCGCATCCTATTCTAAAAACAGTCAATTTGGGCATGAATTGTGGATAATCAATCCATACCTAAGATGAATTAATAATTACCCATTGTTGTTACAAAGAGATCACAATATAAACTCTCACCTCTAAGAGTCAGGTCACACTATCAGCATAAGTGTGTGATCATTGAGTTATCTCTAGTTAGAGTCTCTAGCTGCAAGGTTCAAGCTAAGGGCTCAGCTGGAATCTCTAAGTTTCAAACTAGATAGGTGGAAATAAAGGAATGACTAGAACCTATGTCTATAAAAACTATAGATATGGTAGAAAAGACACATACAATACCTTTAATAATTTTCGGATCCTATGGGTCATAATCCTTGACCACCTACAGTTGTCACTACCCCTATCCTCTAGCTCCCTGAGTCTAGCGTGAACCACCTAGGGGTGGTGGTGGTAACAAGTTGAAGCTTATACCACCTCTAATTTCTCTCTCATATCATCTTACACATATTCCTCTCTATGGAATAGTCTTCTCTTATAATTTCATATCCCTCGACGACCCATACATGGTCTCCCTGTCAGTCATTCGGTGGGTCGAACAATATCGTGTAAGATGTACCCTACCATCACATGAGTAGAACCTCCTCTCCCTATGCTGACTAGACCCATCCTGTGAGCCCTGAACCATAGAAAATATTTCCTAGTACCTCCTCTTAAAATGTATCTCATGTTGAGGTCCCTAATACTGATGTTGGCTCCCTACTACCAAAGTCTTTGCTTCTACTTTCCCACTGTCAGAAACCACTGTCTGCATCTACATATCCAGAAAAATATTAACCACCAAAGCTCTATCTAGAACCCCAACATAGTTTTGAATTCATATAGGTATAATGATATCCCTAATTTATCTATGTATTCCTCACTTTAAGTTCCAAGCCCAAAAGAATTGATCCCAAACCATATCAATCGAGTACCTTGAGATGTTGGTGAACCATGATGAATACTCAGCTACTATAATACTACACTATTGAAGATGTAGAAGCTCCTAGATATTTATAGCCCTCAGTATATTTGTAGTAAACTCCTCTCTAAAAATTCACTCAAACTCTGACCTTTCTAGTGTCACCTCTTTATAAGTTTGGGTCACTAACCCCCACCATCGTCCAGTTGATCCATGTAGAAGGATTTCCACTAGGGACACCATATGATCTGATGGTATCCTAACTAGATGGAAAACTCATGTCACCACATCAAAATAGTTTTCATCCACCAATGGGTTAGGCCTACCTCAAAACTTGAGGGGTCGCTACTACTAAAACTCATGAAGTGCGCTCAGCGTGTGCACCTCATCTGCTAGTACTGCAGATACCATCTGCTACTCTACAGGTGGTGGTATAGCTAGTTCACTACCTGGAGGTAACACATCTAGAAATAGTCCCTATATCGATGCCTCTTCATTGAAGGGATCATCATAATGATCTTGATGTTGAATCCTAGTTGTCATACATCACATAGGTATCCTGAAAGTAAACAAGATATACAATGATTAATGAGTATATTTGGATAGATGAATCAAGAAGGAAATGGAAACCACAACCCATTATTATATTATGCATGAACCATTTCTTCCCCTACAACCATTGTTCTCATGTACCTAGTTGAAAAGCAGGTGATCAAAGTCTTGGTGTATGGATACATCAGTCCTCGCACCAACACTAGATTCCTTGGCCTGAAATCCAAACTTGAAGAACTTAACACTGTTGCATCAATCTAATATCATGGACTCTAGTTATAATGTTGAACCTACCTATAATACCACTATGTCATGACCCATCTTAGTGGGGCCCATTTTTTGACTCCCCAAGACCACCTCCAATAGGCCAGGGGATGGAGACTAGAGTTGAGTAGGCATATCACTAACATGGGAGGCCTCAGCCTAAAGAAACTGTACACATGCACATATATTCAAACCCTAAAAATAATTAAATATAAAAAACAAAAAAAAATCAAGCATTCATACGTATAATCCCACAACTAAAGTATGAAAAAAGTAATGCAAAGTAAACAGGTCCAAATACAAGCCCACCACAAAGATTAAGAAAACAAGTCCAACCTAAATTAAAGATGGGGACTACTATCAAGATACCATAGGAACATAACTTTTTTTTTCTAGTATCACTAAGAACCACCTAGTCCTAGTCCATATAGGACTCTTTAAAAAGGTTGATCATCTGTACAAGACATGACATGTGTGGGAAAAGCCCGTTTAGGGGTGAGTATAACAACACCCAATATGACACCCCGAAACCACAAAGCATATAACGGAAGAATAAAAGTCAACTCTATACAGGTATATGTATACAATGAATATAATAATAATATTTAGATATACTCAATAAATACAAATAATCTCAAGGTAAATTTACAACCATAATACCAGCCTAGGATCCCAGCTCAAAAGTTTCACATAGCACTCATCTAGGAGAACACACTCCATGAGTCAGATAGCACTGATGATGTCCATCTGAGAGGAAGTGCTCATCAGGTCTTGACATTAGAAGTATACACTAGAAGTATAAAGAGATACGATACATAGATGATAATCACACCCAAGGCAATGAGGTATACCAACTATTCAATCTGGAATAACCTGCTAAGTAGAGGATTGGTGCCCACGTAGTTTTGGTCAAGATGATACTAAGAACTCCACCTAGGGAAAGAAGATGATAGAGGATCTCACTCTGGGCCTCACATAAGGATTATATCAACTATATCCAAGAATTCCTGTAGAATGGATCGTTTTCCTATGTGTAGGAGGTAATTCCATGCTAACCCTCGGGGGAAGGATATGGGGAAAGTAACCTAGAAAAACTTTTCCAAAATACAGAGGGAAAGGACTCTAAGCCAACTTTGAAGAATTACACACCATGTATTAGGGGTACACGTCATATATCTTTGACCCTAGGTCTTGTCTATATAAACGGACCATGTCCATGTAATAGTGCATGATGTTCTATTTCCTGTGTACTTTTCCAACGTACCGGTACATGGATTATCCCATGTATGCCCAGCCTAGTTGTGTCTATATAGGGGTACATGGTATGCTAGTTCTATTTACTCCCTAGTTGTTTCTATGTACACTCTAAGGTACACTTGGAACCATCAGGTATGGGTCACACACAGTGTGATACTTATCTTTCTCACAAAACCCTAGCTTCCACTGACAGGGTCCCACATGGCATGTAGCTCTATAGTACACACTATGTTCTTTGGAAAATTTCAAAACTCTAGATCTGGAATCACTCATCTTCTCCCATGCCTCCAGCCACCGATATGGCCATACCCCATGTCAGAACTAAGAAGTATCATTGGTCAGCCTTTTCCATCATCTAATCATCAAAAAACAACCATTAAATACATTCAAAAAAATATTTTGAATAGTGTTCTCCATTTCATGTTGAATAACACAAAAACTAGGTATCTACATCATCTAATATGTTGTCATATCTATCATCACACCACCATCACATCATTCTGGGTCCAGATCTATGATATTTAATAATTACGCTAAGAAACGGATGCATAATGATCTATTTTATTGGTATTTGTCGAATCGTAGGCCAAACGATTTTTCCTGTGATGAATGAAGAATTAGGGGAGAAAATAACAACCAAAAACATGAGGAACAAACCTCATCCAATGTTTGTATTGGCCTCAATTCGTTTCCATTATAATGATGAATGAATAGATAATAAATAATCACAAAGAAATTATCCTTATTACCAAATAAAACTAAACCATCCCATAATATGTATGATCATAGGGTCAATCTGTTGGTTTATTGATCTTCGGTATTCATAAAAATAGAAAATGGGGAAAGAATCCAAATCAAAATAATTTTCTACCGCGATTCAGATCGATTGATGATGAAAAATGTAGCTATGTCGTGATTGTTGGTGAGATCCTATGATTTCGTCTCGTACTGGTCATTGATGTTTGATTCAGTCATCATCCGCCAATAGAATCTCTTTTAATGCTCTCCAACAGTCTTATGGATCTCTAGGATTTAGAAGCTAAACCTAGGGATCCCCCATAACCATATACTTATAGAAGAGGTTAGTTCATTGCGTCAACAAAATAAAATAAAATAAAATAATTTATTTAAGCATTTTATTTATTTTACACTCACAAAAAAAAATTCTACAAATTCCCTACACTAAAAAATATTATGTCATTCCTAGGGTAAGACCTGCATTCTGAACTCAATGGTGCCCTCATATTTCTGGATTCAGCCCCCCATTCAGAATTTATTCCAGATTTTCAGGAAAACTATACAAAAATGCTATTTAATATATTTAATATATTTCAAACATTTATTTTGGGTGCACCGAGCCTTAAAATTGCAGGTTGTCTCAGTGCCTAGCCTTGAAAATAATCCATACAATATCCAAAAATAATACATGGAAATCTGAGTCATTATAATGGTGTTCTATAGGAAAGTTCTATTTTAGGATATTCAAAGAAAGATACATTAAGCATATATGTTTATGGAACCATCATGTTGTTAGGCGCTAACCTTGGACTTTAGGCTACTTCATATGATTCCAATGAGAAAGAGTCCTCTATGTTCACACACTAAGTGTATCTAGAATTTCAGTTAAATAATATATATTGTTATTTATTATTTATAAGTTGAATAGATATGTTTCCCACATGTAGTTTAATAATTATTCATGTTTTCTTGATCACATATATTATGTTTCCAGTTATTCAAGAGAATATTATGTGATCAAAATATTTAATAAATATTTACTTTTTATTTTAGTGGATATAATATGTAACATCCCAGAGTTTATAAATGGGTTTTGTCTCTTGAAATTAATGAGTGATATACCATACTATTTAGTATTATACACATAAAGAAACATATAGTAATTTATTTCATTAATGAACATTGTTACATTAATTATTATTGAAAACAATTAAAATTCCAAACATTACAACTAGAAAAAATATAAAATCTAAAATCTAAAATGGGAAAATATAGACTGCCCTAATCTACTATAATCATCTCTTTTTCTTCCAACACTATAGAAAAGGAACAAAATATTAGTAAACCAAAAAAAATTATAGAAATGAAAATACATAACCTTGGGAGTGATTTAGTAGAATATTGAGTTAAAGAATGAATTTGTATTTATAGGAGGTAATGTGACCATTAGAATTGTAATCTGGTAGTTGAGAATAGTAACCTGACCGTTGGAATTGTAATTTTACCTCAAAATAATAAATTTTGATATATATAATATATATTATGATTAATCTATGCAAATATAAATTTTATAATTCCAAAAAATAAATATCATGAATAAAAAACTCAAAGAAAACATAAACACTTTTTAATAAACTGTATTTTGAAGTATTTCATAAAAATCGTATTTTCTATATTAAAAATTAAAATAAAATATTTCATAAATTTATTTTGATAAAATTGATATAATTTTTTAAATAATCATGTTGAAATTATACAAGGATTATTTTTTTGGTAATTTTCTGAAATACTTCAATTTTCAGGTGAATAGTAAAAATGCAGTTTTTCACATAACCAATATATCTTAAATTACATCATTCATGATGTAATAATGAAATTATAATTTCTAGAACTTGAGTTTTAGCCATAATATATTTTATTTCTTAAATTATTCATTAAAATACAATAAAATTAATTTAAAAATCTAAATATCACTTTCCAAAACCTAAAGTCATTAGTGATTACTTAAAATATCAATTCCTCTTTTTCCATTTTACTTTTTAATAAATTAATGAATTTTAATTATAAATGGAATTTAAAGTCTTAATCCCATTATATTATATTAATATATGATTTATAATTTCAATAAATCACTATTACAAGTTTTATCTTTGATATATTATTTTATTTAATATTTGATTCTAAAAATACCCCTCCCCTCAAGTATAAATAAC
Source organism: Viscum album (assembly GCA_963277665.1). Classification (NCBI taxonomy): domain Eukaryota; kingdom Viridiplantae; phylum Streptophyta; class Magnoliopsida; order Santalales; family Viscaceae; genus Viscum; species Viscum album. The sequence continues at coordinate 107,018,591 of OY728159.1, forward strand.
CCCTCTCCATTCCCTTGGAAAACCACTCCTCCCACCCATTAAAAAGTCCAAGATCTGCCCAAATACTCCATATCAAGACCCTTATAATAATTAGTGACATTATTGAGCAATCCAACCCCAATCACCAAGGGTGTTAGAGCATCATATAAGAGAAGCCGCATCGATGAGAGAGTAAGTCTCTATTAACTCTTCCTTCTTTTATTTTTCTCTTTCTTATTTTTTCCATTTCATTTAAAAACCATATACTATAAAATTAATTTTAAAGTAATTTAAAAAATATATTAATGATGTTAACCTAATTTAATTATCATATTTATTACAAATATAAATTTCATACTTCCCTTTTCCACTCTTTCGACAACGTCCCGTTAATGGTTGATTAACCAACTATGGAGACATTTCCCAGAAAATTCATATAACCACCTTAATGGTTGGATATTATTAATTATATATAATATATAAATAAGTAATTAAATGTATTATAATCTTCAGTAGTTAATCATACTTTTCTATAAATGAGTTTAAACAAAAATAGATAAATCAAAAAGAAACAGTAAATTTTTAAGAAAAACATGATACCAAAACGCTTTAATTTAATCAAAAATAAGAAATATAATCCAATGATTATAATTGATAAATATTTTTATAAATGACTATAATTAATTTATAGACCAATGTTTTAATAAATCTAAGTTTATTATTCATGAGGCATAAAAGTTACGAAATAAAGCAAGAATTAAGGTAAGAGGATTCTCGAACCCAACTCCCTTTATTTGGGTTGTTCCTATTTCATGCCAAGTTTCAGTGTGGATATTATTTTAATATTCCCAAAACATAATTTCATTGTTATTACCTTTTCTTTTTAGGGATATACATGTTTTTAATCTTATTTTATGACAGATACAAAGATTTTTTCAAAAGAACTCTTCTTTCCAAAACACATCTTAACTCCTCTTTAGTTATTTCTTCTTCACTAAAAAATTATGATTCTTATAAAAAATATGTTATTTTAAATTTTCCATTTGGGAACTCCAAGTTTATTCATGAAATCATGATTGATGAAATTTTTGTGAAACCCATTCCTTTACATGGGTTACTTCATGTATTTGATTGATATATGTTCTATATGGCATGCATGATTATGTAAATGTTATGATGTGACGGGTGGTCCCAAAATTATATATCCCTCCAATTCATTGGGTAATGTTATGTATCTCATGAGATTGTGTGTATTATGTTTGAACATGATGATATCTTTGTTCTCAATGATGATGTTGTGATTATGCACATATGTCATGTGTGAACATGGTACGAGATTTATTCACAAATATGTGTGGTATTTGACTACTAAGATGTGATGTTTTGTTTTTATAAATTTTCAAATTTCATGACTTTATTCATTGTTTCCCTCGTGATTTTTATGATAATACTGTGCTTATGTTATTATGATGATTATTATGTTCACACATGTTATATTGATTCATGTCCCTTATTCATCCTCTTATTGGGCTTTTAGATCACCCCTTTCATTGATGTATATCCTCAGGTGATTACTTGTATTAAAAAGAATGTGTGGGACACTAATAAGATAAAGAAGAAAGAATAAAATATTTTTTATGTTTTATTATGTAAAATTTATATATAAGCCTAATTTTTTCAAGACACTAAACCTTTGGATCCTAGATTTGTAATGCTATTATGTTGTTTATATTTAAAATGATGTAACAGTTATGTAAGAAAAGTAGGGTCGCTATGTCATGAACCAGCCTAGGTACCCTAGCAACCCGATAAAAAAGCCAATAATAACATGTCCCAAAGGGCATTCCCAATCCCCACAGGTTGGTGACTAGTACCTGGAATTATACAAAATGAAAGTTAGAATGATTTTTCCACAAACATTTTGGAATCAATTAAACAAATAAATATGCATACAAGAAAAAATCTATAGGTAGTAGTGTACCAAAAGTAAAATAGGTATAAACAACCCAAAGTACCATAACAAAGTACCAGAAAATAGGATAAAAATACAAGTCCCAATGGATGAAACACTCCAATCCCATGGATAAATAGCTAATACCACCTCCAAGTGGTGACTTACCCTTGATATAACCTGAAACACCCAAAGGAATAGGTAGGGTGTGAGCTAAAAGCCTATTAGGGTCTCACCAAGTATTCCTTAACAGATTCCAACATTTAATTAACTAAATAAAGAGATTTCAATTTTAAATAAACATGTTTGGAATTTCAAAATAATATTTAAACAAATAATGATTTACATTTAAAATCATAAAATACTCTAAAAAATGGATTAATAAACATTTTATATAAAATAGTTTATATAAATCAGAAGTAATGTAAAATAGTTTACAACAATGGCATATATTCATTCCAAATAAAAACAAGCGAGCAACATGGTCATATGACTAAAAGGTATGATAGTCCTAGGATATAGGACTCCACACACCCAAGGTGACATGGTAATATGTGTATACACACTCCCCCTTCTACACTAGTCAATATGACTTTATCACCATGTCTTCAGGGATGTGATGTGCTGCATTTATGTTTTAGAGCATTATAAATTGTAGAGTGGTGTCCAAATAACTCACTAACTACCTAAGTCTTGAATGTTCTATAATAATAATCAATGATGGTAAATTTACTTTAATACAACTTAAAATAAAATTCATCACATTCTCCATTTCAAATATGAAAAATTTTCCATTTAAAAACCAAAACAAGTTTTTAATCAAAACATACCTCTTTCCAAGATAAAATCAAAAGGTTTCTATCAAAACCATTTTAAGCCATTTTTCACAAATAATAATTTAAAATTAACTCAAAATTCACTTTAAAATTTTAAATTCAACAATTTAAATTCCATAAAATTCCCTCAATTTCACAATACACCCCAATTCAATGGAATTGGGGGTTTTCCCAATATCATGCCAAAATCCAATTTCAAAAACCAAATACCCTATTTCAATGGAATTTGGTTCTCAAAAAATCAATTTCATAAGAATAAAATCCCACATTTTTAATTGAAATAAATTTAATAAAATCAAGTAATTAGGGTTAATTAAATTGGTCAATCAAAACAGAACCACCTACCTTTTCCCCGGAAACACAAAGCCTACAATAGAACCCGCCAATAAGAATGAAGGTGAATAAGATCTAGGAACTCAACCTAGAAAAAATATTCAACAATACGTATTTTAGATCCATCAATCCCAAAATGATCTATCAAACTCCAATGAATGAGAGAGAAATAGATGAAGATTCGGGTAGAGCACTTACCTAGAAAGTCAAACCACAACCACAACAACGATCAATCACATAAAAAAAACCTGGAATGGTTTGAGCACTCCAAAATTGTTTAGTGATGGATCTTGGGTCAAGATAAAGGAATTATGGAGAGTATGAAGCATAATTTTCATCCAAGATATCTATTTAAAAGCAAGAATTTGGACTTTACATGATGTGTAACTCAATTAAATGTCGTATAATTGGAAAATCCAAAAAATCACCAAAAAACCCATAACCTTTTATTAAAAATGGAATTATTATTATTTTATAATTTTAATGTTGTGTAACCATATTACATATCATGTAAATCCCTAAAAGGCTACAAAGAAGAAGTGGTTTTATGCTGAAAATCCAACAAATATTTGAATACAACATTATAGGTATCCTTCCAATTTCTTCTCAGCCCTACCTAGATAACAAAAAAGGAAAACCACGATGGGGTTTAAAATGTATCTGATAGAAAGGTAATGGGATGTTATAAAATCCCCACCATAAAAACTTTTTATCCCCATAAATACGATCAAAAAGCTTCCATATTGAAAAGGTGAGGCCACCGATCTCCCATTAGTGTCTTACGCTCCCATGTCTCATGAAAATATAAATTGTACTTCCATAGCACTCAAACCAAAGGTATCATCCTCCCCTGAAGTACCTTGGTTTCAGAATCAACTATCCTGATTGGTTGTTCAGTCATGGATAAATCTAGTTCAATATCAAGATCACTCCATCTCATAATATGAGATGGATCAAATAGATACTTTTTTAGTTGAGATATATGGAACACTTTATGTATCGATGTCAGCTGTGATGGAAGTGATTAATGGTAAGAAACATTCCCCACCTTCTCAAAAACTTCAAAAGGACTCACAAAATAAGGAGTAGGTTTCCCTTACCTCTCAAGTTGTTGATGACCTAACCGAGTTGAAACTTTTAAGAATACCTTATCACCAATTGAAATTTACAATGGTCTGCAACAATGATTAGTATAAGATTTATACCAACTCTATGCCATAAACATCCTCTAACAAATAAACTGAATCTTTATTGTCATCTCTTGGATCTAGCTCGATCTAACCAAGGAACTTTCACCAATCTTAGACTAACACAATAGAGATCTATAAGGTCATTCATACAAGGCCTCAAAAGGATTAATTCTGATCATGGACTGGTAACTATTATTATAAGAAAACTCAACCATCCCCAAATGTTCATCCCAATACCCAAAAAATTCAAGAACACAAGCACAAATAGTATTCTCAAGAATCTGTATAAATATTTCTGTTTGACCATCCGACTGTGGATGGTATGTCGTATCCAAATGGACCTGAGATCCTAGTGCCTCCTGAAGGCCTCTCCAAAATTAAGAAGTTAACTAAGGATCCCTATCAGATACTATAGTATATGGAACTCTGTTCAGATGAATAATCTCTTTCACATAGATATTTCCAAACTCCTCAACTTTGGTTGTATCACGAATGAGTAAAAAGTGATCTGACATGGCCAACTTATTAATCACATCCCATATCACATTCTTCTTTTTTGAGTATGCAGAAACCCAACCACAAAGTCAATATAGATCTAATCCCACTTCCAAGTAGGTACTAGAAGTGGATGAAGCAATCCTAAAGGCTTATAGTTCCCAGCCTTAACCTTTTGGAACATTTAACAGTGAGAGACAAATTCAGGAATGCCTTGTCTCATACCTGACCACTAAAATCTACGTCACATTTAATAAAACATATTTGTGGTTCCTGGGTGCACTGCCCATTTATAATCATGTAAATACCCCCATAACATATTTCCTTACCACTAACAGCACAACAAAGTGATTATGATATCATATAATTTCCTCTTTGGAGAATGACCACTCAACAATTGTCTCTCAACTATAAAGAGAGGATCTAATGCTGTGAAACTCATCATCAAGATGTTGTTCCTGAAGAATAAATTTGAGAAGATCAGATATCAACTAAACACTGGACAAATCAACCTCATCCCCTAATTCTTGGACTCCAATATGCAACTGTGAAAAGAGATCCACCAAGTTACACTCTTCTAATGATTATTTCACTACCTGGGTTGGAATTTTCTTTCTCAAAGCATCTACAATGACATTCTCTTTCCCTAGGGTATAGGAGATGTCAAAGTTGAAATATTTTAGGTATTACACCCAAATCCTTTGATGTAGATTCATATCTTTTTGTGAGAATATATAACTCAAGATCTTTTGGTCTAAGAAAATGGTAAACCTTTCTCTAAAAATGTAATGCCACCAATATTAAGTGCATGCATCTCATATGAAAGTTCAAGGTCATGGTCTGATAATTATTCTTGTGTGACCTAAGCTGAAAAGATATATAAGCAATGACATGATCACCCTACATAATAACATAGCCCAAGCCTGAACTCGATGCATTACAGAAAACTAAGTATCCATGCCCGGCCTCAGAAAGAATCAACACCGACATAGTTTTCAAAAGATGTTTCATCTCAACAAAATAATCCTGACATTTCTCATCCCAAGTAAACTTTACTCTCTTTTAAGTTATTCCAGTCATCAAAGAAGCCAATTTTGATAAGTCCTTAACTAAATGGAGATAATATCTAGCTAGATCCAAGAATCTTCAAATCTCAAAAACATTTTGTGGTTGTTCCCATGTAATAATAGCCTTTACCTTTTTAGGATCAACTAAAATACAATGTTTCAACACTAAGTGTCCCAATAATTTTACTTCCCAAATCCATAAATCATATTTTGAAAGCTTTTCATAAATTCAGTGATTTCTCAACAATTCCAGAATTACTCTCAGATGACTCACATGATCCTCCTCAGAATTAGGGTAAACAAGGATGTCATCCACAAAGAATACCATAAAAGTATCTATATACTTGTGTAAATTCATGTTCATAAAATCCATAAATATTGTAGGAGAAGTGGTTAGACCAAATGGTATGGAAAGGTAATCATAATGGTTTTACCTACTTTGAAAGGTGGTTTTCTGAATGTCATATTATTTTATCCTCAACTGATGGTAACCAGGCCAATAATGAATATTTGAGAACCACTTCTCCCCTTTCAATTGATCAAACATATCATCAATTCATGGTAATGGATACTTGTTATTTATCATAACTTGGTTTAGTTTTTGATAATCAATACAAAGGCATAGTGAACCATCATCATTCTTAGCAAAGAGAATATGAACTACCTAAGGTGACACACTCAAGCATATAAATACTTTCTCTATAATATCATCCAATTGTGTATTCAACTCCTTCATTTCAGCTGATTCCATGTGGTAAGAAGGAATAGACATTGGTTGAGTACCAAGCACTAAGTCAATAAAAAACTCTACCTCCCTTACTGGTGAAAAATCAGAGAAGTTGAAAGGAAACATGTTGGGAAACTTGATAATAACTAGAGGGAGATCACTGCTCAAATATTTTTACTCCAGATGAAAATTGAACTATTATATTACTTTCCCCAACTCTAGATAATAATTTTTGTCTCTACTCTACCTTAGGTCTCATTATCCTTTAAAGATACAGCAAACCCCATCATGTATGGTAAAGAAGACTCATCGAAGATAACAATCAATCTGGGATTTATTAGAAATGAGCCAATCCATCTCAAATATAACATTGAGTAGTTTCATGCTATGGATTAGAAAACTCCAATAAAGCTCAACATCTAATAGAGTGAACAAAAAAAGAAGGACTGCAGAGACCCTTCTCTCTCTTCATTCCAAGGGGTGTAGTAAGATTCATCATATAAGATAAAATATTCATAAGAATATTTAACCAATTAACAATACAGGTTAAAATAAATCAATGAGATGCACTAGTATCAAATAAAGTTTTCACTAATGATAAAGTTATAGTGATGGTACCTCTCAAGATCACTAGACTTGTATATACTTCCTTTGGAGACTCTTCCACTGCATAAAGAAGCTTAGTTATCGATGTCTATGGATAAAACCCTTTTATACATGAAGCATATGATTTACATTCGGTTTTAGAAGAATCTGATGATACCATTTCACTATGAGGAGTGAAATAGATATGTTAGAACTTTTGTAGGTGACCCAGGCATCTGCAAAAGCCACATATATTTTGTGCCTAAGTGAAACCCCACTTTCAATGCCTTGTATTTCCACACTGGTAACAAATTAAAGGACCTATTCCAAGAAATAAAAGAGGTTTATAAAAACACTATTGTTGAGAACCACCATGAGAATCATCATGCTTCTGTTTTCCTTTGAAGGAACTTACACTGCCACTGGGAGAGAAAGAAACTCTCAACAACCCTAACTTTCCATCCAGGTTTATTTTGACCATTGGTGCTCTATCCAACACATCAAAATAAAACTTAGAAGACATCATATTAAGACTCAAAATGAGAAACGAGGGAAATTAATCCCAACATATAGAAAAAAATATTTGGATTTTAATCTATCCAAATCAAAATCAAGTAAAATACTAGAACTAGTCCTCAAGACGTCTTTCCTTAACCACACCTGGTGACTTAAGATTCGTTGTAGTGACCGTTATTCAGGCACTCAATCGTAACTACCTCTTAAGTCCTAATAAGAATACACAATGCATACTGACTTCAAGACAAGAAGCTCAACCTAGATCTTTGATACCAATTTTTCATGAACCATCCTGGGTAACCTAATAACCAAGCTAGCACTGACATGGCCCAAAGGGGGTTTCCAATCCCCATGGTTTGGTGAATAGAACCTAGCATCATAAAAAATTAAAGTGGGAATAATTTTTTCACAAACATTGTGGAAGTATTTAAACAAGTAATTATATATACAATAAAAACTCAACATGGAATAGTGCACCAGAACTCAAATAGGTATAAACAACCCAAAGTACTATAGAAAAGTACCATAAAATAGGATAAAAACCCAAGTCCCAATGGACGCAACACTCCATGATCAAGGATCAATAGCTACTACCACCTCCAAGAGGCATCTTACCCTTTCTCTAACTTGTAATAAGATAATCTACAAATACCTAAATGAATGGGTAGGGTGTGAGATAAAATCCTAGTAGGGTCTCACTAAGGATTCCATAAGAGATATCAATATTTAATTAACCAAATAAATAGCTTTCAATTTTAAATAAACAGGCTTCACATTTCAAAAACATATTTAAAAAAATAATGCTTTATATTTCAAATGATGCAAATAATTTAAACAAATGTATTAATAAACATTTTATATAAAATAGTTTATATAAATTAGAAGGAATATAAAAAAGTATACAACAATGTCATATATTCATTTCAAATATAAACAAGCAAGAAACATGGTCATATTCATAAAAGGTATGATATTTCTAGGCTATAGGAATCCACACACCCAAGGTGACTTAGTAATATGTGTATACACACGCCGTATTCAACACTGGTCAAGAGTACTTCATCACTATCCCATCAGGGATGTGACATGTTTCATTTATGTTTTAAAATATTGTAAATTGTAGAGTACTATCCAAATAACTCACTAACTAACTAAGGATTGAATGTTCTTTAATAACAATCAATGATGGTAAATTTACTTTAAGACTTCTTAAAATAAAATTCATCTTATTCTCCATTTTAAATATTCTAATTTTTCATTTAAAAACCAAAATGGGTTTTTAATCAAAACATTCCTCTTTCCAAGATAAAACCCAAAGGTTTCTATCAAGCCCATTTTAATACATTTTTCACAAATAATAATTTTAAATCAATTTATAATTAAATTTCACAATTCACTTTCACAATTTAAATTCCACCAAATTTCATTAATTTCACAATTTCACCCCAATTTAATGAAATTTAGTGTTTTTCCCAATTTCATGTCAAAATCCAATTTCAAAAAACAAATCCCCCAATTTAATGGAATTGGATTTTAAACAATTCAATTTCATAATAATCAAATCCCACATATTAAATTGAAATTAATTTAGTCAAATCAAACAATTTAGGTTTAATTAAATTGGTCAATCAATACGAAACCACCTACCTTTTCCACGAAAACACAAAAGAACCCACTAATAATAACAAATGCATATAATATCTAGGAAATTAGAATAGAAACAAGATTTAACAACATAGTGTTTAGATCTATAAATCCCAAGATGATTTATTAAACTCCAAGGAAGGAGAGAGAAAGAGATGAAGAGTTAGGGAGAGCACTTACCCGGAAAGTCACACTGTAACTGCAACAACAATCAATCACTAAAAAAATGACCTAGAAGGGTTTGAGGGCCCAAAAATCATCTGGGTATGGATCTTGGGTCAACAAAAAAAATGGAGAGGATGAAGCATAATTTTTTTCCAAACTGCCTGTTTAAAAACAAGACTTGGGTCTTTACATGACGTGTAACCCAATTACACAATGTGTAATTTGGAAATACCAAAATTGCTGAAAACCCATCTCATTTTATTAAAAATTGATTTATTATTATTTTAGAATTTAAATAGCGTGTAACCATATTACACAACATGTAAATACCCAACATGCTATAGAAACAACAAGTTTTATTCTAAAAATCCAAAAAATCTCTGACTTCACCATTATAGGTATCCTTCTAATTCTTTCTCAGCCCTACCCAGATAACTAAAAAGAAAAAACATGACAAGGTTTAAAATGTACCAGATAGAAAGGTAATGGGATGTTACACACTAAATAATATTTATTTATTTATTAGAGAATAATGCAGTGATATTTATTTATTAAATAAATAGTCATTATTCAAGGATCGAAAAATATTGTGGAGGAATGGCGGACCGAGTTTAATGGTTTGGTAAGAAATAATATATATATATATATATATATATATATATATATATATAGTATATTATTTGAATAAATGATATTTAATTTTAATTTTCGAGTTTAGTGCTTGTCAATAAATATTATTATTATTATTATTACAGACATGGGGTTCTATGAGGATTAAATAAATAATAAAGGGAACTTGTGTACTTATTTATTCTATCCCTAATAGTAGATAAACCCAATTATATTATTTTATTAAGAGGGATAATTCATTTTTTGTAGTGAAAAATGATATCTGAATAGAATCCCCTCAATCCCTAGAGATCTCCCTCTCCTAGAACACACCCAAGAACAGAGAGTAATCTTCCTCCACATTCCACTCTCGAGTCTAGAGAGATCAAAGAGAATCTTTTGGAATCGATTCTCAGGGTGATCAAAGGTGAACAATGCAAGTGATATAATCTATCATTCTAGCATCCATAGATTCCTACAATGACATTCAAAGATTCATGGAACACGTGTGGATCACTGCTAAAGACAATTTATTCTTGATTCATATAACGCAACGATGGTACAATGTAGATCTGTTGTTAGATCCATAAATGCAGAAATAATTTCTCATAAGGTAATTCTTTAATTTCTTAAATTGATTATAAATAATATTTTATGATCATGTGCTTTGGTTCCAGTGTTTATCAATTATCTATATTCTTTTATTCAATTTTTTTGATCATGGTGTTCATCTTCGTGTAAATATCAGACTAATCATCAATGATGCTAAAAAAGAAAAGTTGGGCACAACTCATCTGATGCTTTTGTTGCACCTGGAACCTTCAAGTGGTATCATAGTGGTCACATAATTATGTGTAATTATCTAAAGATCATTGATTGATTTAAGAATTTATAATTGGTTTTCAATTCCAGTTTAATAATTATTTAATCCAAATTGTGAGATCAGTTTTTCTTCCACTTTTTTTCTTATAAATATAATCAAATTTATTAATTTTATGAATGAAATAAATTATGGTTAGATAACACAAGAGTACAAGCCGTGTAACCCAAAGGTATATGCCATGTACTAGTGTTTAGTGAACCAAGAATTAATTTAGAATTAACTCAAGTTGTATGAATTTATTATATGTAGTGAATTTAATTATACACCATGTTTTGATCAGTCTAGCCTAGTGTATGGTCATATGGAGCACATATCATGTAACTTCAACACAAAACGTGTTGTCCCTTAGTCACAAGTAGTTTTTGTATTCTCTTACGTGGCCTAAATTGTTGGTAGTCATGTAACTTAGGGACCACACATTGTGTAGCCCGTGTACACATCGTGTACTCAAATATTTTATGTGGAATGGTTACACTCTAACATTTTATGTAGAATGGTTACACACCAATTCCCTAGGTGTGTGTCACGGATAGATAGTGGAAAAAATACACGTCATGTAGCTCCAATGTATACGTCGTGTACTTTTACCAAATTATGTATAATTAAAAATTAATCTAATATACTATTAAAACCTTATTAACATGTGTTTCGTGTGATAATTAAGTTGATAGTACATTCCATGTGATGGGTTTTATATATAAAAATGTCTAATTAATTTCTGTGTAATGTTCAGATTTACATTTTATGTATAAGTGTATTATAGTGATTACTCTATGTGCATTGAAGCATAACACATGATGTAAATACCATGTGTTCTATGTGGTAATTAAGTTAATAGTACATTCCATAAAATTATGTGATAATTAATGTATTCCACATATCGTAGGAGTAAATAGTATATAAGTATAATACACGTTGGGTAGTTTAGACAAGTACTCACTGTGTTCCCTCTATGGTATATTTTTTTGTACATAATTAATTTTAAATAAATTTATTTAATTTTTTTAAAATTATGATAGATGATAATCATAAGAAAATTAGAATGAGAATTAATATAAAATAATTGATTGATTAAAGAATATAATTAATTGATTCAATCATGATTTATCTTAAATAAGAACGATTAAAATTGAATGATAATTTTATTAAATGAATAATTTGTTTCATGCATGTGGATGATCATGAGCTTAGTCTATAAATTTTTATGTAATTGGTTTGATTTATTTTATTATTAAATTAAATTATTGTCCTTCGTGTCATCTCTCCTCTCATTATGTAAGGGCATGTGTGCTCATGGTTTCTTTTATATAAACCCCTTAACAAATCCTTTAGTTCCCCTCACCTGTGTGTGAGTAAAATCATATATAATGGATGGATCTCCCAAGATAGTAGATGTGGTTCAAGTTTTTAATCCAATAGATATACATAGGTGTATAGGTGGAAAGCTACAACATGAACCATAAATGGTTCAAGTCATTTTTCCCCTAGGTCGATGGTAAGTTTATCATCTACTGAATAAACTAACCATTGGTAAAAGATCATGATCATACCACTTTATTATTTTATTTCTATCAATTTTCATGGTTATCTCATCATGGATGTTTTATTATGATCATAAGAATTAATGAATTAATAGTCATGAAAGATAGAACAAAAATAAATATACTTATGAATAAATATTATCTAAGACATGGTTAATCACTTAAGTAAATACACTTAATATTAATAACCCTATAATAAAGATAGTAATTGTAAATTTATGAATAAAATATAAAATCCCTAAATTATATATATTAAGTTGATATATCCTTCCACTACTTCAGTTAAAATAAAATTATAGTTCAAAGTGCTTGACCATCCAAATTTGGGGTGATTTTAATTATCAGGGAATTCTAACTTGAAGGTTTGGCTTAACTTAACATAGTTCACATCAAGGATTGACTGCTAAAGTAGGACTTGGTGTAACTAAGAGGCAAAGGTTGAAGAAATCCAATTTAAATATTTCAAGTTGGGGATCCCACTCAATAGATTAAGGAACTATGATTTAATTAAATTAGCATTTGGAATGTCTGCCTAAAACCTTTTAAATTTCTTGAATGGACAAAGTTAGGGTGATGATAAGGGGAATATGGTTCCTTTACACTAGAATGTCTAAGAAATATGATATTCCAAAGCCAATGGTGAGATATATTAGGCTTTGGAAAAATATTAAGAGATTAATAAATATAATATTTATTTATTTGTCTAAATTTTATCATATAAAGTACTAAATCTCTTCTCATCTTATTTTTAGAAAAATAAATAAAAATTAATTCAAACATATCAATGTAATCTATACTTGATGAGGATAACCTTATCACTAGAACAAATTTACAAGAGTGGAAAAAGTGCTTACATATTATCCTATACTATGAGAGGAAATTGTATGTGCTGGAAGAACCTATTCCTGATACACCTAGTAATGAGGCTAGTGAGGAAAAGTTGAATCTCTATGAGAAACATTTGAATGATGATACAGTTATTCAGTGTTTCATGCTATCATCCATGATTAGTGATATTTTAAAGAAACATTAGGACATGGATGTATATAGCATGATGTATCACCTTCGGGGTCTCTACCAAGAGAAGGTGAGATAAGAGATGTGTGATATCTCTAATGATTTATTTACAACTAATATTAGAGATTTGGTGCCAGTTGAGCCTCATGTAGTCAAGATTATTAGCTATATTGAATGCTTAGAAATATTTGGGATTAAATTCCCATATGAGTTGTATATTGGTCTAATAATTTCCTCACTACCCAAGACCTTCTCTAATTTTATTATTAATTATAACATGAGAAATAATGATAATATTCTTTCAAAACTTATTTCTATGATTCTCCAAGTGTATAAGGACATGGGTCATGATAAACTTGTGGTCCTTTTTGTGAATAAGAAAATAAATAATAAGGATAAGGGGTTCAAGATTCATAAAAAGTCTAAAACTCCCAAGAATCATCCTTCCAATAAGAGGAAAATCCAAAGGTAGGGTAAGGAAAAGGAATCAGTATGTTTTTCGTGTGGAAAGCAAAGCCATTGGAAGAAGAACTGCACCCAGAAGCTAGGGGAAGCTAAAGGTGTGTGCATTATTGAGTGTAATCTTTCAATATATACGCATTGGTTATTAGATATAGCATGTAGTGATCACATATATATCCAAACATAGGAACCAAGTATATTCTGAAATATTTCTAGAGGAGAGGTGGATTTGTGAGCTGCCAATGGTATGGGGATGGCTGCTCTAGCCATTGGTGACTACCACCTTTCATTTCCAACATTAATGAAATTGGTTTTAAGGGATTTTTATTATGTACCAATTGTTACCAAAAACATAATTTTGGTATCATTCCTAGATGAAGATTGATTTATTTTCAAGTTTGGAAATAAAAATTGTTTCTTTTATAAATAAAACATATGTTACAGTATGACACATTTAAGTAATGGTCTTTATGTATTAAATTATGAAAACCAAGTGTTTAAAATAGATAATGAATCATGTTTACATGACTCATATAACACCTAATTATGGAATCATTTCCCTAGTCATGTAAATGAGAAGAATTTGACAAAGCTCTATAAATATAGTTATTTAGACTCTTCTGAAATAAAACCACCTAAAAGATGTTATGCTTTTTTATAAGGAAAAATGTTCAAACAACCATTTAGTGGATAGGGTGAAAGATCCATATATATTCTAGGATTGGTACACACTGATGTGTGCGGACCATTACAAGTAGAATCTACAGGTTGGTATTCTTACTTCATAACTTTTATTGATGACTTTAGTAGATATGGTTATGTCTAACTTAATGAGGTATAAGTCTGAGTCCTTTTAGAAATTGAAATAATTCAAGAATAAGGTAGAGTATCGACTTGAAAATAATATAAAGAAGCTTTGATCGGATCGAGGTGGTGAATATCTTAAACTAGAGTTTGTCAAATTTCTACAGGAGCTTGTAATTCTATCTTAACTCACTCCAAATTACACACTATAGTGGAATGGTGTTAGTGAAAAGAGGAACCATACATTTTTATATATGGTAAGTTTAATGATGATTCATGCAGATATTCCATTATCTTTTTGGGTATATGCATTACAAATTGCGGCATACACACTAAATTGAGTACCAACTAAAGTATAAAATAGAATTCCCTTTGATTTATGGACTGGAAAGAAACTCATATTGTCACATACACGTGCATGGGGTTGTAAGGAATTTGTTGAGGCCATATCAAGTAACAAACTATCACCACAAGGAACAAAGTGTATCTTTATAGGGTATAATAAGGAAACAAAGGGATGATACCTATACAACCCCTCAAACAGGAAAGTGATTGTTTCCATAAAATCTGTATTTCTTGAGAGGGAGCACATCCTCAAAAAGTATAGTGGGAGAAAGATTGAATTTTATGAATTTTATGCTCAAGATACACAAGACTTGGTAGAGGAACAGATTCTACAGGTCCCCATCGAATAAGTAGTTCCTGATACACAAGTATTGTGTAGGAGAACTTAGAGGTAAGATAACATGTGAGATATGGTTTTTTAGTCACCAAATATGGTGAATCATTATTGGTTAACAATGATGAACATTTCAACTACAAAGAGGAAATAAAGATCTTAGAAACTGAAAGATGGCAAGAAGTCATGAATTCTGAAATGGATTCCATGTAAGTGTTTCTTTATGAAGGAATTAAGTGAAGAATCCTATATTCTAGGGATCAAGATCATTCGTGATAGATCCAAGAGGATCCTTGAAATAATTTAAATAATATACATTGACCAGATACTAAATAGATTTGGTATAAAACAATCCAATAGGGGATTGGTTCTAGTGTCACATGGTAAATATCTTTCTAATAAAATTGGTCCTCAGACACAAAAGGAGAAAGAGATGATGGGTAATATATCAAATGATTTAGTGATAGGATCAATCAGGTATGTCATGTTATGTACTAGTCTTGATGTTGCCTATGCATTGAGCATGGTAGGAATATATCAAGAAAATATAGGAGAACGGTATTGGTCTGTTGTTAAGTATATCCTTAAGTATTTGAAAATAATTAAGGATATGTTCCTAGTGTATAGAGGATATGAGGAGCTAGTCATCGGGAGTTATATTAATGATAGTTTTCAAATAGATTAGAATTATCTAAATTCATGGTAAGTATATTTTTTTATCTGAACAGAGGAGTTGTGAGGTGGGAGAGTTTAAAGCAGCCAGTTATCACTGATTTAATAGTAGAGTTCGAGAATATAGCGTCTTCTGATGCTTCCAAGTAAATCATTTAGATACAAAAAATTTTATAATATCTTGATGTGGCACATAGTAGTAAAGACCCTACCACATTTTATTATGATAATACTACAACAGTAGATCTTGAAAAATAGCCAAGGTCACACCAATGGACAAAGTAAATAATTTATAATTATCATCTCTTAATGGATTTTTCTTAGAGGGGTGAAGTTTCAATAAGCAAAGTTCCCACATAAGAAAACGTAATGGACCCATTGACTAAAATCCTATCTTAGTAGAAGCATGAGTATTATGTGAGAGCTAGTGAATTGAAGGTTGTCAGCAATTGGATCTAGTGAAAGTGGGAGCTTTCTAGATTTGGTTCCATAGAACCAACTTATGGGTACTTTATGTTAAATTTTATTAATTTTTTTGAATATTAATAAACTTCTTATCACATAATGGTTGTACTTCTATGTAAAAAAGCATGTGATAATTTCCAAATATGATGAGAACCAGAAGTCCACTAAAAGGTAATAACAGTTCCTTACAATGATGAGAACCCAGAAGTGTCATGATGGTATAATTAAATATATGTTCTATATTTTGATGAAATAATTTGAGGGACATAAATGATTCAAACTATTAGGGGTGGATAGTCATAAGACTTTGGGGAACATTATCATGGTGTACGCCCTTGGTAATATTAGTTGTAGGATATTATGAGAACAAGACATGTATAGCAACCCCATCCTTTTACACATATCATTACATGATTTTAAGCATAAATAAACATCAAATTACAAGCCAAGGATCGTAAAGGCTAGTGTCTTGCAAGATTAGGTACATAATTAAACATCATAAAAGAAACTTTTATTAAATATACATATTGAGCTATTAACTTCCATTGTGCCCATACATCTACATAGGATAACCTAGAGATAACATGAACAAAGGTATGAGATAAAAATCTCAGTAAGGGAATAAACATAAGAATAAATCTTCGCATACAAATTAGAAGGCATAACATAATGATATAAAGAGGCATGGTACATGATTAAACATAAAAAATCATAACATTTATAACATGGGATAATATAATCATATAATAATAGGAATGTTTTGGTAACATAAAACATGACTTTAGCATGATCCTATCTCATTTCACATATAATAGAATAGGTCAAGGTTAACCACCAAGATCATTGCACGTGGAGCACGAGTCAAGGCTAACCGTCAATACTGTTGCACATAACGTCTCATGAGACTAAAATTTACCCAAAGCATTGGAGAACTATCTAGGTTCACCCACATTAACATTTTAATGAAAAAAATTTCCACATAAATAATCATACATAATCAATCATACATAAACATAAGGGTACCCATGGAAATAAATGGGTATCATAATAATTTCATAAAGCATAATAAATGGGTGTATTACACAAGTGTCCATGAAAGAAAGGAATTAAAACATACATGTAAATTTCTAAGTTAAATAGGCATATATCATGGTAAGTGATGTCAAATATAATTTATAACATGTAATAATAGTATTTAAGAAATTTTAGCATTAAAACATTTTAGTACGGTTTTAAGGAAAATACTAAAGAGCATTTAAAATAGAAAAGGGAATAATATTTTATTTAAAACCAAAATTGAAAAAATAAGGTTATCATAATAAAAAATATATTTTATAAAAACAATTTTGGATTAAAATATATGATAAAGTGCACTTGAAATTGGTTAAGAATTCAGAAATTTACCTTAAAACAGGCTTGCTTATTGGGAATAATTGAGAAGGGAACCACCTAAAAATATGTATATCCCTGAAAGATATTGATGAATGGATATTCATACATGGGTTTGGAACATATAAAAATAATTTATAATATGTAAATAAGAATAAAATATAACTTCATTTGGGTAAAAATAAAGATAGAGTAACCTGAAGGAATAATGGATGTTCTGGTAGAATCACTTACCTTAACTATGAAGGTGTTCTTCACTTAATCTTAATGTCCTGGATAATAAAATTAGATTCATTAATTAATAATTATAGAACCTATTATAAATTTAATTTATTTATTATAACCTTATTAAGTTTATTTATGGCACTTGTGATGGGTTAGGAGGTTCAATTTCATTGTTTGGGAGCATTTGTTTCCTTGGTTTTCATGATCGGTTTACTTATATACATGTATGAATAATCATGTAAGATGAGGATGGTTTTCCAGAATTGAATTTATATGTTATTATATAATATAAAAAAGATTAAATGTTTATAAAATTCATTTTTTTATTTTAATTGAGTATGAATCTTTATATAAAACTTTAATGATAATTGTTTGGGTTAATTTGCAGTTTTATATCACAACGAACTCATTTTGTTTTAAAAATTAATACCATTTGTAAAAAATGATTCCAAAAAAATATATAGGATATATTAAATACATAATAATCTGGTTCAACCATAAAAATGGTTTCATGACCATAATTGAATACGGTAATAGAAATTGAAAACATGTCGTCCTTGAATGTGATAAATTAACACATCTCAGATGGCGTTTTCATTTCTAGTATAAAAGGAGGAGAAATGAGAGATGATGAAAAATTATTACATTAGAATAAAAATATTCCATTATTTTTTAGGTATTAGAGTTTACATACCTTTTGTATTAGGAGAGGTGAGGATAGAAAAGAATACAAAGGAACTTGAAAAGAAATTGAAAGAAAACAGAAAAGGGTTTTACCTCTTGATTCTTTCCTCTTGAGAACCTCCTTAGGGAATAGGTTTTGGTATTTTGATAAGATAAAGAGCTCTTGGACGTGGGATAAGGGGTTAGGGATGGATTTGAGTAGAATTTGTATAAGTAACATGGCTTGAGAGGTGTGAGGAGAAGAGGTGATGAGGTTGGTTTTTATAGTGGAGGAGAGGGGAGTTTTCTCAATATTTAATTCATTAGTTTATCATTTTTCTCAATATAAGAAATAGTTCGGATTCTTGTGAAAAAAATAGTAATAATTTTATGTGAGTTTGAATCAATTCCATTTACATCATCCATGACTCAAACATGATTCAAAAATTCATTTATTAAGCATATTTTGTAAATTATCGAATTTCACTATTCACTAAAAATTCAAGTATTTTAGAAAAATCCTAAAAAATTACCCTAACCATTTTTCTACATGTAGAATAAAAAATAAACTCCATTTTATAAAAATAATTTTCTAAATATAAGAAATTTAATTTTTATTTAAAATCATAATTTACTTGAAAAATACAAATTTTAAAATTGTAACTAATTTTATAACACTTTGAAAAATTAACTAAGGTATCATAAAATTATCTTATAAACATAAGACATCAAAATATTATTTTATAAATACATTTTATGAAAATAAATTTTCATTTAAATTTTTAAATTAATCATAAAATTGTTATTAAATATTTATGACTTACCAAAAATACCAACACTATCATATTATCACTTATAAGTTGGATAAATTTTATTTATACTTTAATTGGTAAGGTTACTATTCAATTGGTCAATTTACTATTCATAAGGGCCATATTACTATTCATAAGGGTGACATTTCTATTCATAAGGGTGTGTTACTATTCACCAAAAATTAAGTATGTCCTATCAAACTCCAAACATCTTACTGATCGTAACTGTGTATGTCAGATTTTCAAAATTCAAATAAAAAAAGTGGTAAATTATGTTTAAAGGTCACATAGTATTTAGTAGTTCATTTAATCATGATGTGGAATTGTGTTGTGATTTTATGTGATTATACTACATGACATAATTATAAGAAGTAAATTTCCTTTAATTAAACTTGGGGTCATTACATTCTTCCCCCCTTATGAAATTTCACCCTCAAAATTTTATTTTACATTCTAAGATAGAAACAGGTGTGGGTACTTTTCATCAACCATTTTAGGTCCTAGAAACTTATACTCACCGACTTCATCCCATCACACCGGTGTTTTTCACCTTTTCCCATAAAGGGATTCATATGGAGCCATTTGGATGCTGGAGTGGAAACTGTTGTTGTAAGAGAATTTGACCAGTGGAAGATGTTGGTCCTATCCTCCTTTGATGTCCAGAGAACACAATCTCAACATGTCATCTAGTGTCTGAATAGTTTTCTTAGATTGGCTATCAGTTTGAGGATGATTGGCCGTAATGAAGTTCAGTTCAGTGGTTAGATCATGTTGGATACTTTTCCAAAACTTCAAAGTGAATCTCGGATCTCTATCAGATACAATAGATAGTGGTACTCCATGCATCCTTAACAAATATTTGATATATATCCATTCAAGTTGATCCAATGATAATTCCTCTAGAATTGTGATAAAATGATATGTTTGTATAAGATGATCCAAAATGACCCATATATCATTTTTTCCTCTAGATGTCCTTGTAAGTCTAGTGACAAAGTCCATGGTGATGTTATCCCACTTACATGTTGGTATGGGTAGTGGTTTCATAATCCCCTTAGACTTTTTCATTTTAGTCTTTATTTGCTGACATACCAGGCACTTTGATGTATACTCAGAAATCTCCTTCTTCATATTGTCCCACCAATAATTCTCCCAGAGATCTCAATACATCTTTGTGATCTCTGGGTGAATAGAGAAGGTTGAGTTATGTGCATTATTTAGAAGCTCCTTATTTATCTCTAGATTGGATGGTACACATAATTGTGACCCAAATCTTACAACTCCATCCTTGTTAGTCTTGAACTCAAAGGATTTCCCATTTTTGATAGCTTTCACCCTTTTCTGAATTTCCACATCATTTCTTTGAGCATCCTTTATTTTCTCCATGAGGGATGTTTGAGAAATCATTTGAGAAAGGATTGATGATGTTCCTCCCTTAATTATTCCCATGTACATATTCTAAAAATATAAGAATATTGGATCTTTTTAAATTATCATCATTGATAAAGATGCAGGATCCTTTCTACTTAGAGAATATGCCACCTTATTTGCCTTACTGGGATGGTAGTGGATTAATCAGTCATAGTCCTTGATGAGTTCTAACCATCTTCACTGGCACATATTAATATATTTCTATGTGAATATATATTTTATACTCTTTTGATCAGTATATATCTCACACTACACTCCATAAAGATAATGCCACCAGATTTTTAACACAAATATCACATCTACCAACTCCAGATCATGCATGGGATATTTTTGCTCATGTATTTTCAACTACCTTGATTCATAGGCTATCACTTTATCACTATGCATTGTCAAACATCCTAATCCATTATTTGAAGCATCATTATACACCATAAATATTTATCCAGTTATCGGGAGTGTGAGTGCTGGTGTAGTGATAAGCCTCTTTTTTAGCTTCTTAAATCTTTCCTCGCATTCTTGAGTCCAGATGAACTTCACTCCCTTCTGTGTTAGCATGGTGATTGGGTTTGATAGTCATGATAATTTCTTCACAAATCATTTATAATACCTGGATAGACCCAAAAAGTTGTGGATCTCTGTTACAGATGTTGGCATGGGTCACTCTTCAATTTCCTTTATCTTGGAAGGGTCCATAGATATTCCCTTTCTAGTGATAACATTCCCAAAGAATGATAGTTCCTCCATTCAAAACTCACATTTACTATACTTTTTAAAAAGTTTCTCCCTTCTCAAAGTCTTTAACACAATATTCAAATTCTCTTCATGTTCCTCCTTTCTCTTAGAGTATATCATAATATCATCGATAAAGACTACCAAAAATTTGTCGAGGTAATCTATAAAGACTCTATTCATTAAATCCATATATATTACTGGAGTATTAGTGAGTCCAAAGGGAATCACTATGAACTCATAGTGTCCATACCTTGTTCAAAAGGCATTTTTGGGAATATATTCCTTCCTCTCCTTTAATTGGTGATATCTTGACCGGAGGTCCAACTTAAAGAAATAATTGGCCACACAAATCTGATCAAACAAGTCATATATCTATGGCAAGGGATAATTTTTCTTTATTGTTATTTTATTAAGTTCTTGATAACTGATGCAGAGGTGCATTTATCTATCCTTCTTCTTGAAAAATAGGATTGGTACACCCCATGGTGAAGCACTCGGGTATATAAAACCCTTCTCCATATTCTCCTATAAGTTCTTCTTCAGATCTTCCATCTCTATAGTGTTCATTCTATAAGGTTTCTTTGATATGGGTAGGGATCCAAGAATAAGTTTGATTGAGAACTCAACCTATTGATCATGAGAAAGACCAAGAAATTTTTCAGGGAATACGTCAATGTAATCCCTCACAATGATCATATCTTAGAGAAGTATCGTATCCTTTCTCCCAATAATTTGAGAAAGATATGCTTGCTCAAAAGTCAACATTATACACAATTGAGACGATGATTCTGAAGGAGATTCATCTTCCTCCTTACACTTGTATAGGATTGGAGGATACTCTGGGATGTGAAGAGTGATATCCATTTCATGGAATTTAATGTTGGATTTGTATAAAGATAGTCAATCCATGCCCAAAATAGAATCGAACTCCACTAGAGGAAGTATGATAATATTTTCTGGGAGGTTTAGTCTACAAAAATTTATTGGGGAGGAGTTATAAACCTCAGATGTAATAATTTCCCCATTCACTATTCTCACAGATAACTCAACCTCCAAATTTTGAGGTGGTGTTTGAATAGTTCTACTAAACTTGCAAGATATAAAATAATGCATAGAACCAGAATCAAATAGTACGTTCTCTATTCTTGAATGAATAAATAACATACCTGTCACCACATTTTTGTCTGTCTCAACCTCAGAAGTAGTGATAGTATAATCCCTTCCTTGTTACTTTGGAGGTTTTTGTTGATTGCCTATGACAACCCTTATCTTAGAAAAATTGTTCGCATAATTCTCATGCTCCTTGTAGTATTAACACTTCACTATAGGCTGAGTGTTGATCTGAACCTTACTTCCTTCTTTTTCATTAGTGGAATTATTCATATCCCTCCAATAGTTCTTAGCCAGATGCCTCATTCTTCCACATTTGAAGAAATTCTTGGTTCCTTGTAGATAGTTCTCAAGATGCTTCTTCCCACAATTTTTACACTTGGGATGTTCGTTCTTCTTTCCATCATAGGATTTATTTACCAGACCACCCATATTAGACTCCATTTTCCAATTTTTTCACTAGGATCATGAGACCATTGAGATTCTCTGAAATTTATTTTAACCTTGAGGTCATAATAGAAAATCTCCTCATAACTGTCAAAGTCGCGAATCACCAATTATTTTAGTAGGATCAGATTTATTCCACTAAATAATCGATCCACCTTACTTGTTATGTTCATGAAAAATATGAAATCATATCTTGCAAGCATTTTAAATTTTGTTTCATATGCCTCGATAGATTCATCTTACTTCTGCTTAAGTTCGAGGAACTCTCTTTCTATCTTGAGACGGAGGGTTCAGGAAAAATATTTATTAAAAAACATTTTCTTGAATTCATCCCAATCCATGGAATAAATTTTATCTTGGGACTTCATATTTTTTATTAGTTTCCACCATTGATCAGCTTCCCCATCAAAATGATAGACCATTAGCATGACTTTCTCTTTTTATGAGCACTGGAGGACAGGGAATATCTTTTCAATGGAGTTAATCCACTTTTCTGTGAGGAAGGGTTTGGAATATCCACTAAACATGGGATACCTTTTTCACATGAAAGATTCGATGAAAAATGTAAGAACCCGGATCTTCTTTTCAGGTATGTTTTTCCTTTTCTGGTAGTTTTTGAGAAAAATAGGAAAATCTAGAAATTTTCAGAGTACACGTCGTGTACTTTATGAGTACACGCTGTGTACTTTGATGCCACTAGAAGCTGTGTGCTAGTCGTGTCATGGCCACACACACGATCGTGTAAGGGTGACTTAGAGGCTTCCTAAAGCAGAGTACGGAAAAGGAAAGTACACGTTGTGTACTCTAGAAGTACACGCCATGTACTTTCTTTTTATTTCGTTAAACGGACCGGGGTCGCGTCTAATCCTTATTTCCATATTCTTCTTCGCCTAATTCCATCCAGAGTGTCTGAGGAGGCCAAATCTTCTCCAAGTCGCCGATCCATCACTGGTTATATGAATTGAACGTCGTTGGTTGCAATAGAATTGTAGCGGTGAGTTATTGGTTCTTCTTTGGCCACGTTTCCTGATTCTTTCTCTTATGAGATTTATCATAGGTTGAACATTTTAGACGTTTCTTCAGATCTACTCCATTATAGGCCGATTCACAGGCTGAGATTCAAGTATATCAATCTCCTAGGATCGAGGTAGGTGGTTTGTTGCCTTACGTTGAATGTCTTTGAGTTTTTGTGCAAAAGTTTTGGATTCCCATGTTTCGGGTATCCCAGGTTAGGGATTTTGGTCCTATTTTTTAATTGCCTTAGATTTATTGTTAGCTTAAGGTTAATTAATAATAATATATTATTTTTTGTATGTTTTAGGATCACCCCATGGTTGTTATCCTTGTTTGGCTATTTATCACCGTTTGGCATAGTTTGCCTGCAAGGCAAACCCTATTGCAATTGCTAGTTTGCTTGTTATAACTGATTGCATGTGTTTACTATTGTTTTAATGATTTTGATGCATTGTGTCTTTTAGAAAAGTAGTTGCTAAAATTAATTAGGGCTGCTGATAGTCGATTACGCATGAATGGACTGCTCAGGGCTGTGAGAACCTGGTGCGGGAGACCAAAGATGGAATGGACGATTAGTGCTTCCCTAGGGGGTCTGTTAGAATTAGTTTTGTATGCAGGACCTAAGGGAATTGGACTTTGTGCTTCCTAATAGTGTCCTTAGTTTACACACATATCGAGACCATAGGAAGAATTAGATGTAAGAGCTTCCTCAAAGAGTCTATAGCTATCATTGCAAGACCATAGGGGAATCGACGTGAGTGCTTCCCAGAGTGTCTGTGCCTTTGTATGTTTACTTGACTATAGGGGTCTGCTAGTTTGAGCCACCCAGAGAGTCAGTGTGAATGAGGATTGTTTGGTTGGTTTAGATGAGTCTACCAAGACAAATCACAATCTTGGATCTTTTGTCCTGCTTGTTTGTTTAGGTAGTCTTTTGATGCCTGTT
Organism: Viscum album; assembly: GCA_963277665.1. NCBI lineage: Eukaryota > Viridiplantae > Streptophyta > Magnoliopsida > Santalales > Viscaceae > Viscum > Viscum album. Next base: position 107,043,977 of record OY728159.1, read on the forward strand.
GTGTTACCCGTTTACCTTGGAATATAGAGCCTTACTAGATTCCTTGGTTGTTTAATTAAATGAATGAATTAATTGTTAAATTAATGTGAATGGTAATTGTTAGTATTATTTACTTTTGTACTCCTAGTTCATTACTACATTTACTTTCATTACTTCTGCTATATTACTCACTGACAATAGGGCACAGATCTTGTGGCGGTTGCCTACTGGGATTAGTCTCACACCCTATTTGGGTCCTGTTTTTCAGCCCAAACAGGTTATATGGTTGTAGTTGTGGATAGGTATTGTGGCCATTATACTTCAGGTACATGATTTCTGGTTGGATATAGAGAGCATAGGACCGAGATTAGGCTTGCGATGCTGCTGGAGTTGCTGTTTACTTTTAGTACTTTGTTTTTCAGTTGTATTTCAGCACGTTGTTGTGTTTGCTTCTTTCCTTAGATACTTGTACCTGCTGCATCATTATCATCATTACTATATATTCATTGCTTCCGCTATTTAGTTTAGTTATTGTATATTTTTTACTGCTTCCACTATTGACTGTTATTTCCTTTCCCTTGTATACTTTACCAAATGAGGGCATAGTTTCCCCAATAACTCACCAAGGCCCTCACTACTAGTCTAAAACCTCTGGCGTTTGGGTAAATGTGCTTGAGGTCATGTGGCGAACCGGGTACAGAGCACCAGTTGAGTGGCTCCAGATTCGGGTCATTACAATAACTTTCTCTTTACTTGGATTAGGAGGGTATTCCACATGATTCAAGTTATTATTCATAACTTAAGATAGCTAATAAAGTACTATCATGAAGTTTTGAGAACCCTTCCTATCATATTTAAAATATAATTAGGGAAATATTCCTATTACCTATCACATTGATTATTGGCACGTGTTCTTATATTTCCCTCTATTAACTAATAAAATAAAGTGTAATTAGGGGGCTTTAATACTTGGTTAATAAGCATAAAAGGAAACTTTCGATATAAAAGGATAAACTTGTAAAGGAAAGGTATATCCTAACTTAGGATTACCTAGGTTTAAATCTAGGTTATCATTGATCTGTTTCTTAACTTATAATCTTATGGGTTCTTTTTTTTATTCCCTTAATAATGGTTCATAATGAGATTATGAATTTACCAAAGAATATATCCTAGGAGTTTCAAACTAGGTGCACAGTAAGACCTGTTGTCGTGTACCAGGTTACCCTGAGTCAGGCCCAAAACACCTTATCGGAGTTATTACTCCTAGTTACATCTATTCTAGAACCACGTCCACTTGTAGTATCTAGACAGGGATGTATTTTCTTGATAAAAAACTTACTCTATACTAACCAAAATTTAGGTATGTTTTCTTATACTTAGTCTTATCCATAGAGTTCTTAATAAAGCTCTATATTCCTAATCTCTAAAAATAACTAGACCGTCCTTTGATATCAACTATAGAAACCCAATCCTTTTACACATATCATTAAATGATTTTAAGCATAAATAAACATCAAATTACAAGCTAAGGATCATAAATTCTAGTGTCTTGGAAGACTAGGTTCATAATTAAACATCATAAAAGAAACTTTTGTTAAATATACATATTGAACTCCTAACTTCCATTGTGCTCATACATCTATATATGATAACCTTGGGATAACATAAACAAAGAGATGATCTAAAAAGCTCAGTAAGGGAATAAAAATAATAATAAATCTTAACACATGGGTTAGAAGGCATAACATAATGATATAAAGAGGCATGGTAAATGATTAAACATAAGAAATCATAACATTTAGAACATGGGATCATATAATCATAGAATCATAGGAATTTGGTGGAAATATAAAACATGACTTTAGCATGACCCCAAATCATTACACATAGAGGATCACAAATCAAGGTTAACCACCAAGACTGTTGCACATGGAGCACGAGTCAAGGCTAACCGCTAAGACTGTTGCACATAACGTCTCATGAGACTAAACTTTACACAATGCATTGGAGTTATATCTAGGCACACTCATATTAATATGATCATGAATATTTTTTCCACATAAATAATCATACATAATCAATAATACATAAACATAAGGGTACCCATGGAAATAAATGGGTATCATAATTAGTCATAAAGCATAATAAATGGGTGTATCACACAAGTGTCCATGAAAGAAATGAATTAAAACATACATGTAAATTTCTAAGTTAAATAGGCATATATCATGGTAAGTTATGTCAAATAGAATTTATAACATGTAATAATAGTATTTAATAAATTTTAGCATTAAAACATTTTAGTGCGGTTTTAAGGAAAATACTAAAGAGCATTTAAAATAGAAAAAAGAATAATATTTTATATAAAAATAGAAGTGAACCAATAATGTTTTCATAATAAAAATATTTATTTTATTAAAACAATGTTTTATTAAAGTATATGATATATTTCACTTGAAATTTGGTAAGAATTCGGGAAGTTTCCTTAAATGGGCTTGCTTGTCGGGAAAAATTGAGAAGGGAACCACCTAAAAATATGTACATCCCCAAAAGAGATTTATGAATGGATATTGATACATGATTTTGGAATATATACATAACATTTATAATATGTACATAAAAATAAAATATAACTTCATTTGGGTAAAAATAAAGATAGAGCAACCCGAAGGAATAATGGAGGTTCGGGTAGAATCTCTTACCTTAAGTCTGAAGATGTTCTTCACTTGATCTTAATGTCCTAGATAATCAAATTAGATTAATTAGTTAATAATTATAGAACCTATTATACATTTAATTTATTTATTTTTAACCTTATTGAGTTCATCATGGACTTTTTTATGGGTTAATAGATTCAATTTCATTTTTTGGGAGTGTTTGTTTCATTGGTTTTCATGATCGGTTTACTTATATACATGTACGAATAATCATGTAAGATGAGAATGGTTATAAAAAATTGAAGTTATATGTTATTATATAACATAAATAAGATTAAATGTTTATAAAAATCATTTGTTTATTTGTAGTGAGGATGAATCGTTATATAAAACTTTAATGATAACCGTTTGGGTTAATTGGCGGTTTTTGATCACAACAAACTCATTTTGTTTTGTAAATTAATAAAATTTGTAAAAAATGATTACAGAACATTATATAGGATTTATTACATACATAATAATCTTTTTCAACCATAAAAATGGATTCATGACCACAATTGAAGATGGTAATAGAAATTGAAAACTCATTGTCCGTGAATGTGATAAATTAACACATCTCAGATGGTGTTTTCATTTCTAGTATAAATGGAGGGGAAAGGAGACATGATAAAGAATTATTACATTAGCATAACAAAATTACTGTATATGTTAGGTACTAGAGTTTTCATACCTTTTGGATGAGTATAATTGAGGATAGAAAAGAATACAAAGGAACATGAAAAGAAATTGAAAGAAAACGGAAAAGGGTTTTACCTCTTGATTCCTTCCTCTTGAGAACCTCCTTAGGGAAGAGGTTTTGGTATTTTTATGAGACCAAGATCTCTTAGAAATGGTATAGGGTATTAGGGAGGGATTTGATCATAATTTTTACAAGGAAAAAGTCTTGATATGTGTGAGGAGAAGAGGTAGTGAGGGGTGGTTTTTATAGTGGTGGGGGGAGTTTTCTCAATATTTAATTCATTAGTTTATCATTTTTCTCAAGATAAGAAATAATGTTGATTATTGGGACAAAAAACAGTAATAAGTGCATGTGAGTTCGAACCAATGGCCATTTACATCATCCATGACTCAATCATGATGCAGAAATTCATTTATTTAGCATATTTCGTAAATTATCGAATTTCACTATTCACCAAAAAATCAAGTATTTTAGAAAAATCCCAAAAAATCACCCTAACCTTTTTTAAATGTGTAGAATCAAAAAATGAACTCAATTATATGAAAATAATTTTCTAAATATGATAATTTTATTTTTTATTTAAAATCATAATTTACTTGAAAAATACAAATTTTAAAATTGTAACTAATTTTATAACACTTTGAAAAATTAACTAAGGTCTCATAAAATTATCTTATAATCATAATACATAAAAATATTATTTTATATATACACTTTATGAAAATAAATTTTTATTTCAATTATTAAATTTATCATAAAATTTTAATTAAATATTTATGACTTTCCAAAAATACCAACACTATCATATTATCACTTATAAGTTGGATAAATTTTATTTATACTTTCATTAATAAGGTTACTATTCAATTGGATAATTTACTATTCATAAGGGTTATATTACTATTCATAAGGTTAAAATTATTATTCATAAGGGTATTTTATTATTCACCAAAAATTAAGTTTGTCATATCGGACTCCAAAACATCTTACTGATCACAACCGTGTATGTTAGATTTTAGAAATTCAAATCATAGAAGTGGAAAAATTATGTTTAAAAGTCACATAGTATTTTTTAGTTCATTTAATTATGATGTGTAATTGTGTTTTGATTTTATGAGATTATATTATATGACATAATTATAAGAATGGAATTTCCTTTTATTAAACTTTGGGTCATTACAACCCACCAGTAGGAAATCCATATTTTTGTGTTATTGGTTGTTCCTATCTATGGGAATGTATATTGGTCCTTATACTTTAAGAGTATTATTAATGAGTATTATAAGTCATGTACTTTGATGTATTGACGAAAACCGTAATGACATATGTTTGTGGTGAGGTGGGATATGTTGGGTGTGTCACGAGTAATGTTTCATTAATGAATAATATGAGAAAGGATTTGTCCTATATTTTCTTTAACAGAATTTGATATCTTGGAACCTTTGATATAAATTATATATCTGAAATAAATCCATGATCATGGTGTTCTATAGGAAAGTTCGATTTTCAAAAAGTCAAAGAAAGAGACATTGAACATGTAGGTTCATGGCACTAGCATACAGCCTGCTTAATTAGAGATATCATGTAACATCCCAGGTAAATAAAGAATAAAGAATTTTCATATTTATTAATATTTACGAATTAAATATTAATTTTATTTTAAAGGGGTTGCTATGTTCGATAGCGTACCCGATACGCAACGATGAGTTTCTTTGAAACTTACGTAGCACACTAGTAATAAAATAATATTATTTTAAATGTTAGTTAAAAAGTAGCCGGTGTACTGGCTGGAATGGATAGAAATAACTAAAATATGATTAGATATGTTTTTAAATGTTTATACATTTACCCAATAAAAGATAAAGGCTTAAAATATGGAAAGAGTTCAATTTTAGGGCATATATACTCTAATTTTCACTAAAGGTTCACTTATCACCTTTTAATGGTGAACCGTCATTAAATATAGTTTTGATCACTCTTATACTTTATTTTGGACTAAATATAACTCTTCTTTAGAATCGGGACATCAAAATTTACTTTGTGTAAATTTTTGGTACCTTTCTGATAAAGTTCTTTTTTTTATGAATAGTGTAAAATGTTGTATTTTAATTCAAAACATCTTTTTAATCTAAATTATTTATATGATTAGATTATTATTTTAATTGGTTTTAAAGTGAAATTAGAAAATATTTTTACCAGTTAATCCAATGGTGGTCATTGGAATCAATTTCACTTTGAAATTGGACTTAAACTGGTGTCAATCTTTTGATACTTATTGTTTCACAAAAACACGCTATTTGTCATGACAGCGGGAATTAATTATTAAATTAATTAATTTGACTTATATGTTTTGAATTTTTTAAAATGGACTTCATTTTTGAATTCGGAATATCAAATATAGCTTAGGGTGAATTTTTGGTAATTTTCTGAAAAACTTCAATTTTTGATGAATAGTGAAACCACTAAGTGGTAATCAAGCAAACTGATTTTTCAGTTAAATGAAAGTTTACCACTAATGTGTATTGAATTTTAAAAATCCGACATACATGGTTTTCATTAAGAATTAAAATGTGGTTCAATGAGATTAAAATAATTTTTTGGTGAATAGTAACTTTTTTTCATTAATCGCGATTAGAGGTAATTAGTGTAGTTTAAGGTAAAAATGGTATTATAAGAATGTGAAAACACCATGACACTTGTCCTACACCTATTGGGTGAGTCATGGACGACCATGACAAGCCATGGTCCAACTTGGGGACCCCATGGAGCCACTTTAGTTGGAAAATGACATTAATATATTTTTATTTAATGTTAAAGTGAAAATGACACTAACATAAATTGTTTTACTAAAATAATTTTTGAGTGGGGTTATACAAGTCCAAATTTTGATTATAAATAGTCATTGGAAAGCTAAAAAGATTTCCTACATCATAGTAGTTTTTTTATAATTTTTAGACATTAAATAAATTAAATTATATATGACATAATAATGATGTAGCGATGACATCATTATTTGACGATTTAAATAAAATGGAAAGATAATGAAAAATCTAAAACCTACACATGGCCAAAACCAATTGGATGAGTGGATTTCGAACCCTTATCACCTTATCCATGAATTATATTAATGTGGGACCTTTTAAAACCGAAACACATTTTCAAATAAAGTAATATTTCTTTACTTTCCAAAAGTGCCCCTCCTCTCCTCTTATAAAAGGCCCCCACCTCTACCTCATTTAACACACTTCTCAAGCCTTTGGCTCGGCCAACCCCTGCCCAATTACTCTCTCCACATCCCTCTCCTAATCCTAGAGGATTACCTTTGGGCAGAGTCCTTTCAGAGGAAGCCTTTAGGCTCAAATCAAAAAGGAGTTACACTTTTAAAGGTAATTCATTCTCTCTTGTTCATTTGTTTTATTTTGCTTCTTCAACCCTCTAAACTCTTTTTATTTACTTCTTTTGTAACAAAACCAGTATATTAAATATACTAGGATGTTGTTATAATATTTATTTGAGCTACACTCTCACACAACTACATCAAATGGTTAAATAACATACGGTTTCCGTGGATGGCGAAATTCTGCCTCCCGAAACGATGATTGTTCAATACTCATTTAACACCTTCAAGGGTGGCCATTATGATGTCACTATTTTTATATATGATATATAATATGTTTATGTTTTCTTTAAGCTTATGTATTTTTCATTTTTGGCATACCTTTATGGTTTCCATTATGGGTAAACACGATATCTTCATTTAAGGAAGTGCGGACTACCGCCCCCTAAAAGTGATGTGATTCGTTAATGCCATATGTGGGACGTGTAAAGGATGGATTTAAAGTTATTATATATGATTTTATACTGTAATTATAATATACCTCTATATCATTATTATTTCTTTCCATTAAAGTATGAGATAGAAATGAAAGTAGCGTTCATGCGTACGTACGGCTTACCGTCTCCATGAACGGTGCATTTCATTTCTTATCCCCAAATGTAATGTACTATTAAAATTACATGTATATAATGTATATATATAATTAATGATATATCTAAATGATGAATATAATTCTGGAATTAAAATATACATACCTCTCATTTAGTTTTAATTCCACTAATATGACAAAGAAATGAAAGTAGCGTTCATGCGTACGTACGGCTTACCGTCTCCATGAACGGTGCATTTCATTTCTTACCTCTAAATGATTATGTAATATTATAAATACATGTATATGATTCATATATATGATACATAATATATCCAAATCGGGAATTTCATTCTGGATATAAAGAACTTTTGACCACATGAACAACATGTAATTGTAAGAAGTCAACTTTCGACTTAAGAACCAAATATTGACAAAACAAACATTATTAACTTAAATGGTTACATAATGTTTATAACATGTCAATAAGTGATATAAAAAGAATAATGAACTTTAAAAAGGTTCTTAATCAAGTATAAATTAACTCAAGTTTATTATTCAGGACGTTAAAGAACGATCGAGTCAAGTCGGACCCAAGGTATGGGACTTCGTCTCAATCTCCTTTCATTGAGGCATATTTTATTTTATACACAAATTTCTTTTATACGGTGTATAAACCCCTTTGACTTTTACGTTTATTCAAAAGGAATCTTTTTTATACGAAGCGTTTACTAAACGACAAAAGGGAATGTTTTTGTCGTACGTATGCGGCGACAACGACTTCTCCACCGTCGTAACCATTATTTGAGTTTTGGCTTCCTCTACAAGCCATACCTTTTTTTTTAAAGAAAAATAAATACCATGTTTTACTTTGGTATTGAAAATGGTTTTCATAATGTTTTTATTATATCAATGTGTTGTATTGATATCTCGTGATTGAAATGTGGAAATGTTATGTTTCCTTTATATTGGTTTTATGTTTTATGATTTTATATTGGTACTTGGACATTTTAACGTGTGGTTACGTTATAAACCATATGACGGGTGGTGCCGTGAATACCAGGACGGGTGGTTACGTTATAACCTCCAATGCATTGGGTATGGAAGTCGGCCGTATGGCTATTCCATTAAGTATGTATGGAAATTGTCCGTATGGCTATTCCATTAAGTGATATGTGTGGAAGTCAATCGTATGGTTATTCCACTTAAGTATGTTTATGTCCCAAGTTACCTTTATATATTCTATGTGTTCTTTATATGGGTTTTATGGTAATCCTTTGGTTACAAAAAGGTAAGTAATGATACTTTATTCAGTGAAGATTTTTTTTTTACTACTTCATGAAGGTGAAGGTATTACTTTGATATAGTATACATGGTTTATTTGATGTTTGAAAAACTAACAGTTTTCATTCTTTTTGTATCCCTTACTGAGCTTTTTATGCTCACCCCAAGTTTTTTCGAAATGTTTTTCACAGGACTTAAAGTGGAATAAGGTCAAGGATGGGATCAAGGGAATTTCATGCTATCTAAAACATGGAATCTAGACATCTTTCTTTTTAAGAGTTTTTATTTTATGGAGACTTAGTAGAAGTGTCTACGTTGTAATCTTTTAAGATGTAATAGTTATGTTCTAATTCTCTAAAACTCTAAACCTGAAAAGATCCTCAATGTGAATTATTCATTTAATTCAATATTAAGTAAGGTTTAAGGCTAGGGCCTTATATATCATGATAAAGGGGTTGTATTATATATTAAATGTTTGTATGGGGTATTATTTCATTATGAAATTAACATCTTTCTATATGTGTGTCTTGACGTGTTGCTGGATACTAATCTTGGACTTTAGGTTGTTTTGCCTAATGTCATTGAGAAAGTGGCATAGAGGTTCGCACACTAAAAGTATCCAAAACCTCAGTTAAATAATATATATTATTATTTATTATTCAACAAGTTAAATAAATATTTTTCTTGCACATGATTTAATAATCATTCATGTTTGTTTGATCAAATATATTTTATCACCTGTAATTTGAGAGAATATTATGTAAGCGGAATATTTAATAAATATTTATTTGATATTTTAGTGGATATAATATGTATTCATTTATTGGTGAATAATGCAGTGATATTTATTTATTAAATAAATTGTCATTATTCAAGGCCTGATAAATTTTTTGAAGGAATGGCGGACCGAGTTTAATAGTCTAGTGAGAAATAATATCTATATTAGATGTTATTTGAATAAATATTATTTAATTTCAATTCAAAACTTTATCTCATGTTAATAAATAATAATAATAATAATATTATTATTATTATTATTATTATTATTATTATTATTATTATAGACATGAGGTTCTGTGGGGGTTAAAAAATAATAAATGACACTTGTACAATTATTTATTCTAACCCTAATAGTATATAAACCCAATTAAATTGTTTTCTTAAGAGAACCAATTTATTTTGTGTTATGAACAATGATATCTGGAGAGAATCCTCTCAAACCCTAAAGAGCTCCCTCTCCCAGAACGGTCCCAAGAATGGACTGCGATGTTCCTCAACCTTCCACTCTCGATTCTAGAGAGATCAAGGATAATCCTTTGGAAGTTACACTACTATAGATAGTGCTTTTAAAAGTGCTAGAAACCACTTTTAATAGCACTAGAAAAGTGTTGTTAATCAAAGTGAAGATAAAGGGGGTCCCCTATATCAGTGCTAAAAAAGCCCTGATAAAGGGGATCCTTTATCCGCGATAAAAAAAGGGCTGATAAAGGCCCTCCTTTATCAGCGCTCAAAATAGCACTCATAAATGGGGCTTTTATCAGTGCTCAAAATAGCGTTAAGAAAGGGGGCTTTTATTAGCGCTTGAAATAGCACTGATAAAGGGGTTCTTTATCAGCACTCAAAATAACACCGATAAAGGGGGCCTTTATCAGCACTTAAAATAGCATTGATAAAGGCCTAGCTGCTTGTGATGTGCTGTTTATATAACAGTACACCCACCAGCACCAGCATAGTGCGCACACACCACCTGCACAAAACCGCACTTGCACAGTGCACACAAGAACAAATCAGTGCACACAACAGTGCACACAAGAACAAATCAGCGCACACAAGGGTTTGGAAAACAATTCTATATACATTTCAAACAGTGTTTTATATAATTACATTTATAATTATCCAACAAAAAGTTAAAAACATTAATGTTTCATACTTTAACATTTGTGATCCCATCTTAAAAATATATTCCCATGGTATTAGTTACCAAAAAAATCATCCCAACTCAAGAAAAAGGTTCCACATATATAAGAAAACAAATATTATGTTAGTAATACTATAAATAAATAAATTAAACATTAATATGAAAGAATACATTAATAAAATGTAAATTTTTAATAAAAAGGACACATTTAGAGTTATACAGGTCACATTGTGTGTCGTATTGAGGTGGGTTTGATTCCTAAAAGTCACAAATGAGTTGTGGATCATTGTTCTAAAATATTAAAACAACTAATTGAGTTTTCTTGATTTTGAGTATGTCCCTTATTCTTTTACTAAAATTAATATCAAATTTAAATGACGCATTTGGATTTATACTGGTCACATCATTCATTGGATTGAGGTGTGTTTGATTCCTACACATTAAAAATGACTCATGGATCATTATTCTAAAGTATCAAAACAATATGAATGCATTTTCTCGATTTTTAGTATGCCAGTTGTGTTTTTTTACTAGAGTATCATTTCAAACCAGAAAGAATGCATTTTGAGTCATACCAGTCACATCGTGTGTCGGTTTGAGATGAGACTGCTTCATACACGTCACAAAGGACTTATGAATATTTTTCCTAAATTATGAAGAAAATCAGATGTCATTTTCTTGGTTTTCAGTGAGTGAAACATTTTGAGCTAAAATGTCAATTTTAAACTGATAACAGACACTTTTAGTCATACTGGTCACACCGTGAGTCAGATTGAGGTGCGGTTGATTCCTACACATTACAAATGACTCATGAGTCATTGTATTAAAGTATAAAAACAATGTGAATGTGTTTGCTCAGTTTTCAGTATGTCACTTGTTCTTTTTACTTAAATTAATATCAATTTTAAATAAAAACACATTTGGATTTATACCTATCACATTGTTCATCATATTGAGATTTGGTTTATTCCTAAACATCACAAATGACTCATGAATCATTTTTATAAAGTATGAAAATAATCCAAATGTGTTTTCTTAGTTTTTAGTATGTCAATTGTGTTTTTTTACTAAAATATCATTTCAAACCAAAAACATACTTTTTGAGTCATACCTGTTACATTGTGTGTTGGTTTGATGTGAGAATACTTAATACATGTCACAAAGGACTTGAGAATCACTTTCCTAAATTATGAAGACAATCAGAAAGTTATTTCTTGTTTTTCAGTGAGTGACACATATTGAGATAAAATGTAAATTTTAAACTGATAACAGACACTTTTAGTCATATCGGTCACACCATGCATCGGATTGAGTTTTAGTTGATTCCTATATGTTACAAATGACTCATAGATTGTTTTCCTAAAGTATCAAAATCATATGAATTTGTTTTCTCAGTTTTCAGCATATCACTTGTTCTTTTTACTTAAATTAATGTCAATTTTAAATAAAAAGACACATTTGGATTTATGCCGGTCACATCATGCATTGTATTGAGGTAGGGTTGATTCCTATACATCAAAAATGACTCATAGATCATTTTCCTAAATTATAAAAACAATCAAAATGTGTTTGCTTGGTTTTCAGTATGCCAGTTGTGTTTTTTTACAAAAATTAATTTCGGTTTTAAATAAAAAGAGACACTTTGAGTCATACCAATCGTACCATGTGTCATATTGAGGTTTGGTTGATTCCTACACATCAAAAATGACTTATAGATCATTTTCCTAAAATATAAAAATAATATGAATGTTTTTTCTTAGCTTTTAGTATGTCAGTTGTGTTTTTTTACTAAAATATCATTTCAAACTAAAAACACGCATTTTGAGTCATATCGGTTGCATCGTGCATCGTTTTGACATGACACTGCTTCATAAACATCACAAAGAACTTATGAATATTTTTCCTAAATTATGAAGACAATCAGAGTGATTTTTCTTCGTTTTTAGTGAGTGACACTTTTTTAGATAAAATATCAATTTTAAACTGATAACGGACACTTTTAGTCATATCGGTCACACCATTCATTAGATTGAGGTGTGGTTGATTCCTATATGTCAAAAATGACTAATAAATTGATGTCCTAAAGTATCAAAACAATCTAAATGCATTTTCTTAGTTTTCAGTATGTCACTTTTTCTTTTTGCTAAATTTATTGTTAATTTAATATAAAAATACACACTTAAAGTCATAACGTTCACAATGTGCATCGAATTTAGGTACGGTTGATTCCTACATGTCATAAATAACTTATGTATAGTTTTATTAAATTATAAAATCAATCCTAATGATTTTGATCAGTTTTCAGTATGTCACTTGTTTTTTTACTAAAAATACTGTCAATTTTAAATAAAAATAGACACTTTGAGTCATACCGGTCACATATTCATGTTATTTGTGTACATTCTTCCATCAGGTATGTTGCCCATTTTTTTCAAAATGAATCTATATAGTCTTGTGAATATGATTCTTTTCTATAATCATGGTAGTACAAAAAATATAAATACACAAAGTTTTAATAAATATTTTAAATGAAATAGTAATTATTTTCGAAAATACCTCTTTATGGATGTTGGATTGTTCATGAAATATGATCTATTTCATAAATTTTGAAAATAATAACCATTGTATTTTCCTTTTATTTATTTCAGACACTACAAAAAACATTGAGAAAAATAAGTAATTTTTTATATGTTTTTTGGATAGTGAAATCTTATTATATATACCCTAATATTTATTTAGTCATAGTACTTGTGATATTTCTTGTCCTTTTCCCATGGCCTCATTCTATGATGTAGATGATATTCATGCACCACCCTATAATAAGATAATATTTATTAAAAGATAATATAAATTATATAACTAGATGTTTAGTTCTAAAATGTTAGATGTAGTGTATTATAAATTGAAAAAAACCATCATGTGTGGTCGGTTTGTTGGATATCCATGCATTGAATCCAGGAAATAAATCTTTGGAGTATCCAAATTGACTACAATAAGCAACCAATGCTGCCTAAGAACACAAAAAAGATTAAGTAGTGAAATAAATTAAAATATATTTTATATGATTAAATTGTAGAGTTTTACTCCTGAATCGTTGGTATTAAGAAGAGTTTGTCATCCATAATTTTTTTCTTAAATGATTTGAGCAGGCCTACCACTATTTCACCCTCTTTATTGGATTCTATTTTTGTTTGTTCTGTAGAGGTGACATGAGGACTAATGAGTCCAAATTTTTGTTCATGGGGAAATACCTTCAATTATTTTTCATATATATGCCTGTGAAAAATATGAAATGTATTTAGTCATAATTATTATAGTATATCAGCTTTTGGAAAATCAAATCATGAAAACATATCTCATGTATATATTTACAACTAAGCCACCTAGTGAATCATACTCCAAGATTTCACTTACATTATCAACACTAATGAAATTTGGATCTTCCCCTCTATACATATTTTCATCAAAAACAATTTTTTGAGTACCACCATCTTTCAACTTTGTATTCACATGATCCTGCAATGATAATAAATTCCGATATAGAATGGGCGGATTTAAGGTGCTTTCAGTGGATCGTTTTGATCAGTTGGTTGATCCTTGAGATGGTTTTGATCCTTTCTTTCTTTTCACCCCCTTCCATGTGTCTTTCTGTAATAACATTCATCAGTTCAAACATTTTTTCATAAAAATTAAAGTTTTATCTAGAAAAATAAATTGGAAATGAATACCTCCTTGTCTACCTATTTTTTTACAAGTTGTGAAAGCCATGTGATGAATGTTCCAAGATCTTATTCGACCTTATGAATATCTTCATCATCAATTGGAATAGGTAACTTGGCACTCGAATCATGGGATACATTAATCAAAACTTTGGCATGACCTGTTGGAAGTGGTCTGTTGTGTATCACGGTGTTCTAGATATTGAAAACAATAGTCCTCGCTATAAGGCAATGAGTGGGTGTTGATAGATATAAATCACAATCATTTTCACCCAATATAATATTAGTACAGGAAAGGTATCAGTGTCTATCTGATTCAAAATTCATAGAAACAATTATTAGAATATTGATTACCTCAGTTAAGACAGGTTTTTGAGGGGAATGGATCACCTCAAAGATGGTGGGGGTGGGGTGGGATCTTCACATGATGGTTGTTCTTGAGTTGTTTTTTCTCTCCCCCCACACCATAAAATTTGTTATAATCTCTCTCTTCCATTGCATTTTTTCTTCAAGGATATATATTCTTTATCTTGTAATTTTCATTTCTTCACTTTGATCCTCCTCTTGTTTTTTTCTCAAAAAATGTTTGGGGTGTCACCCCAAAACCCGCACCTCTGACGTGGCCATACTTTTCTGGCTACTTCAAGGCCACCGGAAGTATGTCTGCATACAGTTTGAATATTTTTGATTCTTGTGACTATGTCAGATAGAAAATATAGGAAATTAAGTCATCATTGTTATTTAATATCAATTTAAATCAAAACAAATATTTATTATGTCATACATACACATATTTCCCACACTTTTTGTGTATTTTTATCTATTAGTATCCCATCATTATTTACACGCAACTCCTTCTATAGCACATGGCATGGGATGGAAGTGACTTTAGATTTGGATTCATCAATCTGAATATAAACAGAAGAACATAGTTATGTTTTTGTTTTATGTCACATAAAATTATTATGGTATATTTAAAATACGAACCAATTTGTTCAGGTGAAGTGTACCTCATCCTTGTTTTACGGTAGGGGTACGCTGGTTTTGCTGCTCGTTCCTTATTTTCAGCACTCAGTTATTGTTTCATAAATAAAAAAAAATCAATCAAAGTGATGAATACACATATCATCAAACAAAGTATTACCAAACACAATGTACCTGAAAAGACTGCTCTGCATGACGGATAGTAAACGCATCTCATGCTCCTTGGGTTATCGGGTATGCATAAATAGGAGGTGGGTGTATGTTTTTTTCCCTTCAGCATCTTTAAGGTAATATCTCATTAAAATTGTGTGAAAGCCTCTGTGAATCCTTTCAACAACCCTTAATTCATAGTCCTTGTGTGATTCATCTACTATAAATGCACTCTGCAAGGGATGATGAAGAGTAAGTCAATGTTTCATTATTTTATTTTTTAGTAAATTAAATAAATGATATTATAATGTTACCATAATATCTCCCCACATCAGTGTCTTAAGCCTTGTGACAATATGGTTCCATGAAAATACATCAATTGGCACGTGTTGTCGAGTGACAATTCTAATGTAACTACTGAACATGTCCTTGTTGGGGTTAACATGTTGGCCTTGCTTATTCCATCTGACCTCGTATTTGATTTCTTTCACTTTTTCCTTAAGGATTTTGGCTAACACTGTCAAACTATGGTGCTTCTGTTTTTTCTGCACTGCCAGTGTTTCGTTGTCTACCATTTCCTCGATTTCAACGTCATCAATATGTTCCTTCGGATCGCTAGCATCAGCATGTATAGATGGTAGTTGTACCTATACACTGGGAGTAGAATTATAAAGTTGAGAAACTTGTTGGTCCTCTACCCTACGAGCAACAGCAGGTTGAGAGACTTATTGTTCCTCTGCACTGTGAGCAGCAGAAGGTTGAGAGACCTATTGTTCCTCTGCACTATGAGCAATAGTAGGTTGAGAGACCTGTTGTGCCTCAAAAGTGGGATCATCATCATGTGAAGAATTCATTATCTATAGAATTGGTTTAAAAATTAATTTAGATTACATAAAAGTAGCAGAAAATAGATAATAACATAAGTTAACACGATGTATATTACAAAAAAATATAACCTGATTATTTAACTCTATTTTTTTAAAGGAAGAAGGGATATGAACCCTCTATCGACTATCCAAATACCTTCATTATGGTCGCTTGTGACATACAAAATGTTTTCTACATTGGGACCACTACAAAATGATTGCAAAGTCCCAATGAAAGGGCCATCCTCCATTGAATTTCCATCTGACCCTTTAGTAGTTTTGGTCGATAACGGTACAATTGAGCAGTTTCAGTTTGCAAGATTTGGAATATAAAATACTTGTATCACCTGTGATTCTATTATAAACGGTTCATATTTGTACTCTTCCTTACTGAAATCAACTTTCACAAATCCTGACTCATCTATTTTAACAGAAATCCTATTATCAACCCACTTGCATTGAAAAATCAGCACTTAGAATTTCATATAATCTAACTCCCGTATTTGTTTGATGATGCCAAAGTATGAAATATTCACATAAATTGGATTTATGTCCTTAGCACCAGAAACATGCATCGCTTCAGCCACAAGTGTAACTCCACTATTCTTCATGGTACTGTCTTCATCATGTTCATTAGTGTGGAATGTGTAACTTTTAATTACATAATCATTATAAGATAATACATACACACTTGGTCCTTCAGCTAGCCATCGAAGTCGTTCTAAAATTGAGTCCATATTTTCATCTGAATCCTTAAATATATGGTCCCAAAATCATCCTATAAACTGTCGATTATGTGTATTTGATATCCATTTTTAATCTCGTGATGGATTCAAATGCCTAAGAATTTATTTTTGGGTTTCTACATATGGATCAACCTCTAAAATATTATGAAAAACGTAAAGGTGGGCCTACTCCCGATCTATAATATTGATTGTGACAACCTCTCTTCCAGAAATCCCTTCACCTTCAAGCTGCCCGGTGTAACAAGATTTCAGTAAAACAATACTTTCCACACCAAATATGTATTCGGTATAGAATTCAATGGCTTCCTCAATAATATATTTCCCCGCAATACAACCCTCTGGCTAACTTCGATTTTTGACATACCCTTTCAAAATATTTGTATACCGTTCAATGGGGTACATCCATCTATAGTGTATAGGACCACGTAGTCAAATATCTCTCACCAATTGAACCATCAAATGAACCACCGTATCAAAGAATGTTGGTGGGAAGAACATTTCCAATTCACATAATATGACGGCAATTTCTCTTTCCATGCTCA
This sequence comes from Viscum album, assembly GCA_963277665.1. Taxonomy (NCBI): domain Eukaryota; kingdom Viridiplantae; phylum Streptophyta; class Magnoliopsida; order Santalales; family Viscaceae; genus Viscum; species Viscum album. The sequence goes on from OY728159.1 coordinate 107,061,487, forward strand.
ACAATTTCATCGAGTCTATAACTTTGAGGTATATAGCTTTGAAGAAGAAACGGATCTTTGTTAATGTATAACAGACATTCTTGGGGAAAATTCAACATAAATCTCTAGGAATTAGATCTTGCATCAAAACATGGTAGTCATGTGATTTCAGACCCTTTAACTTTAAATTGTTCATTGACACAATGTTCTTGATATTCAATGAATATCCCTCTGGAACCTTTAGTTCATTCAATAATTTGTAAAACTAATATCTCTCCTACTTGGAAAGAGTGTAAGTAGGAGGAGGGATAAAATTTCATTTTTCACCCTTCACTGGCACCAAATCTTCTTGTATTCCCATGTCAATCATGTTCAGCCTAGCCTTAATTTCATCTTTTGTTTTTATGGGTGTATTTAGAAATGTGTCTATGATACTATCACATAAATTTTTTTCAACATGCATAACATCAATAAAGTGTCTGATTTATAGACAATTCTAGTATGATAATTTGAAAAAAACTAATCTCTTCTTCCAACTAGATTTCATAAGGTTTTTCAAAAACAGTTTACCAAAAGCAGTTTCCACATATTTTACTTTCTCAAACAGTTGATCACCTATTAGTGGAGACAGTGTTGTATGTTCTTCTGAGCTTCCATTGAATGATGTCATCCAAGATCGGTACTTATGTCATCGGGGTAGAAATCTACGATGTCTTAGAAACACATTTTTCAATGAATGTTTCAACCTAACTGATTGTGTACCATGTTCGCAGAAGGGACATCGATGAGTTCATTTAATATAATATCCTAAAAAAAATTCATAAGAAGTAAAGTCATTTATCATCTTGTACAACATGATTCTCATTGTGAAATCTTTATTTTTGTAAGCATCGTATAACGTAACACCTGAATCCCACAATAATTTCAAATCCTAGATCAATGATCCAAATAAGAAACAATATCATTACCCAGTTGTTTCAGTCCTGATATAAGCATAGATAGCATGATTTGTTTTTGTTTCATACATAACCACAGTGGAAAGTTATAATTTACCATCATAATAATCCATGTACTATGAGTGCTGCTTTGAAAACCAAAAGAATTCACTCCATCTGTAGATAACGCAAGACGAAAGTTTCTCGTCTCGTTTCCAAAATCTAGATACTCATGATCGATTCTCTTCCACTAAGGAGAGTCTGTCAGGTGATGTAGTTTTCCATATTTATTTCTTCTGTCTACGTGCCACATCAATTTCCCTATACTCTCCTCACTTCCATATAGGCACATAAACCTTGGAATGATTGGAAAGTACCATACAACTTTTTTAGGACTAGATTCATCTTTCTTATATCAAGAAGCACCAAACTTTGGGAATTCTCTAAGTTATTTTTGGTCCTTGAGAAATAGTATACAGTCATTCAGGAAGGCATGTATTCTTTCATAGATCATACTCATCGAGCGTATAATTCATTTGGTGTCGTGTGTTTGGCTCGAGTGCTCATTATATTCTAGGAGCATGTCATTCAAGAGAGCAAGTAATTCTTTAAAACTGGTGTCACTCCATCTATTGCCTACTTTCAAATTATACAGCTTCAGTATGGCTGACAATGCTGTATATTTAGTGAAACCACCATACAAAGGCGTATTTGTACAACTTTTTAACTGCTCAAACAATTTTGGGAAATCACAAAGTTCATCTTGAATTGTCCTTGTCATTTCTTCAATACGATCTTCATCATCATTCACGTCTATAATCACATCCTCGATATGGTCTTATTTATTGTCCACACTTGTAATCATATCATATGATCCATAAAACGCATTGTTATCCCATCCACTAGCTACATTCGCTTTTTCCCTATGTTTATTCCAACATTTATAACTTTGATCTATTCTGTGACAGATTAAGTGTTCTTCTAACTCCCTTGGACTAACTTGTTTTGAATAACAATAGTGTAAACATGTACAAAGGATTTGAGACGGGTCATATGTATGATATTTTGCAAACTTAATGAACTCTTTCACTCTATATCCATACTCTTTTGTCAAAATATTGGAATCCATCCATTCTTTATTCATATCCATCCTATTTGATTCAGTGATATTAGTATTTAACAAAATAAATACACAAAATATTGATATAATTTTATAGTTTTTCTAATTCTATAAAAATCTAAACTTAAAATTTTATGGAAAAACTACAGTTCAAATGTCCTTTGAAAACTATTTAAAAAATCACACTAGAAATACCATTAAAAAACCAACCATTTATAAAAATTCCTCTTTAAAATAAAACACCCTTTTTAAAATAAATCAATCAGTTCCTAACACTCTTTCACAAAACCACAATTCCTTTTTTAAACATTCAAGGAAACTTCATGACCCAACAATCTTAATCATTTAAAATGAGCGACAACCCTCTAAGAAATGTTTCAAAACACTTGAATCATTTTAAAAGAGACACTTAGGCATTTTCACAAATACATAGATCCCAAGAGAGGCACTTTATAAAAGATACATAGAAAATGCCTCAATTCATCGCAAATCAATCAGTGTTGTATGATTCCATCACATTATTCCAAAGGTTGGTGTAATAATAATAATTTCCATAAGCATTTGATATTGTGCTCCCCACCATTGGATATCCCTTATCCATGCTTCCATTATCCAGTTATATCAAATATCCTTCACCACAATACTAGAGTCCTGACGAATATGTTTCATAGTCAGTGACCAAACTCACAACTATGAAACATTCATGTTCCAATTTGCTACAAAAACTGCATTGTCCCAATGATCATTGGCTCACACCAAATCAATTGGTTGTACACCCCATGAACAGTGTATATGTCTCTCACATGAAATACTATTGGTTCTTTCCTTTATAAATACACCTAAGAAAATCTATAAGCATGAACCCAACTACTAGATTGAGAGCGCTCCCAACACTCCACTTCTCAAGTCTAATGAATCCAGATGCCTACCCACAAAGGTGTTTTTTTTATATAATTATCTCTTGGTGATATAAGACCCCTATAGGTTCAATGAATTGGAATATCAGCCACACACATCCAAGCCCCTAACAAATAGTAATCCCCCCAGCTCTCACTGTAAGACCTGATAGATAACACCTGGTATGAATTTCACTTTCTCCCCTATGGGGGTTTGGAACACCTTCCGTGAAACTTGAACCTTGAATAGTGTCAAAAAAACCTATGATAGTGCTGAAAATTTGGAAAGATATTAGAAGATATAAGCTAAAAGGAGCATAAAGTAGGCTGAGGAAACATTTGAGAAAGAAATCTAAGAAGATCAATGAAGAATGAAAAATAAATATAAGATGAGTGGTTTGTTAGTGAGGAAGAACCACTAAAATATCAACCACTACTACCCTTTCAAGGGAGTGAAAGGACATGAGATTAGAATGAAAAATGAGAGAAATTTTTAGAGTTGATTAAGAAATAATAAATTAACATAGAATTTGTGGAGGCTATAGTGAACATGTCTACCTATACAAAATTTATGAATGAAATGGATTATGAAAAGATAAATCCAATGGAATTGGGTACCATAACATTGATGGGGTATTGTTCTATTGTTTTATGAAGAAGCCTATTGAAGAATAAATTTGATCTCGTTAACTTTTCCATTCTGGTTAATATTGTTTCTAGTGGTTTTGGTCAGGCTTTGAGTGGATTATTAATTTTCATGAATGTAATGTCTTACTTTATATTTAAAATCTAGGGATTGAGAGAGATTAATCCAACTCGAGTTATGATTTAACTTGTAAATACTACATTCTGGCGTCCACTAGGTTTTCTTGAGGATTTCATTTTCAAGGTGGACAAGTTCAGATTCCCAGTGGACTTTCTTTTGTTGGACATGGAAAAAGAGAAGGTTCTTAAAATCTAGTGAGGACCATACCCATAAATGGCAGGTAATTGATATAAGTTCAAAGTGTGGAATTATTATTTAGATTTAGTGGAGTGGAGGTGACATTCAATATCCATCATGTAGGTTATGGGCGCAGTGGAAGCGTGTTGGTGGGTGTGCCCAACTTTAATTTTAGCATTAACAACGATCAATCTAATATCTGTCACGATAATAAAACGTCGGATCTTCAGAATAGAACGAAGAATGAAAAAATAAAGAAGGGGGTCTTGGAACCATAGATAGGATCATCATATGTTGGTTATAATTAATTTAATTAATTGACAAGAATTGACTTGATGGAATTCTTTATCCATTGATGTTTCTGGTCATGATCTGATGTAATCCGTCGTTGCGTCGTAGAATCCAAGTGTAGGATTCCCCTAGCGGTGATCCACATGTGCTCCACGTATCTCTTGATGTCGCCAAAGGGATCTCCGGGTGCTAGCGCGGAAGAGCCTTCGCTTGCGATGTCTGCCTTCTATTGTCTTGATTCGGTGGAGGTGGATCTCTCTCTCATAGCTTGAGAGCGTTCTTGGTGGAAAAAGAATTCTCTCTTGGCTTGAGAGTTTTTCTAAATCCGTTGTGCACAACCACACAAAATGGCTAGGCTAATGAGAAACATATAATTGGGATTTTTAATTACATAGAATTATAAAATGAATTAATTACCTGAAAACATTTATTCATTTCATTTAATTCTTAGTAATACCTCATGTCTAATAATAACAGTTGACTATTATTATTACTTGACATGCGCCCAGTGAATTACACCTAATATTATTTAATTAAATAAATAATATTATTTCTCATAAATTCCCAGAAAAACTACATGGCGTGTATATATTAATATACACGGCGTGTACTTTTATTTTCCATTTTTCTTAATTTCCTCCACCACATTTATTAGACCTTGAATAATGACTATTTATTTCTCAAATAAATATCACTGCATTATTCGCTAATAAATATATTATTTCGCCCACAATATATTCTCTCGAATAACTAGTGTCGAAATAAATGCGATCAGACATCCTTGAATAATTATTAAACCACAGTCGGGAATAATCTTTATCCAACTTGTTAAATTAATATTTAACTGAGCTACTTGGACACACTTAGTGTGTGAACCTCTAGGCCTCTTTCTCAGTGGCATTAGGCGGAGCCTGCCTAAAGTCCAAGGTTAACGTCTAGCAATACGTCAAGGCACCCATAGAGAAAGAAGTTAACGCCGCAATGACGTGTCACCTCCTACGAACGCTTACCGTGTAATTTAATCTCTTTGTCTTGATATGTCGAATCAAGCGGGTTGCATGCTAGTGTCATCAACCCATGTGCTCAATAATTCTTTCTTTGACTTTCTAGAATTGAACTTGTCGATTCCTCACCATGGTCATGGATTTATTTAGGCTATATCAATTCCATCAAAGGGCCTAAGATATTTACTTTTATTATGGAACATAAGGGACAAATCCTTTCTCGCATTATCTATTAATGCAATATCACTCGTGACGCACCCAACGTATCCTACCTCGCTGCGATCAGTGTGTCGTCACGGTTTTCGTCAATACATTTAAGTGCGCGAGTTGTGATACCCATTAATAATAATCTTAAAGTTTAAGGACCAATACACACATCCACAGATAGGAACATCCAATGACACTATGAAATGTGGATTTCCTACTGGCGGGTCTCGTTCTCATAATACCCTCCTGGACATTACCAAGGGCACACACCATAAAAAGGTGTCTCAAAGTTTTATGAGTCATCACCCCTAATGGCCTGCATTATTTGTGTCCCTCAAATAACATCATCCAGACATATAACATATATTCAAAACAGTGTTGTGGCACTTTCGGGTTCTCATCATAGTAGGGATCCGCTATGACCCTTTAATGCAACAGCTATCCTTAAGACATTATCACATGCATTGTCACGCAGAAGAACAATCAAGATGTGATAAGGTATTTATTAATGAATAAAGTACAAAGTAGTTGGTTCTAGGTCACCAACTCCAACACATCGGACAGTGAAAAATCTGAATAAGAAAGTAGATGAGTAGGGAGAATATAGATTACAAGTACTCGAGGATACTACTGTCCTTGGAAAATTATTTTATGTAGAAACATTCGTTAATAAATAAGTGGGAGAAAAAGATGTATGGAGCTAAAAAAGATTGTTGCAGATACTTCATACAATTAAACCTTAATTTTCAGTGAAATCACATATAGAAAAGCATATGTTATGTTAATCATGCATGCCTATAATGATACATGGGCATGGCCCTCTTACCAATAATCCAAGATCCAAAACCCTTAAATCATAATATTCAAACTCAAGTGTGTCACCCAAGGTGAAATCATACAACAGTAAAAATGGAAACATAGAGCAACAATCCCATCACCCTGGTAACTTGGACTTCTCATCGAAAAAGTTGTTCACGACGCACTAGTATGAGGTATGTCATATGTTGTGACACATCTCTAATCCTCTTAACTAATAACTCTCCAACTCATAAAAAATATAGGCATTGATACCATTTGTTCATGAACCATAATGGGTTTACCTGACCTATCACCCAATCTAGCATGAGACAAAACCTCTAGAAACCTTCCTCGCATGTCAGAGGCTACCAACTAGTCGTGAGGGCGTAAAAAGAATATGGTGGAGATAATATTTCATTGGATATGAGTGTAGTAACAGTGGAAACAAGGACAACCAACATGCAATTCATTTAGTGTGCAAACAAAGACCATCAACGACCACGATTTTCTGTGTTGCGTTTAGCCCGTACAATTCACAATATAACCATTAATGTCAAATTGTAATAACATGCGAAACGGATGAGAAAGAGAAGAAAACTCACCTTGGAGGTGTGGTTCATCTCGCGGCGGAGGAGAGGCGCACGGCGGAGGAGTCCTCCAGTGAAAGAGAGACCCGCGACGAAGGAGTCCTCCAGCGGAGGAGAGGCATGCGATAAAAGAGTCATCCAGCGGAGGAGAGGCGAACAACAGATGAGAGGCACGTGGGGAAGCTGGATTCGCGGCGGAGGGAATTGCGGAGGCAGAGGAGTCGGCGGCGGAGGAGAGGCGTGCGGTGGTGGAGAGTCGCACGGTGGAGGAGAGTCACGCAGCGGAGGAGAGGTGCACAGCAAAGGAGAGGCGCGGGGGGAAGGTGGGTTTGCGACAGAGGAGTTGGTGGGAGAGGAGGAGGAGGAGGCGGTGGCGGCAGTAGCGATCGGCTTCCGCGAGAGCTTGAGAGGTGCGAGGAAGCAGGACAAAGTTAGGGTTTCTTTATAAAACCCGGTGAACCTTTTATCAGCATCAGCTAAAAAGCGCTGATAAAGGAATGTTTTATCAGCGCTAAAATAGAAAGCACTGATAAAACATGTATTTATCAGCGCTAATAAAGATAGATGTTTATCAGTGCTAAAAAAGCACTGATAAAGATATATTGTTAATAATTTATTTATATACTCATATATATTTATAACCGTAGTTTTTTCTTTTAGGCCTGAAAATGTTTCGATCCAACTATTACACGTGTATTTGTCAACATGCATGGCATAAATATTGTGTTTCATCTTGAGAAATCTCTAATGAGTAAGGTGAAATAAGATGGACCATTTATTCCATATATTTCTGTCATTACCCAATCATAGTGTCTTTCCAAATATAACATAAAATGATCTATACACTTTTAAAATACTACTTGGTTGCCAAAGGTTGTGGAGTAAAACAATATTATTAAAATTCTTTGAATATTTTTTTTTATTTTTTAATATTGGTGATCCAATTGTAAAAGTATTCAATGAACTGTGTTGTCCTCCTCCTCCCATACTGTAGTTGATGATATGAATTTTCTACTTAACAAATTGGACGTAATTTGTGTCCTTAACACTATATCCTAACAATTTGTCATATAAAGGGAAGTCATTTGTATTAAAAATTATCATAATTTTCAATTGAAAAAAATTACTATTAGATGAATCAAAACATTCTAGCACCTTCATCCCATAACAGTTTTAAATCATCAATCAATGATAGCAAGTAAATATCATTACAATTTTCAGGATGTTTTGGATCATAAATCAGCAAGTTCAATATAGTATATTTTCACTTCATACAAATATGTGCGGTGAAGATTTAAATTTACCAAGACAATCAACCATGGATTATGTTGGATTATGAGGTTGTGATAGAGATTTATTTCATCTGTACACAATCTCAAACTTGGATATCTCACTTTATTTTTAAATTTATAAAACTTTTGATGAATTCTCTTCCATTATGAGGAACTGGATGGATGGTGCAGTTTTTTTGTTGAATATTCATTCACCTTCATGCCATCTTGAAATTTTTGCATCATTTGGATTTACACATGAATGTTTCAAATAATAAATTATTGGGCAACATAATTTTTTATTAAAAGGCGATGTGGTGTATTTCATAAAAAAATGATTAAGCATGGGATTTTTCTTTAGGGCACCATGTTAGATTTTCAAATTCATTTATGTACAATGCATTGTTATTCAAACATTCATGCATCTCATTATATCTCAACCTCATCAAACATAAAAAAAAAACGATATTGTAATTTGAATATGGAACCTCATTACTTTTTAGAATTCTATTTCAACAACTAAAATAGCACTGTAAAATTCTTGTCACTATATGTATTTTTTAATTTTAAGTTAATCAATCTCAACATCATTGATAATACTATGAATTTATCATAACATGGATATAGTGATTTTTCAACATCAACGTGCAAGTGTACAAGTTTTCTTGAATGTGTACAGTTTGATATTATGAATTAATTCCTCGACACACTTTGATATTTTGATATTAACATCTTTAACTAGAGATAGTAAGGTTTGTTACATTTCATTGGGTCATATGTGACATGTGTGATTTATATTAAATCAATTACAAATTAAGTGAAATTTAATTTTTATGGATCACGATTTTTTCATATTCAAATACTTTAGATGTGGATAATAAATTAATTAATTATTTGTTGTATTTTAATTAATGAAATCTAAAATGTCATCAACTCTTTTATCATATCTATTACGTTTTCTCCGTACATTAATCCAATCACGATTAAGTTAAAAAACAACGTTGGATAAATTATGTTATAATATATTATAATATATTAAAACAACATTGAATAAAAATATAAATTATTTTTGCAATAAATAGAAAAATTGATATATTTGAATAATAAATTTGTTTATCTCTTTTCGCATAAAAATCACTAAATTTAAAAACAGCCTAAACCCTTCAATAAAATAAAGATAAAAAAACTTGATTATCAGGGATAAGTAAATTACAGGATACGCAAATATATTTCGGAACATACATCGACCCACCGTAAAATCTTAATTTGAGATAATAATAATAATAATAATAAAATATTTCAAATCCCCGTTTCCGCTTCTAATCAGGGAACCTGCATTTATGCTATTTTGCCCTCATAAAGTTTATATATTCAAAAACAAATAAATGCACGTGAAATAACTTGTACTAGTATGATAAAAAAAATATAAAAGGAAAATAAGACGATAGGGTGTATGTATAAAAATAAGAACCTGATGAGTCACAATCACGCAGAGAGGCAGTGCAAGAAGTACATCTGAACCGCATAGGTTTGGCTGCCATAGGTCTGGTTGCCAGGCTGTGGAAATTTTTCACGGCTTTTTGACATGTCCAAATTTATTTTCTATTAAAGAAATTTTGAAATGATTGTTGCTGTGAATCGTTATAAATATACCAAGCAAAGGGGGTTACTATATTACACGTACCTACTTTTATCATCCCGTAAAACAGGGTTTTATATAGCTAAAAATGTCAAATAAACATATTTTTATCACCACTAAAATAAGTGCTCATAAAACTATGATTTATCAGTGTTAAATTTGTTTTCTATGGATTCAACACCCACCCAACCACACTTATTAGTTCGATAGACACCTTTATCAGCACTTCCCCATCCTCCACCCGCTCGCTCATGCTTTTATCACTGCTTGTCATTCCTCACACATGTGCACCCCTGCCTAGATTTGAACACGTGACATGTATCTTCGTGCGCTTGTCTTTTACCACTACTTGATGTTATTTTATCCTATATTTTATAATAGATACGTATTTTTTATCAATATATTTCTATATACTTATATAATTGTTTTTAAATACATTTATAAAATATGTTTGTGCGTGTGTCTATATATATATATATATATATATATATATATATATATATAACACAAGTCTCTTCCCGCTGTGAGAGTTTTCCCTCCTAGGTCATCCTAGGATTTGGTGGTTCTTCATTGATCTTGCAGTGTCAACCCTGTTTATCAGATCTACGTCTGCAACGGTCCTCCCAATTCCTCCTCGGTTGCTCCCCCCCAACGGTTTGCGGCATTCGATCGCAACTTGAGGTTTCTGATTGACTTGCGGTTTTCGATCGCGAAGTTTCGTTTTCTGTTGATCTGCCATCATCCATGACCGTGCTACCGATCAGGGCCTCTCCCCGATCGGCTCCTCCTTGATTACATTGTTGTTCTCTCGGTGCCTGATTCGTGATTTACGATTCATCGACTCGTCATCTGCAGCTCGTCGATTACGCTTCCTCATCAATTACGATTCCTCGTCAATTACGGTTCGTCGATTACGATTCGTGATCTACAGTTCCTCGTCGGCACTGTAGTTCGTCGATTCATCACATGCAGTTCACCGTCTTCGGCTCGTCGATTCGTCATCTGCGGTTCACAATATGTGGTTCATTATCTGTGGTTCATCTTATGCGGTTTGTCGATTCGTTATCTGCGGTTTGTCGATTTGCCATTTGCGACTTGCGAAGGTTTTGCTCACGAAGAGTTGTACTCACAGGGTTGTGCTCACAAATGTTTTGCTCGTGAAGGGTTGTGCTCAGGACAATTTCTGCCCACATCGGTATATGCTCGTGGAGGTTTTGCTCGCGAAGGTTTTTACCCGCAAAGGTTTTTGCTTCCAGATTTTTTTTGCTAGCGGAGATGGAGGTTTTGCTCGCGAAGGACCTGGCTCGTAGGGGGCTTGGTGTTAGAGTTGGTGTCTTGAGAATCAACTGTTTTTACTTTGATTACATGAATGTACATTTATTATATATTGTTCATTGTTCTGTATGACTATAATATAATAATGTCCTGAAATATTTGTTGCATTAATAAAGTCATGGAAGATCCCCGCTATGATGAGAACCTTGAAATGCTATAACAATATTCTTAAATAAAGTTCTACGGTTGGATGACATACTATGATAGGACACATAGTATACAGACCATCATGTGCGAGTACTCATAAGAAGACGAGACTCTCTCTCATGGAGTTCACACTTGGTAATCTCCAAGATGGGAGATTATGATAACAGACCCGTCAGTAGTAATTCCGCATGTCTTGGTGTCATCGGATATTGCTATCTACGAACGCGTGTAATGGTCCTTAGACTGGAAGATTATCATTAACTCATGTCATGACTCACACACTTAGATTTGCTGACGAAAACCGTCACGAAGACAGTTGGTGGGAAGTAGGGTACGTTGGTTGCGTCACGAATGACATGTTGTTAATGGATAAGTCAAGGAAGGATTTGTCCCTTCCATATTTATGGAAGTAAATATCTTGGGACCTTTGATTGAAATAGAACTGTCGCCAAAATTCTATGACCATGGTGTAACGACGAGTTTATTTCTGGAAGTCAAAGAATAACGGATCAAGCATATAAGTTTATGACACTGCCATGAAACCTGCTTGATTAAATATTGAGACAAAGAGATTAAATTACACGGTAAGTGTTCATATGAGGTGACACGTCAATGCGGTGTCAACTTCTTTCTGTTGGGTGTCTTGACCCTTTGCTAGACAGTAATCTTGGACTTTAGGCAAGCCCGCTTAATGCCAACGAGAAAGAGGTCTAGAGGGTCACACACTAATTGTATCCAAGTATCTCAAGTAGAATAAAGATTATTCCCGTATGTGGTTTAATAATTTTTCAAGGAAGCCTAAATCGTTTTAATGTTGGAGAAAAAAAAATGAAAACAAGATATACACGCCCTGTACATTGAATGTACACGCCGTGTAGTTTTCATTTTGGAAAGAAAGTAAAAAACGAGTACACGCCATGTATTAATGATTACACGCCGTGTAGTTTTTCCAGTTGGGATTTTGAGGAAATAATATTATTTTATTAAATGATATTTATTATAATCAGTGTGGGTACATGTCAAGGAATTAATAATTCGACATGGGGGTTTTCAATAAGAGTTAATGAAATAAATAAAACGCATAACGCGTTTATTTATTGTCATAACTCTATAACCTCAAACCCGATTATAAATATCCTTACAACCCCAACACTTTTCCCTAATCGTTGTGCACAACAATTCTGGAGAACTCTCTCAAGGCCGAAAGAACTCCTTCCTCCAAGAACGCTCTCAAGACCGAGAGAGATCCCCCTCCATCGAATCAAAACGATCTAAGGTGGACAACGCAAGCAAATACTTCTCCACGTTAGCACCCGGAGATTCCTTTGGCGACGTCCAGAGATACGTGGTGCACGTGTGGATCACCACTAGAGGAAGTCTACACTTGGCTTCTGCGACGCAACGACGAATCACATCAAAATGTGATCAGAAATATCAACGAAGAAAGAACACCATAAAAGGTACTTCTTGTCAATTAATTAAATTAATTATAATCAACCTGTGATGATCCTACTTTGTGCTTCCGGGACTATTCTTCTTCTTTGTATATTTCTGTGATTCGATCTGTGGAGTCTGACATTTATCGTCGTATTGATCCTAGATTGATCATTGTTCTTGACAAAAAGTCTAGTGGGCACATCCACCCACGAGCTTCTGCTGCGCCCGAGACCTACAAGTGGTATCAGAGGGATCACAACGTTGATTATAGTTATTTAAATTTCATTGATAATTTACGCATTTATATTTGACTCAATTCAAGATAAATCGTTCTATAAAAATGAATGAACGAGATCTGTTCTTCCTCCTTCGTTTCTTGATTCACATAACAGAAACAACCTTTTAATTTTAATTTTGATTAAAATAAAAACGAGGAACTCATCCGGAGGGGCCGCTCATTCTGTCTGTACAACACAGGAATACACGGTGTGTACTGAAATCTACACGCCGTGTACTTAGATTCAACGAACCAGTACTGGTCTGCCAAACCACACCGTGTGAATCGAGCATACCTAAGTTTTTAATACACTGTGTTGACCAGAAATGAACGGCGCGTGGAAACCGGAATACATGACGTGTATGTTAAATCAACACGTCGTGTAGTCCGATCTGACCCAGGTGAAACTGTGTACAAGGAGAATCCATGTAGCCGCGTACACGGGATTTCTAGGCCAGTAATCGCGTTATAAGGAAGTACATGCCGTGTTAGATTAATCTACACGTCGTGTACTCCAAAATTTCCAAAGTACAGAAAACACGCCAAAGCCCCCGTCGTGTACTTTGGATAAAGGGTGAAAACAAATACACACCGTGTAATATAGCCTACACGCCATGTACTTTCCAGAAATGGAATTTCACTAGGTTTCCTCCAAAGTACAAAGACCCGTACAAGGAATATGGATGAGAAGAATCTCAAGGAAATTCAAAAAGGAATTTAAGATAAATAATTGATTAATTATAAGATCATAATTAATTGAATTCAAGCACGACTTATCTTGAATAAAATAATGATTAAAAGAATTTGAATACTAAATATGCATAAATGTCGTTGCATGCTATGGATGATCATGAGTTAGACCAAAGACCCTTTGTGTGTGTATGGTTTCATTTAAATTTATTTAATTTAAATTCATTGGCCTACGTGTCTTCTTCCAATAAAATGAAGGGTCTGCGTGCCCATGGTTTCTTTAATGTAAACCCAATGTAATGGAGGATCTCCCAAGCCAAAGGAGACGGTTCAAAATCCGAAGTTGAGGTGAAACCAACCCAAGAAGATACAAAGGTGGACAGGTGAGAGCTGCAAAAAATGAACCATCAGGTTCAAGATGTTTTTCCCTAGGTCAGGGTTAGCTTATCAAAACCGCTAGATAAGCTAACCAATAGAATCTCATGATTATTCTATCTTATTTTATTTCTGTCTGATTGTATGGTTTATTTATTATGTATGTGTTGTCACGATCACATAGTTAATGAAATAAAAAAGCATGCAAAGATGGAATAAAATAAAAACCGGACTATGCGTAAACATTATCAGAACATGGTTAATCACTTAAGCAAGCATCACTTAATATTAACAAGCATGTGATAATGCAAAACTACGCATAAAGGATTGAAATCCCTCAAATACCATATTAAGTCAGACCAATCCTTCCGTTACTTGATTAAGGGCAAGATTCAATAAAACTATGTGTTTGAACAACCCTTGTTGGGACACTTACTTTTATAAAGGAAGCTCTTATGAAAGTTTCGGGTTGACTTAAACATTTTACATCAAGAGGAGTAGCCCTTGCTAGACTTGTTGTAAAATGGAGGCAAGTGTTGAGGAAATCCAAGTCAGGATTTCAAGATTAGAGAGTTCACTCAACATATCAAGGAACTGTAAACTCACAGTTGGTAAAGACCTACCTACCTAAATACCTTTAAATATCTTGACCAACCCTTGTTGGGGTTATGCGAAGGGGAATATGGATCCTTTCCACTAGAATGTCATAGCAACTAGGCATTCCAAGTTCAATGGTGGGGGCCGGTTGGGACATGATAAAATAGTGGTAGAATTAATAAATTCATTTATTATAAAATGTAATCAAAAGGCACTGATAAATCTGCTATTTTAATTTGTAGAATCAACATGACAAACTCATCAACCACATTTTCTCTGCGATCAATTCTGGATAAAGAAAATATCCTCACCAGCAGTAACATTCAAAAATGGTTTAGGTGCCTTCGGGTTATCCTACGCCATGAACGAAAGTTTTACGTATTGGAGTCCTCACTTCTTGATTCATCTGCCAAAGGGGCGAGTGATGAAGATTTCCTAGTCTATGATCAACATTTGAACGATGCACTCGACGTTCAATGTTTGATGCTATCATCAATGTCTAGTGAGCTCATGAAGTCTCATGAAGACATGGATGCCTATAGCATTCTCGAGCACCTCCGTGGTCTATACTAGGAAAGAGCAAGATAAGAAAGGTTTGAGATCTCCAAGACTCTATTTCAGAGCAATCTTGGAGAGGGTTCCCCAGATGGGCCTCATGTAGTCAAGCTCATTGGATATATTGAGCACTTGGAGGTTCTAGGGTTTAAACTCCCCGAAGAACTGGGTACCTCTCTCATTCTTGCATCACTCCCCCATAACTTCTCTAACTTTGTTGTAAATTTCAATATGAACAACATTTAGAAGTCTCTATCTGATCTTCTTATCCTCATTCACCAAGTGGACAATGATATGAAGCATGAAAAGCCTTATGTCCTTATGGTGAATAAAAGGAAAGGAAAGACGAAGAGATTTAAGCCCAAAGATTCTTCAAGGCCTTCCAAGAAAAGGAAGATCAAAGGGGAGGCAAAAGAACATGAGGCTGTTTGTTTTGCATGTGGCAAAAAGGGCCACTGGAAGAAAAACTGCACCCAACCAAGGAAGCAAGGGGAAGCTTCAGGTGTGTTTGTTATCGAATGCAATCTATCTATTTCTACCAATTGGGTATTAGATACTGCTTGTGGTGCTCACATCTGTATCCAAATACAGGAACTAAGTAGATTTAGAAATATTGACTGAAGTGAGGTGGATCTGCGAGTATCCAATAGAGCCAGACTTGCTGCTGTAGCTGTCGGAGACTACTACCTCACATTGCCTATTGGGATGGTCTTGGTATTAAAAGGATGTTATTATGTAACCTTTGTAACCAAAAAAATTATTTCAGTATCCAGATTAAATACTAATGGATTCATCTTCAAGTTTAGAAATAAATGTTGCCACTTTTATAATGATAACATTTGTTTTGGTAGGGCACATTTATATAACGACCTTTATGTGTTAGACTACACAAACCAAGTAATGGCAATCGATGACAAAGTTAATTCACATGACTCATAACACACCCAACTTTGACATCACCGACTAGATCATGTCAATGAGAAACGTTTGACAAAATTACATCAAGATGGGTATTTAGATTCTTTCGAACTAAAACCACTTGGTGTATGTCATGCGTCTCTACAAGGCAAAATGACCAAAGCCCCATTTAGTGGGAAAGGTGAAAGGGCTAAAGAGATTCTAGAATTAGTTCAAACAGATGTGTGTGGACCATTTCTAGTTGAAGAAAGGGGTGGGTTCTTGTACTTCATAACTTTTACTGATGATTTTAGTAGATATGGATATATTTACTTAATGAGGTATAAGTCAGATTCTTTTGATCGGTTCAAAGAATACAAGAATGAAGTTGAGAACCATCTTGGTAAGAAGATTAAGAAACTCTACTCAGACAGAGGAGGAGAATATCTTAATTAGGATTTCATTGATTTCTTACGGGAGTTTGGGATTCTATCTCAACTCACTCTTCCTTACATGCCTCAGTGGAATGGTGTAAGTGAAAGGAGGAACCACACCCTGTTGGACATGGTAAGATCAATGATGAGCCATGCGAGTCCTCCATTATCCTTTTGGGGATATTCATTACAAACAACAACACACATACTAAACCAAGTACCAACTAAATCAATAAATGACATTCCATACGAGTTATGGAGTGGACGCAAAGCCATGTTATCAAATTTACATGTGTGGGGTAACAAAACATTTGTTAAGGCCTCTTTAGGTAACGAACTTGCACCCTGAGGCACAAAGTGTACCTTTATAGGATATCCCAAGGAAACAAGGGGATATTACCTATACAACCCTCAGATAAAAAGGATACAGTGGAAAGACACACCATATTACTTGAGAGGGAGCACTTCTCCAAAATATATAGTGGGAGTGAGATAGACTTTGATGAAGTCGAGCCTCAATATACACAAGAGTTGGTACAAGAACAGATTCCACAAAGCCCCGTGGAAGAACAATCTATTCCAGAGATACAAGAACTGCGTAGGAGCACGAGAGAGGTAAGAGAACCAGAATGATATAGTTTTCTTGTCACCAAGGATGGTGACTCATTATTGGTTGACAATTATGATCCTCTTACCTATAAGGAAGTAGTTGAAGGCACAAATGTTTCCAAGTGGAAAGAAGCCATGAATTCTGAAATGGATTCAATGTACCAAAATCAAGTCTGGATTTTGGTAGATCTTCCAGTTGATGTAAATCCTATTGGTAATAAATGGGTATTCAAGAAGAAACTGGACATGGAGGGACAAGTCCGCACCTATAAGGCACGACTAGTTGCAAAAGGTTTTAGACAACATCAATGAATTGACTATGATGAAACCTTTTCACCGGTTGCAATGCTAAAATACATCAGAATCCTATTGGCCATTGCCGCTTAACATGACTATGAAATTTGGAAAATGGATTTCAAAACAGAATTCCCTAACAGGAACCTCCAGGAAGATGTCTACATGACACAACCTGAAGGGTTTGTGACTCCAAAGGATGCCAATAAGGTATGCAAGTTGCAGAAATCCATTTATGGATTAAATCAAGCATCAAGGTCATGGAACATTCGTTTTGATGAAGTCTTAACGGAATTTGGCTTTGTTAAGAATGAATGCGAGCCTTGTGTCTACAAAAGGTGTATAGGAAGTGCAGTCATTTTCCTAATAGTATATGTTTATGACATATTACTAATTGGAAACGAAGTACCTGTCTTACAGTCAGTTAAGGCATGGTTGGATAAATGCTTCTCTATGAAATACTTGGGCGAGACAGCATATATTCTTGGGATCAAGATCCACCGTGATAGATCCAAGAGAATGTTGGGCCTGAGTCAAAGTACATACATTGACAAGATACTGAAGATATTTATTATGGAACAGTCTAAGAGGGGATTGTTTCCAGTGTCACATGGCATTTATATTTCCAAGAAAATGTGTCCTCAGACACATGAGGAAAGAAAGAAAATGGAAAGGATCCCTTACGCATCCTCGATTGGGTCAGTCATGTATGCTATGCTATATACAAGGCTAGATTTTTCTTATGCATTAAGTGCGGAAGGCAGATATCAAGCTGATCCAGGAGACCACCATTGGATGGAAGTCAAGACTATCCTTAAGTATCTGAGGTGTACTAAGGATATGTTCCTGATTTATGGAGGATATGAGGAACTAGTCATCATAGGACATGTAGATTCTAGTTTCCAGACTGATCAAGATGACATGAAGTCACAGATTGGATACATCTTCAGTTTGAATGGAGGTGCAGTGAGCTGGAAGAGCTCAAATCAAGGTGTGGTCACGGATTCTACAGCAGAGCCCGAGTATATCGCATCTTCTGAGGCAGCTAAAGAAGTAGTATGGATGCGAAGCTTTGTCCAAGAGCTGGATGTAGTACCTAGTAGTAAAGATCCAATCACACTCTATTGTGATAATACTATAGTGGTGGCAGTTTCAAAAGAGCCAAGGTCACATCAGCAGATAAAGAACATACTTAGGAAGTATCATCTCTTGAGGGATTTTTCTCAAAGAGGTGAAGTTGTAGTGAGCAGTATTTCAATGGAAGATAATGTGGCAGACCCCTTGACTAAAGCTTTGACTCAACAGAAACATGATCATCATGTGAGGTCTAGCGGACTAAAAGTTGTAGGCAGTTGGCTCTAGTCCAAGTGGGCATTTGTTAGAGTTGGTGTCCTGAGAACTAACTATTTTTACTTTGATTACATGAATGTACACTTATTATATATTTTTCATTGTTCTGCATAACTATAATATAATAATGTACTGGAATATTTGTTGCATTAATAAGGTCATGGAAGATCCCCGCTATGATGAGAACCTTTAAATGCTATAACAATATTCTTAAATAAAGTTCTACTGTTGGATGACATACTATGATAGGACACATAGTATACAGACCGTCATGTGCGAGTACTCGTAAGAAGATAAGACTCTCTCTCATGGAATTCGCACTTGGTAATCTACAAGATGAGAGATTATGAGAACACACCCGCCAGTAGTAATTCCGCATGTCTTGGTGTCATCGGACATTTCTATCTACGAGTGTGTGTAATGGTCCTTAGACTGGAAGATTATCATTAACTCATGTCATGACTCACACACTTATATTTTCTAAAGAAAACCATCATGAAGACAGTTGGTGGGAAGTAGGTTATGTTGAGTGTGTCACAAATGACATGTTGTTAATGGATAAATAGAGGAAGGATTTGTCCCTTCCATATTTATGGAAGTAAATATCTCGTGCCCTTTGATTGAAATAAAACTGTCACCCAAATTCCATGGCCATGGTGTAATGACGAGTTTATTTCTGGAAGTCAAAGAATGATGGATCAAGCATATAGGTTTATGATACTTCCATAAAACCTGATTGATGAGATATTGAGAAAAAGATATTAAATTACATGGTAAGCATTCATATGCGGTGACACGTCAATGCGACATCAACTTCTTTCTCTTGGGTGCCTTAACCTGTTGCTAGATAGTAATCTTGGACTTTAGGCAAGCCCGCTTAATGCCAATGAGAAAGAGGCCTAGAGGGACACACACTAAGTGTATCCAAGTATCTCAAGTAGAATAAAGATTATTCCCATATGTGGTTTAATAATTATTCAAGGAAGCCTAAATTGTTTTAATTTTGGAGGAAGAATAAAATGAAAACAATATATACACGCTGTGTACATTTAATGTACATGCTGTGTAGTTTTCATTTTGGAAAGAATAAAATGAAAACAAGATATACACACTGTGTACATTGAATGTACACGCTATGTAGTTTTCATTTTGGAAAGAAAATGAAAACAAGATATACACGCCGTGTACATTGAATGTACACGCTGTGCAGTTTTCATTTTGGAAAGGAAATGAAAAACGAGTACATACCGTGTATTAATTATTACACGCTGTGTAGTTTTTTTAGTCGGGATTTTGAGGAAATAATATCGTTTTATTAAATTATATTTATTATAATCAGCATGGGCGCATGTCAAGGAATTAATGATTCAAAATGGAGGTTTTCAATAAGAGTTAATGAAATAAATAAAACATGTAACACATTTATTTATTGTCATAACTCTATAACGTCAAACCCGATTATAAATATCCTCACAACCCCAACACTTTTCCCTAATCATTGTGCAGAACAATTATGAAGAATTATCTCAAGGCTGAAAGAACTCCTTCCTCCAAGAACGCTCTCAAGACCGAGAGAGGTCCTCCTCCATCGGATCAAGGCGATCTAAGGTGGAAAATGCAAGCAAAGGCTTCTCCATGCTAACACACAAAGATTCCTTTGGCAATGTCCAGAGATATGTGGTGCACATGTGGATCACCACTAGAGGAAGTCTACACTTAGATTCTTCAACGCAACGACGAATCATGTCAGAACGTGATCAGAAATATCAACGAAGAAATAGCGCCATAAAAGGTACTTCTTTTCAACTAATTAAATTAATTATAATATACCTGTGATGATCCTCCTTTGTGGTTCTGGGACTATTATTATTCTTTGTCTATTTTTGTGATTTGATCCATGGAGTTTGGAATTTATCGTCGTATTGATCCCGGATTGATCATTTCTCTTGAAAAAAAGTCAAGTGGGCACATCCACCCATGAGCTTCTGCTACGCCTAGGACCTACACTTGGCTCGCAGAGGGATTTTATCTCGGAATCCTAGGCTCATGGAGATCTTGGATCGCGGAAGTCCTCGAGGAGGTCATCTGCAGACCCAAAAGACAATGGAAAATGAGTTGGTATCGCAATAGCAACACCTCTAGATTTTGAAAAAGGAAAACCACCCATCATAATAACAAGGAATGAAGACTCCTTTCTGGTTTCCTGTTTGAATCTTCTTCCTATAGGAAAATTTTTCTCAAACTTTCCTGTCAATTTACAAGCTCAGAAGAACACATTTCAATCAATATGGCATTTGGATGATGGAGTCACCATACGTGAGATCGAATCTGGACATCTCATCTTTGAGTTTTTCAATGAAAAAGACAAACACAAGGTCCTTCTTGGAAAACCTTGGTCCTTTGACAACCAACTTATCCTAATGGAGGACCTAGAAAATAATGAGGATGTGCTAAAAGTAACCCTTTCTAAATCACCCTTCTAGGTTTTGATTTTGAGAATCCCCTAATGGGATAGATCTGAGCATATCATAAGAAATATCGGATCGTGTATCAGTGACTTCATGGAATGAGATCGATCAGACCCTATTCTATGGGGGCCTTCCATGAAGATAATGATCTCAATTGATGTTGTTTTCCCACTCCTAAGGGGCACCTTTATTTCAATAGAGAATTCAAAAACTTGGATTGGTTTTGAGTATGAAAAGATGTCAGTCTTCTGCTTCTTCCGTGGACGCATCAGACACACAGATAAAGAGTGAACATCAAAGACAACCAATGGAGAAGGTAATGCTTTCATGAATTATGGTCCCAGACTCCATGCTAAAAATTTTGGGAAAACATTTTTCCTAGAATCTGAAAAAATAAGGATAGAGAGAAACTTACCAAGACCCTAATTAAGAACCCCGCCGATGACCATAAAAGGACTATTTTACTAGGGCCATCATGATTCCCCACATACTACGACAATACAGTTCACCCAAAGGAAGTGGGAAACCCATCCCCCCAAGCTGATCCCCTGATATCTAGGAGCGACATTGTCTTCCTAAATAAAGGCCCTATGGAAATGAAAACCTTACCTATATCTCTGCCTCGATGAATGAAGGATACACTCAAAACACCATCTATCCCAAAACACATATTTACAAAACCCCAGACCTGGTTCCTCCCCCTGACTATGAACCTACAGACCCGATTCCTCCTCCAGAAATCAAACTTTCATAGCTCACCTCCTAGTTTGGAGATGACATGCAAGGGTTGACATTGACTGATGAAAAAAACACAGTATGTGGAGAAGGATAAATAGAGGGGACTCAGGATTTGACCCCCTTACAGAACACTGTGGATACAAGCAAAACATAGACTCACCCCTATGTAGCGATAAAATCCCAAAGATAGAAACCTACAGATAATGGATCATTTGTTGAAATTACATAGGTGGAGGCTGGTCTAACCCAACCCTGCCTAACTCAATGAAAATAATATGTTGGAACTACCATGGGCATGGAAATCCACACACAATTCATTTTCTCTGCCGTAGGAGTGCTATAAGTCATCCTAGGGTGTTTTTTTTGTTCGAAACCATGCTAAAAAATAAGGACATGCATGACATTTCCTCCAAAGTGGGTTTTGAGGGATGCTTCCTTGTCCCGCACCATGTCCATGCCAGTGGGATCTACCTCCTGTGGAAGGAGGAAGTGGACATCAGAATTAAGAGATTCTCACCAAACTATATTGTTGCCTCTGTCCATCAGACTGACATGCCTGTTTGGTTCTTTGTTGGTTTCTACAACTAGGCCTCACAAAATGATAAACGGAAGTCATGGGACCCCCTTAAAACAATTAGGATTAACAACCCAAGACCTCTTCTTGTGGGAGGATATTTTAACGAGATCATTTTTTAAATAGAAAAGAGAGGGGGTGCTAGAATTCCCTATACTAATATAAGAGAATTCTTGAAGGTGACTCAATGCAAAATTCTTACTAACTTGGATCACACAGGTAACCCCTTTACGTGGTACCGTGGCTGCTCATAGAACACTCGTATCAAGGAGAGACTTGACATATTCTTGGCATATTCTGACTAACTTTCCATCTTCAACCTCTTTCAGGTATCCCAACTCACCCCAACCACGTCAGACCACTGTCCGATTCTCATTCACCTTAATATGGTCCACGAAAAGCTGAGATATGAAAGAAATTTTATTTTTAAAGCTACTGTACAAGGTAACGGGGCTGTGAAGAAGTGATTAATATAGGATGGATTGCGAGTGGACTTGATGTTCATGATAAAATTCACCAGGTTGCGTTTAACCTCAACAAATGGAGTGTTAGGTGGTTCTACCAACCAGAGCGGTAGTGTGACGCCATTGAAAAAAGACTAACCAAGATCTACTCTCTCCCACCTTCATCCATTATCATTTCTAGAATTGAAACTCTTGAGACTAAACTCAATGAAACCCTCAGAAGAAAATAAAGCTACTGGTCTATGTGTGATCACAACATTCATATCAAATAAGGGGGGTTTAAATACACATTATTTCCACCTGAAAGCTTCTGGAAGGTGGCGCAAAAACCTTATTTCATGCCTTACCTCACCAGATGGAAAAACTATCTTGAAAGAAGAGGAGATACATGACCTTTTCCTTCATTTTTTTTCCAGGATCTCTACATGGCTGGTGAGCCCTCCATCCCCACTAAGGCTGGCTCCTGTATTTTCCAATTGTTACTGAGGCTATGAACGACAATATCACCTAGGATATTACTAATGAGGAAATTCTTTTCACCCTAAAACAAATTGACTCCACCAAATCCTAGGCCAGGACAGATTTCACACCCTCTTCTTTAAAAACTTATAGCACATTACAGGGCCTAATGCATCGAGCTTGATTAGGGACCTATGTCATGGGAAATATGAATTCAAATCCATCAATTAAATCCTCATTATTATCATTCCTAAAAACAAAAAAACCTCTTGGGTTTTTGAGTTTCATCCCATTATCCTATGAAATGTCACCTATATAAATTTCTCCAAGCTTTTGGTCAACCATATTTTCACCTTTATACATTCCATTATTTCAGAAAACCAAAGTGTCTTTGTCCCCAACGAGCTTATCTCATACAACACAATTATTTCCCATGAAATATTTTACTCTATAAAGACCCACAATGTGGCCAAATAAGGCATTATGTCCTAGAAATTGGACATGACTAAAGCTTTTGATAGAGTGGAATGGCCATTCATCTAGTTCATTCTGATCAAAATGGGCTTCTACTCAAGATGGGTTGACATAATTTTGAAATGTGTACCTTAATATAATTCAAGATCCACATTAATGTATGAATTTATTGGAGCTTCTCATCCTCAAGGAAACTTGTCTAGGGAGACCCCCTTTCCCTTATCTGTTCATTTTAATGGCTAACATTTTCTCCAATCTCATTTCAGCATCAGCTAAGGATACATTAGTTCATGGAGAAAAGTCCTATCATCGTCCCCCCATTTACCATCTATTCTTTGCTGATGATTGTATCCTTTTCTCTAGAGACACATTGGAAGAATGCAAGCATATAATCCTTATTATCCTCCACTATGAGAACTCTTTAGGGAAATCCATTAACTACTATAAATCGGAAGTTTCTTTTAGGATGGACATGCCTCTGAATATAAAGGTTGAAATCTAATAGGCATCTAGCTTTCAAATGATTGATAAAAACCAAAAGTACCTTGAAATTATTTTGTTATTAGTTCTACCAAAAAAATAAGTTTTATCTATCATCTTGGAGATGGTGGATAACAAAATTCAAGGTTGGAGTTACAAAAGAGTCTCCAAATCAGGCAAAGAAATTCTCATTAAATCAGTCACCTAATCCATTCCATACTATTTTATGATTCTCTTCAAGCTCCCCAGATTCATCAATGATTAGATCCACTCTCACTTTTAATTTTTTTTGGGGTCTCAATGAAGGAAAGCACAAGGCTCATTGGATCGCTTGAGATAAATTCTGAAAACCCAAGCCTCATGGGGGAATGGGGTTGAGGGACCTGTGCCTCTTTATCAATTCACTTCTCTCCAAACAAGGATGAAAATTCATTCAACAACATAATTAACTCTATGCAAAGGTTATCAAGGATAAATACTTTCCATATTTTGATTTTTATAGTGCCCCATCATCTCCCTACCCTAGTTTCCTTTGGTGTAGCCTGGGGGGATCGCATGTGACCCTCCTGATGGGTCTTTACTAGAGAATTGGAAATGGATCCTACTTTAATATTTGGAAAGAATCATGGATGGTTGATGGAAATGGGATTAAAGAAACTTCCCCCTACCTTGAAGGTCTTGAATATGTAACAGTTCTCTCCCTTTTTAATGAGGAAGGAAGCGAAAGGTGCCCTGAGAAAATATCCTCCCGGTTCAACGGAAGGGATAGAAAAATTATTCTTAGTATTCTGGTTGCTTAGGATTTGTGTCCTAATTGTTTATACTAAAGAAAGGAAATATTTGATACTTATATTTTTAAATATGGGTATGATATTGCTTTAACTACTGTGACTCTGGAGGAAGAGGCTCTTTGGAAATCTATTCAGCACCTATGTATTTCCCCTAAAGCTCACTATTTTTGGTGCCAAGTCTGTACTGGGATCCTTCCTTCTCTAGGGTTCCTTGCCTCTCGTCACACATCAGACCACCCAACATGTCCTATTTTCATGTCCATGCATGAATCTCATATGCACTCCATTTCTCACTACCTCAGAGAAAGGAACATTTGGCGAACCTTCAACCCTCATGTTGAAAACCTTCTAAATATGGCTACTGATCTCGCAAATCTTCTCAAAAAATGGTCTTTGCACCTCGATGCCAAGGAACTGGCTTCCCATTGCATAATGGAATGGATAATTTGGGTGAGGATAAATGACATTCTCTTTAACCAGGTCTCCAATCCATGCACCTTTTGGGTCTAGAATTCATCCCACTAGTTATCATCATGGAACCACAATAAGTATATGTTTTAAGACCCTCTAATAAAGCATGATACCTATACCTAACCCCCCCCAATGGTGGAACCCTAAAAATTAACATGGAAGCATCAACTTTAGAAAAAGGCATCACAGGTTTCAATGTCATTGCCCGGGACTCTCATGGTGTAGAGACCCAAGCCTTTTACATATAACATTACATGATTTTAAGAATAATTATACATCAGATTACAAGCCAAGGATCTTTAAGTCTAGTGTCTTGGAAGACTAGGTACATAAAACATAAAACACGGGGCTAAAAAAACACTTATTTATTTAATATCCATAAAGATATTATAAATTCCTTTGAGCCCTTACATCTATATAGGGTACCTTGGGGAACACATGAACAATGGGATGATCTACAAATCCTAGTAAGGGAAAAAACATAATAATACAACTTAAGCACATGAGTTAAGAGGCATGACATAATGATATCCAAAGCATGGAACATATGAAATCATATCATATAAGCATGGGATCATATAAACATGGAATCATATAAATGTGGTAGAATCATAAAACATGTCTTTAGTACGGGTCAAGGCTAACCGCCAATACTGCTTCCCATTTTCATATGGTTCAAGGCTAACCACCAATCCTGATTCCCATTTTAGTACGGGTCAAGGCTAACCACCAATCCCGTTTCACATCACATATCATGAGACTTAACTTTACCCAATGCATTGGATCACTATCTGGGTGCACCCATCTCAACATTTTCATGAATATTATTTCCAAATAAATAATTATACATAATCAATCTTACATAAACATAAGGGTTACCCATGGAAAGAATTGGGTACCATAAAGCACAACCAATGGGCGTATCATGAAAGTGTCCATGAAAGAAAGGGATTAGAACATACATGTAAATTCATAAGTTGAAATAGTCATATAAAATGGTAAGTGATATCAAACATAAGTTAAAACATATAATAAATGCACTTGAGATACATTATCATTAAAACATTTTTGTGTGGTTTTAAGGAAATTACTATAGAGCTTTCAAAATAGAAAAGGGAAAAATATTTTATATAAAACCAGAATTTAACTAAGAATTTTTTCATAATAAAAAGACTGATTTTATATAGGTAATGGTGGATTAAAATATAGGATAGAGTGTACTTGATATCGAGGAAGAATTTGGGAAGTTCCCTTAAAACAAGTTTGCTTATCGGAAAATACTAAGGAGGAAATATTTTAAAAACATGTATATCCCCGAAACAGAGTGACAAAAGGGTATTCATAAATGAATTTTGTAAAACTAAACATCATTTAAAATATTTACATAAACATATAAGATAAGTGAATTTTGATATAAATAATGACAAGACAATTCTAAAGAACAAAGAAGGTTCGGGTAGAATTCGTTACGGTTTATCGGCATGGTGTCAGGTGTACCTAAGAGGATTTGATGAGAGAGAAAAGGGGTTTTTCATCACTTATACATCATGAGTATAGTATGGGGGAGGTAAATAATCATACCTCAACACTAGTAATTACACATAAAATGGTATAACATAGAGGGAAATCTTGAATATAAGTGAAATGGAGAGGACCGCTTACCTTAAATGTGGTTGTGTTCACCACTTGTTATTAATGACCTGAATAAAAAAATTAGGTTTATTAATTAATAAATACATAACCTATTATATATTTAATTTATTTATTATAACCCTTTTTGGTTCATTAAAGACCTTTTTGATTGGTTATAAAGTTCAATTTCATTGTTTGGGTTTGCTTGCTTACTTGGTTTCAATGATCGATTCACTTATATTCATGTTAAGATAATCATGTAAGATGAAAGTGGTTGTCCATAATTGAAGTCATATACTATTAGTGAAAATCAAAGAGATTAAATGATTTAAAATTTTATCTAGTTACTTAGAGTGAAGTTGAATTATTATATAAAACCTTAGTGACAACCATTTTTGTTAATCGGTGGGTTTTGATTACAACGAACATGTATTGATTTATAACTTAATACCATTTGTACAAAAGGATTACCAAACCATAACTAGGATATATTAAATATATAATAATCTAGTTCAACCATAACACAAATGGTTTCATAACCAGAATTAAATATGATAATATAAATCGATAAACCCTTTTCCTTGAATGTGTTAAATTTACACATCTCAAAAAGTGTTTTCATTTCTTTCAAATAAAATATGGGGAAAGGAGATATGATAATGAAATATCCTATTAGAGTAAAAAAATTTCATTACATGTATATTACTGGAGTTATCATACTATTTGGGTGAAGTGAGGTGAGGAAAGAAACAAGAAAAGAAAAGAACTTAAAAGAAATAAATGAATTTGAAAGAGGAATTTACCTCTTGAGTTTATCTCCTTTGAGAACCTCTTAAAGGGAGAGGTTTTGGTGTTTTGAAGATAATAAGGGATGTTAGACATGGGGGAGGATATTGGGAAGATATTTGGGTAGGTTATTGGCAAGGAACAAGGCTTGAGAGGAGTGGAGAGAAGAGGGAGTGGGGGGGGGGGTTATAGTGGAGGAGAGGAGGGTTTTCATAATATTATAATCATTAGATTATTAATTTCCCTCAAGAACAACAATAGTGATGATTCCATGAATAAAAAAAGTAATGCGTGCATGTGAGTTCGAGATAATGTCCATTTACATCATCCATGACTCAAGCATGATGCATAAATTTAGGTTATAGCATTTATTGTGAATTATCATATTTTACTATTCATAAAAATACAAGTATTTTAGAAAAATCCCAAAAAATCACCCTAACCATTTTTCAATGTGTAGAATCCAAAAATGAAATCCATTTTTCAAAAATAATTTTCTAAATATGATTATTTTAATATTTAATTAAAATCATAATTTATCATTAAAAAACTAGTTTTAAAATATTCATTTACTTATTCTAAAATATAGGTATATCGTACGTTCAACTTGAATATTATTTATATATTATCATAGGTAAGTTTAATATTCATTAGGATATATCACTATTCATAAGGGTATGTTACTATTCATAAGGGTTGGTTACTATTCACCAAAAATTAATTTTTTCTTATCGAGCTCCAAATAACTTACTGATCACAACCGTTTATGTTAGATTTTCAAAATTCCAAACATAGAAGTGAAAAAATTATGTTTAAAGGTCACATAGCACTTAGTAGTTCATTATGTTGTGATTTCATATGATTTTATGACATATTCATAAGAAAGAAATTTCCATTTATAAAACATTGGGTCATTACATTCTTCCCCCTTATGAAATTTCACCTTCAAAATTTCATTTTACATTCTAAGACATAAAATGGTGTGGGTACTTTTCCTTCATTGACTCCTATAGTTCCCATGTTGCCTCTTCGTACTTATGGTTTTTCAATTGTACCTTAACTAGGTGAGTAGTCTTGTTACGTAGAACTTTATCTCTACGATCCAAGATCTTTATTGGCTCCTCCTCGTAAGAAAGACCATCCTCCAACTGTACCACCTCTAAAGAGAGTACATGTGAAGGGTATGGTATGTACTTCCTTAAGAGGGATACATGAAAGACATCATGTACATTGGCCATGGTAGGTGGTGGAAGTGCTAGTCGATAGGCCACAGCTCCGACTCGATCAAGGATCTCAAAGGGGCCGATATACATGGCTGACTGAAAATTAATTTTTTATTAAGATAGAACCCCTCTTAAGGGGTGAGGGGGAACCTAGCTTGACATCAAAGACATAAAACAACAAAAATTTCCCACAGTCCAAAGGCCCAACGCCAAAACCAATCCTATTCAAGCCTGTAAAGAAAGGCCCCTTCCCAGCAATAAAAACTTGAAGACCAGCTTCCACCATCTCATCGCTGCTCGAATAGTTGTCTTGTGCATGGATGCATGGGCCTGGTACCTATGGAAAATTTCATACCCTCTCAAACATCCAATTCTAGATAGCAATTATCCAGTGAAAAATCCTACTCTGAACCTATTCTTGAGCTGACCCTTGAAGTTGAACGGGATGTAATAACCCATAAACCACCGAAGGTAGGCCACAATTCAAACATAACACACAAAAATCATTCCACCAAATCACAAAAATCCTCACCAAATACTGCGGAACCATCACATCGATCCTCCATCACAAAAATTTGGCGAAATCACAAAAGAAACCACTTATGCAATAATCCAGAACACCAAAAATCAACCCACACAAGATGCCATTCATCATGAATCCTTCACTGATCACCGGAACCAAAGCTAGAATCCCACCACCATCCAAACCCCAACCAACCATGGGTGCCATAGGAAGGAAATCCAAGGACCGTGGATTCGGACTAACGTCGCCTAGGACTGGAAGGTACAACTCTGCATCTTGGAAGTGTCACTAGTGAAGGAATCCGAGCTGCACTGACCAAGAAATGACACTTTCACTACTGGAATTTGCTCTTTTCCCAACGGTAGTATACCAACAGTTTACTTAAACCGTTGGTATAGTGAGCCTTTTCCAACGGTTTAAGGAAACCGTTGGAAAAGGGAATTTCGGTCACACATTTCCCAACGGTTCCACTGAACTGTTGGGAAATGTGTGCCCTTTCCCAACGGTTCACTAGAACCATTGGGAAAGGGGTACTAAACTCACACATTTCCCAACGGTTCACTGGAACCGTTGACAAAGGTTTCCCCCAAATTCCAGATCGCGATCTCCTCTCCCCATTCGGACAGAGCCCTAATCTATTCGCTCCGCTACTCTAGCGAACCCCATCCGACTCCACTGCTCTCGCGAATCCAAACACCAGCACCCCCCATCCCAACAGGTACACCCCCATACCAATAGGTAAAATTTGATCTCAACCATATTGTTGTAGTTGTTTTAATGAATAGATTTTTTCCAGGTGTTGGTGGTTTAATTGATTATTGAAATTAATATCTAAATAGGATATTGTTTGTGTTTGTGAAGACTTCTTTAATGTTTTTGTATTCTATGTTTGGAAGGAGAGTGTTCAAAACATGTAAATCAGAGTTGGGGGAGGCTATCGTGAACGTTTACATGTTTTGGATAATGGATTGTGGGAATTATGGATTGTGTTCAAACCAATTTGATATGTTTTGGATAATGGATTGTGGGGGTAGAGGGTGTCCATAGGGGTGGGTGGGTTGTCCACAGGGGTGGGAGGGGGTGTCCACGGGGGTGGGAAAGGCTGTCCACGGGGGTGGGCGGGGCTGTCTAGGGGGTGTGGGCTGTCCTAGGGGTCTGGGTGGGGTGTCCTGGTGGGGGAGGGGTGTGTGGGGTGTCCAGGGGGGGTGGTATGTCTAGGTGGTGGTGGTGGGGTTGCAGGGGAGGGGGGTGTGGGCTGTTTGGGAGGGTGGGCGGGGCTATCCAGGGGGGTACAGGGTGTCCAAGGGGGTACGGGGGTGGGCGGGTTGTCCACAAGGGTGGACGGGCTGTCCACGGGGGTGGCCGGGCTGTCAAGGAGGGGTGGGCGGGCTGTCCAGGGGGGTAGGTGGGCTGGCCACGGGGGGTAGGGGTGTCCAGGTGGGTGGGCGGGCTATCCAAGGGGGTGGGGGACTGTCCATAGGGAGAAGGGGTGTCGAGGGGGGTGGGTGGGCTGTCCACGGGGGTGGTTGGGCTGTCTAGGGGGTAGGGGGTGTCCACGGGGGTGGGCGGGGCTGTCCAGGGGGTGTGGGCTGTCCTGGGGGTCTGGGTGGGGAGTCCTGGTGGGGGAGGGGTGTGTGGGGTGTCCAGGTGGGGTGGTATGTCTAGGTGGTGGTGGTGGGGTTGCAGGGAAGGGGGGTGTGGGCTGTTTGGGAGGGTGGGAGGGGCTATCCAGGGGGGGTACGGGGTGTCCAGGGGGGTATGGGGGTGGGCGGGCTGTCCACAAGGGTGGACAGGCTGTCCACGGGGGTGACCGGGCTGTCAAGGAGGGGTGAGAGGGCTGTCCAGGGGAGGTGGGTGGGCTGGCCACAGGGGGTAGGGGTGTCCAGGGGGGTGAGCGGGCTATCCAAGGGGGTGGGGGGCTGTCCATAGGGAGAAGGGGTGTCGAGGGGGGTGGGTGGGCTGTCCACGGGGGTGGTTGGGCTGTCTAGGGGGTAGGGGGCGTCCACGAGGGTGGGTGGGTTGTCCACGGGGGTGGGCGGGGCTGTCCACGGGGGTGGTAAAGGCTGTCCATGGGGGTGGGCGGGGCTTTCCAGGGGGTGTGGGCTGTCCTGGGGGTCTGGGTGGGGTGTCCTGGTGGGGGAGGGGTGTGTGGGGTGTCCAGGGGGGTTGGTATGTCTAGGTGGTGGTGGTGGGGTTGCAGGGGAGGGGGGTGTGGGCTGTTTGGGAGGGTGGGCGGGGCTATCCTGGGGGGGTGGTACTGGGTGTCCAGGGGGGTACGGGGGTGGGTGGGCTGTCCACAAGGGTGGACGGGCTGTCCACGGGGGTGGCCGGGCTGTCAAGGAGGGGTGGGCGGGCTGTCCAGGGGGGGGTGGGTGGGCTGGCCACAGGGGGTAGGGGTGTCCAGGGGGGTGGGTGGGCTATCCAAGGGGGTGGGGGGCTGTCCATAGGGAGAAGGGGTGTCGAGGGGGGTGGGTGGGCTGTCCACGGGGGTGGTTGGGCTGTCTAGGGGGTAGGGGGTGTCCACGGGGGTGGGTGGGTTGTCCACAGGGGTGGGCAGGGCTGTCCACGAGGGTACCCTACTAATATGGTTATGGGATGAGGCATGCTCTGATGTGATAACACATTAAGTTCTTGTTGGTTTTACATTTTTTCAATAACACATTAGTATGTTTTTTTCACATGTGTAGTTGATACCATGATTATTTTCTTCCTTTATCGTTTACTTAAATGTATTTTCTATTAAAGTTCAATCCTATTGAATTTTTTATGACAAAATGACTTATATGAATTCTTTTTACAGAATGGACAGAAGTTAGATGTATGAAACCGATCGTATCTCAAGCGATTTTCAAAACAATTTGGAGAGCTTTATAGATTTTGCATTTCACAATGCTTCAGATAGTGGTCGCATACACTGCCCATGTTCCAATTGTGTTGGTAGACCTTGGTTGAGTCGTGAAGAAGTAAGCTACCACATAACCAAAAATGGTTTTCAAGCAAACTACTTTGTGTGGTATCACAATGGGGAGAAAATGAAATCTCAAATTGGTGATGATCGAAATGAAAGAACTGGAATGGAGAATTTGTTAGATGATCGGTTTCCGTTTATTCGTCATCATGAAAAAGAAAGGATTTCGACTCAAGAAGACGTTGATATGAGGACAACTGATGCATCTAGTGAAAATGATGATATTGATAGGGTGAAAAAATTGAATGATGCTGCCACGACTCCAGTATATCGACAATGCGATAAAATGAAAAAGCTGGAATTTTTAATCCGATTGTTTCATGGAAAAACTATGTATGGGATTTCTAATATAGCAATCGATTACATTCTTACCCACTTTAAGGATTTACTTCCAGATGATGCAGATATTCCCTCAAACCACTATATGACATGGAAGTTAGTTGAAGAACTTGGATTTTCTAGAAACAAAATTCATGCTTGCCCGAAAGATTGTAGTTTATTCTGGGAAGAAACCGCTTAACGAAATGAATGTATAAAATGTGGCACATCCCGCTGGAAGTCAAAATCTGATGGAACACCATCCCGCGTTCCACAGAAAGTAATGTGTCACTTTCCATTGATCCCCAGACTCCAGAATCTTTTTATGTCTGATGACATATCAATAAAAATGAGATGGCATGATACCGAGAGAAAGAAGACTAATGATGAGTTGGTTCATCCTGCATATGGATTTGCATGGCAGAGATTTGATGCTCGACATCCTGATTTTGCAGCTGACGTGCGTAATGTGAGGCTGGGTCTTTCATGCGACGGTTTTAATCCATTTGGGTAGATACTTACTTCGCACAGCACATGGCCAGTTTTTATACACATTTATAATCTTCCCCCATGGTTGTGTATGAAAAAATCTTTCACTTTCATGAGTATACTCATATCTGGTCCTTCTGATCCCGACATTGATATTGATGTATACATGCAATCTTTAATAAAAGAGTTGAAACTTCTTTGGGATGTGGGTGTGCGCACATACGATGCATGTTCGAAAGACATATTTCAGATGCGTGCTGCGCTTATGTGGACGATCAATGATTTTCCGGCTTATGCAATGATGACTGGATGGAGCACGAAGGAAAAACTGTCATGTCCAGTTTGTATGAATAATACATGATCCAGAAGACTGAAACATCGTTGTAGTTTCAGTTTTATGGGACATCGACGATTTTTGCCAAAGGATCATCCATATAGAATGAATCGTCGAAGATTTGATAATACTATAGATACCGATGATCCACCTCAGCGTATGTCTGGAACTGATGTGCTTAATGAATTGAAAGATTTCAGTTTTTCGTTCGGGAAGGGTCAAATGAAATCTGGAAAGAGAAAGAATGTTTCCACAGAAACCTGTTACAATTGGAGGAAGAGGAGTATCTTTTTTGATTTGCCTTATTGGTCAACCAATTTGCTACGTCATTGCTTAGACGTAATGCATATTGAAAATAATATATGTGAAATGTTGCTTTCAGTTCTTCTAAATGTCAAGGGGAAGACAAAAGATGATTTATGATCTCGACGTGACTTGGTGGATTGGGGCATCAGACCAGAATTGCATCCTGTGCGTATCAGTGAAAATAAATGGCAACTTCCATGTGCTTCTTATGTGATGAAACCTACTGAAAAAAAACAATTTTTGGAAGTATTAGAGACTATTAGAGTTCCTTATGGATATTCAAGAAACATATCTAAACGGGTCAATAGAAGAGAGTTGAAGCTAAAATCTTTGAAGACTCATGATTATCACGTTCTACTGCATGAGTTGCTTCCAATAGCAATCCGTCATCTTTTGTCCAATAATGTAAGGGCGGGTGTTATTCAGTTGTGCCATTTGTTTAGAGATCTTTGTGCTAAGAAGTTGTCCAAGTCTTTCTTGTAAAATATGTTGACAGATGCCCCATTAATTTTGTGTGAGTTGGAGAAAATATTTCCCCCATCATTTTTCACATGCATGCTGCATCTGACTGTCCATATTCCAACTGAAATACTTCTCGGAGGACCTGTTTCTTTTCGTTGGATGTATCCAACTGAAAGAAATATGTTCACATTAAATTCTTATGTTCGAAACAAGAATCATCCCGAAGGTTCTATCGTGAACGGTTACTTAGCTCAAGAATGTATGGATTTCTGTTCAATGTATTTGTCTGATCTTACTACAAGAATGAACAGACCAATGAGAAATGAAGAAGAACAATATGAGAAAATTGAACCCAGTTTTCCATCACTTCCTCAAACAGGAGGAATTCCTGGATCATATACATTGAAGACATTAAGCCATGAAGAGCGGGAGATGGCACATCGCACAGTTTTGTTTAACTGTGATTTGTTCGATGACTATATCAGGTAACAAAATTGAATATGTATATCTTAAATATATATCTGTTAAACTATTCATATTTTTTTATCTACAGGGAACATAAAACAATGATAAATAGGAAGCATCGTTCTTTATCTTTGAGAAGGAGAGAGACTTTGCATAGCAAAGAGTTTTCTGCTTGGTTAAAATTGAAGGTAAAAATATTACTGTTTAAATTAATTATTTCAATATTTACTTAAGTTTAACTGTCATTTATATTGCAGGTATTGAGTTTGTCTGATGACTCTGTCTCTGAGGAAATAAGAGCTTTGGCTTTTGGTCCTAATACCGTGGTTCGTGACTGTAAATCAATTGTTATCAATGGGTACAGATTTATTGTCACTGAACGAGCCAAAAACATGAGAACACAACATGATGGTATTATGGTTACTGCCACAACAGATTGTTATGCCAGTGCATCAGATAGTAGATCGCGACTTGAAAATGTGGGTTATTATGGAGTCATTGAGAAAATAATAATATTGGATTATTACTCTCATGGACGAGTCACAATGATGAAATGCCATTGGTTTGATTCGATGACGAGACATGGCACATTTATTGATGATTGTGGATTTCGAGTAATTAATATGACCCACACTCTTGCTACCGAAGAACCATATGTGTTGGCATCAATGGCTAAACAAGTTTTTTTATGTCAAAGATCAACTTCAACCTGAATTTGGTGTCATAGTTGAAGTAATTCCAAGACATATTTTTGATGATGCTGATGATGGAATTGACACTGTCCCTATTGCCATTGGAACCAATCCATTTATTTCTTTTGATGACTCCAATAGCTCAATTGTCAGAGTTGATTGTGAACCTAAAGTTGTGGTTGGAAATATATAGAATCATTCATCCATGTTCTCAATTATTTTGGTTTACCTCGAGTTGGGTTGTTAAGGTTGGTAATATTCATATTTATTTAGTATTGATCACAAATATGTTTTAGCTGACTTGACCGTTATGTGAATTTTCAATGTTTATTGGTTGCTGTTTTATTTGAATTGCATTTTCTAATTTGGAATTGAACTGTATTCAAACCAAATCAAACAATATTTCTAACTTGATGAACATTACAACTTGTATGTTTTATTAAATTCATTCAAGCTCTTCTAAAACAATTGATAGCTAAATTACCAATGAATCCCCTCATTCCCTCATATATTTAGTTTTTTGGTTTACACATTAATTTTCTTTTTCTAATTAATTACATATTTGTTTTCAAATGTAGGAAATGCTGCCAATTGAAGAGAGACGAAGAAAAAAAATGGCGGAGAACAATCGTCAGATGGAGGAGATGGGCATTCCACCATTAGTGCCTACAGTGAGTACTTTATTTCAAATATATATATATATATATATATATATATATTTACAGAATATATAATGTCATGTGATTAATTTTTTTTGTAAACTTTTTTGTAGGATCCACCATTACGTCGACAGTTATTCGACGAGGAGCCTAGTACTAGTCCTAGTACTCAGGCCGGTGGTAAGAGGAGGGTTTGTACCAGAGGTGGACGTAGAGATGCGCGTGCCCGACTAGACCCTACCCCTCCCACTGACATTTTAGCCTTCCCACATTCTGATCCCGGTGTGTCGTTAGGGACACACGGGGTATTTAGGCCTCCCATGTTTTCACTACCTTCTGCATCTTCTGCCCCATCATTTTCACATCCCATGATGATTCCCACTCCCCAGTCAGCATCAGGTCATACAGCTGTTCCATCTTCTTTTCCTTCTACTTCTGTCTCTCCGAGCTTTTATATTCCATCGTCTTCGACTCCTGTTCCACCAGAGGGTGTTCCATCAGGTTCTGTGGATCCGGCGCCACTCATTGATCAGACTAGCACATGTATATTTATAAAACCCTAACAAATTTTTATAGCAATATTTATTTTCATTATAACATGTTTTGATAACATATTTGTTTTTATTTCATGACAGATACATCTACTAAGAGGAGGCGGGGGTGGGGCCATACACGCATGCGTTCGGTGTGGAACCGTCGCACACAGGTTATGGTGGAATATAATGAAGACAATCAGATGGTTGAGAAAACAGGGCAGCAATGTCAGAGTTTTCTGGCGACGCTTGCCAAATACTCCGACATCATTCCCATCAGCCCGCTGTCGTGGAGACATTTTACACATGAGGTCAAAGATAGATCTTGGGCAGAGATATGGGTAAAAAAATCTGTTGTATTTAATGCCATGATTTTTTTTTGTATTTATATGAATTAATATTTTGATTTCAGCTTCGATTTAATTTTCCTGATGGTGAGGGTGCACGACTGGAACGTCTAAAGGATTTAGGCGAGCTTTGGAGAGCCTACAAGCATGAGCTGTATATTGGCTGGCGTGCTAGAGTTGGCACTGAGTTATAGGCAGTACCAGTCGTGGATGATTGTCCTATAGAGCAGTATCGTCAGATGATTACTCATTGGACGAGTACCCAGTTTAAGGTATGAATTACATTTGAGGTATTTAAATAATAACTTTCAAGTTTTGAATTAATATTATCCTTTTCATCATCGAATTTTATTTAGGAATCATCTGGAAAAAAATAAAAAAAAACATTGATGCAAAAAAATACCTCCATACACTAGGACGCACGACGATGCCGGATCATGAGAGGCAGCAGGTATGACAATTGTTTATAAGTTTTCTTTAAGACTTACATTTTCTTTTGTTTCCTCAATTATTTAATCATTTGATAAAGTTTTTATATAACTTTTGTTTTCAATGTCATTGTAGAGGCAAGTACAAAATATTGAAGGACGTGTGCCTCGAGCAAAACTGTTTTGCTCGAGTAGACGAAAAAAGGATGGAAGTGCTGTCAACGAAGCGACTCAGCAGCAGATTGTAAGTTTTAATCTATTGATTTTATATTTTAATATCTATTTCATAACTTAATAATATATTTATATTTGTAACAGGATGCTTTAGAGGCCCTCGATGCCCAAGAAGCAGACAATTTTGGGCCATCTGATCACTTACATCAGGTGTTGGGAGAGGATCATTCTGGCAGAGTACGCTGCCGACCTAGGATAGCCCCGAAGAGGTATTGGCCTGCCTCAGGTACGAGTTGTAGTGCCACCGAGCTGCAGCAAGTTAGGGCACAGGCAGAACAGGCTGAGAAAAGGGCCATAGAGATGGCAGAACAGTCTGCTAGGGAAAACAGTGCATTTATGAAATTTATTGAAGTTCTACGTCCAACACTTCCAGCAGAGGCCAACCCAGCGATTGATGAATACATATCGTCGATACATTCTATATATGGTGCACCAGGTGGCAGTTCCAGTGGTGGTCAGGCCGATGTCCAGCTTGAAGATGATGATGGCGAGGAGTCTGATGTGGAAGAGGAGGGAGATGAGGAGGGCGAGGAGGAGGGCGAAAGCGAGGAGGAAGGCGCTGTGGAGGGTGAGGACGATGAGGAGGACGATGACGAGGGTGATGATGATGATGATGATGGTGATGGTGATGCTGATGTGGGACATATTGATCCGTTACATTTTTGACTTATATTACTGAGATTTGATGTTTAATCTATTCTAGTTGTTGGTTTTATCTAGACTCGTAGTATAGTATTGGAGTTGAGTTATTTTTATATATTGTCTGTTTTTATGGATGTTGTTGTCTTTTAGTGGTTGTGTGTTTGAGAACTCCCTGGACAACCCCCCTCATTCTTGGACCCTGGACAACCCCCCCCTTGGACCCCGAACACCCCCCAAACACCCCCCGGACAGCCCCGCGGACAGCCCCCTGGACAGCCCCCCGTACAGCCCCCAACCCTCCACCCTGGACCCCGGATAGCCCCCGGACAACCCCCCCACCCTCCCCCTTGGACCCCGGACAACCCCCCAAACACCCCGCGGACAGCCCCCTGAACAACCCCGGACAACCCCCTGAACAACCCCTGAACAACCCCTGAACAACCCCTGAACAACCCCCTGAACAACCCCCGGACAGCCCCCTGAACAACCCCAGACAACCCCCTGAACAACCCCCAAACACCCCCCGGACAGACCCCACACAGCCCCCCACCCTCCTCCTTGGTCCCCGGACTGCCCCCCGGACACCCACCGGACAGCCCCCCCGGACAGCCCCCGCGGACAGCCCCCTGGACAGCCCCCCGTACAACCCCCAACCCTCTACCCTGGACCCCGGATATCCCCCCGGACAGCCCCCCGGACAACCCCCCCACCCTCCCCCTTGGACCCCGGACAACCCCCCAAACACCCCCCGGACAACCCCCTGAACAACCCCGGACAACCCCCTGAACAACCCCTGAACAACCCCTGAACAACCCCCTGAACAACCCTCGGACAGCCCCCTGAACAACCCCGGACAATCCCCTAAACAACCTCCAAACACCCCCCGGACAGACCCCGCACAGCCCCCCACCCTCCTCCTTGGTCCCCGGACAGCCCCCGTTTATGACACCAGAACTGCGTTGTCGATCACCGCGGGCACACGGCACGTCCAATTGATGTGCCGTCTGCTCGACCACTTCATAAATCACTCACCCGTATTTGTCGTTTGATTTCAGGCCATTCCGAAATCGTTCGGCCCGTTTGGACCACCCTCACGCGCGTTTACGAAGCGCGCGCATCACTTAAAACACGAATATTGAGCCGTACCGCGCAAACCGCATGTCCGATTAACGTTCCGTCTGCGCGTACACGTCACGAATAATAATTAGAATGTTTCATGGTGGTTTAAGGTCAATCCGAGGTCTTCCGCTATGAATTTGACCGTTTGACGCCCGTTTTGGCCGTTTATGACACCAGAACTGCGTTGTCGGTCACCGCGGGCACACGGCACGTCCGATTGACATGCCGTCTACTCGAACACTTCATAAATCACTCACCCTTATTTTTTTCTGATTTCAGGCCATTCCAAAATCATTCGGCCCATTTGGACCACCCTCACGCGCGTTTACGAAGCGCGCACATCACTTAAAACACGAATATTGAGCCGTACCGCGCAAACCGCACGTCCGATTGACGTGCCGTCTGTGCGTACACGTCATGAATAATAATTAGAATGTTTCACGGTGGTTTCAGGTCAATCCGAGGTCGTCCTCTATGAATTTGACCGTTTGACGCCCGTTTTGGCCGTTTATGACACCAGAACTGCGTTGTCGGTCACCGCGGGCACACGACACGTCCTATTGACGTTCCGTCTACTCGACCACTTCATAAATCACTCACCCGTATTTGTCGTCTGATTTCAGGTTATTCTGACTTCGTTCGGCCCATTTGGACCCCCCTCACGCGCGTTTACGAAGCGCGTGCATCACTTAAAATACGAATATTGAGCCGTACCACGCAAACCGCACATCTGATTGACGTGCCGTCTACGCGTACACGTCAAGAATAATAATTAGAATGTTGCACGGTGGTTTCAGCTCAATCCGAGGTCGTCCGCTATGAATTTGACCGTTTGACGCCCGTTTTGGCCGTTTATGACACCAGAACTGCGTTGTCGGTCACCGCGGGCACAGGGCACGTCCAATTGACGTGCCGTCTGCTCGACCAATTTAGAAATCACTCACCCATATTTTTCGTCTGATTTCAAGCCATTCCGAAATCGTTCGGCCCGTTTGGACCACCCTCACGCGCGTTTACGAAGCGCGTGCATCACTTAAAATACGAATATTGAGCCGTACCGCGCAAACCGCACGTCCAATTGACGTGCCGTCTGCGCGTACACGTCACGAATAATAATTAGAATGTTTCACGGTGGTTTCAGGTCAATCCGAGGTCGTCCTCTATGAATTTGACCGTTTGACGCCCGTTTTGGCCGTTTA
The DNA here is from genome assembly GCA_963277665.1 of Viscum album. Classification (NCBI taxonomy): domain Eukaryota; kingdom Viridiplantae; phylum Streptophyta; class Magnoliopsida; order Santalales; family Viscaceae; genus Viscum; species Viscum album. Next base: position 107,102,432 of record OY728159.1, read on the forward strand.
TGACACCAGAACTGCGTTGTCGGTCACCGCGGGCACACGACACGTCCGATTGACGTTCCGTCTGCTCGACCACTTCATAAATCACACAAACGTTTTTGTCGTCTGATTTCAGGGCATTCCGAATTCGTTCGGCCCATTTGGACCCCCCTCACGCGCGTTTACGAAGCGCGTGCATCACATAAAATACGAATATTGAGCCGTACCGCGCAAACCGCACGTCCGATTGACGTGCCGTCTGCGCGTACACGTCAAGAATAATAATTAGAATGTTGCACGGTGGTTTCATCTCAATCCGAGTTCGTCCGCTATGAATTTGACCGTTTGACGCCCGTTTTGGCCGTTTATGACACCAGAACTGCGTTGTCGGTCACCGCGGGCACAAGGCACGTCCAATTGACGTGCCGTCTGCTCGACCACTTCAGAAATCACTCACCCGTATTTGTCGTCTGATTTCAGGGCATTCCGAAATCATTCGGCCCATTTGGACCACCCTCACGCGCGTTTACGAAGCGCGTGCATCACTTAAAATACGAATATTGAGCCGTACCGCGCAAACCGCACGTCCGATTGACGTGCCGTCTGCGCGTACACGTCATGAATAATAATTAGAATGTTTCACGGTGGTTTCAGGTCAATCCGAGGTCGTCCGCTATGAATTTGACCGTTGGACGCCCGTTTTGGCCGTTTATGACACCAGAACTGCGTTGTCGGTCACCGCGGGCACACGACACGTCCGATTGACGTGCCGTCTGCTCGACCACTTCATAAATCACTCACCCGTATTTTTTGTCTGATTTCAGGCCATTACGAAATCATTCGGCCCGTTTGGACCACCCTCACGCGTGTTTACGAAGCGCGCGCATCACTTAAAACACGAATATTGAGCCGTACCGCGCAAACCGCACGTCCGATTGACGTTCCGTCTACGCGTACACGTCACGAATAATAATTATAATGTTGCACGGTGGTTTCAGGTAAATCCGAGGTCGCCCGCTATGAATTTGACCGTTTGACGCCCGTTTTGGCCGTTTATGACACCAGAACTGCGTTGTCGGTCACCGCGGGCACACGACGCGTCCGATTGACGTGCCGTCTGCTCGACCACTTCATAAATCACTCACCCGTATTTTTCGTCTGATTTCTGGCCATTCCGAAATCGTTCGGCCCGTTTGGACCACCCTCACGCGCGTTTACGAAGCGCGCACATCACTTAAAACACGAATATTGAGCCGTACCGCGCAAACCGCACGTCCGATTGACGTGCCTTCTGTGCGTACACATCATGAATAATAATTAGAATGTTTCACGATGGTTTTTGGTCAATCTAAGGTCGTCCGCTATGAATTTGACCGTTTGACGCCCGTTTTGGCCGTTTATGACACCAGAACTGCGTTGTCGGTCACCGCGGGCACACGGCACGTCTGATTGACGTGCCGTCTACTCGACCACTTCATAAATCACTAATCCGTATTTGTCGTCTGATTTCAGGTCATTCCGACTTTGTTCGGCCCGTTTGGACCCCCCTCACACGCGTTTACGAAGCGCGTGCATCACTTAAAATACGAATATTGAGCCGTACCGCGCAAACCGCACGTCCGATTGACGTACCGTCTGCGCGTACACATCACAAATAATAATTATAATGTTTCACGGTGGTTTCAGCTCAATCCGAGGTTGTCCACTATGAATTTGACCGTTTGACGCCCGTTTTGGCCGTTTATGACACCAGAACTGCGTTGTCGGTCACCGCGGGCACATGGCATGTCCCATTGACGTGCCGTCTGCTCGACCACTTCAGAAATCACTCACCCATATTTTTCGTCTGATTTCAGGTCATTCCGACTTCATTCGGCCCGTTTGGACCCCCCTCACGCGCGTTTACGAAGCGCGTGCATCACTTAAAATACGAATATTGAGTCGTACCGCGCAAACCGCACGTCCGATTGATATTCTGTCTGTGCGTACACATCACGAATAATAATTAGAATGTTTCACGGTGGTTTCAGCTCAATCTGAGGTCGTCCGCTATGAATTTGACCGTTGGACGCCCGTTTTGGCCGTTTATGACACCAGAACTGCGTTGTCGGTCACCGCGGGCACACGACACGTCCGATTGATGTTCCGTCTGCTCGACCACTTCATAAATCACTCACCCGTATTTTTCGTCTGATTTCAGGCCATTCCGAAATCGTTCGGCCCATTTGGACCACCCTCACGCGCGTTTACGAAGCGCGCGCATCACTTAAAACACGAATATTGAGCCGTACCGCGCAAACCGCATGTCCGATTGGCGTGCCGTCTGTGCGTACACGTCAAGAATAATAATTAGAATGTTTCACGGTGGTTTCAGCTCAATCCGAGGTCGTCCGCTATGAATTTGACCGTTTGACGCCCGTTTTGGCCGTTTATGACACCAGAACTGCGTTGTCGGTCACCGCGAGCACACGACACGTCCAATTGACATGACGTCTGCTCGACCACTTCATAAATCACTCACCCGTATTTTTCGTCTGATTTCAGGCCATTCTGAAATCGTTCGGCCCGTTTGGACCACCCTCACGCGCGTTTACGAAGCGCGCACATCACTTAAAACACGAATATTGAGTCGTACCGCGTAAACTGCACGTCCAATTGACATGTCGTCTGCGCGTACACGTCACGAATAATAATTAGAATGTTTCACAGTGGTTTCAGCTCAATCCGAGGTCGTCCGCTATGAATTTGACCGTTTGACGCCCGTTTTGGCCGTTTATGACACCAGAACTGCGTTGTCGGTCACCGCAGGCACATGGCACGTCCGATTGACGTGTCGTCTGCTCGACCACTTCAGAAATCACTCACCCGTATTTTTTCGTCCGATTTCAGGCCATTACGATTTCGTTCGGCCCGTTTGGACCCCACTCACGCTCGTTTACGAAGCGCGCGCATCACTTAAAACACGAATATTGAGCCGTACCGCACAAACCGCACGTCCGATTGACGTTCTGTCTGCGCGTACACGTCACGAATAATAATTAGAATGTTGCACGATGGTTTCAGCTCAATCCGAGGTCTTCCTCTATGAATTTGACCGTTGGACGCCCGTTTTGGCCGTTTATGACACCAGAACTGCGTTGTCGGTCACCGCGGGCACACGGCACGTCCGATTGATGTGCCGTCTACTCGACCACTTTATAAATCACTCTCCCGTATTTTTCGTCTGATTTCAGGCCATTCCGACTTCGTTCGGCCCGTTTGGACCCCCCTCACGCGCGTTTACGAAGCCCGCGCATCACTTAAAACACGAATATTGAGCCGTACCGCGCAAACCGCATGTCCTATTGACATTCCGTCTGCGTGTACATGTCACGAATAATAATTAGAATGTTGCACGGTGGTTTCAGGTCAATCCGAGGTCGTCCGCTATGAATTTGACCGTTGGACGCCCGTTTTGGCCGTTTATGACACCAGAACTGCGTTGTCGGTCACTGCGGGCACACGGCACGTCCGATTGACGTGCCGTCTGCTCGACCACTTCATAAATCACTCATCCGTATTTTTCGTCTGATTTCAGGCCATTCCGAAATCTTTTGGCCCATTTGGACCACCCTCACGCGCGTTTACGAAGCGCGCGCATCACTTAAAACTTGAATATTGAGACGTACCGCGCAAACCGCACGTCCGATTGACGTTCCGTCTGCACGTACACGTCAAAAATAATAATTATAATGTTTCAAGGTGGTTTCAGCTCAATCCGATGTTGTCCGCTATGAATTTGACCGTTTGACGCCCGTTTTGGCCGTTTATGACACCAGAACTGCGTTGTCGGTCACCGCAGGCACATGGCACGTCCAATTGACGTGCCGTCTACTCTAACACTTCAGAAATCACTCACCCGTATTTGTCGTCTGATTTCAGGCCATTCCGACTTCGTTCGGCCCGTTTGGACCCCCCTCACGCGCTTTTACGAAGCGCGCACATCACTTAAAGTACGAATATTGAGCCGTACCGCGCAAACCGCACGTCTGATTGACGTGCCGTCTACGCGTACACATCACGAATAATAATTATAATGTTGCACGGTGGTTTCAGCTCAATCTGAGGTCGTACGCTATGAATTTGACCGTTGGACGCCCGTTTTGGCCGTTTATGACACCAGAACTGCGTTGTCGGTCACCGCGGGCACACGGCACGTCTGATTGACGTGCCGTCTACTCGAACACTTCATAAATCACTCTCCCGTATTTGTTGTCTGATTTCAGGCCATTACGACTTTGTTCGGCCTGTTTGGACCCCCCTCACACGTGTTTACGAAGCGCGCGCATCACTTAAAACACGAATATTGAGTCGTACCGCGCAAACCGCACGTCCGATTGACGTGCCGTCTGCGCGTACACGTCACGAATAATAATTAGAATGTTTCACGGTGGTTTCAGCTCAATCCGGAGACGTGGTGTGGCCGTCACCACTCAAAGTGTCCGTCTTTTTTTTCAAAAGGACGTCATTTTAAGTGAAAAGCATCAACTGACATACGGAAAACCGACCAAACGCATTCCGAATATGTTGATAATTTATCCCAACAATCCATGGGTCATATGTGACGTGTACGAGCCAACCCAGGATGAATCTGAGTCGTTGTGTGGCCAGGATAAGTCTAAGTTACTCTCTTTTGTTTAAAATGGACACCATTTTAAGTACATACGGAAAAACAACCAAACGGATTTGGTTTCCGTTGAAACTTTAGGAGAACGATCCATGGGTCATATGTGACGTGTACGAATCATCCCCGCCTCAATCCGACATGCGGTGCAGCTGACACCACTCAAAGTGTCCGTCTTTTGTTTCAAAAGGACGCCATTTTAAGTGAAAGGCATCAACTGACATACGGAAGAACGACCAAACGCATTCGGATTCTATCGATACTTTAGAACAACGCTCCATGAGTCATATGTGACATGTAAAAGTCAACCCCGTCTTAATCCGAGACGTGGTGTGGCCGACACCGCTCTAACTCTGTCTCTTTTGTTTAAAATGGACATGATTATAAATGAAAAGAACAACTGGCATACGCAAAACTGACCAAACGCATTCGTAATCTTTTGCTAATTTATCACAACGATCCATAGGTCATATGTGACATGTATAATCCAACCCGGGATGAATCTGAGTCGCGGTGTGGTCAGGATTAGTCTAAGTGTCACTCTTTTGTTTAAAATGGACAACATTTTAAGTACATACGGAAAACCTAAAAAACGCATTCGGTTTCCATTTAAACTTTAGGAGAACGATCCATGGGTCATATGTGACGTGTACGAATCAACCCCGCCTCAATTGGAGATGCGGTGTGGTTGGCACCACTCATAGTGTCCGTCTTTTGTTTCAAAAGTACGTCATTTTAAGTGAAAAACATCAACTGGCATACGGAAAACCGATCAAACGCATTCAGATTGTGTCGATACATTAGCAAAACGATCCATGGGTCAAATTTGACGTGTACGAGTCAACCCCGCCTCAATATGAGGTGCGGTGTGGCCGGTATCACTTCAGGTGTATGTATTTTGTTTAAAATGGACATCATTTGAGGTAAAAATATATGGTATAGAAAAAACCGATCAAATTATGAATTGAATTTCGGATTCCACATATAATTGTCATCTAAATTTTAAATTGAATTCTATATGAATTATGTACGTTTATAATTACGTTATGAATTCTAATTTAATTGTCATCTAGGTGTGGTCGGGACCACTCTAAGTGACTTTCTGTTGTTTAAAATGGACAACATTTTAAGTACATACGGAAAACAGACCAAACGCATTCGGTTTCCATTTAAACTTTAGGAGAACGATCCATGGGTTATATGTGATGTGTACGAGTCAACGCCACCTCAATACGAGGCATGGTGTGGCCAGAACAACTCAAAGTGTATGTCTTTTGTTTCAAAAGGACACAATTTTAAGTGAAAAACATCAACTGACATACGGAAAACCGGCCAAACGCATTCGGATTGTGTTTATACTTTAGGAAAATGATCCATGGGTCATTTGAGATGTGTAAGAGTCAACCTCGTCTAAATCCAAGACGCGGTGTGGCCGGTACCACTCTGACTGTGTCTCTTTTGTTTAAAATGGACAAGATTATAAGTGAAATAAACAACTGACATATGAAAAACTAACCAAACACATTCGGAATCTATTGAAAATTTAGGACAACGATTCATGGGTCATATGTTACGTGTACGAGTCAACCACGCCTCAATCCGAGTCACGGTTTGGCGGAGACCACTCTAAGTGTATCTCTTTTCTTTAAAATGGACTACATTTTAAATTCATACGGAAAACCAACCAAACGCATTCTGATTGTGTTTATATTTTAGCACAACAATCCATGGGTCATTTGTGATGTGTACAAGTTAACCCCGCCTCAATACGAGGCGCGGTGTGGCCGAAACCATTCAAAGTGTCTCTCTTTTATTTAAAAAACACTTCATTTTAAGTGTAAAAACAACTGACATACGGAAAACCGACCAAACGATTTCGGAATATGTTGATACTTTAGGACAACGATCAATGAGTCATTTGTGACGTGTAAGAGTTAACCTCACCTCAATCCGAGGCACGGTTTGACCAGTATCATTCCAGATGTATGTATTTTGTTTAAAATGGATATCATTTCTATTAAAAATATATGGTATATGAAAAACCAATCAAATTATGAATTGAATTCCGGATTCCACATATGATTTTCATCTAAATTTTAAAATGAATTCTAAATGAATTATGTATGTTTATAATTATGTTATGAATTCTACTTTAATTATGGATGTGTATATTTTCAGGATGCATTATATGTGTTGGTTGGTTGGTTTGCATTATTTGTATGTGTTGGTTTGTTCTTTATATGTATGCATTATATGTGTTATAGGTACAATAATTGGATTGAAAAATGAATTGAAAACGAGGGCATAATTGGATTGAAAATTGAATTGAAACCAAGGGTGAATGCCCAAAAACCAGACCAACTGTGCAAATTGCAGGCTGCTGTGCAATTTGCACAGCAAAGCCTATGCCAACGGTTTGAAAACCGTTGGCATAGGCTCTATGTAGCTGTTTTTACCAACGGTTCAAGGAACTGTTGGTAAAAACACCCTATCCCAACGGTTTGAAACCATTGGGATATCCTGTTGAATGGTTGTTTTTACCAAAGGTTCATAGAACCGTTGGTAAAAACCTTTCCCAAAGGTTTGTAAACCGTTGGGAAAGAAAATTCTCTGTGATTTCCCAACGGGCCAAACCGTTGGGAAAGGCCTTTCCCAACAGTTTGGAAGAACCGTTGGGATAGGTTGATTTTTTCTAACCTATCCCAACAGTTCTGTGTAAACCGTTGGGAAAAGCCTTTCCCAACGGCTTACTTCCCCACGGTTTGCAGAACCGTTGGTATAACATATACCAACGGTTCTGCAGCCTTTCCCAACGGTTCTAAACCGTTGGGAAATGCTGGATTTCCAGTAGTGTTTGGGCATGGATCTGGACAACACTGAACTGCAGAATGGCCTCACCGGAGTTCCAATCACACAAATCATGGGTAGCCGAGCAAGGAGAGGCAGGAAAACTTCTACAAGGTCGATGCCGCAGAAACACTATCAAACAACAAAAATCAAAGTAACAAAAGAATCCCTTACCGTGAAGACCATTGGATGCCAGACAGAATCTCTGGAAACCAGACCCCCCCTCCAATCCATTCTAGAACCATCACCGAACCACACCGAAAGCATGCCAGAGATGCCACTAATTCGTGTTAGACTGAGCTGATAAGACAGATCCACTCTGAGCCATGCCGTCACCACAAGGTCTAGGCTATGCATGCTGAGTCGACATCGCCGAAAGTGACGAGACACACCAAACTGAGCTAGGAGGTGCTCCGTCGAGCCACGTCATTGCCAGGAATGAAACCAAAGACAACAATGAACTTCCCTAGAACCCCACTATGCCACAAAGACTCAAAGCATGCCGATGCCGAGCTGATCGAGAGGAAGCTGACTTTGAGACCGAGTTAGGCTAGGGGGGGAAGGGAAAACAAGGTCAACGAGACACCCTAGCCGCTACGATAAGAAGAGGTGAAGCCGCTCAAAGGCCAAGAAGGATTGGATGATATACCTGGGACTTAGCTTTCCTTTCTTCCCAAACCTCATGACCTTATTCCATAGAGATATGCATATAAATACCATGTATCTAACTTTGAACTCAGGGTCCCATTGACGATTATCTGCATAAACATTCTATCAACTTTGGGCTACCTTGATATGTTACTGAATGGTTTTCACCTTATCCACCATTACTTCGATCATTTTAGGTCCTAGCAGATTACGCTCACCAACTTCATCCCAACACGCCGATGTTCTGCACCTTTTCCCATAAAGGGATTCATATAGTGACCTTTGGATGTTCGAGTGGAAACTATTGTTGTAGGAGAATTCAACCAGTGGATGATATTGGTCCCATCATCCTTTGAAGTACATATAATAGGTTCTCAACATAACTTCTAATGTCTAAATAGTTCTCTCAAATTTTCCATCAGTTTGAGGATGATAGGCTGTCCTGAAGTTTAGTTTAGTGCTTAGATCATGTTAGATACTTTTCCAGAACTTCGAGGTGAATCTCAGATCACGATCAGATACAATAGACAGTGTAACTCTATGAAGCCTTACCACCTCTTTGATATATATCCATGTAAGTTGATCCAATGAGAAGTTCTCTCAAATCATGATAAAGTGAGATGTCTTTGTAAGATGATCCAAAATAAACCTTATAGCATTGTTTCCTCTGGATGTCCTTATAATTCCAGTGACAAAGTCCATGGTAGTGTTCTCCCACTTCCATGTTGGTATGGGTAATGGTTGCATCATTCCCTTAGATGTTTTCCTCTCAGCCTTAACTTGCTGACATACTAGGACTTTTGATGTAAATTTAGCAATCACCCTTTTTTATATTGTCCCACAAAAAGTTTTCTCAGAGATATTGATAAATCTTTGTGCTCCCTGGGTGGATAGAGAAGGTTGAGCTATGTGCGTCATTCAGAAGCTCCATCTTTATCTCTGGATCGGATGTTACATATAATCGTGACCCAAATCTTACAAATCCTTCCACATCAATCCTGAAATTGGAGGATTTCCCATTTCTGATAGCTTCAACCCCTTTCAGAAGTTCCACATCTTTTCTTTGAGCATCCTTTATTTTCTCAATGAGAGATGGTTGAGCAATAATTTGAGAAAGGATTGATGATGTTCCTACCTTAATGATTCCCATGCCCATCCTATACAAATATAATAATATTAGATCCTTTTCAATTCTCATCATTGATAAATATGTAAGATCCTTTCTACTTAGAGCATCCGCCACCTTATTTGCCTTACCGGGATAGTAGTTGATTGAGAAGTCATAATCCATGATGAGATCTATCCATCTTTGCTAGTGCATATTAAGATATTTTTGTGTGAATATATATTTGAGACTCTTGTGGTCAGTATATATCTCACACTTCTCCTCATAGAGATAATGCTACCATATTTTCAACACAAATATCACCAATGCCAACTCCAGACCATGCGTAAGATAGTTTTGCTTGTGTATTTTGAACTGCCTTGAGGCATAGGCTATAAATTTATCATTTTGCATCATAACATAGCCTAAGACCTTCTTAGAAGCATCACTATACACCAAAAATATTTCTACACTTGTTGGGAGTGTGAGTACTGGCGCAATGATAAGCCTCTTTTTCAACTCCTTGAAACAATCTTCACATTCTTGAGTCCAAACAACCTTTACTCCCTTCCATGTTAGCTTGGTCATTGGGTTTGAAAATCGTGAAAAGTTCT